>CM066036.1:461801406-462401406 GCA_033557465.1 Ichthyophis bannanicus
GAGGCAGTGTACTATTGTGGATCAGGAACTGGTTAAAAGATAGAAAGCAGAGGGTAGGGCTAACTGGAGAGGGACAGTTGGGAAAGGCAGGAATGCAGCACCCAGGCGCTGTGGGATGCTCCCAAAAGTTTTCCTATTGGATGCTGGTGAGCGTTCCCGTGCAGGCTCCATCGGTACCGATGATATTCATATGTGAAGACTACATTCCTGCTTGTTCCTGGAGATAAACCATGATAAAATCAGGAAAGGAACTCCAATAAAATAGGAAAAAAGGAGACAAAGAACACAAAGCTGACAGGACAAGGAACATGAGGGAGGAGGAGGAGGGGACTAAGGACCCTTGATTTTACTGGTATGTGGGACAGCTGACTTTCAACACAGCAAGAAAGAGTGCTGGTAATTTTAAGAGAAAATTTATTAGAGGGGCATTTGTGTATATGATCAAAGGACCTTAAGCAATGTTTTAATTTGATGTATGGAGAAGATGTTTGGGTAGTTCTTATTTCTAGTGGTCCTATATTTGTGACAAATTTCTGAATATTTTAACACTGTGGTGAGATATAGGTTCTTGTTGTTAAGTGCCACTGAGTTGATGTCAACTGATGGTGACCTTGTGAATAGTTGTCCTAAACTGTATTGGGTCTTCGGTTAGGTGGCTAATTGTTGACAGAGTATCATTCATCGCTGTTATTTTATTGATCCATCAGATTGCCAGTCTCTTTTGTGGTGACCTTCAACCATGCCAAAAATGAGTGAGCCATGTTATTCATCTTTGAAGAGCCAGTGTATTTATGAGTGAATCAAGATATAACTCAATGGCAAAATTAACCACTGTGGAGCCCATGTATCCGAGAGATTTTAACAAAGATGTGCGACTGTGCACAGATGATGCATACAGACTGAACCCATCAGTCAAAGCATATCTACATGGAAAAAGTATCACAGATTTTTTGGACACAAGAAATATGAAGCAATATAAATTGTTTTATGGGAGTTTGTCTAGATCAACTAGCAATAGATCATGGGATGCAATTGTTAAGGGGTCATATGCATAATGTCTCAGTGTTTTCTCACTGTTCAGAAGTGTCTCGAATCTTGTATTCTGTGCTCTGCTTTAGCTGGTAATGGAGATGCTGTAAGTAATTCTCTTTCAAATATGTCTCCCAGGAAAGCAGAGCTGCCTCCTCATTCTTCTCCAGCTTCTCCTCTGTGGGGAAAATTAAACAGTTAAAAAAGAAAACAAAAATAACTAGGAACTAGTAAAGGTGAAAACAGACCATTATTCATCCAAAAAGAACACAGAATTTTCCTTTTCTGCCTCCAATTAATTTTAATATATTACCCAGTAGCAGATCACCCTATTGGAGGATTGAGCATACCCCAGTGGGCCTCTTAGTTGTTATCTTTTCTAAATGTCCGCCATTGCCAGTCGCTCCTCCTCAGAGTGCCTCCTCCCTGCCATGAATCAATGGTCGGCTTTAGTCCTATCTTATTTATTTGACTGTATTAGGACTGCATTTTCTTACCTAGTGTAATCCCCTTTATAAGGTAGGCTAGAGAAGAGGCGGGTTGTATTTTGTTTTTCCTCTGTTTTGAGCTTTTTGTATTTTGATTTTCTATGTACCCATTAACCTTATTCCTTTGCAAATAAAAAAAAGGCATAAACATATTGTAGCAATAGGTCCTTTCCCAACCTGTCCTCTAAAAAGATGCAGGGGTTTGCAGGCCATCAGTACAGGAACAGCTGGAAGTCCATGCTGTTAAGTCAGAGGGCAGGCTGGGAGGGGATCTACTGCTGCTAAAGTTTCTTTGCATTCATTGCAGGCATTGTTCATGCAGTGATGAGGGGAGAAATAAAACCTTTGAGCAATAGAGAATTACAGGCATGTTTACTAAAGTCCGTTGCTGTGCGGGTCCCCGTTAGTGTGCTGGTGCCATATAAGGAGTGGGCGGGCCAGGCAGAAAAAGGAAAAAAACGGACCGTAGGTTTGTGAGTCGCGCTAATGTGCGGGTCCCACATTAGCGCGTGAGAAGGCTAAGTGGGGCGCTGCTGCACAACCAAACAACAAAGCCGTAGTACAACGGTGAAGACATTGACCTATGGTGCAGGGTTCAGGGGTTCAAACCCCCATTGCACCCAACAAAAAAGACCAGCTGAGGCATCAAATTTTATGGGCAAAAGTGGTGTAGGAGGCATATTGATTATGGGCGGCAGAAGGCGGCGCACCTATTTTATTAAACGGCATGAGACGGCGCACTGTTTATTGTGGGCGGCAGAGGGCGGCGTGCTGTTAAGGTTGGGCGGCAGAGGGCGGCGCACTGATAAAATTGGTCAACAGAAGGCGGCGAGCCGGTGGGCAGAAGGCGGCGCGCTGATGTGTGAGGGGGCAGCCCAATAGTGGGAGGGATAAGTGGCGCGCTGATGTGCAAATAGCAGGAATGGAGCCATAGGACAATGGTTAAGACACTGACCACCCATGCAGGCACAATGGGTTCAATTCCCCCCAGTGCCCATTGAAGACAGCTGGCTGAGGCAGTATTTTAAGGGGCATGCCCATGTTGGGCGCTGTTAATGTTACGCGCCAGAAGGCGGCGCACTGTTAATTGTAATTTTGTGCGCCACAAGACGGCGTGCCAATGGCTACAAGGCTGCGCGCTGCTGCTTGAACACAGGAACAGAGCCACAGCACAATGGTGAAGACACTGAGCAATGGTGCAGGGGCCATGTGTTCAATCCCTCACAAAGCCCAGAGAAAAAGGCTAGCTGAGGCAGTATGTTTTATGTTGGGGAGAGCTGTAGGAGGCTCTATAATTTTAGTTTTATGATAACTACTAGCAAACGCACTCTCACAGCATATTAATATAGGGCCGCCCATAAGGCACATGTTACAGTGCACCGTCTGCCAAGGCACCCTAGAATGTCCCCTATAGGGCAGCATGTATGTTGCGACACAGGATAATGTATGGTGCACCCTATATGGATGGCAACCATACAGTGCCCTATAGGGCGCCCCATAAAGCACCCTCAGAGGCACCTTATGGGTACAGTACACTGAGGGTGCTATTGCTGACATCAACATATGTACAGTAAACTAAGAAAATATGCTTTGAACACCTGTCTCACAGAACCCCAATGTGGGTTTGAACTCATCACCTCTGGCTGCACAGGCAGTGACCTAACCATAGCTGTATGGAAGCCCCTGGCTGGCTGCAGATAGCCTGCACGTCATCTCACAGATAGTATGCCAGGGTAAACAGGATAGGGTTAGGCCACACGTACCCATGATGCACTGCACATGCAAATTAGCTGTCCACAGATGGACACAAGATGGGAAATGCACCCCCACAGCACCTCGGCCCTGTTGGGGGACATTACCGGGTGCACCCACACAGCAACTCGGCCTGGTAGGGGGCACTGACCGGGTGTTTTACTGGCACAAAGTAGCTACACAACGTTACATCGTGCGGGTTCTGGCCTCACCCTGAGTGTACAATGAGGCGCCCAGGACCAGGTCTACAACACTTTCCATGGCTGATGGAGGCCAAGCGGGAGTTCCAAAGCAGTGTTAATGTGTAAGATAGCTAGTTTCCGCACTAACACCATGGATATCCCAGTCAGGCACAGCCGTAGCGCGCGCGCCCCCCCCAGGCTGCCCCCAGAGACAAACATGGTCCCCCATCAAGAGATCCACACTCTACCTCCCTGCAAAGGTGGCAGTAGAGGGCAACATCAACCCCAGTCCTGCTGAGGAACACCCCCCACACACAGCCATAACACAATAACAGACAAACATATGACCAGGTATGGTAGGTTGCACCCCACCACCAGGTATTCCCCTGCAGCAAGCCAACTGCACCCTGCAAGCCATTCCAGCAAACCACATACCATCTACAAACAGTCTGCTGGTTAGTCCATAGTGCATGTTCCCAGTGGAGACACATGCACACAGAACTGGGCTGCCAGCATACACAGCAAGCAGATAACTCAGTGATTGGGCCCCAAATAGATACCCATATGTATCACATGAGAGAAAGACTGTACAGCACTATGGGGGTGCCTAGCCATGCTGTGGTCACTGCACAGTCAGGGTGAGCGTGATCTCCCAGAAGGACATGCTTTGGCCACCCTGTCTGTGTAGGTGGTGGCCGGACACTACAGTGTCCCTGCCAGTGCCCTATGCCCGGTGCAGATGCATCCTGCCCAGGCCACCCTGTCCTGGCTATACCCATGGTACCGTGCACCTCATTATGCACATTGGCAGTGTGGGCTGTGGAAGGGGCTTGCTGCCAACACCCACGGTATAGACAAGCACACACTTCCACACCTATGCCATCATGGTGCTACTATTGAGAAGGTAATCAGCCTTGCCCACCAAGACCGCTCCTGAGCACGGCAAGGCATGGATATGGTAGGCAGTACAGCTGGTGGCCACTCCCCAGGGTGGTAAACAGCGTCAGAGGCCAGGCCTGGAGCACGCACCGCAAACACCTAACAGATTGTTCGGATGGGGTCAACTAGCAGTATGTGTGGAACTAGCAAACATCTCAGAGCTGTGTATCATATACCTCAGGTGTAGGGTGACATTGGTAGGACATGCAGGGTTCAATGGTTTGCCTCTCCAGGAGACATTGGTCAATGAGGCCTGTGGGTGTGGGTGTGGGTGTGTCTGCCCCTGATGGCTGCTGCTGTACGGCACAGATTCCCAACTCCAGTCCAGGTTTGCATCACACTGTTCTGGTTTTCCTGCTGTCCCTCATGGATATGCATGAGCTACATCTACATACCATGGGTGTGGTGCATAGATATACAGCACAGGCATTTGTATGAGTGCCATCATGGGACCTGACTGGTGTGTGCCCCACCAGGACTGCATTGTGTGCTTCTGCTCTGGGTACTGGCCCTGTTCATGGTGTGTGTGCTCAGTGGGGTAAAGATAGACGTATTGCCATTGCATATGTCCTCCCCAGGAAAGGTGTGCCCTTACTATCACTGTTTAATTGGGGGAAAAAGATTAGTGGTTGCCCCAGTTGGGCTTTGAACCTGTGACCCTCTGCTCTTGTATACAGTGTCTGTGTGCACTGCACCACCGTGTATCCACAGATTGGGTGATTTCCCTGGAATGTCCATGACTGTGGATCCGGTAGGGCCTGTGTTGCAGTGGACTGTGCCAGCCTGCACATGACTGGGCCTCTGTCTTCTGTGGCTAGCAGCCACTGCCCCCTGCACCACATGTCCTCGTCCGCCAACATGCTGGCATGAGCTTCTCTCAGAAAAAGCAGATGACCTGATTGCAATGTGGCAGTACGGGACTGCATTTGGGTGACTTGGCTGTAGGTAATGCCCATTGTTGTGGTGTGTGTGCGCGTTGTTGGGTAAAATATGGGTGCTCTCCCCATGCTTATGTTCCCTGCAATACAGGGGTGTCTGCGCTATCTGTGTTCAGTGGTGGGTAAAATATAGGGATTGGGCTGGCATGTACCCCAGCTGGGCTTTGAACCTCTGACCCTCTGGTTCTAGAGGTACTGACTCTGTCCGCTGCACCACACTATGGCCACAGAAACAGTGCAGCCCCTGGAGGTAGTAAGCTTAGCAGAATGGAGTCACAAACCCTGCTCTATGCAATTTTACTGTGGGCATATGCACCCTGTCTGGTGACAGACGTGCACATAAACCCCGGAAATGGCTACGGGAAATGGGGGACAAGATATCACCGCGCTGGGCAACAGTGATATTAATGGGCAACCATACCAAACACTCCCAGGAAAGCTCCAAACAAAGGAAATGTTTTTTGGAAGAGACTCGGCTCCGTAAACCCTTCAAAAGTTCATTTCTTTTTTCTGGAGCTTTGCTGGGTGTGTTTTCTGTATTTGCCCATCACTATAACTGTTCCCCAGCTGAATTACTGTTTTTAATAGTTCTGTTGTGGTCATTTTCTATTTGTATTTGCACTTTTGTGCTGTGCACATGTATCACACTGCTCACGTTTTGCTGGTTTCCCCGGTTTTCCTGTACATTGCTGACGGAAATGGTTTCTCTTCCCTTTAAATGCTTTCTACCGCGAGTGTTTCACTCGCGGTAGTTTTTACATGCAAATTCGGGCCCGATACTGTGCGGGGAGCCTCTCCCCTCCCACTCTCCACCCATTGACCCCGTCCCTCCGCCCCTCCGGAGCCTTCCTCCGCCCTCCTTTCGCCGTTCCACGCCTCTATCAGAGATTTGCGGGCCGCACTTGTACGGGGCCCGTTAGTGAGCCGCGTACCTGTGCGGGGGTGACACGCACATGTGCGGGGCGTTTAAACGCGTTTCTGCGCGTTTCAGTGCTGCGTTGCCGTGCGCTATTTTGCGGGGTGCTATTTTGCGGACTTTAGTAAACATGCCCCGTAGTGTTACTAGATTTTTGGAGAGCAAATCTGGGACACCTGGGCAGAGCCGAACTGAGTTAAGCTGGGTGGGGCAGGGGTCCTCTCCTCAAACTTCTTTTCCCCACATATTTTGAAGTAACCAGTCTAGGTAGCATTCTTGAGTTATAAGTGTATATACAGATATATATAGATATATATATATATGCTTAAACTTTATTTTAAGATATGATATTCTAGACATTTCTAAAATGACCCCTTTTTTTCAGAAAAGACCTTTTTACATCTTCTCTCATCAGAATCAAGAAGACTGCATTAGAAGGGTAGGCAGGAGAAGCAATGCCCTTTGCCACTGTCCCCCCTGAAATAGGGGTCAGGAGGTGGTTATAGTCCATAGAGTTGGGGACACTGTTTCAAAGTCAGGTACAATCCCTGAAAATAGAGGACATCTGGTAACCTTGTAGGGAATGCATCATTAAGGTTAAGTGGGAATTGGGAAGGGGGGAGGGAGTGAAAAACTGAGAACAGGGGCAGAAACAGGATACTCATGTCTGGGCTGATTTTTGGCCACAATCCACCACTGACTGTACACATATACACTGCTAATTTGCACACTGAATAAAGGTTTGAAAATACTCCACAACGATTCTTTTTCAAGTGAAACTTGTACATGTGGAGGGAGGGAGCAATTTTCATAGTAATTTCACAGGTAAAAAAGCAGTATACAAGCATAAAGCAATTATCTGAAAGCTGCCTATCCTGTATGTGGATAAAAGTATGCAAGTATTAATATCACAAAACATATACACTTATCTACATTGCAATGGAGCATTCTCAAGGCAGAGTTAGACTGAGGAAGAAAACAACGGTGGGGACTATTCAAAAGCATTTACACAGTTTGGAGACCTGCAGACCATGTAAATGCCACTCTGAGATATTCAGTGGCACTAACACAGTTATTGTTAGCATCAGGGCATACCGGCAGCATTCTGGGGCAACACCCGGAAATAAAAACCAGGGGATTAAGTGGAATAACACCCTTAATACCTCATGTAAAGTCCTGGCCAAAACAAACACTTTTGCAAACTCTATTTTTGCTTCTGAGTAGGTGTAAATCTCCATATGGAAATTTTTGGCCATATATGTTGATTCCCTTTGTAAAATCAATACACGTGTAGATTTTCGGTCTACCCAAACCATGCCTCCTTCAAATTTTTATGCGACATGCATCTCCGCATGTAAGTAGTGGCTTTCAAAAATCAAATTTATACGTTATTCCAGTCTCCACATGTAAATGCCATAATCTACACATGAAAAAGCTTCTACAATAACCCCTTATCCAGATAGCACTGGGGTGAAAATATGTCTAACTGTCCTGGAACTACCTGTGTAATGAAGGTGTGAAGAAAAGGCAAAGCAGCAGATATTGCTAGGCGGGCACCCGACCCCTGAACAGGCGCACAGGGAAGGCTCAGCAACGCGGCGGTAAGCTCCTCCCAGTGCGGAAATGCATCAGCAAAGGGTAAGGAATCCTACAAATTTAAAATCCAGTGATCCTAGGTGGGCACCCGACTGGCAAACCCATGCCTAAGGGCCTAGCCAAAGGGCCCTTAGGCGTGGCCGTTAACATGGACCCAAAATAGCACTCTGCAAATACCCACCAGCTGTTTGCAACTCTCCTGCCAACAATAAGGTAAGCCCCTCAAGTTACTAAGCATGCATGTAACCTCCCACTCAACTATCTAAGCCCTCACAAGCAACAGCATACAAACTATATAATTCAGACCTTAACTAAGCAATGGAACTCTGTACTCTGCATCATACTGGGAATCATCTTCCTAGCAGCACAAGATGGATTCCTGACTCTCCACATACAAATCCCAGTCATCCATAACTACAACCGCAACAAGCTAGACATAACATACCAAAGAACAGGGAACTGAAGCATCCAGATACAGACTCACAACACCCACCACACAAACTCATAACTCGACCAGCCAACATAAGCAGCATAAAATTTAGGCTTATTAGTGCACGCTCTGTGTGCAACAAAACACCAATTATAACAGACAATATCAGCGACAAACTTGATATCATATTTATAACAGAATCATGGCTTACAAATACTAATACGAACCTCATAAACCAGCTAAAAGTACCAGAATTTGACTTATTTCTCTGCTCAAGATCCGACCAAAGAGAAAGCATAGTAATCACCACAAAAGGAAACCTAAAATTCCCAAAGGTAACACAGGAGAACACAGAAGGTCTAGGCATTCTTATGACTGAAAACAAGCATTATTCCTTATGCCTACTATACAGATCCCCATCAGGTATGCAGGATCTCACTGCGATACTCAAATTAAAATGCTCGTATAACATAAAAAACACACACCTAATACTACTGGGTGACTAAGCTCACCACGGCACCAACAAAATATATACAATCATTCCATGAAGCCATGATTGCACTGGATTTCCAGCAAATAATTAATGACACAAATGAAATACCCTCAATCTCATATTAGTCCCAAATGACTCTCTCTATGGCTCCAACCTCCCACACTCCAACTGCAACCTGTACCATGGTCTAACCACTATGCAATCAACTTCTACATTCCATTCAGCCTTCTGCATGCATCCCAAACACAGCTCCACTCTCTACTTACTGCTTCCGAAATTGACAAGCAAGCATTCCTAGATGAATCCATACCCCATCTAAATATGGACACTTATGACATTGACACTCTCAAACAATTGGAATAAGGTCATAGAGTAAGCTGCATCAGCCCCTCAAACACCACATTCCAAGAAGCCAAAACAAAGTGCCATCTGGTACACACAGGAACTAAGAAGATTTGAGCACAAAATGGAGATACTCAAAATCTCTTGAACACCAACACATGGATATGACCAAGCTCCAAGAATATTGTGACACAGTCAACAGCAACAAAAAGGGTTACCATACAAAGGTCATTATGAACTCAGTAAATCAACCTAGGGAACACTTTAAAATTCTAAAATCTTTAGTAAGAGCTCCCAACCCCGAGAGGATGCATGCTACCCCCAAAACACAAACACTAGCCAATTTCTACCTTAACAGATGCTCACTAGCCATAACTTTACAGCAGGCCGGGTCTGAGCTCGCCGGTCCCGACCACCACGCTCCACGAGATTCCCATAGCTGGACCAAAATTCGACATCAAGAGCTTTCAACTACAACGATATCACCCAGGTAATCAATTACTGGACTTATCTACCTCCTGATGCAAAAGACCACTGTGCAACCCTGGCCTAACCCCCCCCCCAAGTAGGAGCCAACATACCTCTGTATATATAATGTGTAAATTCCCCACTGTCACAAGCCCTGTTCTCCTCAAGCCAGCTGTTACATTGTAAACCCCTACCAACTCTAAAGGCTACTACTGTTTATTTAGAGCTAAATGAAACCAAGTATCTCTAACCAGCAAGTTGTTACATTTCAATGCAGTAACCCAATAACCTTCTTGCAATAACCTTAAGACTGTATCGCACAATACTGTATCTGTTTATACCGAGTGATAGGTAACGATAGGACTGTATCGCACAATACTGTATCTGTTTATACTGAGTGATAAGGAACGTTAGGACTGTATCCCTATTTTGTTAAAGTAATAAGAAACGCTGTACCCCAACCCATCTATCCCTGCTAGACTGTTGGTACCCAACAACTATCTTGTCGGCCTACACTAACACATCTCTAGGCCAGCTGCCTTGACTTCACCCCACACTGCGCCACTCGAATCCAAAATCCAAGTATTTCTGGCAGACATAAAATGGAGCCTGCTCACACCTTCCTGATTTTGTGCATGTGTATACTAACATCTTCATATAGAACCATCCCACACTCACAATACTGCATTCCTCTACTATATACACCAATCTACCTTCTCCACCCCCCCTCCATTACCCATCCTGCATCAATACAACTTAAATCCTATCACCACCACACAAACACCAAGTAAATTACCCCAACGACACACCCATATCAAAGGGAACAAATCTCAAAAACACCCTAAAACCAAAGCAAAGAACACTATTGGATCTCAAATACAACTCACACGAACCACACACCAAGAACATCACACATGTAACATTATCCTTATTAATGCTAGGTCAATAAGGAATAAAACGCATATTATCCACAACATTCTAACTGACGAACAACCAGATATCCTATGCATAACAGAAACATGGCTCACTGACTCAGACTCTGCAACAATGAATCAAATACAGAAGCCCGGATACCAACTATACAACTGCCCACGCATCAACAGAAGAGGAGGCGGAGTCCTTATAGCAGCCAAAACCAGCCTTCAACTCACAACCACATCTACGGTCACAAATCCCGATCTTGACCTACTTAAAGTCGAGAGCATGGCATTATCCATCTGCCTAATCTATCGACCTCCCTCACCACAGCACGAAACACTAGCCACAGCACTAGAAACCATCACATCCACACAAAGCAAAAAATTCCAGATCATCCTCGGAGATTTGAACCTAGCATCAATTCCTCCGTCCCACACGGACTCCTTCTATGAAGCCATCGACCAATTGGGTTTCCAACAAATAATAAGCAACCCCACACACGATAGAGGAAACATCCTAGATATGATTTTCATACCCAGAAATCCACAACAAAGCAATGAACCACCTATAATAAACATAACTCAAGTACCATGGTCAGACCACCACCAAATCAACTGTAAACTTAAACTACAGTGCCAACCCAAAAACTCAAAGGAGATGAGAATGACCAACCCCATTAGGAAATTCAGCAAACTCAACGAGGAACACCTCATAAGCACCATTGCATCCCACATAAACCTAGATTCCACAGACCTAGACGAACTAACTAACAGATGGAACACACACATCCAAAATACATCTAACCCAACTTTGAAACACACATCAAACCCACATAAGATCAACACGGAACCCTGGTACACAGGAACTCTAATAAAATCAAAAAGGGAGCTCCGTAAAATAGAGAGAAAATGGAGACAAACCAAATCCTCCGATCTCAAAACTAAATACATGGCCCATCTTGCAAAATACAAAGACGACGTGAACAATGCAAAAAAATTACATCACACCAACATCCTAAACAAGGCAATCAATCGCCCACGAGAGTTATTTGAACTAGTCAAATCACTAACCAAAACCGACCAAAATGCCAACCTCAACAAATCCATCAAGGTCCAAACACTGGCAAACCACTACGCGACCAAACTGACGGCCCCTGGTCCTCCACCCCCCCCACCAACACCACAAATCAGAAGTGAGAACAACACAACGCAAAACCAGTTATGGGAGCACTTCCACAAAATAGGAACCCAGCAAATCACAGCCATTGTCACAAGCCTGAAAAGCACCACCTCCCCACTAGATCCCTGTCCTGCATCCTGGATCAAGGCAGTGAAACAAGACATAGCACCTCACATAGCACACATAGTTAACCTATCCCTACAACAAGGAATCATGCCCTCAGAACTAAAGAAATCAGTCATTAGACCAATCCTAAAAAACACTACACTCAACGGAGAAGACCCAGCCTCCTACCGTCCCATATCAAGTATCTCATTCCTGGCAAAGATCATAGAAAAAACGGTCCTTCTACAACTCCAAGACCATCTGACTGACAGTGCTCCTCTTGATGACCAGCAATATGGCTTCAGGCAACATCATGGAGTTGAAACCCTGTTACTAGTTCTACTTAACAACCTCCTAAAGGGCCTTGAAAACAAAAGAAAATGTACATTCTTGTATTCATTGACATCTCAGCTGCCTTTGATACAGTTAATCATGGGACCCTCATAAATAGGATAAAATCAATAGGAATAACAGGAACCCCACTAAAATGGTTCTCATCCTACATCTCAAATCGAACACAACAGGTTCAATTCAACGGAGAAAAAGCAGAATCTTTCTCACAAACACAGGGAATCCCCCAAGGCTCTGCTCTCTCAGCACTTCTGTTTAACATATATGCAGCCACTATGCAAAATTTTCTCACGGCACGAAATTAATTACCACATCTATGCCGATGATATCATGCTATACACACAACTAGACACTAAAAACCCAGACTACAACCCACTGGAGACATGTATCGGAGAGATGCAAGACTGGTTACAACAAAGTAGCATGTCAATTAATCACAAAAAAACCGAAGTAATGTATATCTCCAAAGAACCGAATTTTGACCCTCCCACATCAATAACACTATGTAACAACACTTACCAAACAAAAAAAGAAATAAAGTATCTAGGAGTCACATTTGACTGTGACCTAAAGATGGAAAAACACCTCCGAAAGACCAACAGAGCAGTTTTCCACAAGCTTAGAGTGCTCCAACCCATTCGGAATATTATTGATCCCCAAGACTTCAGAACAGTGGCCCAAGCACTCATCATGCCACATTTTGACTACTGCAACGCCATCCTACAAGGTTTACCTAAAAAAACCCTAAACATATTACAAATGGCACAAAATGTAGCTGCCAGGGTCATAATGAAGAAAAATTTAAGTGACCACATCACACCAGTGCTAATTCAATTACACTGGCTACCCATAACAGCTCGCACAAAATACAAAATACTAACAACCACCTTCAAACTCATCCACAACTTAGCACCTTCCTTCCTCAACAACCTAGTAAGATTGCAACCTCCTACCCGAAACAGAAGAACCCACAATTCCAACATCCTTCACACTCCAACAGATATAAGATCTGCCAAAACTAACACCAGCCACAGGGCTTTCTCATATGTGGCGCCAACACTGTGGAACCAACTCCCACCAGAACTACGAGCTAGCAATGACCTTCTAGACTTCAGAAAGAAACTCAAAACGCACATTTTCCAATCACATTTCAACCTGAACTAAACCCACAGATGGAGCAGCCCCTGACCACTGTGTCCAAGAAGATTATCCTGTATATATGTATTTATGTATATCTGTAAATGAACTCCCCCATAGCTAAGAAGTGTTAACTCTGTATGATGTGCTTTTCTGACAATCTGTATGTAAGCAAAATTTGTACCTGCCTTGATTCGACAGTCCAAGAAGATTATCCTGTATATATGTATTTATGTATATATGTGAATGAACTCCCCCATAGCTAAGAAGTGTTAACTCTGTATGATGTGCTTTTCTGACAATCTGTATGTAAACAAAATTTGTACCTGCCTTGATTCGGCAGTTTCACAATAGTAATCCTACCCGCTTCTGATCGCTGGAAGGAGCGGGCTACAAATGCTTGCTAAATAAATAAATAAATCAACATTGCAACTACACCATGGCAATCATTCTCCTCTATTTCAACAGAAAATCTGGAAGAAATCATTTGCAGCCTGAAAACTACCACATCTCCTCTTGACCCATACCGAGTAAACTGCGTCAAAATAGCCAAAGTTGAGTTGAGTTATCACCCATTCTTCTTAGAATAGTACAACTATCACTAACTCAAGGATACAGTACATGCCCATACAGCTCAAGATGGCCTCTTATATGCCCAATACTAAAGAACTCCTCACTAGACAAAACTGACCCAATTCATACAGACTAGACCAATCTTTAATCTACCTTTTATAGCAAAAGTAATAAAAAAGGTAGTGCAACACAAGCTCCAAGGGCCACATTTATAAATACCCCTCCCCCGACTCACAGCAGCATGGGTTTTGACCATCACATGGAGTGGAAACACTGCTTAAATCGCTCATGGACAACTTCATAAAGGGCATAGACAAGCCAAAACAAGGATTTATTCTGATATTCTTGGACATTGCGGCAGTATTCAACTCCATCTGTCATAACATGTTCCTTTTAAGACTGCGAGAAATTGGAATCAAAGACACAATACTTCTCTGGTTCAGATCATATCTAACAGGCTGAAAACAAGTAAAAATAGACCCAATCAAATCTAAACCATACCAACAGCAGGGCATCCCTAAAGACTCAGCCCTATCATCATTGCTAGTTAACATCTACCTTCAGCCTATCTGCAATATAATTCAACATCATAAAGGTACACTACTATATATATATATATATGCAACACCTCCAAACCAAACCACACTCAAATAGTAACTTGCTTTAATGAAGTTGCAAGCTGGTTATCAACAAATAACTTAAATATAAATTACAAGAAAACAGAGGTGCTGATTTTTGTGGCTCTCTTATTCAAATTTTTCCTGATGTTTGTAGGTCCACCCAAAAGCGCAGGAAAGACTTTCTGAGTTTGAAACCTAGGACTTTGGCCCTGGGTGCTACTTTTTTCTTGAAATATCCTTATAAATGCATAGTGCAATTTCAAAATAACAAGTTCGGTTTTTTAGAACCTGTTAGAGACTTTCTTGTCTGGGAAGGAGAATATAGGTTGAAATTGAATGTAATTTTCTACTTGCTTGCTTATGTATAAGGGGTTTTAATTTAATTATTGTCTTGGGTGTCAGATGATATTGTGGTTTCTCTTTTTTTTTTCCTAAAGTAGTTTTCCCCTTGACGTGGACTTTGATGTTCCTTTTGTCATGTGTTTTTTTTGTTTTTGTTTTTTTATTGTCATATTTGAGTTATATGAATATTCTTGACAAAATGTGCCTTTCTGTACAAGAGTTATATATCTTGGATTGTATTGGAAAATTTAAAAAAAAGAAAGAAAAAACCCCCCAGAGGTATTATACATTACTAGAGATAAGAATTCCCTACCCCCCACCCCCACCCCCACCCCTACCCCTACCCCACCCCACTAAACCTGAAGTTAAAGAAGCAATCTTAGAAGTGAAGCAGGAAATACTCTGCCTCGGAATTACCTGGGACCAGCAGCTTAGTCTAACCATTCACCTGACCAACACACCTAAAATCAATGTACAACAAGATAAGAACTTTGCAACATCTAAACCACTCCTTTCACCACAAGACTTTCACACAGTCTTACAAGCAATAATCTTTCACACATTTCAATTTTTGTAATACCATTCTCCAGGGTTTACCAAGCATGCCTTATACAAACTGAAAATGGCACAGCACACGACTGCCCAACTCATCTATACAACTCTAAAATCTGAACACATCACCACTATTCTATAGCATCTACACTGGCTGTCACAAGCAGAATCAGATATAAGATCATTATAAATACATTCAAAATCCTTCACTCATCCAAACCACACTTAACAATGGAACTAGAAGATGCTGTACACAAAACACGTCAGCATTACCCACTGAACTCACAATGAGCAACCAGTGTAGCTGCAAAAAAGCATTCTCACTCTACACACCCAATATATGTAATGCCCTCCCCGAAAGGATAAGGAGCATTCCTGACCTCTCAATGTTCTGCAAGGAATTAAAAACACAACTATGGACTTCCGGTGGCATGGTGAGCTGAGAGGACGTGTTCGTCTCGGCTCCGGAGCCCGCTCCCTCCCCCCTGCCGATAATTCGAGCTATCCTATTTACTTTCGCGACAAAAGTGGGGGAGCTGCTCCGTGGAGGATTGGAGAGCCTCTTTACTAACTTCAACTGACCGGAGCTTGTTGCATGGCCACGAAAATCCCCCGCCGAACTCGACCACGCGGTGGGGAAGACAAGATGGCGGAGGGCGGGCAGGAGCCCTTTGGACCACTAGACACCCCAGCGCTAGTGGCAGAGGTATCGAGAGTGGTGGTGGGTGCTCTGGAAAAGAGATTGGGAGGCCTGTCTAGCCAAATGCAGGAGGTGGCCCAAGCGGTGTCCGACTTCACCAGGAGGGTTGAACTTGCCGAAAACCGCATAGGGTCCTTGGAAGACCAACATGTGCAGGACATCGCAAAGATTAAAAGTCTGGAAGAAACACTGGCTCAGCATCAGGACAAATTAGAGGACCTTGAGAACCGCAGTCGAAGGAACAACCTGTGGTTCATTGGTGTTGCAGAGTCCATCCCTGATAGAGATCTGAGGCGCCACCTGGAACAGTGGATTTCTGACACTTTGTCCCTGCCTGAGGATGTTGGGAGAGTAGTGTTGGAGCGAGCGCACTGGCTGGGGCCCTCTCGGGCCGACGACCGACGACCGCGAGCAGTGATCGCTCGATTCCTTAACTCCATGCACAAAGATGAAGTGCTGAAGGCTTCGCAGCAACTGAGGCGGACCGGAGCCTCCAACAGTCAAATACTAATTTTCCAAGACTATTCCGCTGGTGTTTCCCTGAAGCGCAGGGCATACAAAGACACATGTAGCAAGCTTATTGAACGAGGCGTTCGATTTACGCTTGCTTACCCGGCGATTCTTCGGGTTTACAGTGACAAGGGGAACCGGGTGTTTTCCTCCCCCGAAGAGGCCCGGGACTACTGTAATAGTTTGGGCTAGGACTCGCCACGGGCTCGCTGCCATACCTTCGAGAACAGCTCCGATGCCTTTGACTTTCTTGGCTTTGCTGGGGTTTGGGCTTGAGCCCTGATGACTAAGCTGTGGAGCGGCAGCTGTTGGATTGGAGCCACGGTCATGCCTGGGCCTTAGCGGGACTTGTGCTATTACCCAGACAGACAACTCACCACGCGGACGCCTGCAGCAGCTCCCTGATACCCGAGGAGAGTGGGTGAATTCGGGAGGTTGTAGCGAGGAGGATTTTCTCTGTTTGAGCA
Source organism: Ichthyophis bannanicus (assembly GCA_033557465.1). Taxonomy (NCBI): domain Eukaryota; kingdom Metazoa; phylum Chordata; class Amphibia; order Gymnophiona; family Ichthyophiidae; genus Ichthyophis; species Ichthyophis bannanicus. The sequence goes on from CM066036.1 coordinate 461,818,434, forward strand.
ACTGTGTATCACTGTTCTGTTACTAGCGCCTGAGTTACTGTTTAGCTACTTTTTGCCTTTTTTAACTTTTCAAGTGTTACATGTTTCCTTGTTTTATGCTACCAGGGGCGATTTGTCTCCAGCTGCCTTTGTGGGTGTTTGGGCCATTTGGAGGGCTGTTGGTGTGGTATGAAGGGGTTGAGGTGGGGGGGGATGGGCCCTTGTCTGGTGCGCGGTGGGGAGGCTGAGGGGCTCTTTGGGATTTGGTGATGTGGTTTGTGGGCTCTTTGGCTGTGGAGGTCGGTGGGGCAGCGACCCTGTCGAGAATGAGTGTTGTGTGGTGACGGGGCCGCTGTCCTTCCGTTATTCATTGCAGCATGCTTTAGCCCATGGGAGTATAGCTGTTAAGCACACGCTGGTTATGCCGGGGGGGAGCGCCGATGGGACTTTCAGGTGTTCTGTGGCGCTGTGCTCTGATCATGTTAATATATGGTTAATTATATTGTGCGTGCTTTGCAGCGGGGAAGCAGTGTGCTATGTGTCTTGATAGGCCATTCGTCCCTCCTCTAGAGGTGGGTGGTTCCTTGTGGCGGGGTTGGACCAATGAGGTGCCCCCGGGCTTTCAAGTGCCTCCTTTCACCCACCGTAGTTGAAAGGGGGAGCGGTGCTGGGCAGAGCTAGGGGGAGGGCCAACTGTAAGACGAGCTGTTTTTTCTTTTCTTCCTACGTAGGCCTCCCCTTACTTGTATCTTATCAGTCTATGAGGGCTGCGGGGGACGTGGTCATTCCCTGGGAGTTGCTAGTTCCATCCGATGGGGACGCCTCCTGCCACGTTATTATTATGGCCATAATTACCTTTCATATCTATAGGACCGAGGTGGGTTGGTGGTTGTAAGGGCTAAGAGGGCTGGGCTACAGTGTTGAAGATGGGGAGGGGCGGGGGGGCCTACATGCTACCGAAGTCTAGGTGGGGCCAGCTCAAGCTGGTGTGGGGCTGGAAGAGGTGATGGGGGGAGTGGGGAAGGGGGGGACATAAAGGGGGGTGGGAGGGGGGGAGGGGTGGCTAGGTGTCAAGATGAAGTGTATGCAGGGTAGGGAGGGGGAGATTGGATTGATTGAATGGGCTGAGAGTGTGTACGGGAGACTAACGAGCATTGGAGGGCGGATGAGGAGTGTTTGGCTTTCTAGATATGTGTGGTCTGGAACATTATGGGAGGGGGCCCTTGGCTGGGGGGGCCCCCACTATGTGGTGTATTTGCTGACTATGTTTTGGCTCTTTCGCCTTTTATCTTGTTCTGGATAAAGCCACTCGAGTGATTTCTTGGAATGTTTGTGGACTAGGTTCTCCGGTGAAACGCTCCAAAGTCCTGCAGCACTTGAGGCGTCATCATGCGGATGTTATTTTACTGCAGGAGACGCATCAATCGGTGGTGGAGCATCAGAAGCTGGGCCTGGGATTTAAGGCCCATGTCTATGGGGCCCACGCGGTGGGGAAGAAGCGGGAGTGGTTATTCTCGTTGCCAAGTCTATCTCTTGGGAGGAGGAAAAGGTTGTTTCCGACCCGCAGGGCCGTTATGTTGGAGTGTGGGGGAGTCTGGCTGGGAGGAAGGTGTTTCTTTGCTCCGTATATGGCCCCAATGTCTACGAGGCTACCTTTTTTCAGGGTCTTTCCAAGTTGTTGGCTGAGGCTAATGGGTACCAGGTAATATTAGGTGGCGATTTTAATGTTGCTATGGACAGTGATCTCGATTGTTCAGGCCCCTCGGAGAGCGGGAGCCCCCAGGCGCGCCGGAAGCTGCGAGGCTTCTGTGAAGTGTATGATCTCCTAGATATTTGGAGGGTGCTGCACCCTGGAGAACGGGACTACACACACCTGTCCCGGGAGCATGGCACATGGTCTCGCATAGATTTCTTTCTCCTGGCGGAATCACTTTTCGGTTGGGTCTTACAGGCGAGTATTGGCCCTCTCGTTACCTCGGATCATGCCATGGTTGTACTGGATTTGCGGGGGAGTTGCCCACCCATGCGTAAGGTTTGGCGCTATCCCCTGGAGCTTTGTGGCGATGCGCGATTTGAGACTTTTCTGCGGGATCATTGGAAGGAGTACGAATTCTCGAATGCCTCGCCGGATATTTCTCCCGCGCTTTTCTGGGAAACCGGCAAGGCGGTGCTCCGTGGGGATATTATTAGTTACCAAAGCCATCGGCGTCGGCAGTTGAACCATCGGATTTTATTGTTGGAGAGGGAGTTGGGCCGGGTGCGCCGGGTGGCGGCGGGCACCCGAACAGGGGTGCATTTACGTAGGCTCCGAGAGGTGCAATCAGAATTGAAGACGCTTCTTCACCAACGAGTGTCTAAGTCGATGTTGTATTATCGCTATAAACTTTATAGATTTGGGAATAAGGCCGGTAAGCTGATGTCTTCATTATTACGACCCTCGGGTGGCTCTCGACAGATAGGGGCCATTAGGCAATCTGATGGAACTGTCACTCGTGATTCCGCCACTATTGAGAGGGTTTTTACCGAATTCTTTCGGAAATTGTATGCTAGTGAGGAGGTGGGGGCCTCGATGGGGCGTTCCTTCCTTGAGGGATGTGGGCTTCCTAAGCTGGCAGTGGAGCACTTGGAGGCCCTTAACCAGCCTCTATCCGGCCAGGAGGTCCAAGCAGCGATTCGGCATCTGAAGAATGGGCAGGCCCCGGGCGTCAATGGATTCTGGAGCGAATTCTATAAAACCTTGAGCGACGCAGTGGTTCCCCCCCTTATAGGGTATTTTGAGGATCTCGTGGGCCGCGGAAAGTTCCTGTTTGAATCCAATAAAGCCTTGATCACTATTCTACCTAAGCCGGGGCGAGATCCCCTTTTGCCGGGCTCTTACCGCCCTATTTCTTTGCTTAACGTTGATATTAAACTTTTGGCTAAGATCATGGCGGACCGACTAGCGACTTTTCTACCATCTTTAATTCATCAGGACCAGGTGGGTTTTGTTCGGGGGCGCCAGGTTGCCTACAGTCTGCAGCGGATCCTATTGTCCATTAGTGCCGGGCGGTTGGCCGGGGAGACTTCATTGCTCATCAGCTTCGACGCAGAGAAGGCCTTTGATCGAGTAAGTTGGGGCTTTATGTATCAGACATTGGAGATGATGGGATTTGTGGGCTTCTTTGTGGATGTGGTCAAATTGCTATACGCGGACCCCTTAGGGGCCATCATGGTTAATGGAGCCATGTCCCCCGTATTTGCTATCCAAAAGGGGACCCGTCAGGGTTGCCCGCTCTCGCCTCTTCTCTTTGTACTTTCACTGGAGCCCCTTCTTCTTCGTATTAGGGCCTCTTCTCAGTTTCGGGGTATCAGGCTAGGCTGTGGTGAATTTAGGGTCGCCGCTTTCGCTGATGACTTGCTTGTGCATCTGGGGGACCCTTCGACTGGATTGCCTAATCTGTTAAGCCTTATCAAGGAGTATGGTGAACCCTCTGGCCTCCGTCTGAATCTCGATAAATCGGAAGCGCTGTATCTGGTCCCTGAGGGACAGCCAGGCTGGCCGGGCCCGTTCCCTTTGCGTTGGGCGGTGGGATACTTTAAATATCTGGGCATTTATCTGCCGGTGCGCCTAGATGATCTCTATCAGCTGAATGTCAATAAAATTTTAGGAGAGGTGTCGGCCTGTGTGGACCGTTGGCAGGACTTACCGCTGTCATTGGGGGGCAGGGTCGCCTTGTGTAAGATGGCGCTCTTCCCCAAGATCCTTTACCCTCTTCAGATTCTTCCGTTGGTCCTTCGGCGTGCGGATCTCCGACAACTGGAGCGCTATTTTAATCGCTTCTTGTGGCGGGGCCGCAAACCCAGAGTTCGCCTGACTATACTGCAGCAGCCCTGGGCCCTAGGAGGAATGGGATTCCCAGACGTTCGGCGGTATAATATGGCCTGTTTATTACGATACGTCAGGGACTGGCTGTGGGACTTAACGGACTGGACCCCGAGGGAGCTGTTCGCGGCCGTGCTGGCGCCCTTTCATCCACGTTATTTATTACATGCTCGAATGCTCCGGGAGGTGTCGCCGCTTCTCCGGGGCCTTTTCTTAGTACCTCTTCGGAAGGCGTGACAGTTCCTTTGTGCGGGGCGCCAGATCTCAGCGCACCATACACCCTATCTTCCCATTCGGGGTAATGCCGACTTCGCGGCAGGCATCGGGCGGACCCGCTTCCGGTTCTGGGAGGATCTCGGTTTGGTGAATCTGGAGCATGTGCTGACCCCTGGAGGAGAGTTGGTGGCCTTCACCGAGCTTAGCCGGCAGTACTCCCTGGGGCACTGGGATGTGTTTCAATACACACAACTTCGGAGCTACCTTCGCACGATTCCGGAGGGGGCGCTACGTGGGGAAGTATGTTCGGAGCTGGAACTGACTCTTCTGGGCGGTGCCCTGGGGACCCGGGTGTCTGTGCTTTACAAAATGCTGTGGGATGGGTCGTCGCCCATTGATGTTGGTACTCTGGCGGCTGCTTGGACGACGGATCTTGGTGAGGAGATAGAAGAAGAGTCCCTCCTGGGGGGGCTGGCGGCTATCCCTACTATGAGTATACAGGTCTTGCATCGCGATACCCAATACCGCCTCATGCGTCGTCTGTACTTCGCACCTGTCAGGGCATGGAAAGCAGGGATTGCAACGAGTCACTGTTGTCCCAGGTGTGGTGCCGATCGGGCAACGTTGGGCCATATGTTTTGGCATTGCCCCAAGGTTCAGTTGTTTTGGGGGCGGGTGTCCGTGTATCTTCTTCGGTGTGTGCCACACTTGGAACCCCTTACGGCGCGTCATTTAGTTTTAGATCTGTGGGAGGATGCCTGGGGGACCTCTCTAGGGAGTTGGACGTTGCGTTGGTTGCGTTTGGTGTTGATGTCCGCACGAATGACAGTTTTACAACACTGGTTGGATGTGGGGGGCCCGCGCTTTGGGCTTTGGAGGGTTAGACTTCATAAGCTCTTACTCATGGAACGCCTGTCGGCAGCTGGAAGTGAGCGCCGCTGGGCCCGGTTTCTTCGGGGGTGGGGGCCCCACTTACAATTACTACCAGCTGGAGTTCGCCGCCGCGTCTTGGGGGACTCCTGAGCCTGCCGGCTCTACTGGATGCTGAAATAGTGGATCCCCATCGGCTGTTGCCTCTGGCCGCTGCAACTGGGGGGGGGACCTTACTTACTGGGGAGCGCTTCTTCAAGACTTTCCCGTTATCTCTTTGGGCCCAACACGATAGCTTGGGAGTCCTGGTTGGTTGTGGGGTCTTCCTCTTCTTCTCCTCCATTCTCTGCAAGGTATGGGTAGGGAGGGAATGGGAGGGAACTGGGATGGTGGGGGGGGGGTGGGGGGTCTTTGCCTATTTGCTCCCCTACTTTAATCTAAGTGGCCTGGCCCATCCGTTTCTCGCCTGGGGACAGATCTGGGAGAAGAACAAACCCTGGATCTGTCTGAGGTAAGCTTCGCTGGTTTCACGAAAGGGGGCGGGGGGCAATAGGGGGGCTAGCATGGCACGAAAGGGGAGGGGGACACAGGGGGTGGTCCCTGGACCCTCAGGGGGATACCCTGGTAAGCGGGGGGGGGACTGCAGTTGGAATGGGTGGAGGTACACCTGCGGCGTTTGATGCACTGGACGGATTCGCATGGCCTGATCAGTCGGGGGTATCCTGTAACACCCGGTACATTTCCTTTCTTCTTTTGGCAGTACCCTGCCCATAGGGAAGCTGTGGGGGGGTGGGGGGGAGAGGGGGTTATAGTGCAACTTCATAGCAACTGCATTCTCCGTACACGCACTATGTTTATGGTACCTCTATTGTGCTTTTGTCTATATACTGATGGGGTGGTATTGGCTAGGCCTACTGAGGTTTCAGTGGGACCATCTATGTCTGAAGGAGGTTGTCTTTTTCCATTGTTGGTTACATATCTCTATCTGTTTGAGATATTTTGTTTATCGGTTTACTGTCTGTATTGCTTTATCTGTTGCAAGAAATAAAAGAGATTAAACATAAAAAAACACAACTATTTATAGAACACTTTGAAGGAACGCACCGCTCATAATCTATCCCCAATGACTTCATCCCTACATCTTCTACTGATATAACCCTCAACCACAAGTTCTCTGATAACCTTCCTAGTTTTTATGTCCACACTCCCTGTTAATTCATTTTCTTTTAATAACAGTTTTATGTGACAAGTTCACTTAATGCGGTTCATTGTTATTGTTATATGTTGTATGCAAACTTCACGTTCTTGTTCTCTGTAAACCGTTTTGATGTATAGATACAGCGGTATAAGTGAATATTTAAATAAATTAAAAAATCCTTTAAATATTCAGCTGCTAAATGGTTGAAAGCTGAAACACCATGGTGAGAATGTATATTTTGACGCTGGCCATGGCATTTTAAAGAACTCATATATTGAATGCCACTATCTGGATAGGAAGCGAAGCATGTGGAGGTCAGAATTGAGACATTGAGTTCGGGATGTACTCAATTCCAATCGTGTGTAAGAAATGTGGAACTATTTCTAAAATACACAGAAGGACGTTCAGGAATGCACATAGATTAATATCTGTGTGCAGTGATAGGTGCCATTTTAGAACATTTACACAGAAGAAACCCAGCAATTCACAAATGCAAGTGCCAGCGGTTCACCATTTGCACATATAAATGTCAGCACTTACACGTGCACATGAGCCATTTTGCAAAGTTAGACATCTTTGTTAGTGATATAGCAGAAGGGCTGTCGGGTAAGGTTTGCCTCTTTGCGGATGATACCAGAATCTGCAATAGAGTAGACACCCAGGAAGGTGTAGATAACATGAGGAGGGATCTAGCTAAGCTTGAAGAATGGTCCAGAATTTGGCAGCTGGGATTTAATATTAAAAAATGCAAGGTCATGCATTTGGGCTGCAGCAATCCAAGGGAGCAATATAGTATAGGCGTGAAGTACATTTGTCCACTAAAGTAGAGCGGGACCTAGGCATGATTGTGTCTGAAGATCTTAAAGTGGCTAAACAGGTAGAAAAGGTGACAGCAAAAGCTAGAAGGATGCTTGGGTGCATAGGGAGAGGAATGACTAGCAGAAAAAAGGAGGTGATAGTGCCTCTGTATAAGTCTTTGGTGTGGCCTCATTTGGAGTATTGTGTGCAATTCTGGAGACGGCACCTTCAAAAGGATATAAACAGGATGGAGTCAGTACAGAGGGTGGCTACTAAAATGGTTAGTAGTCTTCATTATAAAGCATATGTGGACAGAGTTAAGGATCTTAATATGTACACATTAGAGGAAAGGTGGGATAGAGGTGATATGATTGAGATGTTTAAATACCTCCATGGTATAAATGTTCAGGGGGAGAGCCTCTTTCGATTGAAAGCAAGTACTGCTACGAGGGGACATGGGATGAGGGTGAAAGGGGATAGATTCAGGAGTGATACACGGAAATATTTCTTTACGGAAAGAGTGGTGAATCTGTGGAATAGTCTCCCAGTGGAGGTGGTAGAAATGAGGACAATATCTGAATTCAAAAAAGTATGGGACAAACACAGAGGATCTCTAAAGGAAAACGTGGTCTTTTTCTGTCATCATTTTTCTATGTTTCTATATAGTGTAACACGGAAGATCTGCCCTCTGCCTCAGAAACACAGAAAGCTGATAGATATAGCTTGGATTCTGACAGGCAGGCACGTCAGAAGGTTCCTAGTTACCATAGGCAACACAAACAAACTCAGACACGAGGTCTGCAGTCACGCCTAGTTAGTGAGTATTCCCCAACTGATGAGGAAAATAGCTTTCACCTGGGCAAGAGAACGCCCATGAAGCTGTATAAAAAAATGCTCAAGGCAAACAGAGTTAGCTTCAGGAGATTCAAGAGCTTCAGGAGATTCAAGAGCTTCAGGAGATTCAGGAGCTTGGCAAGACAAGGGAAACTTGCAGGATTTGGAAGGAAGCTCAGAATGCTCAGAATACTCTGACACAGAGTTTGAACTGCCAAAAACTTCTATCAGGAAGCCACAGAGGAATTATCAAAAAGAAACAAGGAAAGTTTTACCCAGAGAAGTCAGTTACAGGAAACACTTACCTCTGACGCAGTGTGAATTTCCCAGGCACCTGGCTGAGTTGAAGGAACGTGAGGCAGCTAAAAACAAACCGTATGTATTTGAGAAGCAGGGCTGTTTAAAATAGTTTCAAGCCTTTGAGAGGGAAAGCAGTCCTGTTGAGGATGTGTGTATGTTTGATCCTGATGAATGCATGCCAGTAAAACCCTGCAAAAGACTTCCATGGGAAAAGTCTTCATTTAACAGAAGAGAGCAGTGCTATGAGCTACAGCCCAATATAAAAGGCAGGAGGTTCAAAAGTTCTAAAGAGAAAGCCTGTTTAGATAGGGGAGACTCTCCTTCCTGCTACTAGAAGCTATATGACAATTATTTGCCTTGTTATGAAGAGGGCTGTGCAGAGAGCTCAGAGAGAAAGACGGAGTTGAGAAAGCTACAAACTTTCTGTCCTAAGGAAAAGACTGTAATTGATGAGCCTATGATTACAGAAGCTAGTATTACAAGTCCATGTGTTGAGGAAATGGATTGCTCTTTGTTTATATCTGATATGAGTTCTTCTTTGCGCTGAAGTTAAAGACAAGAGTGCCCTTGTAACAGCTGAGAAAGCCAAGAAGAGACTGCCAGCATATTAGATAAAACTGCTCACTGTGATTTATAACTTTTGGTTGAAGCAAGACGCTGTATTTAAGTTTTTCTTCAGTTGTGCCAAAATAATGGTTGTATCCTAAGTTCTTTTGTATTATACTATTTTTGAAAATCCAACCCCGGGAGGGGAATAAAATATCCTTTTTGAAAAACCTGACCATTCGGACTCACAGCTACCACTTTCTTTATGGAGGGTCAGGCCCAGCAGTTTAGCTGACTGCTTACGCCACAGTTCGGCCCTGCTAGTGACATAAATGGCGTAGTTGGCAGGATTTTTAAAAAAATACTACCCAAGGCTTTTCCAAGAGGATACAGCTGGCTGAAGAAAAAAGCAGCAGCCAAGTGAAGAAAATCCTGAAAGAGGAAAAACCTGATCCAGAATTCTCCAGCAACTGGATTTCCACATCCTGACCTGAAGGAGGCGTGGACAAAGAATCTTTCTCAACGTGAGATCCTACACCGTGCTCAGGTACAAGTAGGTGGGCATGGGTGGTGAGGATTGCTGAGAAAGGGGAAGAAGTTTATATCTTGCTAAAGGCAGGCAGAGAGAAAGAAAAACACAAATTGTGCCGCACTTGGTGGGCCCTGTTCTTTTCTTTCCTACAGGTATACTTCAACACCGGGATGGATCCCCAGGATATGCAGAAGTGGATGGAGGCCCAGTGGAAAGCCCAGAATGAGCTCGCACAACAGGCTCAGGAACGGACTATGGCAGCGCTGGCCGCGCAGCAACAGCCGCTCCTGGACTTGCTAACCACGCTAGTGAAGAGGACACATACCGCAGATGAAGATGGCGTATCGATACCACCTGTGGTAGGACTGCAAAATTGCAGTGCATTGGCACTGGGACCCTTACAGCATACTGACAATTTTGATGATTATTCAGATGCTTTTGAAAGGATCGCGGAAGCGGCTAAATGGCCACTAGACCAGTGGGCCATTAGGTTCACCATGTCCTTGACCGGAGAGGCATTGGCAGCCTACAAGGCCATCCCGCAGGCCTAGCATCCAATTACCCAAAGGTGAAATTGGCAGTGAGAGATAGGTTAGAGTTAACGCCTACCCACTATCGACGTCTTTTTAGAGAGGCAAAGCTCATGCCTAAAGAGACGTCGAAAGCATTGATGCAAAGACTAAAGGACTTAGCGGCAAAATGGCTTGCTCCAGAGAAAGCAACAGTGGAGTCTTTGATGGACGCTGTGCTCCTTGAGCAATATTTTGAGGCTGTGCCACCGGAGGTTAAGGCTTTCTTGTTATTACAGAAATGCAAATCAACTAAGGAAGCGGCTGAACTGACAGAATGTTACTTTGAAGCAGAGTTAGCCGGGGCTTCCAGGGGTAGCATTTTAAAAGTAACAGGCATGGAAAGAATGCCAGGTGTAAGAAAGGCCTATAATCAGGAGGTACAAGCGAAAAATATGAGAAAGTATGATATGGTGAAATGCTTTCAATGTGGGAAAAGTGGTCAAATGCGCAAAGAATGTAAAGAGCGTGTTGTCCTTATCTCAGGGGGAGAGAGAGACCCTGGGGGAGGATTTGTCATAGATGTCCAGGTGGAGGGTGTGAATGCTGTAGCACTCCTTGATACAGGAGCGGACCAGAGTATGGTCTCACATACGATGTGGCAGGCTATTCTGACTAGTAATCCCTCTGTCCTATGCCAGATACCCCTGAATGTGCGAGTGAAATGTATGCGTGGGACCTCATCCTATTACTCATTGTATAGTGTGCTTGTGGAGGGGCTAGGTACCAGTGAGAAAGTACCGGTAGTGGTAATCCCAAACCTCCCGAGAGAGGTCATGTTAGGGAGGGATTGGCCTTCTTTTCAGAAAGCCCTCAAGGAGAAGCTAGATGAAAAAACAGGTCTAATTTCCACTAGGTCCCAAAGTAAGGTCTCAGGGGCGGGGACAAGTTCGCTATCTGAGCCAGAGGAAGTGCCCGAGGATAGGGACATATCCCCAGAGCAGGAGACTAACCCAGATAGAGAACCACAAGACACACTTCCCTCTAATGAGGATTTAATTAACCCTCCTAAAAAGATGAGGAAGAATAGGGCTGAAAGATGCCAGGAAAGAAGACATAGGTCGCAGGGAAGAGCAGACCTGGAAGCCGGAGAGGGATTACCTTGGGTGCCAGCCGAGCTGGTAAAGAAATTCTCTTCCTTCCCTAAAGAACAGCAGGGTGATCCAGCATTAAAAAGGGCATTCGAGTATGCTCAAGAGGCTAGGACAATTTTACCCAGGTTTTTCATAGAGGGGGAACTGTTATATAGGGAGAGCACGGATCCAAGAACAGGTACTGTACGTAAGCAGTTGGTGGTGCCAACTACCTTTAAATCGGTAGTCATGAAATTGGCGCATGACCACCCCGTAGGCAGTCATAAAGGTGTCCAAGGGACATTAGACCAGGTGCTGGCTCGCTTTTACTGGCCGGGAGTGTTTAAAGAAACAACCAGGTATTGCGAATCCTGCCCGGCGTGCCAACGGGTCACGGCTGCCAAACCAAAGCCAGTACCGATGGTTTCACCACCCACCATTGCAACCCCAGTGCGGCGATTAGCAATGGATATTGTAGGCCCGCTAGTAAAAACTCCAAGGGGTTTTCAATACATTTTAGTAATCATGGACCATGCGACCAGGTTTCCATGGGCAATACCCCTGCGCAACATTTCTGCGAAAACCATATCCATAGAGCTCATAAAGCTGTTTTGTGAGATTGGGTTTCCCCAAGAGATTTTAACCGATCAGGGGACAAACTTCACTTCAAAACACTTGGCCATGCTTTGGGACGCCTTTGGGATACATCATATCCGCACCTCGGCGTACCACCCCCAGTCCAACGGACTGGTAGAGAGAATGAATCAGTCATTAAAGCAAATGTTAAGGCGGAGCCTAGGAGGAAATATGGTTGAATGGGACAATGTCCTCCCATTCGTCCTTTACGCGTGCCGGGAACGCGTACAGGCTTCATTAGGGGCATCACCATACGAGCTGTTGTTCGGTAGGGCTCCGAGAGGAATCCTGGATATCCTTCGGGAGCAGTGGGTTGCACCAGATGAGACAGAGGTAGGGGTACCTCAATTTCTTAAGGACCTCAGGAACCGTTTAGAACGGACATCCCGAGTGTCCATGGACAATCTGCAGGCCAGCCAGCGCCGGCAGAAAAGGTATTATGACCGGGGGACTAAAACAAGGAATTTATCTATAAGGGATAAAGTTTTAATCCTAGTAGCGGATGCCGGTCCGAGGTTTGAGGCCAGATGGAAAGGCCTGGGTACAGTATTTGGCCAGGTGGGTCCCGTTTCCTATAAGGTAGAAAACGAAAAAGGGCGCCGCCAAATATACCACTTGAACCTGCTGAAACCTTGGCATGAAAGATCAGCGGCGGTGAGGTTGGTACATGTAGAGAGCCGAAGGTTTAACTCAGGTGAGATTACGCGCTGTCCGACGAGGACGTCTGCAGCTCGTAATATCTTAAGGAGGGGGATGTGTAACACGGAAGATCTGCCCTCTGCCTCAGAAACACAGAAAGCTGATAGATATAGCTTGGATTCTGACAGGCAGGCACGTCAGAAGGTTCCTAGTTACCATAGGCAACACAAACAAACAGACACGAGGTCTGCAGTCACGCCTAGTTAGTGAGTATTCCCCAACTGATGAGGAAAACAGCTTTCACCTGGGCAAGAGAATGCCCATGAAGCTGTATAAAAAATGCTCAAGGCAAACAGAATTAGCTTCAGGAGATACAAGAGCTTCAGGAGATTCAAGAGCTTCAGGAGATTCAGGAGCTTGGCAAGACAAGGGAAACTTGCAGGATTTGGAAGGAAGCTCAGAATGCTCAGAATACTCTGACACAGAGTTTGAACTGCCAAAAACTTCTATCAGGAAGCCACAGAGGAATTATCAGAAAGAAACAAGGAAAGTTTCACCCAGAGAAGTCAGTTACAGGAAACACTTACCTCTGACGCAGTGTGAATTTCCCAGGCACCTGGCTGAGTTGAAGGAACATGAGGCAGCTAGAAACAAACCGTATGTATTTGAGAAGCAGGGCTGTTTAAAACAGTTTCAAGCCTTTGAGAGGGAAAGCAGTCCTGTTGAGTGGAACTTGTTGGATGAAAGTGTGCAAGTCACAAGTCAGAGGAAGCATCATCACAATTTTTCTAGCTTTTTCACTAGTCATGTTGGGTTCTGCTTTTGCCACAGTGTGACCAGTCTGTTCGACACTATTGGAATTGCTTGTAACCCGAAGGAGTGGCACCTGTTCATTGACAGCTCTTCCAGGAGCCTCAAAGCCATGCTGCTACATAATGTCTCTTCCCCTAGCTCACTCAGTGAGCTTCAAAGAAGATTACAGCATCAAGACCTTGCTAGAAGCCTTGAAGTATGCCAAGTATGGCTGGGAGGTTATAGGAGACTTTAAAATGGTGGAATTTCTGATTGGCCCCAAAGAGGTTTTACTAAGCTTCCCTGCTATCTTTGTCTTTGGGACAGCAGGGACACCGCCGTGCACTACCACAGGTGGGTCTGGCTATGGTGAACTGAATTTTCTTTTGGGACAAAGAACGTGAAGTAAGAGCCACTGGTGGAACCACAGAAGGTGCTGATGCCACCATTGCACATCAAATTGGTCCTTATGAAACAATTTGTCAGAGCTCTAGAGAAAGAGTCGACAGCCTTTAAGTACCTTCAAGGCTTCTTCCCTAAACTGTCCGAGGCAAAGGTCAAAGCTGGTTTCTTTGTTGGACCACAAATAAAAAACATTCTTGAGTGCATGGAATTTCCTAAGCTGCTTACTAGGAAGAAGAAAGCAGCTTGGAACAACTTTGTTGCAGTGGTTTGTGGCTTTTTGGGAAATCACAGGGCCAAAAACTATGTAGAGCTGGTTGAGACTCTGGTTAAGAATCGGCGCTATACATCCAGGGCCGCAGAGCTCCCACTGCCTGCCCTAACTCCATCTCCGCTTCTCCCCTTTTCCGCCCCTGTCTAACCTCCCCATACAAACTCCTTGTTTGTACAGGCAGGCTTGGCAGGGAGGGGAAAGGCAGATGAATAGCAGGAAATATTCAGTGTTGCTATCTGGATAGGTCACTGATGAAAATTCCTATATGGATAAACGGTGATATTCAGCCATTATACTTGTGAGTTAAGTGGTTTCATTTCGGACAGCACCTATTTTGTCCTAATTTAAATTACCTATACAGACAGGCATAATTCCATAAAGAGGGTGCCCAAAGGTATGGGTCAATACACACATACATTGAACAAGCACTATTTGTAAGTAAGCGCATATGTGCCATTGCATATAACTGTGGAGTGGGCATGCAAAGGGGCAAAACTGGGGTGGAGCAGAGCGTGGGGATATATGCATAGGTCATAGAATACTATAACTTATGTGTGTGCCTTCGAAAATCTAGGCTCAGGCATTTATACCTGCCTTGTAGTCACTTAAGCCCTATTCTATAAAATAAAGCATGCGTGTGTTTTACTTTATAGAACTGTTGTGCCAGGTGTGCAAATGTACTCATGTGCCTCAGGCATGCTATCATAGACTTACCTTCCTATGTGCAGGCCAGGGTAGGGCTGCGGGGAATCTCCTGCAGCCCAACCATCCTTTTATATGCCCCGGGCCTGCTGTCCCCCTTCCCCCCCCCCTGATCTGACCTCCCAAGGCCAGGGTCGGGCTGCAGGGAAAGGAAAAAGTTGGTGGCAGCCAGGGATCACGGCTCCTGAATGGAGTCTTGACTGAGTTAGCCGGGCAGGTGCCTGTAAGTTCAGACCGACCAGAATCGGGTCCGGACATGCACATACAGGCTTAAATGGGATTCTGATCCTACGGGGGCTAGACCTGCCCCACGGGATCAGAATCCCGTCTATCTCTGTACGTCCAGGACGTCCACATTAGAATAGACCTCTAAAGGAATAAAGCTTAGTGAATCTGGCCCTAAATCTTACAATGTCACTATTTCTCACTACTATCTATCCTTTATCTGGCAATGGTCTCACTTTAAACCCTTTTGCTTTAACATAAAGTACACAGAGGTTTCTTACTTAGCTGTTTATGTCGACTGGTTGATTTGTGGAGAATGGCCCTTTCGATGAAGAGGTGCAAATGATTGAAGAGTATAAAAGGTGGTGGAGCAGGAGGTCTTCCCTGGTATTCCTCTATCAGGTCATGACGCTGAAATTTCCAGATCTGATCCGTATGTTCCTGGACCTGCTGAAATGTGTAGCTGGGAAGGAGAAGAAGCATAAATTTTCATGAAAATTTCTATAGAAATAAATATTAAACGCAAGATCATACTCCATATCCCCTGGCTCAGAAGTGAGGTTCATTACTGTCAAGATATGCCCAAAACTGACCTCTTTGGAGACACTGCCTCTGAGGGAAGCCTTATGAAATATCCTTAACAGGGGAAATTAGAGGACGTGGGAAGGAAGATTAGAGAAGAAATGGATCTCTTAATCTTACAGTCTGTGATGACACAAAGGAGGGCTAATTATGAACCATCTTAAATAGAAACATTTCCAAGAAGAGAGCATTTAATCCTTTTAAAATGAATAAATAGTAGAAAATAGGTAAAATGATACACAGCCTTTCATTTTCAGTTTTATCTGTTCATTAAGGATATATCGAGTAGTATAGTGAGCTGCAAAGTTTATTTATTTATAAGTTAACTGGACATCGATATCCATGAGCAGCAAAAGAGGGCAAGGCCACTATCATGGCAAAGGCCACGGCTGTCTGCCCACAGGTGATGCCTATTTACACTCTGTACAGTATATTGTTAACTGTCCAAATTCCTAACTAATGGTCACTGTATATAGTTCATTTGATTAATTTGTTCTATGTAAAGCGATTTGACCTGGCGAAAAGTCGAATATAAACCTAGCTAAATAAAACATAGGAAGAAAAAAGACTGTGCAGCACTAGGCCTATCTGCAGGCCAGGGAAAAGGTTAGGGGGAAGGAGATGCAGAGACGGCAGGAAAAATTTGAAGAGGGAATGGACTTGGGAAAGGAAGAATGGAGGGAGGAAAAGGAGCCCCTGGTTAAGTATGCGAGGGGGGGAGGGAGAAAAGGAGAGAGTCTGGTAAGGGGAACAGAGAGTTTGGGGAAAGCAGTGGGAGAGGGGCTGGAGGCTGGAAGTTGAAGAGTTGAATGCATGCCCAGTTAGTGGGATCAGAGGGGCATGGATTTCTAGCTGCTGTTTCTGCAGGGGTTTAGCTGCCTATGCCTACTGCTGCCCATAGCATCGCATTGCTAGCACGCAAATACATGGTGCACCTAATGCGTGCCATCACAGTGCGCTTGGGTACTGGGCACACATTCATAATGACCACAGTATAATCATATGCTAACTGTGCATTAGGCCCTGCCCGACTCATGCCCCTTGTATTTCTGCACTGTTGCAAAAGGACCACACATCATCCATATTGTTCAGCATGGCTAATCTTCTACATGGTACTCTTCCCTCAGTAACTCCTTCCATTTTTATGGCTAGTGAACTGAAGGGTAGATTCCTGCAGAAGATTCAAAATATTCAATCTTTCATGGCTCTCGTTTGAAATCCGCACACCAACAGACTGAGTCCTTCACATACTGTATGCTGCAAACCCCCTAGTAAAGCCGTTCCACTTCTTGTGCCAGATGTGAGTTCCATTTCTGACAGTTTTCAGTCTCTGCCTCCTTCCTCAGCAACTGTTTCCTGTGGGGGTTTCACTATTCTTATGCAGTACGATCTTTCCATCGTGGTGAAATCTCTGAGGGCATCTTCAGCCCCTAGCGATTTGTTCCCTATTCATATCTTGAAGCAACTGCCTCCTGCCTTATATTCATCCAATGACTGAAGCAAGTCTAACATGCAGGGATTTTCCTACGGAATGGAGCAAGGCCATCATTTTGCCACAGGGAAAAGACCCTAAGGCTAGTGCATCATTAGGAACTAATTAGCATTGAAAAACTGGTTGTTGAACAATTAATAACGTTTCTTGAAACCACTGAGGCTTTACATGAAAAACAAACTGGTTTTTGCCCACACCATTCTACTGAGCAAACTCTCCTTTGTCTTACAACTTTTGTTTGGGCAAACTTGGATAATGATATGGATGATCTTATTTCCATGGATCTGACTACTGCTTTTTTTTATTATTGGTTTTCAAAATAAGTTTACAAGTAAAGAACAAATAGGAAAATACAGGTCCAAAAATTTCAAAAGCAAACATGCAATTACTACAAATAACATATCAAAATCAAGGAAATCAGGACCTACAAAAAGACAGACCACATCTCGAGGGAACAAACCAGAGATGAGTGCAGAAAGATAGAAAACTTATAGTCAGTCAACAACTTCAACTGAGATTTAAATACAAGAGATAATGCAAAAATAGCCAGTTAAGGCCAGACCTTACTTGCTAAAAAGTTCTCCAAAAGCAAAGGATCAGTATACACATACCTTTTCCCTTCAAACGTTAACAGATATTTACAAAGAAAACAGAGGAAGAAATTCCCCCCTACCCCTACCCCCCCCCACCCCCCTCCCCCGCAGCCAAAACCTTCGGCTTCAGCTGCAGGAAGAACTCAACTGAGTAACTGAGTATAATGTGAGACATTCGGAAATGCAGCGATCTTCTGCCCACAAAAAGGGTTCTCCCTCTTATGGAAATAAGCTTTCTAAGCTTTTAAATAGGAAATTGTATCTACTTCCGAAGCCAAGGTTATAACCAGAGTGGCACAGGAAGGTATTACCTCATCTGAAGATTCAAAGAAATTAGTCAAATCCAACTCTGATACCTCCCCTTCATGAACCACTCCAGCAGCCAAGGACTCGGAGGAAGAAAGATTATACAAACGAGTAATCACAATCTTCTCAGGCTCAGAGAACAATAAAACTTCTTTACAATATTTATGAAATAATATTAAAGGAGACAACAACCGACACTGTGAAAAATTCAGCAGTCTTATGTTTTTTGCCCTCATAGAATTTTCTAGCATTTCTAAATGTTGGTAGAATACATAAGAGTCTTTTATATCCCACGCCCTTCATACTTGAGTGAATCCACTTGCCCCTCCAACCTTTCCAGGTGTTGGTCAATCACAACAGATTGTTCATCCGTAGCCTGAATTTTAGCAACTGTTTGGTCAGAAAAATTAATAGCTTGTTCCATGAAACCTTACAACAAAAAAATAGCTTCTGATATCTCCTTCCAGATGTCCATCCATGAAATATTGTCAATACCAACATCTGAGAATGTAGGAGGGTCCCCAGGGCGATTAATTGCCCTGACTTCCTCTGAAGTACTAGCAAGAAAAGTCTGTGGTGGATCCAACGACAAGGCCTGTTCCACCGCCACACCAGGAACTATTAAGGGGGCCCCTCAGTCCCCATTTGTTACTGCCATAACTGAACAGATGACGTAGGCCCAGGAAGTACAAATACATGTGAGTCCAAAGGCCCGGATACAACTTTAGGTGTAGATGACAAAGTTGCATCACTCTTCTTCTTTGCCGGCTTACGTTTCCTCTTTCTCCCACTGTGGGGCATTCTGGGGCTCTCAGGCCCCAAAGTGGCTCTGAAGGGGCATACCTCTTTGGTCACATGCCCCTTCAGGCATGCAACTGCTGGGCTGCGACCGTGGCTATGAAAGATTGTGCAGTCTTTTGTAGCGCTGCAGAGCACCCAGAGATATCATCAGCAATAGGGCTGCCCCATCCCAGGAACCTTCTGCTGCCAATTCCTATCCCGTCAGCACAGTGAACTCCGCAATCAGCAAGGTAGGCTCCCACTACTACTTTTGATTAAGCTAACCTACTCTCCTCCTCTAGTGTCTTGCTGCTCTGTCCATTAGAAGTGCAGGGCTAATGATTTCAATCATATCTGTCTAACCGCTCATTTATCTTTACTGGTATCATACCACTTCACCTGTTCTCAGCATGGATTACAGGGCTCCCTAAGGCTCTGTCTTGGGCCCTATACTTTTTAATATCTTTAAACGTTTGGCAGCATTGCTTTACTTTTTATGTACATTGACAACATACAGGTTTTGATTACATTTGATTCTTCATCTCTGCAGTTTATTACTGAAGTTTCCACTAAATTGGATATGATTGCTGATTGCCTTGCTGTTAATGGTTTTTTATTTTATTTATTTATGTATTTATAAGTACTTCTATACCGCTTTATCAATAAATCAAAGCGATTTACATGGAACAAGAACGTGTGTTATACATAAAACTTAGAACATAACAAGAAGAACTGTGTTAACAAAGGTTGTACATAGAAATGTTGAAATTGAATCCCAATAAGTCTGAGGCAGTTATTTTCCAGGCTGCCCACATTTATTCCTGCTGTACTACCAACCATTGCTGGTTCTTTGCTCTCTCTGAAGGATTCAAAGTTCTTGGTGCCATCCTTGATAAAGAGCTTATTTTTACTGTAAAAATTAATAGTGTCATCCTAAAAGTCTTTCTTACCTTAAGACAAATTCAGTCTACACAATCCCTGCCAGATAGTTCTTCCTTGCACATTCTTATCTTGGCTTTAGCAATTTCTCACCTCATTTATTGTAATGCCTTGTATCAAGGTCTGTCACAAGGTCAGCTGTGAAGGTTACAGTTGGCCCAAAATCCATCAGTAAAACGTCTTTATGCTATAGGGAACACTGTCTTCCTATACATTTTAGGATGCAATTTAAGATACTTGTTATTGCTCACGAGAGTTATTACTCTAGCCTTCCCACTTTCCTGTCTGAACATCTGGCTCTTCATGCTCTTTTCTGCTCTCTTCACTGCACTCATCATAATCTATTGGTCATCCCTCCAAATTCCTCTGTCAGGCTTAAATAACATAAAAACATAAGATACATCATAGTGGGTCAGATCAAGGGTCCATCAAGCCCAGTATCCTGTTTCCAACAGCAGCCATTCTAGGTCTCAAGTACCTGCTGGGATTCCAAAGGTATACACATTCCATGCTGCTTGACCCAGGGATAAACAATGGATTTCTCCAGTCCTCTTTAATAATGGTTTATGGACTTTTCCTCCAGGAACTCATCCAAATATGTTTTGAACCCAGCTACACTAAAAACTTTTACTACATCCTCCGGTAATGAATCCCAGAGTTTGATTACATACTGAGTGAAAAAATATTTTCTCCGATTAGTCTTAAAAGTGCCACATTGTAGCTTCATTGCATGTCCCCTAGTCTTTCTACTTTTTGAAGGAGTAAACAACCAATCTAAGTTTACCTGTTCTACTCCATTCATTATTTTATAGACTTCTATCATAGAAACATAGAAACATGATGGCAGAAAAAGACCACATGGCCTATCTAGTCTGCCCTTCCATATCAACTATAATAGTCATCTTTTTACCTTTAGAGATCCTCTATGTTTGTCCCATGCTTTTTTGAATTCAGATAATGTCCTCATCTCTACCACCTCCACTGGGAGACTATTACATGCATCTACTACTCTTTCCGTAAAGAAATATTTCTGCATATTACTCCTGAGATTATCACCTTTCACCCTCATCCTATGTTCCCTCATAGCAGAGCTTGCTTTCAATCGGACAAGACTCTTCTCCTGTGCATTTATACCACAGAGGTATTTGAACATCTGTATCATAGCTCCTCTATCCCACCTTTCCTCTAAAGTATGCAAATTAAGATCTCTAAGATCTATGCTTTATAATGAAGACCACTAACCATTTTAGTAGCCACCTTATGCACAAACTCCAACCTGTTTATATCCTTTTGAAGGTGTGGTCTCCAGAATTGCACATAATACAATAAATGAGGTCACACGAGAAACTTATACAGAGGCACTATCACCTCCTTTTTTCTGCTGGCCATTCCTCTCCTTATGTACCCAAGCATCCTTCTGGCTTTCACCATTGCCTTTTCTACCTGTTTAGTTACTTTAAGATCATCAGACACAATCATACCTAGGTCCCGCTCTTCTTTACTGGACAGAAGTACTTCACTCCTTACACTCCCTTGGATTTTTGCAGCCCAAATGCATGACCCTGCATTTTTTAGCATGAAATCTCAGCTGCCAAATTCTAGACCATTTTTCAACCTTAGCTAGATCCCTCCTCATGTCATCTACTCCTTCCAAGGGTGTCTACTCTATTGCAGATTTTGGTATCATACCCAAAGAGGCAAACCTTACCCAACAGCTCTTCTGCAATATCACTAACAAAGATGTTAAAACCCATTTTGGACCAGCGTATGTTTTACATACATAAGGTTTCCATACTTACTACTCAACTGTTTACTAATTAATGGTTATAAATTCAATGGAACTATGTTTAGCTATTATTGTTATGTCAAAAAGCGTTATATACAGATTTTTTATCCGAGATCTAGTTAGTTTAATAGGTATTCGAAGTTTGCTGATTTTGACGGTACTGACGGCTCAACATAAAAAGATCACAAAAAATAGTAAGTAGCTTATAATGCTGTAATAGCTACTATTTTGCAAATAAAAGTATTTGTAGACTTTAGAAAATAGGTTTAGATAACTAAGGGGTAAGTTTACTAAACTGCGGTACTTGTGAATAACGCATGTAACGTACGGTTAACAATCGTTCGCATGTCATAATGCGCGTTCTGACGTGCGAACGATCATTAACCGTACGTTACGCACGTTAACCGCAGTTAATGATCGTAAACCCCCGTGGCGCGTTAAAACGGCAAAGAAGGTGGAGAGTGGGCGGAGATAAGGGGTCAATGGGCGGAGAGTGGGCAGGGAGAGGCTCCCCTCACACTAACGCACTGAATTTCAGAGCTCAATTCCAACGCGAATGAAAAACTGCCGTTAAAGGCATATTAAAGGGAAGAGAAACCATTTCCGTCAGCAATGTACAAAAAAACCGGGGAAACCTAAAAAACGTGAGCAGTGTGATACATGTGCACTGAACAAAATAGCAAATAGAAATGGAAAAAGACCACAACAAAATCCTAAAAAACTATAATCCAGCTGGTCAACAGTGATATTAATGGGCAACCATAAAAAACACTCCCAGGAAAGCTCCAAAAAAAATAAATGAGTTTTGGAAGGGTCCACGGAGTGTAGACCCTTCCAAAAATCATTCCCTAATTTTAATTATGAGCGTTCCTGGGAGTGTTTTCCATGGTTGCCCATTAATATCACTATTGGCCAGCTTGGTTATGTTTCTATCCCCTTATTCCGAGATCATATTCGGGGTTTATGTGCACCTATGTCTCCATACAAGGTGAATGAGCCAAGAGTAAAAATGTGCAGAGCAGGGCTTCTGACTCTTTCGGCCAGGTGTCCTATCTCCAGGGACTGCACTGTCTCTGTGGCCACAGTGTGGTGCAGCAGACACAGCCAGTACCTGTAGGACCAGAGGGTCACAGGTTCAAATCTCAGCTGGGGCCCCTGCCAACCCAGTCCCCATATTTTACCCACCACTAAACAGAGATAGTAAAGACACCCCTTTATTGCAGAGAACATAGGCATTGTTCAAACACCAATATGTTACCCTACACTGCACACACACCATAACAATGGGCATTACCAACAGCCGAGTCCCCCAAATGCAGTCCTGGAGTGCCACACCTCAATCAGGTCATAATCATTTTCCAAGATAAGGACATGTCAGCATGTTAGCGGAAGGGTACAGGTGATGGAGGGGGCAGTGGCTGCTAGTCACAACAGACAGTGGCCTAGCCATGTGCAGGCTGGCACGTCCACAGCAAGACAGGCCCTGTTGGATGTGCAGTCATGGACTACCCAGGGAATACAGCATATCTGTGGCAACATGATGATACAGTACACACAGACAGTGTGTGCAAGAACAGAAGGTCACAGGTTCAAAGCCCAGCTGGGTCAACATCCAATCCAGTCCACATATTTTTCCCACAACTGTACCGTGATTGTAATGACAAACCTTTATTGCTGAGAACATATGCATGGTTAATACGCCTATATTTTACCCCACCGAGCACAGACACCATAAACAGACGCATTACCTAGAGCAGAGTCTCCCAAATGCAGTCCTGGAGGGCCACACACCATTCAGGTTCCATGCTGCCTCTAATAAAGATGCCTGTGCTGCATATCTATGCACCACCCCCATGGTATGCAGATGTAGCTCATGCATATTCATGAGGGACAGCATGAAAACCCGAACAGTGTTTGGCACACCAGGACTGGAGTTGGGAACCTCTGCCGTAAAGCAGCAGCCAACAGGGGCAGACACACCCACACCCACACCCACAGGTCCCATTGGCTAATGCCTCCTGGAGAGGCAGGACATTGGGCCCTGCGTGCATCTCCCAATACTACCACATGCATACCCTAGCAATGCCATGCTACACCTGGGTATATGGTACACACCTATCAAACGTTTCCTATGAGTACTGGCAGATAGCAAGTCCTACGTTAAGCATAGTTTGCTCATTGAGCTCCATCATAACAATCATTCTGATGTCAGCGGTGTGTGCTACAGGTCAGGTCTCTGACAGTGTTTACCACCCTGGGGAGTGACGCCCAACAGTATTGCGGACCATATCCATGCCTGGACTGTGCCCAGGACTGGTGTGGTGGGCAGGGCTGCTGAACCCCTCTACAGTAGCACAATGCTGGCATAGGTGTCGGAGTGTGTGTCTGTCTCTACAGTGTGTGGTGGCTGCAAACACCTTCCACAGCCCACACTGCCAGCACTGTTGCCAGTATTGGCCTGCCAATGTGCATAATGAGGAGCAAGGTAGCATGGGTATAGCCCAGACAGGGTGGCCTGGGCAGGCTGCATCTGCACAGCGCATAGGGCACTGACTGTGGCATATTAGTGCCCGGCCACCACCTACACAGACAGGGTGACCGCTGTATGTCCTGCAGGGAGATCAATCTCACCCTGACTGTGCAGTGACCACAGCATGGCTAGGCATCCCCATAGTGCTGCATAGCATTTCTGTCATGTGATATTTATGTGTTTCCCTTTGGGGGCCAGTCACTGACTTATCTGCTTGTTGTGTATGCTGCCATCCCAGTCCAGTTCTGGGTGCATGTGTTATGGACCAACTAGCAGACTGCTTGCAGCTGGTATGTGTCTCAATGGAGAGCCTTGCAGGGTGCAGTGGCTGAAGGTCTGCTGCAGGAGAATATCAGATAGTGGTGGGGTGCAGCCTAACATATGCAGGCCTAATGTCTGTCTGCTATTGTGCTATGGATATGTAGAGAGCTGCAGTAACTGCCCTGAGGGGTGTCTCTCCCACAGCAGAACTGGGGTTGATGGTCCCTTCCACTGCCACCATTGCAGGGAGGTAGTATGTGGATCAGTTGATGGGAGACCCTGTTTGCCACCAGAATCCCCTAGGGGTCCATAGGGACTACACCTGACTGAGACAGACAGATATATCCAAGGTGTTTGTGCAGAAACTACCTATCCCACACATTAACACTGCTGTGGATGTCCAGCATGGCCTATGTCTGCCATGGATGGTGCTGTGGACCTGGTGCTGTGTGCCTCACTGCACCCTCACGGTGAGCGCAGTACCCGCACAATGTGACGGTGTGTAGCTACTCTGTGCCAATAAAACACACGGTCAGAACCCCCTACCAGGCCTAGGTGCTGTGGGGGTGCACATGGTCAGTTCCCCCACCAGGCCGAAGTGCAGTGGGGGTGCATTCCCCATGGTGTGTATCTGT
The DNA here is from genome assembly GCA_033557465.1 of Ichthyophis bannanicus. Classification (NCBI taxonomy): domain Eukaryota; kingdom Metazoa; phylum Chordata; class Amphibia; order Gymnophiona; family Ichthyophiidae; genus Ichthyophis; species Ichthyophis bannanicus. Next base: position 461,842,785 of record CM066036.1, read on the forward strand.
GGACAGCTGATCTGCATGTGCAGTGCACCATGGGTATGCTTGCATTGAGACAGATCCTAGCCAACACAGCAGGCGGTTTGGGTGCTGTCCTGATGCCCTTCAGTGGCCAGCCAGGGGGTTGTTAGCAGCTATGGGGCTGCAGCCCAGTGGTTCCTTCACTGCCTGTGGGGCCAGTGGTCATGGGTTGAAACCCACAGTGGGCTTATTTTATAGGGCTGTCTGCAGCATTGTATATTTTTAATGCACATTAGTGCTACCAGCGACAGCCCCTCAGCATAATATAACCTTATAGTGCCTCATAAGGCGCCCCATGTGGCACCCTATCTGGCGCCCTTTAGGTTGCCTAATAGGGTGTTCTATAGGGGACATTTTGGTGTGCCTCAGCGGACAGTGCACTTTATAATGTAGCCTGTGTAGTGCATTATGGGGTGCCTTCTGCGGCACCTTCGGTTACACCACTGTGAGGGTGTGTTTCTGGCAACACTACTGAACGTAAAGAATAAAAATGCCTCCTCATTCCCTGTGTAATGTACAGGGTGATGCCTGGGCTAGCCTTCTGTGTTAGGCACACTGGGGACTGGAACCCATGCTGCCTGTAACAGCGGTCAGTGAAGTAACCATTGTGCTACAGCTCTGTTTCAGTGATTTGTATCTGTACGCCTTCTTAAGATTAACGCGTGGTAACACGCCACGGCGCCCTGTAACACTCGTTAGTTTTTGGAACGCGTGTTAGTGGTAACGATGTACCGCCCATGTCCTTATTTGGGGTTTCTGTCTCTACCGCGGCTCCTAACGCGAATTGCACTAACGCACTTTAGTAAACATACCCCTAAGTTACTTAGGGGTATGTTTACTAAAGTTTCTTAACGTGCGCGGCGCAGATGAGCGCGCACTAAGGTACCTTAGCGCACGCTAATGATGCTTTATGGGGCAAAAAGGCGCTTTAGTGCTCGCTCATGCGCGCAGCGGCGCACATGAGCGCTGAAGGCGGGGAAAGGCTCCCGGAGGGCGGAGGCAGGCTCCCCAGGGGCGGAGAGAAGGGGTCAATGGGTGGATAGTGGGAGGGGAGAGGCTTCCCGTACACTATAGAGGTGAAATTCGAGGCCAAAAATAACACGAGTGAAAACCTCGCATTAGAGCCGATTTAAAGGGAAGAGAAACCATTTCTGTCAGCAATGTACAGCAAAACCAGGGAAACCTACAAAACAGTGATAAGTGTGATACATGTGCACAGAACAAAAGTACAAATAAACATTGAAAAGGACCACAATAAAATAAAAAAAAAATTATAATCAAGCTGGGCAATAGTGATAGTAATGGAAAACATCAAAAAACACTCCCAAAAAAGCCCCAAAAAATAAATATGAATTTTGGAAGGGTCTACGCTCTGTCCCCATACAAGGTGAATGATCCCACAGTGAAATAGCACTGATCAGGGTTTCCCTCTCCATTGGACAGGTTACCTATGGCATGCACATGTTCCACAACAGCAGGGTGGGCATGTCGGAATGGGCAACTGGACAGATGCTGGGAAAGGGGATACAGAGGGCTGCAGGCGGCACATGCTGTGGTGCAGCTGGGGCACAGTGCGGACTAGGCAGATGCCTAGATGGCACTTAGGAATGCTGAAAGTGAACAGCAGCCAGACAGCAACTGATGAGGGCCCAACATGGGCATGAGAGTGTTTATCACAGTGTCACAGGGGATAGTACCCAGCAGGTACCCCCAAGGGCACAGAACATTGGCAGGCGGTGTTGGGAGGAAGCGTGGACGCCTATGCAGGCACCCCTACCCCAGAACACGCACCATAGGCAGCCGCCTACCTGCACACTGGATGGCTTGCGACTGCACACCACCAGCACCACCAGCAGAAGGGCATGTCAGCATGGTGGCAGAGGGGTACTGGTGGTGGAGGGAGGCAGTGGCAGCTGACCAGAGCCGACCATGGCCTAGACCTGTGTAGGTGGGTGCCATGCACTGCAACAGACAGGCTCTGTCTGACAAACAACCATGGTATCTCCAGGGACTGCCCTATCTCTGTGAGCACAGTGTGGTGCAGTGAACACAGCCAGTGTGTTCAGGAGCAGAAGGTCACAAGTTCAAGTCCCAGCTGGGGCTACTGCCAATCCTGTCCCCATATTGTACCCGCTACTAAACCGTGATAGTAAGGACAAACCTTTATTACAGAGAACATACGCATGGTTCAAATGCCTATATTTTACCCCACCGAGCAAGACACCAGAAACATGCGCATTACCTAGAGCAGAGTCCCCCAAATGCAGTCCTGGAGGGCCACAAATCATTCAGGTTTTATGCTGTCTGCAATATAAGGCCATGTCCGCATGGTGGCGGAGGGGTACTGGTGGTGGAGGGGGCAGTGGCAGCTGCCCAGAGCAGACCATGGCCTAGCCCTGTGTAGGTGGGTGCCATGCACTACAACAGACAGGCCCTGCTGGACAAACAGTCATGGTATCACCAGGGAATGCACTGTTTCTGTGGCAACACGGTGGTGCAGTGCACACAGCCAGTGTGTTTGGAGGCAAAAGGTCACAGGTTCAAGTCCCAGCTATGGTGCCTGCCAACCCAGTTCCCATATTTTACCCACAACCGAAACGTGCTACTACAGACAGAACGTTTATTGCAGATGACGTAAACATGCCCATAACACCTACATTTTACCCTGCAGAGCAAAGACACCATAAACAGGCGCATTACCTAGAGCAGAGTCTCCCAAATGCAGTCCTGGAGGGCCAAACACCATTCAGGTTCCATGCTGCCTCTAATAAAGATGCCTGTGCTGCATATCTATGTACCACCCCCATGGTATGCAGATGTATCTCATGCATATTCATGAGGGACAGCATGAAAACCCGAACAGTGTTTGGCACACCAGGACTGGAGTTGGGAACCTCTGCCGTAAAGTAGCAGCCAACAGGGGCAGACACACCCACACCCACAGGCTCCATTAGCCAATGCCTCCTGGAGAGGCAGGACATTGGGCCCTGCGTGCATCTCCCAATACTAGCACTTGCATACCTTAGCAATGCCACCCTACACCTGGGAATACGGTACACAGCTATCAAAAGTTTAACATAAGGCGCCCTATAAGGCACATTTTAAAGTGCACTGTCAGCCAAGGCACCCTAGAATGTTGCTTATAGGGCACTTTATAGGGTGCCGTACGAGCTACCGCAAGGTCAGTGTACTGTTTTTTATGGCAGCACTGTGCAGTTCAAGGAATGAAAAGCATAAGTAGGTGCGCTGACAGGCAAGGAGGAACAGCAGTGGAGCACAATGGTTAAGGCACTGACTGCTGATACAGGGGTCATGAGTTTGCTCCCCAGTGTGCCTAATACGTAAGGCTGGCTGTGGCATCAGCTTTGCATTGTACATATTTTGTCCTGCAGCACTTTATTTTTATGTTATTAATTGCTGCCAGCAAACACGCCCTCACGTGCCGTAATTGAAGGTGCCGTATAAGGCACCCTATAAGGCACTCCATAGGGCACATTAGAAATTGCACTGTCCGCCACAGCACCCTAAAATGTCCCCTATAGGGCACCCTATAGGTTGCATCACAGGATAATGTATAGTGCACCTTATATGGACGAGAACCATAAGGTGCCCTATAGGGCGCCCTATAAAGCACCCTCAGAGGCACCTTATGGGTACAGTACGCTGAGGGTGTTTTTGCTGGCATCAAAATATGTACATTAAAAAAAGATAACGCGTTGGATAACCCTATCAAAAAACCCCACTGTGGGTTAGAACCTGTGATACGAATGTGACATGCTTTGCCATGAATGGAATGGATACAGCAGACATGTAGCTATTGGGAGTTATTATAGGGCATAACAGCTTGCAGAATGGCCATAGTAGTCCTGTAAGATATTAGGGGTTATTATAGGGCATAAACAGCTTGCTTGAAGTGGTCTGAACTAGTATAGTGAGTCAGAAGCACTTCTCTGTACATAAATTGTGTATGAAATCTATATCCAATCATAATCATGAGAATTTTGCTTTCACATGAAGCTCACGCTGTAGTATCCAATGAAAACACATCTCTGATAGAAAACAATTACTGAAACTTGTATATCAAATGTGGAACTTTCCAAGGAGAGGGGAACCGTACTGCACCAGAGACAAAGCAATTCTGTTTTGGCAGCTTTCCCGGATTCCTTCATCGTGGAAAGTTCCTTCGATCGCTGAAGTGACACTACAATATCCGGTATATATATTGATGCATTTCATTTCATGCTAGAACTTATTATGTTAGAACTTATTAGAACTTACTTATATGCATTGTATGACTTATAATCTTTTATTTACTATGCAATAAACAGTAGCTTAGTATTACTATTTAATTGTGCCTGGTTTGGATGTCAGTGAGGACTCAGAGTGATTTGTTATAGTAATACATAATGGCGACGAGAGTGGGATGGTAGGTGACTTAATTGATATTGCAGCCAGGTGATTTAATCAATAGAGAGGCACGCAGTGCATGGCAGAGCTCTGTGTCGATTGAATCCCATTTGGCAGAGTGCCAAGAAAATCGCTGTTTTGGCAGAGTGCCCAGACATGTTTAAAAGCAAGAATAAAAACTTTAGTGCTAGTCCACCCATCCCAGGATGGACGGATACTCCTTATGAGACTTTTGCTTTGCAATTAGGGGATAATGGGTTTGTAGAATCATGGAATGCATTTTTAAAGTTAGCAATGCCCCTTGATGTGGAAAGAGTACTCAAGGGGCTCCCCGGGAAACCGGGTGATGCAGTTACCCCAGGAAGACAGACCTGGGTGTTGTTAAAGCAAGCAACGCCCCTTGATGTGGAAAGAGTACTCAAGGGGCTCCCCGGGAAACCGGGTGATGCAGTTACCCTGGGCAGACAGACCTGGGTGTTGTTAAAGCAGGCAACGCCCCTTGATGTGGAAAAAGTACTCAAGGGGCTCCCTGGGAAACCGGGTGATGTAGTTACCCTAGGAAGACAGACCTGGGTGTTGTTAGCAATGTCCCTTGATGTGGAAAAAGTACTCAAGGGGCCCCCCGGGAAACCGGGTGATGTAGTTACCCCAGGAAGACAGACCTGGGTGTTGTTATCAGCCTATCAAAAGGTTCACTCCCAGCTGCAGAACAGGCAGCTGGAATTGAGCCACGTTGAGCACAAACTGCTAGAAGCAGAAGGGAAAGTAATAGTTTTGGAATGCCATCAGAAGCTATTGCAGGATAAACTGGATCATTATCAGGGGATAGCAGGAAAAGAAGCAGTAAAAATAGCACAAAATAAATATAGAAAGAGGAAAGGTAAGGTCAATAAGCAGAAAGTATATAAAGCAGTGGCTACTGCCACCGCAGAATGGGACCCAGATAGGTGGGATGGAGATATTTGGAATTCCTCAGACCCGGATGGGTGCTTGGGGGAAGAAGTGAAAGAAGAATTACTATCTAGACAAGCTCAGCCCATTAGTAGGAGACAGGAAAAAACTGTATTGGGGCCTGGAAGACGCCCTATACATGGTTATGATGGGCAGCCCCAATATCTTACTGAGTTGGTCCCTCACACACGAATGAGGACCACTGTGGAGGATTTTATACTGACCCGGTTCTGCCAGCAGCCAGGAGAAGGGGATTTGCAAAGGCTGGTTAGGGTCTATGATACTGGAGGGAGAGGAGTGAGTTTAGATGCCCAGGATGTTTTGCGGTTCATTACACTAAGCTGTGAGTCTGTGATACAGAGGGCAATTCAACAGTATTTTCAGGATCATGTGGGGGTAGGGACTCAGAATTTGTCCCAAATTCTGGTAGCTGGGTATTTGGACAAATACCCCAATGAGACAGATATGCCAATTTCGGAGAAACCATGGTTTACATTGCAGGATGCACATATGCCCCTTGACTCACTTGATTGTTTGTTTAATTCCCAAGCAGATGAAGCAGCTTCGATATCAGTGGCGGAAACTACGCAGCCGATTGAGCCGTATCCTTCTGAAAAAGCGGTATGGCTTCAGGGTACAGCCCTTTGGGCACACCGAAAAAGTGGTCACTTTGGAGAAAAAGCCACCTTCAGGTGGGCTCAAAGTAGGGGAATCCCATTAACCCTTGATATCATCAAGGAAGTGATCAGTCACCGCCCTGTTTGCCAGCATTCCCAGCAACGGGCGGTGCCTCACACAGGGATGGGGCATATTGGACGTGGACTACTGCCAGGGCAGATCTGGCAAATGAAAAAGGTTTTGGGTCCACTAACAAAGTCAAAGTGGGGCCAAAATATGGATTCATGAAACTCAAGGACCGCCATCACCTGGGGAGGTTATTGCTGTAAGTAAGGATAAGGTGTTGCTGGTAATGTGACCTGGAAAGGAGCAATGGGAATATATCCCCGAAGACAAGTGTTATTTAAGAGAATAAGGTATATCTTTTGTATTTCAGACCCCGTTCCTTGGCATCCTTTCATTATGTTGGTGGGTATCCCTAAGTGAAATATGGACCCCTGGAGAGCTGTTAATCAACCAAACCTCGAATCAAAATGTACTGGAGCTGGAAGAATGCCACCACAGAGCGACAACAAGATAATTTCACCTGCCCTGCCAGGCAATGATGTAAGATCCTGAATCTCACTACTTCCGGACAATTGTGGGCAGGTGCCCCTCAGGCGGGGGGTTATCAGATGGCATATGCATTACACCAAGAAAATGGGATGATTAAACTTTAGCAAATCGTATGCATAATGCCGGAGCTGGCATTAATGATGCATTGGCTTTACAGGCCCGGTGGGTTCCCACCATTTGGCACCCAGTCCAAGAGTATGCAGCTATTTCTTCTGGACTTCTGAACTTATTTACTCAATATACATTGAATATGTCAGAAAACATAACCCGCTTTGCTAATTGGACAGTATGTACTTTGCAAGCTATGACAATTATTGAACAACGCGATAGGTTTCAGGCTACACTCCTATCCGGAAATGAACAAATTTGGAAACAAATATTGAATGTCACTAATGAATGGTTGATGTATAGTGCTTCTAAAATGCAGTGCAATGAGACTAGTTGCACCGGACAAGCTACCGTATATAATGTAACTAAGATGCAAATGTGTAAATTCATAGTATCCACTTGTACTGAGGTGATAGGAGGAACAATCTGTCGCATCCAATCTAGTGTATATGAACCTTGCTTATTGCAGAATAGTGTTAACATGTGCAAATTCATTATTATGCCACCAGTTTATGAATGCTTGATTGAAATAGCTCCACAAGAAGTATGCATGGTAGTCAATACTGAAGTTATACCTAAGATGATTCTTCCCTTTGTGGGTTGTTTGAAGAATGTAACTACACTACGGTGGCATATTGAAACCTATTTACTTTATGCTGTTACTCATAAAGCTGTACATCATTATTGGACGCCCATACCAATTGATGTCCCGAATTGGGATCTAAATTTGACAAGATTACATAAGCTGTTAAATGATTCTGTGTTGCTGCATGATCATTTATTACGATTAAACAAGACCATTGCAATGCACCAAGTGCATACCGTGCTGATGGCAGATAACTTGGCATACCTAGGATCCAGTATTGCCAAGGCTACCTCCCATCATTGGTATGACATTTTTATGGGTCCCCCTCGGCTACTAGTGTTTTAAATATGTTGGTCCATCCAGCTTTGTTACTGGTGATAGTTGTTTTTATCCTCTCCATCTGCAACTGCTGTATATGTCACAAATTAATTGGCCGTCAATTTGGTCGGCATCCTACATGTACTACTGAATCCATTAGGACCGAATGTGATACAAATGTGACATGCTTTGCCATGAATGGAATGGATACAGCAGACATGTAGCTATTGGGAGTTATTATAGGGCATAACAGCTTGCAGAATGGCCATAGTAGTCCTGTAAGATATTAGGGGTTATTATAGGGCATAAACAGCTTGCTTGAAGTGGTCTGAACTAGTATAGTGAGTCAGAAGCACTTCTCTGTACATAAATTGTGTATGAAATCTATATCCAATCATAATCATGAGAATTTTGCTTTCACATGAAGCTCACGCTGTAGTATCCAATGAAAACACATCTCTGATAGAAAACAATTACTGAAACTTGTATATCAAATGTGGAACTTTCCAAGGAGAGGGGAACCGTACTGCACCAGAGACAAAGCAATTCTGTTTTGGCAGCTTTCCCGGATTCCTTCATCGTGGAAAGTTCCTTCGATCGCTGAAGTGACACTACAATATCCGGTATATATATTGATGCATTTCATTTCATGCTAGAACTTATTATGTTAGAACTTATTAGAACTTACTTATATGCATTGTATGACTTATAATCTTTTATTTACTATGCAATAAACAGTAGCTTAGTATTACTATTTAATTGTGCCTGGTTTGGATGTCAGTGAGGACTCAGAGTGATTTGTTATAGTAATACAGAATCCATGACCTCTGGCCTCAGAGGCAGTGAAGTAACCATTGGTCTACAACTCTATAGCTGCTAGCAAGCCCCTGGCTGACTGCAGAGAGCATGCACGTCACCACACAGACAGTCTGCTGTGGTCACCAGGATAGGGTTAGCCCACCCATACCCATGATGCACTGCACATGCAAATCAGCTGTCCACAGATTAACACAAGATGGGGAATGCACCCCCACAGCACCTCGGCCTGGTAGAGGGAAGTGACCATGTGCACCCACACACCACCTCGGCCTGGTAGGGGGTACTGACCGTGTGTTTTACTGGCACAGAGTAGCTACACACCGTCACATTGTGCGGGTACTGTGCTCACCCTGAGGGTGCAGTGAGGCGCCCAGGACCAGGTCCACAACACCTTCCATGGCTAAAAGGAGCCATGCTGGAGGTCTAAAGCAGTATTAATGTGTGGATATCTCTGTCTGTTTCAGTCAGGTGTAGCCCCCATGGACCCCCAGGTGGGCCATGCACCACCACCTCCAGGGCTGAGGGTGGCAAACAGGGCCTCCTATCAATAGATCCACATTCTACCTCCCTGCAAAAGAGGCAGTAGAGAGAACTATCAACCCCAGTTCTGCTGGGCAGTCAAGGCAGCTCTATAAACATCCATAACCCAATAGCAGACAGACATTAGGCCTGGATATGGTGAGCTGCACCCCACCACTATCTGATATTCTCCTGCAGCAAGTCATCAGCCACTGCACCCTGCTCCATCAAGACACGTACCAGCTGCAAACAGCATGCTAGTTAGTCCACAGTGCATGTTCCCAGTGGAGATGCATGCACCCCAAACTGGGATGTCAGCATACACAGCAAGCAGATAAATCAGTGACTGGGCCCCCAAAAGAAAACCCATATCTATCACATGAGAGAGATAATATATAGCACTATGGGGGTGCCTAGCCATGCTGTGGTCACTGCACAGTCAGGGTGAGAGTGATCTCTCAGCAGGACATACTGAGGTCACCCTGTCTTTGTAGGTGGTGGCCGGGCACTAAAATGTCCCAGTCAGTGCCCTATGCCCTGTGCAGATGCACCCTGGCCAGGCCACCCTGTCCGGCCTATACCCATGGTACCTTGCTCCTCATTATGCACATTGGCAGCCCAATACTGGCAACATTGCTGGCAGTGTAGGCTGTGGAAGGTGTTTGCAGCCACCACACACTGGACAGACAGACAGCCACCCCCACACCTATGCCAGCATTGTGCTACTATAGAGGAGTCCAGCAGCCATACCCACCACATCAGTCCTGGGCACAGTACAGGCATGGATATGGTACGCAATACTGTTGGGGGTCACTCCCCAGGGTGGTAAACACTGTCAGAGACCAGACCTGCAGCGCACACCGCAGACATCACAATAATTGTTATGGTGGAGATCAATGAGCAAAATTTGCTTAACGTAGGAATTGATATCTGCCAGTTATCATGGGCAAAGTTTGATAGCTGTGTACCATATACCCAGGTGTAGGGTGTGTGATAAGGAAGCTTATCATAGCTCAGGTAGGAGCTATAGAAAAGATGATGTGACTCTGAACAAGCAACCTGTCAGTTCTGGTAGAAGTGAGAAAACAGAGTTTTCACATAAAAGACTACCAGTCCCAGAATGCACCAGGTTTCCAGCAGCCATGAGAGGGGCTGAAGTGAGAAAATGTGTGTGCAATCAAGAGAGCTATGAGGTAATCCCTAAGCACTCATCTCAAAGGGCAGGGCCTGATTCAAGACAGCTGCGCTGTGTTAGGGAGCAGCACACATTAGAACAGGATAAGAGTAGAGCTTATTCTTCAGGAAACAGTTTCAGCAACAGTTGGAAGAACAGCTTCAGCAAAAGCCACGCAGATAGAGAGAGAAGGAAACTCTCTGGAAGGAAGAGAAGAAAGGCCATTGGAAGGTCTGGGAGATTCCAAGGCAGTACTCATACTGGGAGGTATTCCAAAAGCCAGCAGAGTCCATTGGACTGGATTCAGCCAGAGGAATGGAGTGGCAGAGATAGGAATCACCAGTGGCTACCTGGAAGAGAGAAGACTGCATGTGGAAGGGACTTTCAGACCAAGGCCAGAAGGTATGTGAGAGAAGATCCAGTGTCCAGGGATCAAGATTGGAAGGCTGGACATCAGAATTGGATTACATATTGGCCAGGCTATACAGAGAGGAATAATGATAGCAGGAGAGGCTCAGGTATGAACACTGATCCAGACCCTATCTATAATAGAGAATGGCAGCAAGGGAATAAGCATTCTCATGATAGTGCCTTAATGAAAGACTCGTCTGTGCTAATGTATGATAATGACCCTATGCTGATTGATACAGCAGATGAAAGTACAGTTTATATGGACTGTTCTCTATCTAAATGCTATTACTAGCTTTCTCTGAGCAAACACATCAGCCATCACAAAGAAACCTAACTTTGTTCTTTATTTCCACTGCAAACAGCTCTTAAAGCAGGATTTGGGCTCACACAGTAGCAGCCAGCCAGCTAAAGGCTTTCAGCTGGTCCATTGATAGTAATTAGGGCTGCACCTGATTGTGTGTGTGAGCAAGGGAGAATCACTGCTGAGATCGGCGTGGAAAATAAGCAGAAGTTAACCTAACCAGCAAAGTTTATTCTTTTCTTTGTGCCTTTGTATTTGGTAATTATTTGCTAAGAAAACATTAGCTAATTGCCTGACAAGCTGAAGGTTGTTTTCTGGTTTATTTTGTGATTTTTGTTATCCATTTTAAACACTGCAAGCAAGTAACCTCATTTATAGTGCTATCAAGCATACATGTGCTGGGTGAATTAAACCCCATCAATAAAAGAAGTATTTTATTGATCTTACCACTTGGTTTCACAACTCAAATTATTGTCATCAGCTGTGTTTGGGAGTGAATGAACTACAATACCCACAATACCTTGCAAGAATCATATGAATATATGCATCGTCAAGATTGTGTAAGTTCTCACCCTAGGCAGCCGTCTGACAGGTGGCATTGCTAAGGTATGCAACTGCTAGTATTGGGAGATACAGGCAGGGCCCAATGTCCTGCCTCTCCACGAGGCATTGGCCAATGGGGCCTGTGGGTGTGTGTGTGGGTGTGTCTGGCCCTGTTGGCTGCTGCTTTACGGCAGAGTGTCCCAACTCCAGTCCTGGTGTTCCAACCACTGTTCGGGTTTTCATGCTGTCCCTCATAAATATGCATGAGCTACATCAGCATACCATGGGGGTGGTGCATAGATATGCAGCACAGGCATCTTTATTCGAGGCAGCATGGATCCAGAATGGTGTGGGGCCCTCCAGGACTGCATTTGGGAGACTCTGCTCTAGGTAATGCAGCTGTTTATGGTGTCTGTGTTTGGTGTGGTAAAATATAGGCGTATGAACCATGCGTATGTTCTCAGCAATAAGGGTTTGTCCTTACTATCACAGTTTAGTTGTAGGAAAAATATGTGGACTGGATTGGCTGTAGCCCCAGCTGGGCTTTGAGCCTGTGACTTTCTGTTTCTCCACACACTGTCTGTGTGCACTGCACCACCATGTTGCCACAGATATGCTGTGTTCCCTGGGGAGTCCATGACTGTACATCCGACAGAGCCTGTCTGTTGCGATGGACGGTGCCAGCCTGCACAGGCCTAGGCCACTGTCTGCTGTGGTTTGCAGCCACTGCCCCCTCCACCACCTGTACCCTTCCGCCAACATGCAGACATGTCCCTATCTGGGAAAAAGCATATGACCTGATTGAGCTGTGGCACTCCAGGACTGAATTTGGGGGACTCGGCTGTAGGTAATGCCCATTGTTATGGTTTGTGTGCGGTGTAGGGTAAAATATAGGTGTTGGAACCATGCTTATGTTCTCTGCAATAAAGGAGTGTCTGTACTATCACTGTTTAGTGGTGGGTAAAACTATGTGGATTGGGTTTGCAGGAGCCCCAGCTGGGATTTGAGACTGTGACCCTCTGGTCCTACAGTCACTGGCTGTGTCTGCTGCACCACACTGTGGCCACAAAGACAGTGCAGTCTCTGGAGATAGGAAACCTGGCCTCACGAGTCAGACACCCTGCTCTGCACAATTTTACTGTGGGCACCTTCACCTTGTATGGGGACAATGGTGCAAATAAACCTCAAAAATGACCTCCAAAAAAGGGGAAAAAAACCAAAACCAAGCTGGGCAACAGTGATATCAATGGGCAACATGAAAAACACTCCCAGGAAAGCTCCATTAAAATGCAGTGCTTTTTGAACGAGTCTACGGAGTGTAGACCCTTCCAAAAATCATTTCTTTTCTTTGGAGCTTTCATGGGAGTGTTTTTAATGGTTGCCCATTAATATCACTGTTGCCCAGCTGGATTATAATTTATTTGGAATTTGTTGTGGTCATTTTCAATTTATATTTGCTATTTTGTTCTGTGCACATATATCACACTGCTCACGTTTTTCAGGTTTCCCGGTTTTGCTGTACATTGCTGACGGAAATGGTTTCTCTTCCCTTTAAATCGGCTCTAACGCGAGGGTTTCACTCGCGGTATTTTTATTACCGAAATTCAGCCCCGCTCCTGTGCGGGGAGCCTCTCCCCTCCCACTCTCCACCCATTGACCCCGTCCCTCCGCCCCTCGGGGGCCTTCCTCCGCCCTCCGTACGCCTTTCCCCGCCTCTATCGCCCATCAGCGCCCCGCACACGTGCGCCAGCCCGTTAATGTGACGCGCACGCGTGTGCGGCACTTAAGAGCACTTAAGTGCATCATTAGCGTACGCTATTGTGCGCCGCGCACGTGTGCGCGGTTTAGTAAACATACCCCTAAGTGTATAACTTTGCACTTATCCACATTAAATTTCATCTGTCAATTTTTCAAGGTCCTCTTGCAATTTTTCACAATCCTCTTGTGTTTTAACAACTTTCAATAATTTTATGTCATCTGCAAATTTGTTCACCTCACTCATTATTCCCATTTCCTGGTCATTTATAAATATGTTAAAAAGCTGCAGGCCCAGCACAGATCCCTTCACTGTACTTCACTATTCACCTTTTCCCATTAAGAAAAAAACCATTTAGCCCTACACTTTGTTTTCTATCTTTTAACCAGTTCCTAATCCACAATAGTACACTGCTTCCTATCTCATGACTTTTTAATTTCCCAAGAGTATCTCATGAGGGACCTTGTCAAAGGCTTTCTGAATATCCAAAGACACTATATCAACCAGCTTACCTTTATCTTACCTTGGGCAAGCTACTTAACTCTGTTGCCTCATGTACAAAAACATAGATTGTGAGCCCTTTGGGGACAAGGGAAATAAATACAGTACCTAAATGTACACCACTTTGACTTGTAGAAAAGAGGTATATACGCATACATTAAATAAATAAATATCTACCTGTTATTCATACTTTCAAAAAAATATGACAGATTAATGAGACGTGACTTTCCTTGGCTAAATCCATGTCAGCTTTCTGCCATTAAGCCATGACTATCTACTTTTTCAGTAATTTTGTTTTTTATAACGGTTTCTATCATTTTTCCTGGTACTGCTGTCAGGCTCACTGGTCTATAGTTCCTGGATCACCCCTGGAACCTTTTTGAAAAATTGGCATTTCATTGGCCACTCTCCAATCTTTAGATACTACAGATGATTTTAATTATAGATCATAGATTACTAATATAAATTCTACAATCTCATATTTCAGTACTTTCAGTACCCTGGGATATATGCCATTTGGAACAGGTGATTAGTTGTTCTTTAGTTTATCAATTAGCTGTATTACATCTTCCCAATTTATTGAGATTTGTTTCAATTTCTCTGATACATCACCTTTGAATATCATTTCTGGCACTGGTAAGTTTCCAGGAGGCACAAAGAGCCCACAAAAGAACCTTTCTTTTAAAATGAGGCTCTAGCTGGCCAGCATTTATTTGTAGTTTCGCGCCTGTAAGCTTGTTGATTATATCACAATGATAAGTTTTTGTTCATTATCTTGGTTGCATTAGCTTACCCTTGCATTATGCAAACTTTTAAAGACAGGAATTAGAAGCATGATTTGGATATCTTATAAGATCATTGGGATATTTAGGGGTATGTTTACTAAACCGCGGTAATCGTGAATAACGCGCGTAATGTATGATTGACGATCGTTCGCACGTCATAACGCGCGTTCTGACATGCGAACGATCGTTAACCGTACATTACGCACGTTAACCGCATTTAACGATCGTAAACCCCCGCGGCGCGTTAAAACAGCGCAGAAGGCGGAGAGTGGGCGGAGAGAAGGGGTTAATGGGCAGAGAGTGGGTGGGGAGAGGCTCCCCTCACACTAACGCGCTGAATTTCAGAGCTCAATTCCAACGCGAATGAAAACCTGTCGTTAAAGGCATATTAAAGGGAAGAGAAACCATTTCCGTCAGCAATGTACAGCAAAACCGGGGAAACCTACAAAACGTGAGCAGTGTGATACATGTGCACAGAACAAAATATCAAATAAAACGTTAAAATGACCACAAGAAAAATGGTAAAAATTAAAATTCAGCTGGGCAACAGTGATAGCAATGGGCAACAATAAAAAACACTCCCAGGAAAGCTCCAAAAAAAGAAATGATGTTTGGAAGGGTCTATGCTCCGTAGACCCTTTCAAAAATCATTTCATTTTATTGGAGCTTTCCTGGGAGTGTTTTTCAATGTTGCCCAATGATATCATTGTTGCCCAGCTTGGTTATGGGTGTCTGCCTCTTTTTTCGAGGTTTTTTGTGAGGTTTCTTTGCACTTTTGTCTCCATACAAGGTAAATGAGCCCACAGTAAAATTGTGCAGAGCAGGGTTTCTGACTCATTAGGCCAGTTTTCCTATCTCCAGGGACTACACTGTCTCTGTGGCCACAGTGTGGTGCAACGGACACAGCCAGTGCCTGTAAGACCAGAGGATCACAAGCTCAAATCCCAGCTGGGGCTCCTGCCAACCCAGTCCCCACAGTTTTACCCACCACTAAACAGTGATAGTAAAGACACTCCTTTATTGCAGAGAACATACGCATGGTTAATACGCCTATATTTTACCACATCAAACACAGACACCATAAACAGGCGCATTACCTAGAGCAGAGTCTCGCAAATGCAGTCCTGGAGGGCCCCACACCATTCAGGATCCATGCTGCCTCTAATAAAGATGCCTGTGCTGCATATCTATGCACCACCCCCATGGTATGCAGATGTAGCTCATGCATATTTATGAGGGACAGCATGAAAACCCGAACAGTGTTTGGAACACCAGGACTGGAGTTGGGAAACTCTGCCGTAAAGCAGCAGCCAACAGGGCCAGACACACCCACACCCACACCCACAGGCCCCATTAGCCAATGCCTCCTGGAGAGGCAGGACATTGGGCCCTGCCTGTATCTCCCAATACTAGCAGTTGCATACCTTAGCAATGCCACCCTACACCTGGGTATATGGTACACAGCTATCAAACGTTTCCTCTGATAACTGGCAGATATCAATTCCTACGTTAAGCACATTTTGCTCATTGAGCTCCACCATAACAATCATTCTGATGTCTGCGGTGTATGCTGCAGGTCTGGTCTCTGATAGTGTTTACCACCCTGGGGAGTGACCCCCAACAGTATTGCGTACCATATCCATGCCTGTACTGGGCCCAGGACTGGTGTGGTGGGTATGGCTGCTGAACACCTCTATAGTAGCACAATGCTGGCATAGGTGTGGGGGGTGGCTGTCTGTCTATCCAGTGTGTGGTGGCTGCAAACACCTTCCACAGCCCACACTGCCAGCAATGTTGCCAGTATTGGGCTGCCAATGTGCATAATGAGGAGCAAGGTACCATGGGTATAGGCCGGACAGGGTGGCCTGGCCAGGGTGCATCTGCACAGGGCACTGACTGGGACATTTTAGTGCCTGGCCACCACCTACACAGACAGGGTGACCTCAGTATGTCCTGCTGAGAGATCACTCTCACCCTGACTGTGCAGTGACCACAGCATGGCTAGGCACCCCCATAGTGCTATATAGTATTTCTTTCATGTGATAGATATGGGTTTCCTTTTGGGGCCTAGTCACTGATTTATCTGCTTGCTGTGTATGCTGACATCCCAGTTCTGGGCACATGTACTATTGACTAACTAGCAGATTGTTTGCAGCTGGTATGTGTCTTGATGGAGTGGCTTGCAGGGTGCAGTGGCTGATGGCTAGCAGCAGGAGAATATCAGATAGTGGTGGGGTGCAGCTTAGCATATCCAGGCTTAATGTCTGTCTGCTATTATGTTATGAATGTGTACAGAGCTGCATTGACTGCCCTGTGGGGTGTCTGTTCCTCAGCAGGACCGAGATTGCTGTTCCCCTCTACTGCCATCTCTGCAGGGAAGTAGAATGCGGATCTATTGTTAGGAGACCCTGTTTGCCACCCTTGGCCCTGGTGGAGAGGGGTGGTGGTACAGGGGTCCATGGGGGCTACACCTGACTGAAACAGACAAAGATATCCAAGGTGTTTCTGCAGAAGCTACCTATCTCACACATTAACACTGCTTTGGACCTGGTGCTGGGCGCCTCACTGCACCCTCAGGGTGAGCACAGTACCCGCACAATGTGACGGTGTGTAGCTACTCTGTGCCAGTACAACACATGGTCAGTACCCCCTACCAGGCCGAGGTGCTGTGGGGGTGCACATGGTCACTTCCCTCTACCAGGCCGAGGTGCTGTGGGGGTGCATTCCCCATGGTGTGTATCTGTAGACAGCTGATTTGCATGTGCAGTGCATCATGGGTGTGACTGGCACAATCCAACCCTGGGAAAATCCAGCACCTGCTCACAGGCTCTGATAAACCATAGGCCATCACACGTACATCTGTTAGCATAATGCATAGGTGCAAGACACCCTAAAGAGTCTGTAATAAAAGGTGCCCACGCTAGTAAAAACACACGTACCCATGCACAATTGTATGCACGCACCAACGCACGCAGCCACGTACGTGGCTACGCACACTACTCAACGTAAAGAAAAACATGCCTCCTCATTCCTTATGTAATGTACAGGGTGATGCCTGGACCAGCCTTCTGCGTTAGGCACACTGGGGACTTGAACCCATGCTGCCTGTAACAGCAGTCAGTACAGTAACCATTGTGCTACAGCTCTGTTTCAGTGATTTGTGTCTGTACGCCTTCTTAAGATTAACGCACAGTAACGCGCCACGGCGCCCTGTAACGCTCGTTAGTTTTTGGAACGCGCATTAGTGTTAACGATGTACCGCCCATGTCCTTATTTGGGGTTTCCGTCACTACCGCGGCTCCTAACGCGAATTGCACTAACGCAGTTTAGTAAACATACCCCTTAATCTTAGGGTATGTTTACAAAGCAGTGGTAGCTGCCTCCGTGCGATAGTGGAGCCACGGCCCCACAATGGGGCCATGGCTCCACTATCTCATGGATGCCACTACTGCTGCTTTGTAAACATACCCCTTAGTGTTAAAGATTGGCTCCGATACTAAAATGGCAATACCAACTCTTTGTCAATGCTTCCTGTGGAAACTGTATAAGGCAATGCTTTGGCCCTTAATATAAGTGCAAAATGGTTTCATTTTATTATTTGCATCCCTTATGGTATTATAATTATGGGATAATACAATGCCATTTAGAATAGAAAAAATGAACTCTATTTTACATAACATGGTGGGCGCAGTTAAATAATCATATTTGTCTCAATTTAATAGGTATAATAATGTCCTACTGTTTTGCTGTTGCTTATTCCTTTAGATAAAGTGCCTAACTTTTGCAATTTCCAGATGCAGCAAAGTAGATTGTTCTCATTTTTGCACAATCCATTACATCACTCTCGACTGTGGTAGAGATTATTAATTATATCACTTTCCTCCTTGTCTCTATATAATTATTAATTTATTTGTGTAGTATTTATGATATGTCTTATTATTTATTTATTTATGTAATCAGTTTTATATACTGCCTTATCCTTCAATTAGATTTTACACCACAATAGTGTTTTTACTCCTGACTCTCATATTTATTGTTTTACTTCATGCAATAATTTCTTTTAATATGTTAGACTTTTTAATTTTTATTATTTGTCTTTTATCAATTGCTCTTATGATTTGTACTTATGATTCTCAATGTGTTTCTATTTATATCTTTCTGTTGGAGGTTTATCCACCCCCTGAAGAAGGCATGCTTGCTGAAACACTGAAAATGTAGGGGTCTTCAGTAAAACTACTTTGGATTTTAGAGTTGTTTTAGTCTTGCCTTGCTCGAGTTGAACCCATGGGAAGTCTCCTACATCACCTTCAGTAAAAACTGAAACAAAGAATTCATTTAGGGGTATATTTACTAAAACCCCGCTAATGTGCGGGCCGCGCTAGTGTGCGGGTGCCATATAAGGAGTGGGCGTTTCTTTCTGAAAAAGAAAAACCAGGATTTAAATATGCGCTAAGGTGCGCGGCGCCCATGTGCGCCCCGCACATTAGCGCATGAGAAAGCTGCGCGGGAGGCATAAGTGGCGCGCTGATGTGCAAGCAGAAAAGCAGAGCCACAGCACAATGGTGAAGACACTGACCAATGGTGCAGGAAACAGGGGTTCAATCCCCCACAGTACCCAATGAAAACAGCTGACTGAGGCATTACTTTAGGAGCCAGTTTAATATTGGGCGGCATAAGGCAGCATGCTGATGGGCATAAGGCAGCATGCTATTGCTTTAGGAGGCATTTTAATATTGGGCGGCATAAGGCGGCGCGCTGATGTAAAAGCACAGAAACCAAACCACAGCAGAATGGTTAAGACACTGACCAATGGTGCAGGGATCAGGGATTCAATCCCCCACAGTGCCCAATGAACAAGGCTGGCTGAGGCATTACATATCATGGGGAAGATTGCTTTAGGAGGCATTTTATTTTTATTTTAATTATCACTACTAGCAAACGCACTCTCAAAGCGTGTTAACATAATGCGCCACATAAGGCACAACTTAAAGTGCACTGTCCGCCAAGACACCCTAGAATGTTGATTATAGGGCGCTTTATAGGGTGCCGTATGAGGTACCGCAAGGTCAGAGTACTGTTTTTGATGGCAGCACTGTGCAGTTTAAGGAATGAAAAGCATAAGTAGGTGCGCTGACAGGCAAGGAGGAGCAGCAGTGGAGCACAATGGTTAAGGCACTGACTGCTGATACAGGGGTCATGAGTTTGCTCCCCAGTGTGCCTAATACGTAAGGCTGGCTGAGGCATCAGCTTTGCAATGTATGTTTTGTTTCCAGCAGCACTTTATTTTTATTTTATTAATTGCTGCCAGCAAACACGCCCTCACGTGCCGTAATTGAAGGTGCCGTATAAGGCACCCTATAAGGCACTCCATAGGGCACATTATAAAGTGCACTGTCCGCCACGGCACCCTAAAATGTCCCCTAAAGGGCACCCTATAAGTTGCATCACAGGATAATGTAAAGTTCACCTTACATGGACGGGAACCATAAGGTGCCCTATATGGCACCCTATAAAGCGCCCTCAGAGGCACCTTATGGGTACAGTATGCTGAGGGTGTTTTTGCTGGCAGCAAAAATGTACATTAAAAAAAGACAATGCTGTGGGCAGCCCTATCAAATAACCCCACTGGGGGTTTGAACCCATGATCTCTAGCTTTACATGCAGTGAAGCAACCATTGGGCTACAGCTACCAGCAAGCCCCAGACTGGCTGTAGAGAGTCTGCATGTCACCACACAGACAGTCTGTTGTGGTCACCAGGATAGGGTTAGCACACCCGTACCCATGATGCACTGCACATGCAAATCAGCTGTCCACAGATAAATACAAGATGGGGAATGCACCCCCTCAGCACCTCGGCCTGGTAGGGGGAAGTGACCATGTGCACCCCCACAGCACCTCGGACTGGTAGGGGGTACTGACCGTGTGTTTTACTGGCACAGAGTAGCTACACACCGTCACATTGTGCGGGTACTGTGCTCACCCTGAAGGTGTGGTGAGGCGCCCAGCACCAGGTCCACAGCACCTTTCGAGGCCATGATGGAGGTCCAAAGCAGTGTTAATCTATGAGATAGGCAGTTTCTGCAGAAACACCTTGGATATCTTTGTCTGTTTCAGTCAGGTGTAGCCCCCATGGACCTCCAGGTGGGTCATGTACCACCACCCCCTCCTCCTCAGCTGAGGGTGGCAAACAGGGTCTCCCATCAACAGATCCACATTCTACCTCCCTGCAATGGTGGCAGTAGAGGGGACCATCAACCCCAGTCCTGCTGGAGAACAGACACCCCACAGGGCAGTCAATGCAGCTCTGTACACATCCATAACACAATAGCAGACAGACTTTAGGCCTGGATATGCTAAGCTGCACCCCACAACTATCTGATATTCTCATGCAGCAAGCCTTCAGCCACTGCACCCTGCAAGCCACCCCATCAAGACACATACCAGCTGCAAACAGTCTACTAGCTAATCCATAGTGCATGTTCCCAGAAGAAATGCATGCACCCTGAACTGGAATGTCAGCATAAATAAGCAGATAAATCAGTGACTGGGCCCCAAAAAAAACCCATAAATATCACATGAGAGAAATACTATATAGCACTATGGGGGTGCCTAGCCATGCTGTCATCACTGCACAGTCAGGATGAGAGTGATCCCCCAGCAGGACATACTGAGGTCACCCTGTCTGTGTAGGTGGTGGCCAGGCACTACAATGTCCCAGCCAGTGCCCTATGCCCTGTGCAGATGCATCCTGGCCAGGTCACCCTGTCTGGGCTATACCCATGGTACCTTGCTCCTCATTATGCACATTGGCAGGCCAATACTGGCAACAGTGCTGGCAGTGTGGGCTGTGGAAGGTGTTTGCAGCCACCACACACTGTATAGACCAGGGGTGGGGAACCCTGGTCCTGGAGAGCCGCAGACCAGTCAGGTTTTCGGGATATCCCTAATGAATATGCATGAGATATATATGCATTAGAGATATCCTGCCAACCTGACTGGTTTGTGGCCTTCCAGGGCTGGATTTGGAGACCCCTGCCTTACACCTCTGTCATTTAAGATTGTGAGTGGGCAAGGTGCAGATGTCCTAGACATCGAAAGGGTATATAGAATATGTCACATTCCTCCTCGATTCTCACCACCACCAAAAAGTTGTCTAATAGACAATATTTTGGTGGTGGTGAGAAGTGAGGAAGAATGTGACACATTCTATCTAACCTTTTTGATGTCTTGGACATCTGCACATTGCCCACTCACAATCTTAAATGACAGAGGTGTAAGGCAGGTGTCTCCAAATTCAGCCCTGGAGGGCCACAAACCAGTCAGGTTGGCAGGATATCTCTAATGCATATATATATCATGCATATTCATTAGGGATATCCTGAAAACCTGACTGGTCTGCGGCTCTCCAGGACCAGGGTTCCCCACCCCTGGTATAGACAGACACACACTCCCACACCTATGCCAGTATTGTGCTACTATAGAGGTGTTTAGCAGCCCTGCCCACCACACCAGTCCTGGGCACAGTACAGGCATGGATATGCTACGCAATACTGTTGGGGGTCACTCCCCAGGGTGGTAAACACTGTCAGAGACCGTACCTGAAGCACACACCGCAGACATCAGAAAGATTGTTATGATGGAGCTCAATGAGCAAACCGTGCTTAACGTAGGACTTGCTATCTGCCAGTAATCATAGGAAACATTTGATAGGTGTGTACCGTATACCCAGGTGTAGGGTGGCATTGCTAAGGTATGCAAGTGCTAGTATTGGGAGATGCACGCAAGGCCCAATGTCCTGCCTCTCCAGGAGGCATTAGCCAATGGGGCCTGTGGGTGTGGGTGTGGGTGTGTCTGGCCCTGTTGGCTGCTGCTTTACGGCAGAGGTTCCCAACTCCAGTCCTGGTGTGCCAAACACTGTTAGGGTTTTCATGCTGTCCCTCATGAATATGCATGGATACATCTGCATACCATGGGGGTGGTGCATAGATATGCAGCACAGGCATCTTTATTAGAGGCAGCATGGAAACTGAATGGTGTTTGGCCCTCCTGGACTGCATTTGGGGGAGTCTGCCGTAGGTAATGCACATTTCTATGGTGTTTGTGCTGTGTAGGATAAAATAGTGGTTTTTGACCCATGCGTATGGTCTCAGCAATAATGGTTTAGTCTTTACTACCATGATTTCTTCGTGGGTAAAATAAGGGGACTGGGTTGACAGGAGCCCCAGCTGGGATTTGAACCTGTGTCCTTCTGGTCCTAAAGGCACTGGCTGTGTTCGCTGCACCACCATCTTAGCACAAAAACAGTGCATTCCCTGGGGAGTCCATGGCTGTTTGTCAGACAGGGCCTGTCTGTTGGAGGGCACTGCACCCACGTGAAGGGGCTAGGCCACCGTCTGCTGTGGGCAGCAGCCACTGCCCCCTCCACCAACGGTACCCCTCCGCCACCATGCTGACATGGCCTTATATTGCTGACAGCATCACAGCTAAATGATATGTGGCCCTCCAGGACTGCATTGAGGGGACTGTGGTCTAGGTAATGCGCATGTTTCTGGTGTCTGTGCTCTGTAGGGTAAAATAGAGGTGTTTGGACCATGCTTATGTTATCTGCAAAAAAGGTTGGTCTTTACTATCATGGTTTGGTGGTGGGCAAAATATGGGGATTGGGTTTGCAGGAACCCCAGCTGGGACTTGAACTGGTGATCTTTGGCTCCTGAACACACTGTCTGTGTTCACTGCACCACACTGTGGCCACAGAGACAGCACAGTCCCTGGATATAGGAAACCTGGCCACAGGAGTCATAAACTTTGCTCTGCACAATTTCACTGTGGGATCATTCACCTTGTATGGGGACGGAGCGTAGACCATTCTAAAATTCATATTTCTTTTTTGGGGCTTTCTTGGGAGTGATTTTTGATGTTTTCCATGACTATCACTATTGCCCAGCTGGATTATAATTTATTAGAATTTTGTTGTGGTCATTTTCAATTTTTATTTGCTATTTTGTTCTGTGCACATGTATCACACTGCTCACGTTTTGTAGGTTTCCCTGGTTTTGCTGTACATTGCTGACATAAATGGTTTCTCTTCCCTTTAAATCGGCTCTAACGCGAGGTTTTCACTCGCGGTATTTTTTTAGTTGAATTTCAGCCCCGCTCCTGTGCGGGAGCCTCTCCCCTCCCACTCTCCGCCCATTGACCCCGTCCCTCCACCCCTCGGGAGCCTTCCTCCGCCCTCAGAATGCCTTTCCACACCTCTATCGCACATCAGCGCGCCGCGCACTTGTGCGGGCCCGTTAGTGCAGCGCGCACGTGTGCGGGGCACAAAAATGCACTATTAGCGTGTGCTAAGGTACCTTAGCGCACGCTCAAGTGCGCCCCGCACAATTGTGCGGTTTAGTAAACATACCCCTTAGTCTCTCCACTATGTCCTTATCCTCTCTTAGTACCCCTTTTACTCCTCTATCATTTAACGATCCAATTGGCTCTTTTACAGGTGTTTTGCTATTAATGTACTTGAAAAAGCTTTTACAGTATTATGATCTTTTGCTTCCACAGCAAGCTTCTTTTCAAATTCTTTCTCTGCTGCCTTATCAGTGCCTTATGTTTAATTTTTCAGTACTTATGTTGTTTCCTATTTTCATCATTTGGCTCTTTTTTCCCATTTTCTGAAGGATTTTCTCTTCGCTTTAACAGCCTATTTCACCTCACATTTAATCCATGCTAGCTGTCATTTGGCCTTCCTTCCACCTTTCTTAAAGTGTTGAATACATCTGGTCTGGGCTTCCAATACATATATTTAAATAATGCCCAAACCTGAAGTAAACTCTTAACTTTTGGAGTTGTTCCTTTTAGTTTTTTCTTAAGCATTTTACTCATTTTATCAGATTCATCTTTTTGAAAATTAAACGCTAATGCAGTGGATTTCCTTGTTATCCTCCTGCCATTTATTGATTCAAAATGTGATTATATTATGATTGCTATTGCCAAGCAGTCCCAACACCAAAGCAATATCCCCAGTCACTATTTGGGAGCCCCTCTGCTCCAATCTCTTCACTGGAGAAAGCGCAGGCATCCACAGCAGACATAATGGTGGCAGTTCCTGCTAAAACTAGCAGAGCTCTCACCTCCTGCACTTTGCTGGCCGCATGCTGTGTAAACTTGGGAGATGAGCCACCCTCCAGATTTCTCACAACTCCTCTACTCTTCTCCATGGCACAGACCATCAGCTGATAGATGGGCTCTATGGCACCCTGCAAAGTTATGTGCTCTCCCAACATGGGACTCACCTCTGTGATATGCATTGACCCAAGTCTCCCTACTGGTCCATCACTGCTCTGGAGGTCTGCTGTGAGATTTTTTTATTTTTCTTTTTGTTTTGTAACTAACCTTAAGGCTGCTGAACCCAACTCCTGGCCTCCTATCAAAGGTTCAGGAGGGGGAAAAAAGGGAGAGCTGCCTCAGAGCCTGCAGAAAACATAAAGGCTGCTCTGGAAGAGGGAAGGCAAGGGGAGAAGCGTTAGGGACCTGGCCACAATGGGTTTTGCACCATAGGATCTTTCCATGAACACTGAGGAGAACCTCAGAATCATTCTACTCCAGTTCCCTTCATCTGCTGGAGACTGAGAAATACTGTCATGCTTTAATGTTATGGAATGGTCTGCCTTTGAATAATCGTTGAATCTTCCTTCAAATAATATAAAGCTTCTTTAAAAACTTGGTGGGGGGGGGGGGACTTTTCAGCAGTGGAAACCCACACAGTTAAAGTGGCTGGCTGATGTGATTTTAACTTTGCCCCAGATATATATATTTAATGCCATATCATAGCCCCAGCATTGAATATCCGGATTGCTGAATTGTGAACCTGCAATCCTGCATTCCGGTCAGCGGCAATAATCAGCCATTTCCCATATTGCAAAAGCTGCTGAAGTTATAACAGTCATTCAATTGTTCTAAAGTTAGCCCCTGCACCACCCCGATGCTAGCCGGGGCATGTAGCAGCAGCACCCGGGCATATTCAGCAGTACTAACTGTCTAGTGCCAATGAATATCCTGGTGACCATGATTATTGTGGTTAGCAAGTCTGCATAACCACATTAATCGCATTGAATATCTCCCCCTTATTACTTTATGCAGGCTTTGTAACTGACTGGCTTCATCAGAGTTCTATATTCCCTCTTCCCTTGTGTCTTCTATGTGGGAATTCTGTACCCTTTCGTATAACCTTATTTTGTCTTGTTTTAGTTTTTCTTTCCCAATTTTCTTTATATTTTTAAGCTGTAAATCATTTAAAAATTTGTTCATGATTGGCATTATGTCAAGTGAATTAACTATAAACTATTCCTTCACGGAGTAAAATGTATAACTTTATATTATTATACCATTTGGAGTTTTTACTTTTTTATTATTTATTATGTTCATTTTATTGTTTTTCTTTTTTATGATTTATTATTTTTTACGGGCCTGATATTCAAAAGGTATTTACAAGGTTTACAGCCCTGCAAACCATGTAAATGCTGCTCAGCGGGATATTGAACGGCACTAACACGATTAGTGCTAATGGCAACAATCGCAGTTAATGTTCACCAGTGACACTCATGCTAACCGCAATGTGCCATCAATGCCCACACTCTGCCCCTAACCCACCCAGTTACTGTCCCATCTTGCACTAAAAGGTTAGCATGAGAGTTTTATCACACTGCCCCACGCTAACAGCCAGTGCAGTGCAAGAATGAGATCTGAGTTGATAACCAGGCATAGGGTGAACAGAAAAATCAATAGAAGAAAACAGAAAGGAAAAGATCAATATCATAGATGGATGTAAGGGAGGAAGTGAAGAAGACAGGTGGAGAAAAAAAATGACTAAGGGACAGGAGACCATGAAAAAGAAGTGAAGAGAACACAGAGGAAAGGAGATCCAAGAGACTTGAGACCAACACTATTAGAAAAATAAAATGGTCAGACAACAAAACAAAAGTAGAAAAAAATTATTGCTAATTCAATGACTGGAATATGTCAGTTTCTGAAATTTACATCTAATATATTTTCACAGTACAGGGGGAAATATGTCAATGTTTTTATTTCTCAGTGTTGCATTGCATGCAGTCTGGCTCTTGGAGTTTCAGTGTAATGTTTATCTACATATTTCTCAGTCAAGGTTTTTGTTATACATTCTATACTTGGTAAGGGTCTATCTGTGTTCTGCGCATGTAAAAGAGGCCAGGTATTCTGTTACCACTGAATGTCTGCATACAATCAATTTGTAGTAATCAGGGTAGTTTAGCTTTTATAGGTATATTGATGATCTCGTGTCCATCGCTGTGCTGCCTTTTCCTAAGCAGGCCCTTGTTGTATGACTCCAGGAAGTTAGTCTAGTCTAGTTAGTTAGACTTTCTCTATAGGTCCTAACTGACTTTTGCAGAGCTTTGTTTTTACATCATAATATGCCTGGTACTGGAGAGGGTTTATGATAATAAGCATTGCTACAGTTAATACAGATTACTACTACTACTGAGCATTTGTATAGTGTTAACAAGACGTATGCAGCACTGCACAGACATGTAAGAGGCAGTCTCTGCTCATCAGAGCTTACAATCTAGTCAAGACAGATAACACAGTAGGTGTAGACAGGGATACATCTAGGGGGAATGGTAAGGAAACACAAGGAGATCAGGTGAGTCAAGATCCAAAAGCAGCAGTGACAAGGTGAGTTTTCAGCCTGGATTTGAAAAGGGTCAGAGAAGGCACCTGACATACAGACTCAGGTAGTCTATTCCAGGAGTAAGGCGAAAAGGCGAAAAGAGCAAAGTCTGGAGTTAGCAATAGAAGAGAAGGGCACAGATAGAAGCGATTTGCCAGAAGAGCGGAGTTCCTGAGGAGGGGTGTAGGGAGAGATAAAAGAGGAAAGGTAGTGAGAAGCTGCAGAGTGAATGCACTTATAGGTCAGCAGGAGAAGTTTGAACTGACTGCGAAAATGGATAGGAGCCAATGAAGTGACTTGAAAAGAGAGGCAATATGAGCATGATGAGGCTGGCTGAAGATTAGCTGCACAGCAGAATGTTGAACAGTTTGAAGGGGAGAGAGATGATTCAGCGGGAGACTAGCAAGGAGTAGATTACAATACTCAAGATGGGAGGTGATTAAGGAGTGGATAAGTTTCTTAGTAGTGTGTTCAGAAAGGAATGGGCAGATTTTGTTGATGTTATAGAGAAAGAAACAGTAGGTCTTAGCTATCATATGGATGTGTGCGGAGAAGGAGAGAGAGGAATCCAAGACAACCCCAAGTTTGTGAGCAAAGGAAACAGAGAGTAGAGAGTTATCCACAGAGACTGAGAAAAGAGGAAGAGGAGAGGAGGTTTTAGGGGGAAAAATAAGAAGCTCAGTTTTGGCCATGTTCAATTTCAAGTGATGGTGAGACATCCAAGCAACAATAAGAACATAAGAACATAAGATATGCCATACTGGGTCAGACCGAGGTCCATCAAACCCAGTATCCTGTTTCCAACAGTGGCCAATCTAGGTCATACGTACCTAGCAATATCCCCAAAAGACACAGGTTCCACAATGCTTGTACTGGGTCAAGCATTGATTATCCTGGGTCCCTTTTTAATAGTGGTTTATGGACCTTTCCTCCAGGAACTTGTCCAAACCTTTTTTAAACCCAGCTACACTAACAGCCCTTACTACATCCTCCGGTAACAAATTCCAGAGTTTGATTACACGTTGAGTGAAAAAATATTTTCTCTTATTTGTCTTAAATAGTTTACCCTGTAGCTTCATTGCATGTCCCCTAGTCTTTCTATATTCTGATAGCGTAAACAATTGATCCACGTTTATCCGTTCCACTCCATTCATTAATTTATACACCTCTATCATATCTCCCCTCAGCCGTCTCTTTTCCAGGTTGAAGAGCCCCAACAATGTCAGAAAGGCAGGCAGAGATCCGGGTCTTGATTGCCAGAGAGTGTCAGGTGTGGAGAGGTAGATCTGGGAGTCATCAGCATAAAGATGGTACTGAAAGCCATGGAAGAGATGAGTGCACCAAGAGACTGGGTATAGAGAGTGAAAAGGAGTGGACCCAAGACAGATCCTTGGGGAGCACCAACTGAGAGATGGATAGCAGCAGAGGAAGATTCACCAGAACAAATACTGAAAGAGCAATGGGAGAAATAAGAGGAGAACCAGGGCAATACAGAGCCCTTAAAACCAAGCGAGAACAGGGTATCAAAGAGAAGGTTTGGTCTACATTGTCAAAAGCAGCAGAGAGGTCAAGAAGGATGAGGACTGAGTAAAGGCCCTTGGATTTTGCCAGGAACAAGTCACTGGAGACTTTGGCAAGAGCCGTTTCAGCAGAATGTAAAAGATTCCCAACCGATTCCGAAAACATGGATTTAGACATGCCCACATTTCTGGCATCGGGATCATAGATGTGTCCAGCATGGAACGTCCAACATGCTGTTCAGTAGGCCCATGCACATATCCGGGGTGAAGCCCACACTCGGATACAGGCACGGGCCATAGAGTAAAGCAGAGAAATACGTCTCCGACAATAGTGGGAGATAAGGTTTTGGATTTGCCCATCCTTGCCATATTCTGTGAAGTTAGCAGTCTCTGATCATGCCCGTCTCTGAACTGGCCACATCTCCTCTGTAAAAACATGCATCTCCTAAGCTGCTGTGCTCACTGACAATAATTTGCTGATGTATACAAGACGTATAAAACTGATGATAAATTCATGCTAAAGCAAACTAGACCATTTCCTAGTCCCCTAAATGCCCAGAACAATGCTAGGTAATCCTAGAACACTCTAAGATAGTACATCTTAGAACATAAACATGTATGACATGTATGATAGAACATACCTTGCATCAAATTGCACTTGGCATTATAAAAAAGGCTTCAGAGAGGCATGCATTGGTCAATTCTACATGCACCCTTAAAAATGCTCAGGATGGACCATCATTGCACAAAAACCATTAACATAACAATTCCCCAAGGGATGCATACGACTGCTAAGCCACAAATGTATGCCCTGGGTATGGCATGCTGCATGGCACAATCTGTGGACTGTTGGCACTAAATCAGTCATGTCTCCCAGTGCCTGGCCCTCCTTCCTGATATGCAGATCAGCACACCAGATCCTCCACGCAACCTTCAAATCACACACACACACAATCTCACTTGATGTCACAAAAGACATAATGCTGGGAAAGAGATGCTCAGCACCTATAGATAAAAGCTCATGCATCATACAAGCATGGAGGGGTAGCATAGTGGTTAGAACAACAGCCTAGCATGGAGAAAATCAGTGTTCAGTTCCCACTAGTGCTCCTTGGGCATGTAATTTTACATTCCATTGCCTCAGAAGAAAAGACCTGGCAATCTACTTCAAGTCACACCTTACCCAGAGGCTGCTGGGTCGCCAGGAGTCAGCATTGAATTGAAGGCACTTAAAAAAACAAAGCATAGGGTACAGGACTACATATCTGATTCTCCTCTCTCACTCAAATAAACTCCTGTGGCAGACTCCCTCACACTTCTGATATCAACAGTCCCATTTTACAGAACACAGTCTTGTCAGGGTCCCACAAATTAGCTCATGTAGCTCAAACAGCAACTGTCAGCATAGCCAACATATGCACTATTGTTGGTTTTCAAATATCTTTAGGGGTAGTTATTAATGCCCCTTAGCTTACAAGATTCTCTCATCCCTGATTTCTGTCCATTATACATGCATCTAGCTGTGTTTAACAGACTGCAATCACACCAGTTTGAAGCATACTTGTCACAACCTCTATACAAGCACAGAAGAAATATTTCTATAGCAAGTACTGGCCTTATTCCACGTTTCCACAGGAATAATGAGCACATTTGCGGAGAACACAGAAAATGTACACGGGCCTTTCCTGAATATGCTTTATGTGTCTCTGTGGCAAACCACACCCACGTTCCACCCCTCCTAGGCACATTTTGAGATCCCCGTGCTAGCGCCGTGGACGTGCCCAGGTGCAGGGTTTCAGAATACAGTCGTAGATGTTTTTGCAAGAAAAACATCTCCTAGGCATGTCCAAATGGCCTATTTGTGTTATAGAATGACCTCCATAGCCAACAGGAAGATGCTGGATTGGAACCAAGTGTTAAAGTACCTTTATATATTTCTGGAATGCTGAAAATACTGTTCCATTTAATATATTATTTTGGTGCATTAATTTGATTTTTTTTGGCACATAGTTCCCTGGAGTGTATTCAGTACATGGTATCATCAGTAATAGGAGCATTAGAAGAGAGGCAGTTGGTACCATTACACCGGATCACACAATAAAGGGTCCTCCTTTCTTCCTATATTCAAAAGCGCCCCCACTGTTGACATTGCTGTTGTGCTCCATTCCAAGCATTTTAACTTGCCATATCCTCCCAGTCCTACCCCACCCACTTTAGCTCTGCTCCACCTCCACCTCAGTTTAGCCTCACCGATTGCATATGGAGGCAGGAAATAAATCCAGATATTTTTCATCAGTTATTGAATACAAGAAGCATCCGCCTGACAGGCATACTCTTTCCCTAGCCTATTGTGTCTTCATTTTATTGTCTTGGTTGGTCTGATTTTGGCCTTGCCGCTTGATTTTGTAAACCACTGTAATGGTCCTATCCACCGAATAGCAGTATATGAAATTCTACAAATAAATAAATAAATAGTTGGAGGCATACTCACTTGAACATGGCAATAAGAAGGTTGAGCAGTAAGATGTTGGTGAACAGCAAGTACAGACAGAGTAAAATAACCGTAAGCCACTCAGGGAAGATTGGCTGGTTGTTTATCTCACTATTCTCAGGACACTTCTGCTTGAATGGGTCAGTTCCATTCGGGCTACATTGCTCCAGGTTGAAATTTACTCCTTGAATAAAGTGCAGAATTCATTTTGGTACACAGTCTTTCCAATACAGCTGGAGAAGTATAGTACTTTCAAGCTTTTTGATGGCTATTTTCTATTTCGACCAACAACGGAAGCAGAAATGTGGTAAATGTCCATTGACTGGTTGAGCTGGAGATCCAAGATTTCCAAGAGGAGAGCACCCTAATGGTTAAAGCAGTTGGCTAGAAGCAGAGAAGATAGGGGTCATATCCCACGGGTGCTACCATTAAGCAAATTAGGCAGTAGCCTAGTGCACCGATAGTTGGAGGGAAGCCCACTGCTGCCCCTCTTCAAGACGTGCAACAGTGGCCGTGCTTCTACAACAGCACTACAGTGGTTACTATCACGTCTGGTGCTGTTTCTGTTTCTGACTCTCCAATTCTGCTTTTGTAGGGGTGTAATCGGCTGTTCCAGTCACTTCTGCCTCCATATAAATAGAAGCAGGAAGAGCAGTGCAGCATCAGAGGTACCATTTTGGAATCACGGCCGCTGCTGCACGTCTTGGAGATGGGCAGGGGCAGGAGCATGAAGGCGCTAGGAACGAGCTCTGCCAGGGCACCTCGTATCATTGCACCCGCCCTGGCTGCTCCTGGTGATCTTGGGCAAGTCACTTAACTCTCCATTGCCTCAAATATAAACTTAGGGCACAATATTCAGCAGTGGCGGCTAATGCTTGTAAAATCACATAGCCATCACCACTGAATACTAATCCTGGATATTCAATGCCAGGGCCATATCCGGCCACTAGAATTGAATATCCGGGATAGCCACAAAGCCCAGAAGCTAACCATGCAGCAGTGATATTGAGCCACTGCCTAGTTAGCTATTGCCGGTAAAGCTAGGCTAGCATTTGCCACACCTGACTTTACTCACAGGCTACTGCACAGCAGCTCAATATCACCGCTGCTAGGCTGGCGATGTGTGCCACCTCTGCTCCACCCCAGAATGCCCACAACATTCCCTGCATAGCATCAGGGTGTGTAGCGGCGGCACCCGCAGATATTTAGCATCACTAACCATGTTAGTGATGCTGAATATCCTGCAAATCGGCCTCTACACAGTTTGCAGGTCTGCAAACCATCTATATGCCTTTGAATATTGGGTCCTTAGATTTTCAGTCCTCTGGGGACAGGAAATCATATCCTGTACCCAGGGCTGGGACAACCATTAGACAAACTAAGCAGCTGCCTAGAGCGCCAATGATCCAGGGGTGGCCCATTGTCGCTGCTGCTTCCCCTCTCTGGGACCTGAAGTGGCATCAAGGACTCAAACAGCCCGCAGTGCTTAACTTATAATTATTTGAGGATGATTGGTGTGTTTGAAGTGACTGCTTATATTTGATTGCGTGATACTCTGTAGGGGGTAGTTTTGCTTTCTATTTAATGTGGAGCTGTATTAGCTGGTTCTATGTGTGTTTGGCTGGACCTTGGCAAGAGAGTCTTTTTGAACCCTGCTTTTTCCCTGATGCAGATGAGTATATCGAAACACAATATTGTGTCGGATGTATGCGCATTGAATGTTTTGAGCTGTAATTTGCCTCATTGTTTGAAAAGAAATATTTGGGTCTCAGTGGAAATTATATATGCTGTTGCTACATAGCTTAATCCTGTGGACTGATGATGAATCTTATGTATCTGGCCCGATAGCCTGTTTACTTTGGGCTTGATTGCCCGATACCAGTGATTTGAGGTCCAATGAAAATTTAAAATTTGAAAGGCGATTGGAGGAGGTTTCTGGTCTGGTCATTAGATGAACCTGTCTTCCATATTTTAGGTTAATATATTATTGGATTTTTCAATTTAACTTAAAACTCCAGCACTGCAAGGCTGTTTGATCTCTGCCCCCTTCAACACCAACTTCATTTTTGCATGGGGGCAGAAGCGGCTTCCTCACCCATAAAAGATGAAGTTGGCATCGAGCGACACAGGGGGCAGAGGTCAGATTGTCATGCAGCATCAGAGTTTCAAGATAAGCACTGCAGGGCTGTTTGAGGCCTTTGCTTCTGCTGTAGGTCCTGGCAATGGAATCTGGGGAGGGGGCAGGGGGCACCTAATCTCCTTGCATTGGCCCTGCTTGTACCTGAATGCAAAGCACCTTGAAATACTGAGAAAAGGCATTAGTTAAATCCAACTTCCTTTAATGTATAGCCTTGTGCAAAGCACTGTAAATAAAGTTATAAAATAAACACCAAATAGGGCTGCACTGGCTCTTTATGTGGATGCACTAAGGGGCCCTTTTACTGAAGAGCACCATGAACGCAGTAACTGCCTGCATGACAGCTGCCAAATGCTGATTCAAGCGCTAGCTGCCACTTGTATGTTAGAATGCTGAAGGGGCGGGGTAGGAGTAGAGAGTGGGTGAGGTGAGCACATTGCAGTTAGCGCAGGGAGACATATCGCACACTGTCAACGCTGCCATTAGTGTTGCTGCACCTAATGTTATCTCAATAGCTGGAGGTAAGTGCATCTGCAATAACAGAGTTAGGGAACACATCTGTGCGCTGTCAGAACATGCTGGCCATGCTCCTGACAGTTACCGTGGGGGTTTTGCACTTAACGCACATTAGTTTTTGCACTAAGCATATGTTAGGTTCAAACACCTAGCACACTTTAGTAAAAGGGCCCCCAAGCTTCTTTTTCTCTTTAGAAACAGAACACGAAAAAAGACCCTTAAATAAAGCCCTAAATGAGCATTTGTGCCCACCATACGAAAACAGCACTCTGTCATAATTTGAAATTTTATTATTACTTAACAGAGGTCAAGGTAAAGATGTTTAATTGCTGCTTCAATGTCTTATTTTTTGAGAATATAGAATTAAAAGTAATGGAAACCAAAATATAGTTTAACTTATGTAAGATAAAAGTAAAGAAGCAGTTCATGAGGAAGTCTCCTTTATCGTAAAAGTCGCAATATGGGATAAATGCCATACCCACTTCTTCATTACATACCATCTATATAGGAAGGAATCTGTCCAAATATTGTCAGGTAAGAGTGGTAGACAACACCTCTGAAGATCCAATCCACACGGCCCTCATTATGGATTAGGATAGCCTGCTTGGCAACACCAAAGGACACGATCCAAACGACCAAGAGGAAGAGGAAAAAGAAGATGTCCTTCATCTACAAGCCATGAAACAGTAGAGGTAAGTGCATATAAGTGCTGGATAAGAGAAAATAAAACCTCATTCTATAAAGTCAAATAAAGCAAAGTTGCTTATCTGTAACAGAGGTTTCTCACCTACCAGTATACGTGCCCTGAAACTTGTGTGCACACTTTCAGCCAATGATGGGAGAGCAATTTTCAGCCCAGAGAATTTATCCATATTGCCTTCACTCTGTTTTTTTCATTTACAAAGCCACACCCTACTTAAAGTGGAGGAGTAGCCTAATGATTAGCACAACAGCCTAGCACCCACAAAATCTGAGTTCAATTCCCACAGGTACTCCTTGTGACCTTGGGCAAGTCACTTTATCCTCCCTTTCCTTGGAAGAAAAGGTCTGGCAATCTACTTACAATCATACCTTGTCAAGAAAACACTGGGTTGCTAGGAATCAGCATTGACTTGACAGCACTAAAAAGACTATATTTAAATTTATATCCTGGTTATACCATCTGAAAAATCTTTCTTTGGATTTTAATCTCACCCTTTGGAGGTGGTAAATCTCAACGCTTTGAGATGGTTTGCCCTTGGTATCTCTATAAGTGGGTGATGTTATCAACAGAGAAACTCAGGGGCTTGTTTACAAAGCCGCGGTAGCGGGTCGCGGTCGTTATCGGAGCCGCAGCCCGATTGAAATCAATGGGGTCGCGGCTCCAATAACGATCGCGAACCGCTACCGCAGCTTTGTAAACAAGCCCCTCAGAGTTTTTCTGAGCATGCATGAGACTTCTCACTCAACTACTACCTCATGAGCTCTCCCAGTGCATTATTGAGTTTAGGAGTCAACTATCCAGGAAGTGCTTATCTGTTTGTGTCTGATTAATCCAGCTGTCTACAGAAAGCCCCTATTAAAAGTACAGTAAGCAACTATTTTCTTTTTTATCAACAAACAGGATGAATCAGTTATGCAAGTGGGAAACAGAATAACTGAAGGTTGTAGAAAGGAACTCAAAGTGGCGTACTAGGATACTGGAGAAAGGTTCAGAAATATGGAGAGTGAAAATTTTGCTGACAGCCTAGTACAGGGGCCTCCAGGACTGGAGTTGGAGATCCCTGGCCTAGTAGAATATATGTAATACAAGCTAAGGTCATATTTTGTAGATGTTTGTGAAAACAAGACAGAATGTTTTTGCTTGTAGAATGCTTGACCTGATTAAGTGTGAGCAATATGTTTGTGCTTGGTATGACCTGTAATATATAGTGTTCAGCTTGATCTGTAACACATAGGGGGATGTTTACTAAAAACCGGAAATGTGCGCGCCGCAAAAGAGCGCACGGAAACGCGGCACTGAAACGCTAATAAACGCGTTTAAATGCCCCGCACACGTGCGTCTCACCCCCGCAAAGGTGCACGGCACACTAACGGGCCCCGTACAAGTGCGGGCCCGCAAATGTCCGATAGAGGCGTGGAACGGCTAAAGGAGGGCGGAGGAAGGCTCCGGAGGGGCAGAGGGACGGGGTCAATGGGTGGAGAGTGGGAGGGGAGAGGCTCCCCGCACAGTATCGGGCCCGAATTTGCATGTAAAAACTACCGCGAGGGAAACACTCGCGGTAGAAAGCATTTAAAGGGAAGAGAAACCATTTCCGTCAGCAATGTACAGGAAAACCGGGGAAACCAGCAAAACGTGAGCAGTGTGATACATGTGCACAGCACAAAAGTGCAAATAAAAATAGAAAATGACCACAACAGAACTATTAAAAATAGTAATTCAGCTGGGGAACAGTTATAGTGATGGGTAAATACAGAAAACACACCCAGCAAAGCTCCAGAAAAAAGAAATGAATTTTGGAAGGGTTTACGGAGCGGAGACTCTTCCAAAAAACATTTCCTTTTGTGGAGCTTCCCTGGGAGTGTTTGCTATGGTTGCCCATTAATATCACTGTTGCCCAGCGTGGTGATATTTTGTCCCCCATTTCCCGTGGTCATTTCCGGGGTTTATGTGCACGTTTGTCACCAGACAGGGTGCATATGCCCACAGTAAATTTGCGTAGAGCAGGGTTTGTGACTCCATCCTGCCAGGCTTACTACCTCCAGGGGCTGCACCATCTATGTGGCCATAGTGTGGTGCAGCAGACAGAGTCAGTACCTCTAGGACCAGAGGGTCAGAAGTTCAAAGCCCAGCTGGGGCAGTTGCCAGCCCAGTCCCTATATTTTACCCACCACTAAACACAGATAGCGCAGACACCCCTGTATTGCAGGGGACATAAGCATGGGGAAAACACCCATATTTTACCCAACAACGCACACACACCACAACAATGGGCATTACCCACAGCCAAGTACCCCAAATGCAGTCCCGTACTGCCACATTCCAATCAGGTCACCTGCTTTTTATGGGAGAAGCTCATGCCAGCATGTTGGCGGACGAGTACATGTGGTGCAGGGGGCAGTGGCTGCTAGCGACAGAAGACAGAGGCCTAGCCATGTGCAGGCTGGCACAGTCCACAGCAACAGACAGGCCCTGCCGGATCCACAGTCATGGACTATCCAGGGAATTCAGCCAAGCTGTGGCTACACGGTGGTGCAGTGCACACAGGCAGTACATGCAAGAACAGAAGGTCACAGGTTCAAAGACCAGCTGGGGCTACCAGCAATCCTGCCCACATGTTTTCCCCACAAATAAACAGTGACAGTAAGGACACACCTTTCGTGACGAGGACATATGCAATGATAATACATCTATCTTTTACCCCACTGAGCACAGACACCATGAACAGGGGCAGAACCTACAGCAGAATCCCCCAAATGCAGTCCTGGTGGGCCACACACCAGTCAGGTTCCATGCTGCCACTCATACAAATGCCTGTGCTGTATATCTATGCACCACCCCCACGGCATGTAGATGTAGCTCATGCATATTCATGAGGGACAGCAGGAAGACCCGAACAGTGTGATGCAAAACTGGGCTGGAGTGGGGAAGCGCTGCCGTAAAGCAGCAGCCAACAGGGGCAGACACACCCACACCCACAGGCCCCATTGGCCAATGTCTCCTGTAGAGGCAGAACATTGGACCCTGCGTGCATCTCCCAATACCAGCACCTGCATACCTTAGCAATGTCACCCTACACCTGAGGTACACAGCTCTGAAACGTTTGCTAAGAGTACAGGCTGATAGATATCCCTACGTTACGCACATACTGCTAGTTGACCCCATCCGAACAATCTGTTTGGTGTCTGCGGTGCGTGCTCCAGGCCTGGCCTCTGACGGTGTTCACCACCCTGGGGAGTGACCCCCAGCAGTACTGCGTACCATATCCATGCCTGTGCCGTGCCCAGGACCGGTGTGGTGGCCAAGGCTAATCACCCCCTCAATAGTAGCACAATGCTGGCATAGGTGTGGGAGTGTGTGCCTGTCTATACAGTGTGTGTTGGCTGCAAACACCTTCCCCAACCCACACTGCCAGCACTACTGCCAGTATTGGCCTGCCAATGTGCATAATGAGCAGCAAGGTACCATGGGTATAGGTCAGACATGGTGGGCTGGCCAGGATGCATCTGAACAGGGCATAGGGCACTGGCTGTGACATTGTAGTGCCAGGCCACCACCTACACAGACAGGGTGACCTCTGTATGTGCTGCTGGGGGAACACTCTCACCCTGAGTGTGCAGTGATGACAGCATGGCTAGGCACCCCCATAGTGCTGTATTGTGTTTCTCTCTTGTGATATATATGGGTTTCCTGTTGGGGCCTCCTCACAGAACTCTCTGTTTGTGTGTGCTGCCACCCCAGTTTTGGGTGCATGCATTTCCATCAGGGCTAACCAGCAGACTGTTCACAGCTGGTATGTGTCTTGATGGAGTGCCTTGCAGGGTGCAGTGGCTGATGGCTTGCTGCAGGTGAATATCAGATAGTGCTGGGGTGCATCTTTGGATATCCAGGCCTAAAGTCTGTCTGCTATTGTGTTATGGATGTGTGTGGAGCTGCTTGGACTGCCCTGTAGGGCGTCTGTTGGTCCACTCTACTGCCATGGGGGGGGGGGGGTAGGATGGGGATCTGTTTGTGGGGGGGGCCCTGTTTGCCACCCTTGGGGGGGGGGGTGTGGGGTGGGTGGTGGTACTTTGGCCACCTAGGGGTTTCCACTAACTGAGACAGACAGAGATATCCAGCATGTTTCTGCAGCACCTTCCTATCTCATAGGTTAGTACTGTTGTGGAGCTCTGTCATGGTCTCATCCAGCCATGGCTGGTGTTGTGGACCTGGTCCTGGGCGCCACATCACACCCTCAGGGTGAGCACAGTACCCGCACAATGTGACGGTGTGTAGCTACTCTTTGCTGGTAGTCCACCCGCTCAGGACCCCCTACCAGGCCGAGGTGCTGTGTGGGTGCACATGGACAATTCCCCCTACCAGGCCGGGTAGCTGTTGGGGTGCATTCCCCATCTTGTGTGCATCTGTGGGCAGCTGATTTGCATGTGCAGTGCATCATGGGTACGGGTGGCCTAACCCTATCCTGTCTACAACAGCAGACTGTCTGTGGGGTGACGTGCAGGCTCTCTGCAGCCAGCCAGGGGCTTTCTGTGAGCTGTAGCCCAATGGTTACGTCACTCCCTATACAACCAGTGGTCATGGGTTCAAACCCACAGTGGGGTCCTTTGATAGGGCTGTCCACAGCTTTATTTTTATTTACTGTACATATGTCTATGCCGGCAAAACCACACACAGCTTACTATACCCATTAGGTGCCTCTGAGGGTGCTTTATAGGGCGCCCTATAGGCCACCTTATGGTTGCCATCCATATAGGGTGCACTATACATTATCCTGTGTCGCAACATACATGGTGCCCTATAGGGGACATTCTAGGGTGCCTTGGCAGACAGTGCACTGTAACATGTGCCTTACGGGCATCCGTATGTTAACACACTGTGAGAGCGGGTTTACTAGTGGTGGGAAATAAAATATAAATGGAAGGCCTCCTACAGCACTCCTCACCATGATACATACAGCCCCAGCCAGCCTTGTTCACTGGGCACTGTGAGGGGTTGAACCCCTGGCCCCTGCACCATTGGTCAGTGTCTTAACCATTGTGCTGTGGCTCTGTTCCTGTGTTTGTGCATCCGCGCGCAGCCTTGTAGCCATAAGCGCGCCATCTTGTGGCGCACTAAATTAACAGCGCGCCGCCTTATGCCGCACAACATGGAAATGCCCCTAAAATAATGCCTCAGCCAGCTGTCTTCAATGGGCACTGTGGGGAATTGAACCCATGATCCCTGCACGAGTGGTCAGTGTCTTAACCATTGTGCTATGGCTCTGTTCCTGTTATTTGCACATCAGCGCGCCACTTATCCCTCCCACTATTGGACTGCCCCCTCACACATCAGCGCGCCGCCTTCTGCCCACCGGCTCGCCGCCTTCTGTTGCCCACATTTATCAGCGCACCGCCTTCTGCCGCCCAAACTTAACAATGCGCCGCCAGCTGCCGCCCACACTAAACAGTGCGCCGCCTCATGCCGTAATAAAAATAACAGTGCGCCGCCTTCTGCCGCCCAAAATTAATATGCCTCCTAAACCACTTTTGCCCATAAATGTTGATGCCTCAGCTGGTCTTTTTTGTTGAGTGCAATGGGGGTTTGAACCCCTGGCCCCTGCACCATTGGTCAGTGTCTTCACCATTGTACTACTGCTCTGTTGTTTGGTTTTGCAGCAATGCCCCACTTAGCCTTCCCATGTGCTAATGTGGGCCCCGCACATTAGCGCAACACACAGTCCGGTTTTTTGCTTTTTTCTGCCTGGCCTGCCCACTCCTTATATGGCACCAGCACACTAATGGGAACCTGCACAGCAACGGTGTTTAGTAAACATGCCCCATAGTCTTATCTCCCACCTGACAAGTGGCCAATGTTGCTCTAGCAGTTCCTAGCACCAGAAGAAAGCTGGATGTCCAGGGAATGGGAGGTAAGTTTGTGTCCACCTGCTGGCTTGGCATTT
Source organism: Ichthyophis bannanicus (assembly GCA_033557465.1). Classification (NCBI taxonomy): domain Eukaryota; kingdom Metazoa; phylum Chordata; class Amphibia; order Gymnophiona; family Ichthyophiidae; genus Ichthyophis; species Ichthyophis bannanicus. Next base: position 461,883,212 of record CM066036.1, read on the forward strand.
GAATTTTTTGGGAAACATGTGGTGACAAGAACTGATTTGCCAATTGAGATGCAAATGCAATGTGTGCTTTTAAGTCAGTCTTGACTCCTGGCAACCCAGAAGCTCCTGGGTTTTCTTGGCAGTGTCATCAGAAGTAGATTGCCAGGCCTTTCTTCTGAGGCAATGGAGGGTTAAGTGACTTGCCCAAGGCCACAAGGAGTGCTAGTGGGAATCAAACCCTGATTGTTTGATTATCAAGCCAGTGCTCTAACCACTAGGCTACTCCCCCACTCCATGCCAATTGAGATAGTAGTTACTAATGCTCATTAAGGGAATAACGCATGTTATTTGCCAAAATAGTGCACACTAAATGGCAAAATTGTGCCTTATTTTATCTCGATGCACATTAGCTTACCACAACACACAATATGCTATCTACCCCTTTACCCAGTGGTCACTAGGTTAACCAACTAGCATTCAAAATTAGCATTAGCTGGTTAGCTTTATTTACCCCCTACTCTGAGCCATCCAGAATTTGAGTAGCTAAATTTAGTTACCTGGTGATACTCAGGGGTTAAATTCAGCTATTAGTCCCCAGTGAAATTCCAAGGCTCTGATCTAGCCAGTTAAGGTTTCTGGTCAGCTAGAAGGCATTGACATTTAACCCCACAATGTTTCACAAGCTGAGGTTCTCACCATTCTCTTTACAATGATGATTTTCGGTCCTAAAGTTTTGCTGATGGTGAAAATGTGCATGAGACGTAGGCAGAAGATGATGAAGTCCAAAGACAGGATAATTCTCCCTGGGTAAAATGCAGCTGGAATTAATCTAAGCAAAGTAAATAAAGAGTTCATTATTAAACACATTTTAATAGAAAATCTGATTTTTCACATTGTTGATGCATTTTAAGTGATCAGGATTGTCCCTTTCTCTACAGTTCAAGTTCATTCCTGCACAAGACAAACTAGTACTAGTCCTTGTTCCAGCAACAACAAAAAAAGAGAGAGTACTAAGGATGGGCAATTGTTAGAATGCAGTTTATTAGCACTCATGAAATTTAATGCTCACAAAATTGATTTCATACATGTTAACCGACGAATTAACATTTGATTTGCATAATTCATTTGCACATACTAAAAAGTTCTAAGAACATTATAATTTTTACTAAAATGAATATGTGAAATAAACCAAAAATATACCTGAAACTCCAGAAAAAATAAAAACAATCAAAAAATAAACTGAAAAATTCACATCCCTGTACATAGGTTGATGAAAGAATCCAAACTGTGCACATGGAAAAGATTTGATTGATTTTTTTTTTCATTTTTTTTCTTTCATTTTGTTCATTTGTGTCATTAATATTTCAGCGCACACTGTTTTTAACAATTGTACTAGTTGTTTCAATGCATATCATTTTCCAAATACCATCTTCTAAACTGATTTAATATTCACTAGTTGCAACATAATGGACATTGGAGCATGGATACTAAAATATGCTAAGTTAGTGCATCTCGAGGCCTGTTTTTTAGTGTGGGAGCAGGGCTGGATGCTCACTAGCTGATGGGGGCGTACCTAGTATGCCCCATGCAGTTAGTATGGTTCAGCCCTGACTCCACACTAAGTTGTTTGCTGCATTTGAGGTGGCACGAAGTGCACCCAGAGTAAATGCAACATTGCAAGTTAGCATATGCTAAAGACCCCTGCACTGACCACAATGTGCACATCCCACCCCTAAAAGAGTCTCCTTTGGAAGCAAGGTAATACTGTGTGGTTCTGAATATAAGCTCTCTGCCTGAGAGCTCTTAAAGGGGCTTTGTTTTTCATTTTTAATAGCTAATTCTTTTTCTGTTATATTACAAAAAGGAGAATTTTTTGTGTTTTTGAGTAAAGTCATTTTTCTGCTGTTAGAATTCTTTTTTTGTTTTCCTTTCCTAGCCTTCAAGTTCAAAGGGGTAAGCAAGCTCTTTGAAGTAATATAAGGCATAGTCTACATTTATGACAGTCTGACCTCTCCTGATGCATCCCAGGATGCATCGCATGGGGCCAGGCATCGATATTTTACAAGATGGCGGACCAGAGCGAGAGCACATAGGCTCACTCCTATTTTAAGGTACTGGGGGGTTTGATTTAGGGGCCATTAAACCATTAGGTGATTTTTATTTTATTTTATTTTACTTGGGTGTATGGGTGGAGGGTACAGGGGCCATTAGACCACTAAGTTATATTCTTTTAGTGGGGGGTGGGGAGTACAGGGACTACTAGAACACCCGGTACTTACTTTCTGTCAGGGTACCAGCCCCCATCAGTATATTGATGGCATAAGGGGTTTTTCCCGATGCCACAATCGTCCCCGATGCCATCAAAATACTGTCAGGGCTGATATGCAAATTAGCCACATGGTGCCCAGAGAGCAAGCCAAACTATCACAGACTTCTTGTGCGCATGTGTTTAGCTTGCTCTCCCAGTTTGACACTACGGTGGTTCATTTGCATGCACAGTTATCGCAGCATTCATTTGCATACCCTATCCTGCAAACACCACATGAATACTAATCATACCTAAATGCAGATGCCAACAAGGCTAAATATACTAGTCTGTTGGATGCCCAGAAAACTACAAAGTAAGCTCAGTGCAGACATTGATATAATAACAGCAAGTCTAATGTGATCTGTTTGTCCTGACATAAGTGCCATTAAATCAGACATGGCAGTAGAAGACCTCCTCGGACAATCGTGCATTAGGCAACTCTGAAAACACTGTACAGTGCTAATTATGGACCAGTAGAAATAAGCAAAGGATCTCTCTAGCAAAATGTGAAAATATATCCCTGTCAAGAATAAGGGACCAGTAAAACAAAACACCAAAAATGGGCCAAAACATCAACTTGCCATAGAGTAAAGTGCTTCCTTCTTTTATACATAAGCTACATCTCATAGCTGATGCCTAAAGGAATGGAGCATTTTACTCTAGGGCAAGGTGATGTTTTGACCCCATATATGGTGTTTTGTTTTCCTGGTCCCTTTTTCCTGAGAAGGATATATTTTCCCATTTTGCAATACAGAACCTTTGTCGATCTTGTTTTACTAATCTGTTATGTTTTTTTGAAGGTGTGAATAAACAGGTAGACAAAGGTGAGTCGGTTGAAATAGTGTATTTGGACTTTTAGAAAGCCTTTGACAAGGGCCCTCATCAGAGACTTTTGGCAAAACTAAGGAGTCATGGGATAGGAGGCAGTGTACTACTGTGGATCAGGATCTGGTTAAAAGATAGAAAGCAGAGGGTAGGGCTAAATGGCCAATTTTCCCAATGGAGAAAGGTGAATAGTGGAGTACCCCAGGGATCTTTGCTGGGTCTGCTGCTTTTTGACATATTCATAAATGACCTGGAAAAGGGAATAACGAGTGAGGTTATCAAATTTGCAGATGACACAAAACTATTTAAAGTTGTTAAAACCCATGAGGATTGTGGAAAATTGCAAGAGGATCTTGATAAATTGGAAGTCAAAATAGCAGATGAAATTTAATGTAGACAAGTGCAAAGTTATGCACCTAGGGAAGAACAACCCAAACTATAGTTACACGATGCAAGGTTCCACATTAGGAACTACCACCCAGGAAAAATATTTAGGCATCTTTGTGGACAACATGTTAAAACCCTCCGCCCAGTGTGCAGCGGCAGCCAAGAGAGCAAATAGAATGCTAGGTATCATAAGGAAAGGAATGAAAAAAAATATAATAAAGGATATTATAATGCTTCTGTATCGTTCTATGGTGCGACTGCACCTTGAATATCATGTGCAATTCTGGTCGCCATATCTTAAAAAGGATATAGCGTTATTAGAAAAGGTTCAGAGAAGAGCCACCAAAATGGTAAAGGGGATGGAAGGATTCCCCTATGAAGAAAGGCTAAAAAGGTTAGGGCTCTTTAACCTGGAAAAGAGACGGCTGAGGGGAGATATGATAGAAGTCTATAAATTAATGAACGGAGTGGAACGGGTAAACGTAGATCGATTGTTTACATTATCAGAATACAGTATAGAAAGACTAGGGGACATGCAATGAAGCTACAGGGTAAACTATTTAAGACTAATAAAAGAGAAAATATTTTTTCACTCAATGTGTAATCAAACTCTGGAATTTGTTACTGGAGGATGTAGTAAAGGCTGTTAGTGTAGCTGGGTTTAAAAAAGGTTTGGACAAGTTCCTGGAGGAAAGGTCCATAAACCATTATTAAGAAGGGACCCAGGATATCAATGCTTGACCCAATACAAGCACTGTGGAACCTGTGTCTTTTGGGGAAACTGCTAGGTACGTATGACCTAGATTGGCCACTGTTGGTTTGATGGACCTTGGTCTGACCCAGTATGGCATATCTTATGTTCTTATCACACTGGCACCTGGTGATGCAGCAGTCATTCCTATGCTCCTGGTACTGGCAGGCATTCATTTCCCCCCCAGCATTGCGGCAGAGCACACAAATCCTCCCATGTAACCCTCACACGACATACAAATATATTCTTACTTACAGTCACATTAAACATACTTCTGCCAAAATGATTCCTTGCAACTATAACAACAGTTGGTATAACATAATTGCATGGCGTCCCAGGACTGCAAATCTGATCTGCTTTTCTCACTCAAATTAGAATCTTTTCCATGCTCAGTCACATACTAGCTCTACATCAGCAGTCTCATTTTCAAGAACATAGGACATGTTAGGAAACCCTAGAATAGCTCCATTGGCACAAACAGCAAATGTCAGCATAGCCAGAATAAACACACTTGCTCCTCTCAATGGGTCTGTAGGGGTGTTTAATATTGTTTCTATACCTTACAACCTCCCCTCACCTCTGCTTTCTTTTCTCTACTCCTGCAATTTGTGTCCCTCCAGACTGCAGACATAACAGTTTAAGAGAAAATTAGACTTACCTGCTAATTGTTGTTCCTTGAGGAACTCTAGTCCAGTCCCGGAACCATAGAGTTTAGAATCTCCTCCAGCAGCCTTGGAGACTGAATGACATCATTGCTTTACTAACACTGGTATAACTAGGCAAGGACTGACCCCTTTCTCCAGTACCTATTGACAAAGCAAACTCAGCAGAGCAACAAATAAGTAGATAACCTAGCATAAACAAGACCAGGTAATGTGAAATAGTCGTAACTAGGGACGTGACACACCTCCCTCCTTGCATAAAGTCCCTCTTTCAAAAGTGACCAACAAAAAAACCAATCCAACAGAGCCATGAAGGGGCCCCCACCATGGCTCCACTCTGCGCACTCCGAGAACCCTATCCTTCGTATTATTTTTCTTTTCTTTTTTTTTTTTTTACTTCAAAACCAATCTCATAACTTCAGGCTGAAGCACTTATAAAATCCAGGGAGGGCTCCGGGACTGGACTAGAGTTCCTCAAGGAACAACAATTAGCAGGTAAGTCTAATTTTCTATTCCTTTTCGTCCCTCTAGTCCAGTCCCGGAACCATAGAGGATGTAACAGAGCAGTAAACATCAACGGGAGGGACCAGCGAGCCCAGCCTGAAGTACCGCTGAGCCAAAACAACCATCCCCCGCTGCCTGCACATCTAGCCTATAGTGCTTTGCAAATGAATGCAATAACGACCAGGTCGCCGCCCTACAAATGTCCCCAACCGGAACCAAACTGAACTCTGCCCAAGACGCCGCTTGCGCCCTAGTCGAGTGCGCTCTGAGACCCTCCGGAACTACTCTACCCTTTAAAAGGTACGCCGACGCAATAGCTGCCTTCAACCAACGAGAAATGGATGCTTTCACCGCCGCTTCCCCTTTCCGCGGATCGCCGAAAGTCACAAACAGCCTATCGGACCTCCGAAAGGGCTCCGTCCTACGAAGGTACTTTCTAAGAACTCGACGAACATCTAAGAGGTGCAACCGTCCTCCCGACTATTCCTTCTGTTGGTCAGAAAACACCCGAAGTGAAGCCACCTGGTTAACATGAAAAGCAGAAATCACTTTTGGCAGAAAAGCTGGCACCATACACAGCACGACTTTGTGATGGAAGAAGGACAGATAAGGTTCCCTACAGGACAACGCCTGCAACTCCGAAATTCTCCACGCGGAACAAATTTTCACTAGAAAAACCGTCTTCAACGTCAGATCTTTCAGAGAGGCCTTGTCCAAAGGCTCAAACGGCACCCCGAGCAAGGCCTCCAACACCAAATTCAGATCCCATGTCGGCACTGAATTACGCACTGGCAGACGCATAAGCAACACCACCCGCAAAAAACGCCTAATGTCACCGTGAGTCCCCAACGACTGACCGTGCACCTTCCCGCGGTAACAGGAAATGGCCGCTAACTGCACGCGCAAGGAACTAGCCGCCAGACCTTTGTCCACACCATCCTGCAAGAACAAAAGGATCAGTGATACTGAAGCCCCCAAGGGCCGCACATTACGCTCCGCACACCAAGCCTCAAAGATATGCCAAACTCAGATGTACGCAAACGAGGTGGAGTGCCTACGCGCTTTCAGCAAAGTAGAAATGACTGTAGCCGAATACCCCTTGGCTGTCATTCTAGCCCTTTCAAGATCCAAGCCGTAAGCGAGAATTGAGTCACCTGGGGCATGCGTAATGGACCCTGCCCTAAGAGATCGTCCCACTGTGGCAACCTCCACGGACTGTCTGCCAGTAACCGCACCAAATCCACATACCAAGGCCTTATGGGCCAGTTGGGTGCCACCAGAATCACCAGACCGCGATGCCTTTCTATGCACTGTACCACCCGGCCTATGAGAGCCCAAGGCGGAAACACATAGAGAAGGTCCTCCTCTGGCCACCTCTGTGCCAACGCATCGAGCCCCTCCGACATCCGTTCTCTGCGCCTGCTGAAGAACCTCACTACCTGCGCCGACTCGAAGCTCGCCATGAGATCCATCAGCAGCATCCCCCAACGCCGCACCAACAGTGCAAACATGTCCGGGTGCAGCCTCCACTCTCCCGGGTCCACTCTGCGGCGGCTTAGAAAATCCGCTTCGATATTGTCTACGCCGGCCACATGCTGAGCCGAGAGAGCCCTGAGGTGCCGCTCGGCCCACCCTAACAGCTGACTCGCCTCGGCTTCTAGAAACGCACTGCCCGTGCTGCCTTGCCGATTGACATAGGCTACCATTGTCGCATTGTCGGACAGAACCCGAACCGCCTCCTGATGTAAGCTGTTCTGAAACTCCTTCAGTGCCAAGAACACCGCTCTCATCTCCAACCTGTTGATGGACCAAAACGTCTCCTCTTGAGACCAACGACCATGGGCAAATCTGCCCTCGTAATGTGCACCCCACCCCAAGAGACTCACATCTGTAGTTAGCAGTCTCTAGGACGGAGGCTCTAGAGGCATGCCGGCTACCAAACTCTCCTTTCTTGTCGCACCCCCTGAGGACACACCAACTGCTGAGACAACGCATCCCACTGATGCGACCATCGTCGAAGCAGCGCACTCTGCAAAGGCCGCATGTGAGCCCTGGCCCACGGCACCACTTTGATCGTGGCAGCCATCGTGCCTAACAATTGTAGATACTGCCACGCCGTTTGCACTGGAGTCGACAAGAACCGCCTCACAAGATCTCGCAGCCCCTGTGCTCGAGGAGTTGGCAGGAACACTGCAGCTTGTTTCGTGTCGAAGCGGGCCCCCAGAAATTCCAGAGACTGCGAAGGAACCAATCTGCTCTTTGCAAAATTGACCACCCAGCCCAGGCTTTCCAACATCTGTACCACCCGGGTGGTCGCAGCCGAACTCTTTTCCCTCGACTTCACTCGAATCAGCCAGTCGTCCAAGTACGGGTGGACCAGTACCCCCTCCTTGTGGAGCGCTGCCGCCACCACCACCATGATCTTGGTGAAGGTCCGAGGTGCTGTAGCCAGCCCAAAGGGCAATGCCTGAAACTGGTAGTGCCCCATAGGTACCGCAAACCTCAGATATCTTTGATGGTCCTGTCGAATCGGGATATGGAGATAAGCCTCTGTGAGATCTAGGGATGTCAGAAATTCGCCAGCTCAGACTGCCGCTATCACGGAACGCAGGGTTTCCATCCAAAAATGGGTCACCTGGAGACACCAATTCACTCTCTTCAAATCCAGGATCGGCCGAAACGTGCCCTCCTTTTTTGGCACCACGAAATATATGGAGTAACGACTGCACCCGCACTGATCCGCTGGGACCGGCACTACCGCCTCCAGCTGTAGCAGCCGCTGCAGAGTGTCCGAGACTGCCTGAAACTTGGCCGGAGCTGCGCAGGGAGATTGGACAAAGGAATCTAACACGGGGCGGTGGAGCTCCAATGCGTACCCCTCTCGAATGACCTCCAGGACCCACTGGTCCGACATAATCTGGACCCAGGCAGGGTAAAGGTTCTGCAACTGACTTCCCACGGGAATGAACCCCCCCCAGCTCACCTCATCTCATTGTGCCTTCTTAGGAGCCGAGGACTGGAAAGGAGCGAACCCCCTGCCCGCACCCCGGAAACCTCGAAACCCCTGACCTCTAACCGGGAATCTCCCACTCTGAGATTGGCCAAAACGAGAGGATCGAAATCTACCAAACTCCTTAGCGGTCCCTCTGAACCCCGAAGAACTTCGGCCCTGCTTCGGCTTATCCTCTGGGAGTCTATCCCCCTTGGACTCCCCGAGATCCTTGACCAACTTCTCCAGATCTTCTCCAAACAAGAGCTTCCCCCTAAATGGAAGCTTGCTGAGGCGAGCCTTAGAGGAACTGTCAGCCGACCAATTACGCAACCAGAGGTACCGCCGAGCCGCTACTACCAAGGCCATACTCTTAGTCAAACCGCGGATAAGATCATAATGGATGTCCGCTAAGTACACAGACCCGGACTCCAGCCGCGCCGCATCATCCAAGTGCCCTTCCAAATGGTCCCCCTGCAACCTTAGGGACCACCGTAAGTAGCCCCTAGCCACCCAGGCCCCCGCTATGGAGGCCTGCATGGAAAGGGCACAAACATCAAAGACTTGCTTCAGCAGGGAATCCAATCTCCTGTCCTGAACATCTTTCAGCGCTGCGGCTCCTTCAACCAGAATCGTAGTCTTCTTAGTAACCGCCGATGCCACCGCATCTACCTTTGAAGAGCGAAACAGCTCCCTATCCTGGTCCGCGAACAGATAAAGGCGAGTCAAGGCTCTGGAACCCTTGAGGGCCGACTCCGGCAAGTCCCATTCTTCCTGGATCATATTCCGAAACACCCTATGTAGGGGAAAAACCTTCTGGGACATCTGAACTGCCTTCAATAGCGGATCTTCCAAGATGTCCTCCGCCATCGCTTCGCCCGCTGCATGTTTAGTGTCTCGAGAGTCTCAGTGATCAGGGCCGGGAGCTCTTCGCGCCGAAACACCCTGACCACCCTACTCTGCTGTTCAGGGTCAGGCAACTCTCCCTCTTCCAGCTCCTCATCCGATATCTCCTCCATTTCTGCGTCCAATTCTCCCCGGTCCTCCCCAAGGCGAGAGGCCGGACTCTCAACTCCGGCTCCCCTACACTTCTTAGCCATAGGAGCGTCTTCCGCCGGAATGTCCAAGGACCCCGACCACTTCTGACCTTGGGACCCTTGAGGAGGAACCGGCATCGCGGGCTGGAGCAAGGCAAATGCCTGTTGCATCAGGGAAAAAAGGTTTGGTGGAATCACTGGGGAGGCTCCCCCCAGCCCAGTCCTAGAGACGCCGAGGAACCTTCTCCCGAGGAAGGCCCCGCCACCGGCTCCGCTGGGCCTAGGGATGGAGGCAACGACTCCTCCCCCTCCGGCCTTAGCGCCTCCCGACCTGCCAAAGGCTGCACTGGCGCCCTGTCCATCTCCTCTGCCTCCAGCATGCAAGCGGTACACACACCCGAGTCCTGCACTGTGCTTCGCCGCATGCCACACACCAAACAACATGGGCATAGCCGAGTACCTGGGGAACAACCCCCCAAACAATAGCGAATCCTCCTCCTTGAATTTGCTCTCTGCTTGCACTCTACCTCCCGCAGAGGTGGTTATAACCCCCTGAACTGAACAAACTGAGCCCAGTCGAGTTAAACCCTTCAGCCTCTGTTATTTTTTTTTAAGTCACCCTCGAAAGGTGCCTAGTTAGGCTGAAATAGTGCCTTGTACAAACGAGGCTTGAAACCCCGCCAAAACCACCCTCACATGTGAAGGAATAGCCAAAACGCGGCTCCTAAAATGGCCACCGGCACTTTTCCCGCGTGAGCACACGCGGCTGAGGCAAGCTTACCAACTAAGTAACTCAGCTCCCACCCCCCCACCCCCCAATGTGAAAGTAAACCCACTAAAGTAAAGAAATTTAACAAATTAAACCAAGCGCCATAAAAACCGGCGCCATCACTCACAGTGTCGGAACCGCTGTGCTACAGTGAGTCACACACGCACCGGAGCTCAGCCTGACTGCAGCTTCAGCTTTGACGCTGCCAACGGCCTAATTCTGCACCCGGAGCCTCCTCGGGTACTCGAGGCACTGTGACTGGGCCTGCTACCTGCTCCTCACCCCTAATCGTGGGTTCGGGAGCAGGGAGGCTAACAACACTATGTCCTTTCACCTTGCTCGTTTAAGCGATGGGGAAATTAGCGCCGGGGGAGGGAAGGGGGGAGGAGGTTAGGGAGTAGGATGGAGCCAGAGCAAGGAGAAAACTCCTCTTCAGCAGCAGCCGTGAACCTGTTCAACAAAAAAGGAAAGCCTAAAAATCTTAAAGAAAAATCTAAGAAGGGCTATAAACCCCAGCTCTGCTTATTTGTGCTGAGCCCAGCCCTAGGCTCAGAATCTCCTCAGCTGCTTGGAGACTGAAAGTCCTGGAGAAAGGGGGCAGTCCTTGCCTAGTTATACCAGTGTTAGTAAAGCGATGATGTCATTCAGTCTCCAAGGCTGCTGGAGGAGATTCTAAACTCTATGGTTCCGGGACTGGACTAGAGGGACGAAAAGGAAAGCATACTTGTCACAACCCTTCTTCAATACAGGATGCTTTGAGCAGAGCAGAAATTATTCTAAGTCTTGCCTTTATTCCATGTTTCTGCAGGAATAACATGGACGTCTGTGAGAAACACTGAAATTGTACACGGGCCTCTCCTGAATATGCTTTATACGTCTCTGATTATGGCCACACCCCATTATGCCCCCTCCCGCCCATGTTCTGAGATCCCCGTGCTAGTGCCATGTACATGTAGGACCACGGGATTTCAGAATACAGTCATAGACATTTTTCCTAGAAAAACATCTACGCCGCATGTCCAAAGGGCTTATTCGTGTTCTAGAATAACCTAAGTGTTTTCAAATGAGGAGGAGGTGATTACTATTCATGAATGTAAGGCTAGTACTCATTCTTTCATAAATAGTTCATATTCAGACAAATCCACTATAACATGGATATAAACATTTAGCACAACCAAAAAAAATGTCTAAGCCAGGACTTGACAAATCCCAGGTGCCAGGTCACCACAGAGCCTAGAAACTGCATCCTGGCTGCAAGGATGTCATACCCCTCAATGGCCTTGGAAGCAGCACCAGCACACCCAAAAACATAATTTTACCTCCATCATGGCTGGCTTTTCCTCCACTTCAATTGGCTCTCTGCTGCGTGGTGGAGGACATTGGGGCTGATTGAAGTGTCTTGCCAAGGTCTCCTTCTGGGGCATTTTGAAAAGGTTATGGTTTGTGTTCATCTTGGTCTCACCTCTTAAAGGGCTCAGACTCCTTCAATGCGGCTGCCCTATGTTAAACCATGGCCTACCGATGCCACATTGCGGTGCACATAAAAAATATTTGCCATAGCCCAAAACTAGCAGTGCTGAGCCCAGAGGAGTGAGAGGACAGCTAAGGCTAGCCTGATCTGCACCGCAGGGCCCAGGAACCACTGCAATCATAGTCAGATATGGACCCAGAAAAGCTGATGGCCACAGGTAAAAAAAGCATATTCTTTTTAACCTTTAGATTACAACGGGTGTAGGTTAGGGGTGGGCTAGGACAGAAAGACTGATTAAAGGCTGTAGGAGGAATATAATAGAGAGAGAGAGAGACAGAATAATAGACTGGGTGAAGACTGTGGAAGTGGGTATATGAGAGAGAGAGAGAGAGAGAAACTAGTTGAAGGCTGGGGAGTCTATGAGAGAGAGAGAAAGCTTGGGTGAAGGTTATGAGGAGCTGAGAGAGAGAAAGAGAAAGAGAGTGGGTGAAGACTGGGGGGGGGCTATAAGAGACAGAAAGAGACTGGAGGGTGGCTGGGGAGGCTATGAAAGATTTTTTTTATTATTCATGTATTATCAGGATATGGCAATTGATATGTGAAGCAAAAAAGGAAGTTGCCTCAGCGGTAAAGGATCATCAATATGCTGCTGACAACCTACTCATTGGGGATGGTGGGAGGAAAAGGAGGAGAAGGGTCACTTCCTTCTGTTGGCACTGTGTAATGGCACATTAAGGGCCTGATTTATTAAGTTATTAAGTTTTCTTTCCTCTTAGAAAATGGGAAAACAGTAAATCAGGCCCTTAAAGGAGATGCAGTACACCTTTTGGGGAGGTGGGGGTACTGTGTCCAAGATATATGTGGCCGGCTCCTAAATTTTAAAGCTGACTGCTAGATTCTAAGAAGATTTGTCAAGGCCTGGTCCAAGCCATCAAAGGATCTTTTATTCACACTCACCTGCAGATTAGGCCCGCCATAAAGATAAAAATAGCACAAACATCCAGTTTATTCCAGAAGTCGCTGATATATAAGTAGGCCTGCTTCACCAATCCAAATTCATCAGGGTCATATAAAAACTGAAGAAAGTGAAATAAAACATGTGTAGTATTCTGTTATTTTTAAAAATTGTACCAAGATTGCATTTAAAAGGTAATTTTATAAACCTTTTTTGAATGTAAAATGCTGATTTACACATATGAAACGCCTCTTTTAAATTTAAATTATTCCTAAAAGTACGCATGGTGCACACAGGCACATATTTGCAGAGTAAGCATGCGCAGGGAAGGAGTTTGGGTGAAACATGCCTGGAGTTGCGATTTGCATGCCTTTTTTTAACAAATACCTATGTGCACACTTATTTAGCATGCTAACATTTATGCCTGCTCTAAATTTCTGCAGGATTTGTGCTAGTATTTTATAAAAACACATAGAGCCTGATCCAGAAAGGGGCATATCCAGGACATCCAGATGTCACAGACCAGGATGGGCTCCATTGTACCTGATTCTGCACTGCGGGAGCCAGACGTTCCCACGGGTGCAGGATTCGGCTGCAATTGTGAAAAAGAAAATGGCACATTTCTCTTTTCAGTTTTCACCTTGAACTATGATTCTATAAGATCTCTGAACCTAAGTATCTGAAATTCTGCAGCAACTAACAAGCACCTTTTGAGGGTAATTTTATAATGAGGTACCTATTTTTAGGTACCAACAAGGCACATAAATGTTGATATTTCAGTCATTTACTTGCATAAATGACCTCATCAAATATCAATTAGAGTAAAAGGTATGCACTATTTACATGATGTGCACTTTCATTGTGGGTGTGCCGATGGGCAGAGTTAGTACATAGTGTAGGCAATGCAAATATGCTCATTGATATACATTAATTTACTCACGTACTTGCAGTTATGCAGAGGGTTGCCATCAATGGCACTTAACATCAGCAACCTCTAATATATTTAGAGGTGAGGGGGCAAAACAGACATCAGCTATCTCATTCAGGGGAACCAGTGACTAGGACTAGAATTTTTGCTATAGCAACTTTAGAGGTAAATATATTAATAATATAATAATATTTATATTTCTAACCTGCCTTTCCAATTTTAGCTCGAGATTTACAACATTTTTTTTCAGGACTAGTAAGTCCCTGGCCAAACGAGCTTGTCATCCAAGTGGGTACCTGAGGCAATGGGAGATAAAGTAGCTCCCCAAGCTCACAAGGAATATCAGTGGGAGAAGCGGGATCTGAATCCTGGTTTCTGTAATTCATAGCCCATTACTCTAACCACTGGTTCACACCTTTTAAATAGATAGCCCTCCTTCACCAGACCATGGTAACACAAAGAAGCAAAAGTCATAGCAAATATAATTACATATTTAGGATACAGATAAAATAGCATATAAAGAATTACAGAGTCAGTGCAATGTGTTACATAATGCTGTATTGTTTGTATTAACCTATGTTAGATGTACTAATGTATTGTATAATAAACTGCTCACAAAATATTGCAGTGGAATAAAAGCACTACATGGTTCTACTATGCTATGAAAAAACGTCTTTAGTTTGCAATAGTTGTAGGCCAGATTACGTCAATCCTTAACAGTAAAACTGTACAACTGAAAAAGTCATAACAAAAATCATAAAAGGCATAAAACAATTATTCTATGGGGTATGTTTACTAAACTGCGCTCAAGTGCGCGGCGCACAATAGCGTGCGCTAAGGTACCTTAGCGCACGCTAATTATGTGTTTTTGTGCCACGCACACGTGCGCGCCGCACTAAAGTGCCCGCTCATGTGCACGGCGCGCTGATGTGCAATAGAGGCGTGGAAAGGCTCTCGGAGGGCGGAGGAAGGCTCCCCAGGGGCGGAGAGACGGGGTCAATGGGTGGAGAGTGGGAGGGGAGAGGCTCCCCACACAGGAGTGGGGCTGAAATTGAAGTAAAAAAATACCACGAGTGAAAACCTCGCGGTAGAGCCGATTTAAAGGGAAGAGAAACCATTTCTGTAAGCAATGTAACTCAAAACCAGGGAAACCTACAAAACGTGAGCAGTGTGATACATGTGCACGGAACAAAAGGGCAAATAAACATTAAAAATGACCCCAACAAAATATTTAAAAAATCATAATCAAGCTGGGCAATAGTGATAGTAATGGTAAACATCAAAAAATACTCCCAAGAAAGCCGCAAAAAATAAATATGAATTTTAGAAGGGTCTACGCTCCGTCCCCATACAAGGTGAATGATCCCACAGTGAAATAGCACTGATCAGGGTTTCCCTCTCCATTGGACAGGTTACCTATGGCGTGCACATGTTCCACAACAGCAGGGCGGGCATGTCGGAATGGGCAACTGGACAGATGCTGGGAAAGGGGATTCAGAGGGCTGCAGGTAGCACATGCTGTGGTGCAGCTGGGGCACAGTGCGGACTAGGCAGATGCCTAGATGGCACTTAGGAATGCTGAAACTAAACAGCAGCCAGACAGCAACTGATGAGGGCCCAACATGGGCATGAGAGTGTTTAGCACAGTCACAGGGGATAGTACCCAGCAGGTACCCCCAAGGGCACAGAACATTGGCAGGCAGTGATTGGGGGACGTGCGGACAGATATGCAGGCACCCCTACCCCAGAACCCGCACCATAGGCAGCCGCCTACCCGCACACAGGATGGCCTGAGACTGCGTACCACCAGCACCACCAGCAGAAGGACATGTCAGCATGGTGACACAGGGGTACTGGAGGTGGAGGGGGGCAGTGGCAGCTGCCCAGAGCAGACCATGGCCTAGCCCTGTGTAGGTGGGTGCAATGCACTGCAACAGACAGGCCCTGCCGGACAGTCATGGTATCATCAGGGAATGCACTGTCTCTGTGGCAACACGGTGGTACAGTGCACACAACCAGTGTGTTTGGAGACAGAAGGGCACAGGTTCAAGCCCCAGCTGGGGCTCCTGCCAATCCAGTCCCAATATTTTACCCACAACTATATCGTGATAGTAAAGACAAACCTTTATTGCAGAGAACATAAGCATGGCTCAACCACCTCTATTTTACCCTACAGAGCACAGACACCAGAAACATGCACATTACCTACAGCAGATTCCACCAAATGCAGTCCTGGAGGGCCACAAATCCGTCAGGGTTTATGCTGTCTCCAATAAAAGGATGGAGCGGTACTGGTGGTGGAGGTGGCAGCAGCTGGTGGCAACAGCAGACCATGGCCTAGCCCTGTCCAGTGGGTGCCGTGCACTGCAACAAACAGGCCCTGTCGGATGTACAGTCATGGACTCCCCAGGGAATGCAGCATATCTGTGGCAACACGGTGGTGCAGTGCACACAGACAGTGTGTGCAAGAACAGAAAGTCACAGGTTCAAAGCCCAGCTGGGGCTACTGCCAATCCAGTCCACATATTTTTCCCACAACTAAACCATGATAGTGAGGACAAATCTTTATTGCAGAGAACATACGCATGGTTCATACGCCTATATTTTACCCCACTGAGCACAGACACCATAAACAGGCGCATGGAGTGGTCTAATGCTTAGGACAAGGTACTTCAGGCCAGAGGTTCAAGTCCCACCTGGGGACAGCAATCTCAGGCCGGAGGGACTGGGATTTCTAGTCCTATAGGCACTCCTTGTGGTCTTGGGCAAGCCACTTAAACCTCCATTGCCCATGTTCCCTATAAGTATTAGCGTATGTGTCTCATATCCCCTCGTGTTAAATGTATCCCCCAATTGACCGCTTTGACCCAGTGAAAAGCGGGATATAAATACAGCTAAATAAATAAATTCCCTAGAGCAGAGTCTCCCAAATGCAGTCCTGGAGGGCCAAACACCATTCAGGTTCCATGCTGCCTCTAATAAAGATGCCTGTGCTGCATATCGACGGAGTGGAGGAGTAGCCTAGTGGTTGGGGCAAGGTACTTCAGGCCGGAAGGTCGGTGGTTCAAATCCCACTAGAGGACAGCAACCTTGGGCCGGAAGGACTGGGGTTTCTAGTCCTACAGGTGCTCCTTGTGGTCTTGGGCAAGCCACTTAACCCTCCATAGCCCATGTTCCCTGTAAAATAGTTATCTCCAAGTTATAATGCCCTGTTCAATGTAATTTCAGTTTGTTCAATGTAAACTGCACTGATGCAGAATAGCGCGGTATATAAGAGAATGTAAATAAATAAAAATATCGATGCACCACCCCCATGGTATGCAGATGTACCTCATGCATATTCATGAGGGACAGCATGAAAACCCGAACAGTGTTTGGCACATCAGGACTGGAGTTGGGTACCTCTGCTGTAAAGCAGCAGCCAACAGGGGCAGACACACCCACAGGCCCCATTGGTCAATGCCTCGTGGAGAGGCAGGACATTGGGCCCTGCATGCATCTCCCAATACTAGCACTTGCATACGTTAGCAATGCCACCCTACACCTGGGTATACGGTACACAGCTATCAAACGTTTGCTATGATTACTGGCAGATAGCAATTCCTACGTTACGCACAGTTTGGTGATTGAGCTCCATCATAACAACCTTTCTGATGTCTGTGGAGTGTGCTTCAGGTCTGGTCTCTGACAGTGTTTACCACCCTGGGGAGTGACCCCCAACAGTATTGCGTACCATATCCATGCCTGTACTGTGCCCAGGACTGGTGTGGTGGCCAGGGCTGCTAAACTCCTCTATAGTAGCACAATGCTGGCATAGGTGTGTGGGTGTCTGTCTGTCTATCCAGTGTGTGGTGGCTGCAAACACCCTCCACAGCCCACACTGCCAGCACTGTTGCCAGTATTGGCCTGCCAATGTGCATAATGAAGAGCAAGGTACCATGGGTATAGCCCGGACAGGGTGGCCTGGCCAGGATGCATCTGCACAGGGCATAGGGCACTGGCTGGGACATTTTAGTGCCCGGCCACCACCTACACAGACAGGGTGGCCTCAGCATGTCCTGCTGGGAGATCACTCTCACCCTGACTGTGCAGTGATCACAGCATGGCTAGGCACCCCCATAGTGCTATATAGTATTTTTTTCATGTGATATTTATGGTTTTCCTTTGGGAGACCAGTCACTGACTTATCTGCTTGTTGTGTATGCTGACATCCCAGTTCTAGGTGCATGTATTTCCACCAAGAACATGCACTATGGACTAGCTAGCAGGCTGTTTGCAGCTGGTATGTGTCTTGATGGAGTACCTTGCAGGGTGCAGCGGCTGAAGGCTTGTTGCAGGAGAATATCAGATAGTGGTGGGGGTGCAGCTTAGCATATCCAGGCCTAATGTTTGTCTGCTATTGTGTTATGGATGTGTAAAGAGCTGCATTGACTGCCCTGTAGGGTGTCTGTTCCCCAGCAGGACTGGGGTTGATGGTCCCCTCTACTGCCACCATCGCTAGGAGGTAGAATGTGTATCTGTTGATGGGAGACCATGTTTACCACCTCAGCCCTGGAGAAGGAGGGTGGTGGTGGTGCATGATCCTCATGTGGGGGGGGGGGGGGCTACACCTGACTGAGACATACAGATATATCCAAGGGGTGTCTGCAGAAACTACCTATCTCACACATTAGCATGCCGGGGGACCTGCAACATGGCCTATTTTTGCCATGGAAGGTGCTGTGGACCTGGTGCTGGGCGCCCCACCGCACACTCAGGGTGAGCACAGTACCCGCACAATGTGACTCTGTGCCAGTAACACACATGGTCAGTACCCCCTACCAGGCCGAGGTGCTGTGGGGGTGCATACCCCATCTTGTGTTCATCTGTGGACAACTGATTTGCATGTGCAGTGCATCATGGGTACGGGTGGCCTAACCCTATCCTGGTGACCATAGCAGACTGTCTGTGTGGTGTCATGCAGTCCCTCTACAGCCAGCCAGGGGTTTGCTAGGAGCTGTAGCCCACTGGTTAGTTCACTGCTTGTGAAGCCAGAGATCATGGGTTCAAACCCCCAGTGGGGCTATTTGATAGGGCTGCCCAAAGCATTATCTCTTTTTCATGTACATTATTGCTGCCAGCAAAAACACTCTCAGCGTACTGTACTCATAAGGTGCCTCTGAGGGCGCTTTATAGGGCGCCCTATAGGGCACCTTATGGTTACCGTCCATATGAGGTGCACTATACGTTATCCTGTGGAGCGACTTATAGGGTGCCCTATAGGGGACATTTTAGGGTGCCGTGGCGGACAGTGCACTTTATAATGTGCCCTATGGAGTGCCTTATAGGGTGCCTTATGCGGCACCTTCAATTACGGCACATGAGGGCGTGTTTGCTGGCAGCAATTAATAAAATACAAATAAAGTGCTGCAGGAAACAATACACACATTGCAAAGCTGATGCCTCAGCCAGCCTTACATATTAGGCACACTGGGGAGCAAACTCATGACCCCTGTATCAGCAGTCAGTGCCTTAACCATTGTGCTATACTGCTGTTCCTCTTTGCATGTCAGTGCACCTACTTCAGATTTCCATGCGTTTAAATGCACAGTGCTGCCATCAAACACAGTGCTATGACCTTGCTGTGCCTCATAGGGCACCCTATATGGCGCCCTATAGGCCACCCTTTCAGCAACATTGTAGGGTGCCGTGGCGGACAGTGCACTTTAAAATGTGCCCTCTGGGGTACCCTATAAGGCGCCTTATGCAGCACCTTATGTTACAATACTTTGAGGGTGTGTTTGCTGGCAGCACTATTTAAAATAAAAATAAAATGCCCCCTACAGCAATATTAACTATAACAGGTAATGCCTCAGCCAGCCTTCTTCATTATGCACAGTGGGGATTGAACCCATGACTCCTACATCATTGGTCAGTGTCTTAACCATTGTGCTACACTGCTGCTCCTCTTTGTGTGTCAGCGCACCTACTTATGATTTTCATTCCTTAAACTGCACAGTGCTGCCATCAAAAACAGTGCAATGACCTTGCTGTGCCTCATAGGGCACCCTATATGGCGTCCTATAGGCCACCCTTTCAGCAACATTGTAGGGTGCCTTGGCGGACAGTGCACTTTAAAATGTGCCTTATGGGGCGCCTTATGTTAACACGCTTTGAGAGTGCGTTTGCTAGTAGAGATAATTAAAATAAAAATAAAATGCCTCCTAAAGCAATCTTCCCCATAATAGGTAATGCCTCAGCCAGCCTTCTTCATTAGGCACAGTGGGTGATTGAACCCATGATCCCTGCATCATTGGTCAGTGTCTTAACCATTGTACTGTGGCACTGTTCCTGTGCTTGCACATCAGCGCGCCTCTTATGCTTCCCGCACAACTTTCTCATGCGCTAATGTGCGGGGCGCACTTGAGTGCAGCGCACATTAGCGCATGATTAATCCCGGTTTTGCTTTTTTCTGACTGAAACGCCCACTCCTTATATGGCATCTGCACACTAGCGCGCCGTGCACCCTAACGGGGTTTTAGTAAACATACACCTGAGTTCTATAAATAAATCATATTTATGGTTTCCATGATAAACTTGGCAAGCAATAATAAAACTAAGCCTGATTGACTGCCCTCTAAATTGTCCTAAAGAAATGGGGTCACTTTGACAGGAAGAAAAGAGAGAAGGACCCTGCTGTAACCACCTCACTGAACCAAACCTATCCATCTCAGGGCTGGAAATGAAATTATTAGCTGTCCAAATATTTGTTAGGACTTACCTGCCTGATTTCCTCGCAGACCAGAGAAAAGAGCCAGACATAGATGACATGCTCCCTCCAGGAGGGTACGGGCTGGAAATCAATCATGAGCACATATGCAAAGAGCAAGAGGAAGCCAAAGTATGAAAGGATATTCAGGTGAAAGATGACAATAGGAGCAGTGAAGAAAGCTCGAAAGCACTGCATGAAGCTCATAGACTGTATCTTCTTCGGCCCCCGGGAAGAAATTAACTGGGATCTGCAGTGAAAAATATTTGCTGTTGTACACCATCACAAGGGTTTTACCCCGCACAGTGCCCAAAGTACTAAAATGGAAGCAAAACATGTACGCTAAAATTCAGTGCACATTGACTACTGAGCTAAAAAAAAGTTCACTATCCATGTCAAAATATTTTCTATACAAATTCCCTTGGTAGTTAAATAAAAGCACATTAAACAAAAAAGTATGCTACAAACCGAACATTAAAAAATACACTAACTTGCCTTGGGACTGTTGAATATGAATATTTGCTGAAAGGCACATTTTAGATAGGACATGGAGAGTGGAATTCACACATCCAAGTAGGAATAGGGAGAATTCAGACAGTATTTTACAAAGTGCTCTGCCAAACTTAGAGCTTTTTGCAAAGTAAGTGCAGGACTGCACAGCTAGGACTCTCCATGTCCTGTAGGATTAACAATTTTAAGAAGCTACATGGGAGGAAACAATGCAGCAGCCATCCCCCTCCCCCCAACACACACACACATATGTATGCGAGCAGTCACTTAAAACCGCTGCTTCCATGGGAAAGGCCACCCAGTTCAGCACCAGATGCCATTCCTCTCCTGATCACTTTCATGATCTCCAGCCCCCACCATGCTGACATTGTTTCTCCAAAGCATCATCGTTCCCTTCCTCCCAACCAACCATCCACAGGACATAGTCACAACCCCTCCTGAAACAGCCCCAATGCATGCTTTCACCAAGTCCCCCTCCCCAAAACAACATTACCTCTAGGGCCTACTCCCAGAAACTTAAGGCACCTCTAGAGCCTCCTTCGAGCAGGCCGTCCCCCCCCCCCCCCCACACACACACATACACACTTTCTGATCTCCATCCTCAGACTTACCAGGGTCACTGGTGTTCAATGGGAGCAGAAATGATGCCCACTCCCTCCTGTTCAATATTCAACCCAATTCAAAATGGTGCCAAAATGACACCTAGTGGTAATCTCGCAGTACTGTGTTTTATGTTTTATGTTTATGTTTTATTAAAACTTGATATACGGCTCCTTAACCAGATAGCAGGGCAGCTTACAAACTATAAAAGCAGCAATATAGTCATAAGGTTAAAATTACACCATAGTACAGTGGTGGGCAATTCTGGTCCTGGAGGGCCGTAGACCAGTCAGTTTTTCATGAATGTCCCTAATGAATATTCATGGACCTATTTCCATACAATGCAAGGCAGTGGATGCAAATAGATCTCATGAATATTCATTAGGGACATCATGAAAACCTGACTGGTCTGAGGCCCTCCAGCACCGGAATTGCCCACCCCTGCCATAGTATCACAGGAAAGCCAAACCATCAATAACTAGGGGTAGGCTTGGAGATGGAGATTGCGGGTGGGGAGAGTGACCTGCTGAGAGGGGGCACTAGAAGTGCTTTGAGTTGTCAGGGAGATCTAGAGAGCATGTTGGCTTTGGAGTGTCCTTGGAGACGGCTTGTATCAGGGCTGCCTTAAAGGGGGGGGGGGTGCGCAGTGACTATTGTATTCGGTGGGTAGTTGGGGGTAGGGGGATCGAAGATGCTTCGGGAAGGGTTGAAGGGGGTGGAGAACATGCCAAAGTGTTTCTGGGGGAATGAGGGAGATGATTGAGATATGGTGTTAACACGAGGGGGGCCCCAGATCAGAGGAATGATGGTGGGGCTGAAATCAGCAATTCACAGCTGCCCCCGCTGGTGTCTAAAAATTTGCAATGAGATGTGGATTCCCTGTATGAAATGGAAAATCTATATCTACATTGTAGGCCTGCCCAAACCATTCCATCTCTCTGCCCCATCATTCCCCCAGAGAATATATATGTGGGAAGCATTTTTTCTGTGTTAACTGTATGGGAAGATTGGGGGATGCCCCAATAGTTCATTCATAGATTGTATAGTTACCACACAGTGATTGCAAAACTTTAGCACAGCTTAGTAAGCAGGCTCTTCTGTGTGGAACTTGCTCTTTTTAATTAATTATTGTTGAGGGGATACTCAGTGGTACTATGAGCATCTTTTTCACTACCTGCTAAAATTGACCCATGATACTTGTGTATTAATGACAAAGCCCTGCATATGAGTACTGGTTCCTTTTTACTAGGAAGAAAACACAGATTAATGTGAATCTAATTCTGTGTGGGATTTGTTTCCTTTTTAATTAATTAAAGGAAAACTAATTCTGTCTAGGACTTGTTCTTTTTAGTTAATTAAAATTAAGCTAATTCTGTTTTATAGAGAGATGGGGAAATTCTGTTTGAAGGAAAGGATTTGCAAAAGGGTATTTCTCTGTAAGAAGATCTGAGAGCGCTATTAATATTAAGTTGCAATCTATTCATATGGTGTTAGATTTTTCTCGATCTCCTCCTACATGTGCACTCACCCCAGGAACATTCTGTTACCTCCAGTTAGGAAGTTAGAGGGACTTTTTTTACAAGAGTCAATTAAGAATTTTCATCAATAGTTAAAATGTAGTCTTTTGTGCAGGTCATTGTCAGACTAACATAAATACACCAAGTAAATGGAAAGTCCTTTACTACTACTACTGAACATTTGTATAGTGCTACAAGATATATGCAGCACTGCACAGACACATGTAAAAGACGGTCCCTGCTCATCAGAGCTTACAATCTAGTCAAGACAGACATAGCTGTAGACATGGGTTACATCTAGGGGGAATGGTAAGGAAACACAAAGAAGATCAGGTGAGTCAAGATCTGAAAGT
Source organism: Ichthyophis bannanicus (assembly GCA_033557465.1). Classification (NCBI taxonomy): domain Eukaryota; kingdom Metazoa; phylum Chordata; class Amphibia; order Gymnophiona; family Ichthyophiidae; genus Ichthyophis; species Ichthyophis bannanicus. Next base: position 461,906,505 of record CM066036.1, read on the forward strand.
GTTAGCAAAGAGGTGAGTTTTCAGCCTAGATTTGAAAAGGGTCAGAGAAGGCTCCTGATGTACAGACTCAGGTAGTTTGTTCCAGGCATAAAGAGCAGCAAGATGAAAGGAGCGAAGTCTGGAGTTAGCAGTAGAAAAGAAGGGCACAGAAAGAAGCAATTTGTCAGAAGAGCAGAGTTCCCAAGGAGGGGTGTAGGGAGAGATGAGAGGAAAGGTAGTGAGGAAATGCAGAGTGAATGCACTTAAGGGTCAGCAGGAAAAGTTTGAACTGGATGCAGAAACAGATAGGGAGCCAATGAAGTGACTCGAGAAGCGAGGTAATATGAGCATGACGAGGCTGCCGGAAGATTAGCCATGCAGCCGATTGTTGAACACATTGAAGGGGTGAGAGATGACTCAGAGGGAGACCAGCAAGGAGTAGGTTACAATAGTCTAGATGGGAGGTGACTAAGGAGTGGATTAGTGTGTTCGGAAAGAAATGGGTGAGGAGTAGAAACATAGAAACATAGAAACATGATGACAGAAAAAGACCACATGGCCTATCTAGTCTGTCCTTCCATAACAACAACTACAAGAGTCCACTTTTTACCTTTAGAGATCCTCTGTGTTGGTCCCATGCTTTTTTGAATTCAGTTACTGTCCTCATCTCTACCACCTCCACTGGGAGACTATTCCACGGATCCACTACTCTTTCCGTAAAGAAATATTTCCGCATATCACTCCTGAATCTATCTCCCTTCACCCTCATCCCATGTCCCCTCGTAGCAGAACTTGCTTTCAATTGAAAGAGGCTCTCTCCCTGAACATTTATGCCATGGAGGTATTTAAACATCTCAATCATATCACCTCTATCCCGCCTTTCCTCTAAGGTGTACATATTAAGATCCTTAAGTCTGTCCTCATATGCTTTATAATGAAGCCCATTAATCATTTTAGTAGCAACCCTCTGCACCGACTCCATCCTGTTCACATCCTTTTGAAGGTGCGGTCTCCAGAATTGCACACCATACTCCAAATGAGGTCGCACCAAAGACTTATACAGAGGCATTATCACCTCCTTTTTTCTGCTAGCCATTCCTCTCCGTATGCACCCAAGCATCCTTCTAGCTTTTGCCGTCGCCTTTTCTACCTGTTTAGCTACTTTAAGATCATCAGACACAACCAAGCCTAGGTCCCACTCTTCTTTAGTGGACAAAAGTACTTCACCTCCTATACTGTATTGCTCCCTTGGATTGCTGCAGCCCAAATGCATGACCTTACATTTTTTAACATTAAATCCCAGCTGCCAAATTCTAGACCATTCTTCAAGCTTAGCTAGATCTCTCCTCATGTTATCTACACCTTCCTGGGTGTCTACTCTATTGCAGATTTTGGTATCATCTGCAAAGAGGCAAACCTTACCCGACAGCCCTTCCGCTATATCACTAACAAAGATGTTAAAAGAATCGGACCAAGGACAGATCCCTGGGGCACACCACTGGTAACATCCTTCTCCTCAGAGTGAGCTCCATTTACTTGTACTCTTTGTCACCTCCCACCCAACCAATTTCTAACCCAAGCAGTAACTTTAGGTTCTGGAAGCATAATTTAGGATTTTGGGTAATAGTTTGAATCCAGAACCTCGAGGGTAGCATTTTCAGAAATGTAATATTAAAATAAACAGCATAGGCTATCCGGATAGTGCCTGAATATCACCATTATATAGATACAGGGCCGGCCCGTCCATTGAGCGAGAATGTTTTTTGCACAGGGCCCCGCGTTTCAGGGGGCCCCGCGCAAAAAACATTCTTTTTGAAAAGTAAAATTGAAAAGAAAAAAAAAAACCTGTCTGCTGCCGCGGTCGGGGCCGCCGCGGCAGAATCGAGCGTGCCGCGGGGCCCCCCTGTGCACGGCAGAGCCTGCCCTCCTTGTAGCAGCTCTCTCTTTGGAGCTGAAGTCAGGCGCGCCGGCTTGCAGAGCGCGAGGGAAGAGTTTCTCCCTCGCTGCTCTGTTAAGCCCGCGGGGGCTGATGGGAAGTTCCCATCAGCCCCCGCGGGCTTAACAGAGCAGCGAGGGAGAAACTCTTCCCTCGCGCTCTGCTCTGCAAGCCGGCGCGTCTGACTTTTCAGCTCCAAAGAGAGCTGCTACAAGGAGGGCAGGCTCTGCCGTGCACAGGGGGGCCCCGCGGCACGCTCGATTCTGCCGCGGCGGCCCCGACCGCGGCAGCAGACAGGTTTTTTTTTCTTTTATTTTTCGCGGGGCTGGGCTGGGCGGGGGTGGGCTGGGGGGGGGGGGTTTAGGAGTGTTGCTGGGCTGGGCTGGGCTGGGCTGGGCTGGGGGGGGGTTTAGGAGTGTTGCTGGGCTGGGCTGGGCTGGGCTGGGGGGGGGGTTTAGGAGTGTTGCTGGGCTGGGCTGGGGGGGGGGTTAGGAGTGTTGATGGGCTGGGGGGGGGTTAGGAGTGGTGATGGGCTGGGGGGTAGGAGTGTTGATGGGCTGGGGGGGGGTTAGGAGTGGTGATGGGCTATGGGGGAGCTAAATCTGTATATGGGTTGTTGGGATTATGACTGAAAGTGGGTTGATGGGGGTTAGGACTGGTAATGGGCTATGGGGGGGCTTAAACTAAAAATTGGGTGATGGGGGATTAGGACTGGAAATGGGCTGGTGGGATTAGGACTGGGAGTGGGCTGATGGGGAGGTTAGGACTGGTAATGGGTTGGGGGGGTTGCTAGGACTGGAAATGGGCTGAGTGGAAGGGGGCTTGAACTGCAAATAGCTGATGGGGAGGGGGGCTTGGAATGGGCTCTTAGGGGAAGGAGCTAGGACAGGAAATGGGCTGATGGAGGGGCTAGGATAGGACTGGGAATTGGGTGTTGGGGGAGCTAAGATTGGAAATGGGCTGTGGTGGGGGCTTGGATTGAAATGGACTCATGGAGGGGCTAGAACTGGAAGTAGGTTCATGGGGGGCTTGGATTAGAAATGGGCTGAGTGGAGGGGAGCTAGGATTTAACATGGGCTGATGGTGGGGCTAGGAAAGGACTAGAAATGGGCTGATGGGAGGCTGGTATTGGAAATGAGCTGATGAAGGGACTCGGATAGGACTGGAAATGGATGGGGGAGCTAGGACTGGAAATGGGCTGATGTGGGGACTAGAAGGGAGCGGATACTGGGTGGGGCTGCAACTAAAAGGGAGCTGATGTTGGGGGAGATTAGAAGGGGATGGGGCTGGGAGAGTGAAATGGAGAGGGGAAGAATATTTTGTGTGGGAGGGAAGAAAATCTACACTTGGCCGGGTCGTGGGTGACCAGGGGGCTTGTTTACAAAGCCGCGGTAGTGGTTCGCGATCGCGGCCCCATTGAAATCAATGGGGCCGCTGCTCCGATTACGATCGCAAACCGCTACCGCGGCTTTGTAAACAAGCCCCTAAGTGGGGATTGAGGATGGAGGGGTAAAATTTGAGTGGATGAAATAGGAATGAGGAAAGAGCAAAAGGAGAAAGATTATTATGTTAAAGCAGATGTAGAGAGAGAATGGAAAAAAACTAGAGGAGAGAAGAAAGGACAAATGGACAGCAGACGATGGAGAGTTAGCAGAAGACACAAATAAACCAGAAGAAAGTGACTGGAACAATTGCAACTGAAAAAAAAATGCACAAAAGGTACAAAGATATCTCTTTATTTTGAATTTATTAACTGGAATATGTCAGCTCTGGGAAATGTGCATCATTAATGTCGGTGCTTTGTTTAGTACAAGAGGAAATTAATTTATAGTTTTATTTCAACATTGTTGTACATTCCAAGTTTGGCTTTTAGGGTTCCCAGTTTAATTATTGTCTTCCTGTTTCTAAATTGTGATTACTTGTTTGGTGATGGTCTATGTTCTGCATGTGTAACTGAGCTGAGGTGTTCTGTTTATATAATTCCTATTTGACATTGCCACTTGTTCTCTTTCCCCAGTAGGTCATGTATTGTTATTCTCTGAAATGTATTGGTTTAATATTTGCAGTGTTGCCTTTTGATAGGTAGGGTATGGTGCTTTATGAGTCTTGGTAGTGCTGTTAGGATACGGTGGGTTTGCTATGGGTTCTAAATGGGCAGTGTTTGTAGTAGTTCCTAATGTGCCTGGCGGTTGGCACTGGATTATAGTAATGTAGAAATCTTTGTCTTTCTTTATCCATACACTCATGAAGAGGCATGTTTACTAAAAGTTAGTGTATGGTAACATTATGCAAATATTTATGCAAATGAGGCCCCTTATGCAAATGAGGCCCCGCACCGAGTCTCCGCACATGGCCCCGCACCCCCCTTGGGCCGCCCCTGTATAGATAACTGCTAGCAGTCATAGCGTTATACATGTAGAGACCACTTGGATATCACTGCTTTGAGCATCAGAGACCTCCAGTGGCCGTACCAAATTATTACAATGTAACCTGGAGGTGACCTGGAGGGGGCTTGGAGGTGACCAGAGGAAGTTATTTCTATCCCAGTTACATCCTACTGGGAGGAGATTCATCTGGGAGGGAAAATCCAATTCATATATAAACCACTCCTCAAAGATAGTACCAGTAGCTACTGCACCATGAGGGTATAAAGGTGTCTGCTGCCATTCAGGCCTTGACCATTTTTTTTTTTTTAATTTTATATTTATTTAATTTTACATTTTATCAAGCACAAAACTTGTACAGAAAGGTGAATCACCAAGAAACATACAAAAAGAAAGAAAGAAAGGGAAAACATATTCCTTATTGGAAAAACATGAGTGAAAACACCTATAGTCCACAAATAAAGGGAGGGGGAAAGGGAAAAGGGATGTTTAGATACTCAGCTGGGCTGGAAGAAACTCAACTGAATACACTAAAGGTATTACATCATCAAAAGAACTACAAGAGGGCTACAAGGGTCTAAGACCCATCTAGACATACACACAGCTCCGATATCCCAGCTTGTTCAGGGGAAGTCAATGTCACTAATAATCTGGTACTAATAAATGCAGAAAGACTACTGGGTTGAAAAAAATAAACCTCTGTGCTGTAAATACAACCACACACTTGCATGAAAAGCACAAGTAGTAGGTGGCCCCTAACAGAAGAACACCAGGTTTAAGCAAAAGGAACTGTTTCCGTATTTTTTGCATTTTCCGTGCGATATCTGAGAACATGGAAATTTTTACACCAAAAAAGAGCTGAGATCGTTTCTTATAATACAGCTTAAGCAGCCAATCCCTGTCAGATACCAAAGCACAGGTGACCAAAAGTATAGAGACCTGCACAGTTTCTAAACTAAAAGAACCTGCATCATCCATCCAACATATTTGTTTCCACATTTGCATTACTTGACTCTTTCTTTCCATGAGGCAAATAATATGCTCTAGCAAGTGGTGGCATTAAGTCTGATGGTACAGCAAGAACCTCAGTAAGATATTGTTTGAATGTATCAACTGATGACATGCCCAACACTATAGGAAAGTTTAAAACACACACGTTTGCAGATCAAGCTGAATTTTCAAGCACCTCTATTTTGGCACGAAGTGCAATATTGTCTTTAACCAGAGCCGATGTAACGTCAGACATGGAATTCAGTTTCTGGTCACAATCTTCCATTTTTAATTTCAAATTGTCAGACAAATTTACATACTGTAGTTATCCATCTTCTCCACCATTCGAGTAACTTGCCCAGAGATTCCACCCATCTGTAGAAAAATGGAGTCTGACAAACTTGTAATTGCATCCCAGATACTGTCCAATGTGATCTTCTTTGGACGAGAAAGAGTAAAGGAAATTGGTGATGACATAGCCAAGAGATCTTCCAAACCTCCATTTGCACCAGTCCCTCATACCTAAGGTCCTTCATCACCGGCACTACTCCAGGCGAGCTACTGGCAGCTGCCGATGCACCCGTGCTTTCCTGAATCAGTATGTCTCCCCACACAGTTTCCCCACTCACACCATCCTTAGATGCATCAGGGGCACAGACTCCTGGTGAGGGCATGGTGGCTCCTGGAGGTGGTTGCCGTGCATCGGGAGAGAGGGTGATGGCCGAATCAGTATGCTGCACCGGTTCTTCCAACACCGTTGCAGCAAAGCCTGCTCGAATCTCCCACCTGCTGGTCTCAGAGTCATCTACAAAATGATCCATCGGACTGAGAATTGCAAGTTTAGGCTTGGCAGGGTAAGCTTTAGCCTTGCCTTTTCTCTTTGGCCTAGGGCTTAGGAAAGGAGCTCTACCCTCACGCAACCAACTTGGATAAACCACGCCAACCTTGACCGATTTTGTTTAGATTAAGGATCCAGGCCAAAATCTTAGGAATCAGTGACTATGATCTCCTTGTCTTCCCCCTGCCCTGCCAGTTATCTCCATTCTTCACTGACGTTCAGGATCCAGGAGGGAAGGGAAATTTCCTTTGAGGAGGTCTACCACAGCTCCTTTAGGGCCAGATTTGCTAAGGCTGTTTTCCCATACTACTGTATGTCAAAGATAAAAAAAACATAGTAAATCATGTCCTTAATGCACCCCAGCAGACCACTGGCAAAATACATCCCCTGCCACCTCTTTTGGGAATTGGCCCTGTACATCTGGGGCTGGCGACTGCCCACTACCTGCCCTAACACTGCCTTTTTCCCACCCCATCTAACTTCCCCGTACAACATGTGGGGAATTTAGTCAGAATTGGAAGAGGGCCTGAATAGCTAGCTATTCATGCCTCAGAATGACCCTGATAGTATCGGGCCCAAACTCCATTTGAACAGTCCGATAATATCCATATACTAAAGGGGTAGAGTGGAGTGAAGGAGGCCTTTCACATCAACCAGATAGTGGCAATATGCAGATGCTATAAGGGTAATTTTATAAGGATCTTTCTAGATTTATGTGTTTTAACGAACATCTTTCATGCCTATTGTATGAAGTATGGTACATGCATATTTTAAAAAACAGGGGCATAAGAAGTCAAAAACATGCATTAAACTAGATGCAAGCCCTTACAAACATAAATTATAGTATTTATAATTTGTGTGTGTAAATTTGCATGCCATCCAAATTCTGCCTCTGTGCATACTCACAGTGAAAGTATACACCATCAGCCCAATGCACGTACTTATAGAATAGCAACCAACTACATTCCATGCGTAAGTAACCATTTATGTGAGTAAACCACTAAAATACCATGATTTACTCAATGACACACTTTGCATTTTTACTCACGCTTCCCCCGGACCTCCGCCTGGAACCCTCCCTGAAAACCTTCAAGACCCGCCTGAAGATTTACCTCTTTTGCTTTGCATTTGATCTTCCCCCACCTCCCTCTCTTCTCTCCCCTCCCCCTCGCTAATTTCTTATAGCCCCTATTTGTTACCTGACCCTTCTCTTTAGCTCTTTCCTCCTCTCTTATCTATCCTATCACACATTTGGCGTTCCTTTCTTTTTTTTTCCTTGCAGCTTTTATGTACTTTGTGCACCTAGGGTTGCCAACCAGCCGGTTTTCAGCCGGCCTGGCCAGTTTTCCTGTGGTCGGGCCGGCTGCCGGCAGAGAACCGAAACCGGCCATTGAAAAGCCGTTTTTTTGCTCTGGCTGCGAGATTGGGAGCGGCCAGAGCAGAAAACCGGCTTTGCGCTTGCGATCGCGATTGCGATCACAGTCCTGGCCCCCCCCCCCCCTTGCAGCCGCTGCTGCTGCTTCTTACAGAGCAGCGGCTGCAATAAAGTTAATTTTATTTATTTATTTATTTACATTCTCTTATATACCGCGCTATTCTTCATCAGTGCGGTTTACATTGAACAAACTGAAATTACATTGAACAGGGCATTATAACTTGGAGATAACTATTTTACAGGGAACATGGGCTATGGAGGGTTAAGTGGCTTGCCCAAGACCACAAGGAGCACCTGTAGGACTAGAAACGGCTTTTCAATGGCCGGTTTCGGTTCTCTGCCGGCAGCCGGCCCGAACACAGGAAAACTGGCCAGGCCGGCTGAAAACCGGCTGGTTGGCAACCCTAGGTGCACAAAGTACATAAAAGCTGGCCCTATGAAACTCCTTCTGCAGTGCCCGCCCCTCTGATGTCACTTCCTTTTCAGCCAGGGACCCTGCAGAAGGAGTTTCATAGGAGCTGAGGGTTTCTCACAGGTTTCCTTACTTTTAAATTAACTTTATTGCAGCTGCTGCTCAGTAAGAAGCAGGAGCAGCAGCTACACGGGAGGGGGGGACTACAAATGGGCTGTGATGGGGGAGGGACCTGTACTGGAAAAGGGCTATTAGGGGGGGGGGAGACTTGGACTGGAAATGGGATGTGATGGGGGGGACCTGGACCAGAAAAGGACTATGGGGGGGGGGACTTGGACTGGAAATGGGCTGTGATGGGGGGGGACCTGGACTGTAAAAGGGCTATGGGGGGACATGGACTAGAAATGGGTTGTGATGGGGGGGGACCTTGACTGAAAAAGGGCTATTGGGGGGGGGGGACTTGGACTGGAAATGGGCTATGGTGGAGGGAGGGGGAACTTGGACTGGAAATATGCTGTGATTAGGGGGGCTAGGACTGCAAATGGGCTGTGATGCTGGGGGGGGGGGGTCTAGGACTGCAAATGGACTGTGATGGTGAGGGCCTAGGACTGGAAATAGGCTGTGATGGGGACTTGGACTGTAAATGGGCTGTGATTGGGGAGCGGGGGCTAGGACTGGAAATGGCCTGTGATGTGAGGGCTAGCACTGGAAATGGGCTTATGAAGAGCTGGAATAGGACTGGAAATGGGCTGATGTGGCGCATGGGAGAATGGGACTAGAAGGGAGTGGATGCTGGGTGGGTCTAGAACTATAAGGGAACTGATTTTGGGGGAGGACTAGAATGGATGGGGAATGAGAATGGAGAGGGGAAAAAATATTTTGTGTGGAAGAAAAGTCTATGATGGGTCGGGTATTGGGAGAGTAAGAGGGGCTTGAGAATGGAAGGGTGAAATTTAAATGGATGATAAAGGATAAGGAAAGAATTGGGGGAAAGAGCAAAAGGGAAACAATCAGTATGTTAAAGCAGATATAGAGAGAGAATGGAAAACATCTAAAAGAGAAGAAAGGACAAATGGATAGCTCGCAGAAGACACAAAGAAACCAGAAGAAAGTGACTGGAGCAATTGCAAACTGAAAAATGAAATGCCCAAACACAAGGTAGAAAAATACTTTTTATTTTGAATTTATTAACTGGAATATGTCTGGTCTGGGAAGTGTGTATTGCTAACATCTTTGCGTTTTTGTTTAGTGCAAGAGGAAATTACTTTATAGTTTTATTTCTCCAGTGTTGTACATTTCATGTTTGGATTTTGGGGTTCCCAGTTTAATTATTATCTGACCAAGGAAGTTAGCCTACACGTATCCTCGGTAATTTTTGTGGGTGGGGGTGGGGCTGGGGGCGGGGCAGGGGTGGGACTAGGGGAGGAGAATGGGTGGAGCACGGCGAGCCAAAGGTGTCGGGTTTTTCTCGGTGAAAAAGTTGGCAACCCTATGTGCACCGCTCTGATGCAATTGCATTGAGCAGTATATTAAGCCTCAAATAAAGATAAAGATTAAAAGATAAAGTGCACAGAAATGCCCTGTCTGGATAAGTTATACATTTAGTTCAAGCCTGCTAAATAACAAGCCTAAACTAAATATACAGCAGCACCGAAGTAACCGTATTGTTTGTTTATTCAGCACCACTGATTATAGGCATAGCAGCACTGAATATACAGAATAAGTTAAAACACCTGCAACCAGTTCTTAACTTATTCTGGTCTTTATCTTTATCTTTATTTAATTTCATGATATACCACCAAAGGCATTAGAGCTGTTTACAAATGCTACAAGCAGGTAATGAATATATTCCCTCTTCCCCAAAGGGCTCACAATCTGCAGGCATACCTGAGGTAATGGAGGGTTAAGTGCCGCTGAATATTGACTCCACTGTTTCTATCCTCAGCCCTATTATAGTTGCTGTTCCTCTCCACCTGCTGCTGCTTTCTTCTTTGACAGTCTTGCTTGTTTCTGACAGACTAACTTCCTGCCTCTGATCTTAGCCTGCCCCAAGCATGCTTGCTTTCCTCTGGCTTTAGATTCTTGAATTGATTATTGTTCAAGCAGGGTACACGGCTCAAATGAAGATCAAAACTCTTGTGCCTAGATCTATTTTTGTGAACCACTGCAAATATCAGAATTCTTGCCTTGGAGTGGATTTCCTCTTTGCCACTGGAGGGCACTGGTGTCCATCATTAGCAGCATTTTCTTTAGAAATCACCTCCGTCGGCCCTTCTTTTCTCATAACATGCCTCTTCACCACCACCTCATCCTTTCTGCATTAAAAAGTGAATATCGGACACAGCAGGAAGACAAGGTAATGAGCAGCACATGGGCACATACAGTAGCACAACTGAAACAAACAAAATCTTAAAACAAGGTTTTTACCAAAACATACATATCTTTTTTTTCTAATACTTTTCAACCAGTTCCCTTTAATAATTAATTTATATATTTATTTTATATGTTACTCCACCTTTCCATAATAAGCTCAAGACAGATTCCAATAGCAAGTTGCACCGCGAGCACATTCCAGAATGAATTTTAGCAGCCTTAGGTGCTCTTTACAACATACGGTAAGTATATTAACAGATGATTTCTACTCTAAAAGCAGCATACCCATATTTTAGAAACAAACATTTGCAAAGATATTTAAGGAAAAATAATGCCGCCAAGCTGAGAGATCCTCAGTCGGAGGGTGGGAAATTCCCTCCTATGGCGTTGGGTCTCCCTTGCTAGGTCAGGAAATGCCCTAACCAGTCAACGCACGATATCTAACATTCCTTCTACAAAAAAAAGCATTTTCATAAACCATTCTCTATCAGATGGTAATGCAAACTGTACAAGACATGTTGCAGGAATAATATTACCAACATCAGAACTTTCCAAGATAGCAGATATATTGAGTTCATCCATTTGAACCATAGTAGGAGTCCCCACTTGAATAGTAGATTTCTTGCCTTGAGGTATATAGTAAACCTTTATTAAAGGTGGCTGCAACTCAGGTTTAACACCTAGCACTTTTGCCAAATAACCCTTAAACATATCTTTGGGAGTGATTGATTGAGTTTTTGGAAAGTTGATCAACTGCAAATTAGAAATCCTGACTGCATTTTCCAACTGCTTGATTTTTACTTTCATAGATGTAGCATCCTTCACCATTGCTTCAACATAGTCTTCCATACTATCCACACGAGCAGACAAATCAGTATAGTCCCCTTTCAATTTGGAAGTATTCTTCATGTTCTTGTCACAGTCCTGACGTACACCCCGAAGTTGTACCTTCATATTATTAACTTGAGGTAATAGAGCTTCAGCCAGTTGTTTAATGGCACACCAAATTGATTTGAGGATTATCTGGCTTGGGGATGCAAGGAAAACATCCAGAGTAGTTCCCCCAATAAGCCTTTCCAACTCCGCCATATCTCTCCTCTCCACTCTGGCCACACCAGACAGCCTTGTGTCCTCCGATGCCAAGCTAGCACCGAGAAGAAGTTGTTCTAGCCAGACCAGAGAACAGGCCCCCTCATTTCCTGGATTCGGCCCCCGTTCTGTGGGTGCCACACCAACTTTGGGACTGCCAGTCAGAGACTGCTGTTCCAGAGAAATCTCAGTGTCCAGCTTTTATGGGTGCCACACTTCCAGAGGGGTAAGATCCACCACCGAAGAGGATGCCGAGTTTACTTCCGTTCCAACACCCCCCACTCAGGGAAAACCACTCCTCTGTCACTGGTCTGCCACAGCTGCACCCATGTACTCAGGAACTGTCCAAAGGGCCAAAGGACCTCTACAAGGTAAATCCACAGTTGGATTGTGGTTGGCCAGGGATGCCTTTACCGCTTTTCCTTCTGGTTCCCCATTTGCAATGCATGGTAGCCACTCTTCATAGAGGTATCCTTCCATCCCCTTTACCATTTTGGTGGCTCTTCTCTGAACCTTTTCTAATAACACTATATCCTTTTTAAGATACCGCGACCAGAATTGCACACAGTATTCAAGGTGCAGTCACACCATGAAACGATACAGAGGCATTATAATATCCTTTGTTTTATTTTCCGTTCCTTTCCTTATGATACCTAGCATTCTATTTGCTCTCTTTGCTGCCACTGCACACTGGGTGGAGGGTTTTAACATGTTATCCACAATGACGCCTAAATCTTTTTCCTGGGTGGTGGCTCCTAATGTGGAACCTTGCATCGTGTAACCATAGTTTGGGTTGTTCTTCCCTAGGTGCATAACTTTACACTTGTCCGCATTAAATTTGATCTGCCATTTTGATGCCCAGTCTTCCAATTTATCAAGATCCTCTTGCAATTTTCCACAATCCTCTTGGGTTTTAACAACTTTAAATTGTTTTGTGTCATCTGCAAATTTGATAACCTCACTCGTTATTCCTCTTTCCAGGTCATTTATGAATATGTCAAAAAGCAGCGGACCCGGGGGCGGAGCCTGATGTCCAGCGGGATGGTCGCATAACGCTGAGGCTCCCGAGAGGCCTACTCAGAATCCTGAATTAACACCGGACATTCTTGAATTTATGCTCTGATTTTACCTGGGCACATTGATGAGATGGCGGGGACCAAACCTACGCGCCTGGAATTTGGATCTCCAGCGGCTTCTCACGGCAAACGCTCTAAAACCGAACCCCCGTCCCCGCAGAAGGGGCTGGCTCTACACGAGGGCCCCGAAATGCAGCAGGAGATCCTCGCAGAGATTAGAGGGGTTAAAGACCTCGTGCAGTCCAACGGGGAAGCACTCCGAGCGCTGCGGGAAGACCTTGGTGTATTGCAAGGCAGACTAGAGGGACTCTCCTCGCGTCAGGACAAAATGGAGAGCATATTAGACTCCCATGTGGTCCGGCTGTCCAAACTCGACAAAGTGGAACGTCAGGTGCGGGCCTTGCAGAAAGAAGTGGAAGATAGCAATAATAGAGCGCGCCGTAACAACCTACGATTAGTGGGCATACCGGAGGGAGCGGAATCGGGAGACATGAAGGAATTTTTATATAAAATCCTCCCTTCTCTGCTCCAAATCACCTTTACCAAGGAATTGGAGATCGATCGCGCTCATCGTGTGCCCACGAACATAACGCTCAACAGGAAGACCCCGCGGCCTATTATCTTTCGACTTTTGAGATATCAACATGTGGAGCAAATTCTCAGCGCCTCTCGGGCGAAGGGCCCTATGGAGTTTGAGAGCCATAAAATCTCCTTCTATCCTGACTTGGCTAAACCCACGGTTGACCGCCGAAAGCGCTTTCTGGAATTCCGGCCGAGGCTTCAACAATTACAAGCACGCTATGGCCTGATGTACCCGGCCAAGCTCCGAGTCACGCTGCACAATCAGACAAGAACATTTGAGGACCCTGATCTACTAGCGGAGTTTTTGGATGCTAAAGAAGCCGACTTGATGCGCTGACTTCTAGAGTGTTCCTACTAGTGTTCTCATCTCCGCTGTACCCGCCATTTTGGATTTGCCACGGCTCAGCAAGGAGGCCGTCGAGGGTGGTTTGTAGCCTTCTTTTGATGATATTTGTGACCCGATTCCATCTACCCAGAGTAGCCTCGATGAATATCAGAGACAGTGTTAATTATGGACTCTGGTGTTTCTTCTCTTTTCATGTCTTTATCCTCCTCTCTGGGGCCTCCTCCCGCAGACATATGGTCGCCATATTCATTGGGGGTTTTGCTTCTTCTCTAAGTTACTTTGGTACATGTTTTTCAATATGGGGTGTATTGGCTAGCATACTTGGTGATTATGTCATTGCTGTACAGATTCTGTTTATGTTGTATATCTTCAAGCGCCCTTATCTAAAATGTCTATTATCGATTGATGGCACCATGTAAGATTTTATCATTGAACGTAAAAGGCATCAATAACCCGATAAAACGGAAGAAAATCCTGAGCTATCTAAGTCATGAAGCAGCTGATCTGATTTTCCTCCAAGAAACGCATTTAAATTCGAAGGAAACTCTTAAACTCAATATTAAACCTTACATGGTGGCCGCCTATTCTCCAGCTGTTTCTAAGAAATGTGGGGTTGCCATACTGGTTAGGAAATCTCTGCATGCCACTATTATTGCGACTAGCTCGGATACTGCAGGCAGATGGTCCAGGGTTCATCTCAAGATAGGTGACCTTGAATTTACATGTATATGCCTTTATGCTCCTAATGTAGATGACCCTGCCTTTTTTGCTACCATTGCTCAGGTTGCGCAGGCCTCTGCTAATACTTCATTGATAATTGGGGGGGATTTCAATTTAGTTCTCGATCCCCTGATTGACAAACAGCCGCCTAGGACGAGTGGTCCCCCCAAGAGTCACACTACGCTTACCTCTATGATCAAAGATCTTGCCTTAGTCGATCTATGGAGGTTGCTGCATCCCAATGAGCTTGACTTTACCTTCTTCTCTTCCCCTCATAAATCCCAGTCTCGTATAGACTTCTTTTTAATATCAAAACTGTTAGTTCCTCAGGTAAACGATGCAAAGATTCACTCCCAACATATCTCGGATCACGCTGCTATTTCTTTTCAATTACATACCACTGCGCCCCAAGGGAATTCGGGGGCCTGGTTTTTTGATAGAGCCCTATTAACTCAACCAGAGTTCCAGTTAGAAATTCGAGCAGCCATACAGGACTACTTTCACTTTAATCTACCCCAGGACACTGCAAACTGGGCTTGGTGGGAGGGTTTTAAAGCGGCCATTCGCGCAACGATCACTAGTTATCAAATTCGCCTGCGGAAACAACGCAAGCAGCAGCTCCTCATACTAGACCAACAAATCAAAGCAGGCGAACGCGTTCTAACTTCACGTACTGATCCATGCGTTTTAGTTCGCTTACAGCGTCTCCGTTTTCAATATAATGCAATCCTCTCAACTGCAGCTTCTCAGAGTATTGCACTTCAGCAAGGGACATATTACCGTGAAAGCAACCGAGCCGGTCGACTTTTAGCTAATGCCTTGAAAGGTCAAAAAAGAAGCCAAACGCATTGCGGCCCTTCGCGCCTCACAGGGAGGGGGCATACTGACCACAGACTCCGATATCGTAGAACTTTTTCGGGATTTTTATACCCGTCTATATCAATCTGAATGTGAGTTCTCTTCTGAGACCTTTGAGCGCTTGTTTTCTGGTATTCAGCGGCCGACCCTTTCTGAAGCTGATAGGGATGCCTTGGATGAACCCTTCTCTACTTCAGAGATCCATTCTGCCCTAAAACGAACAGCCTCGGGTCGAGCCGCTGGGCCTGATGGTCTCCCGACAGAATTCTACAGAACGTTCAGTGCAGATTTAGTTCCCTACTTAAAACTTTACTTTACTGCCCTTGCGGTAGATACATCCTCTTTGGGATCCTTTTCTGCAGCTAATGTGGTAGTTTTTGAGAAAGAAGGCAGAGACCCGCTGCTAACCGCCAACTATCGTCCAATCTCCCTACTTAATGCCGATTATAAGATCTTCGCAACGATCTTGGCTACCCGGCTATCAGACAGGATGGCCACTTTAGTCCATCCCGACCAATGTGGTTTTATACACAATGCTCGGACTTTGTGCCATGTGCTATCCCGTGCTGCCAATTTGGACCACCCATGGGTGGGTCTTTCCCTAGATGCTGAAAAAGCTTTTGATCGCCTAGAATGGCCCTTCTTATTTGCAGTTCTCCGATGGTATGGCTTTGGGGAGGGCTTCCTCCGATACCTCCAAGTCATGTATTCTCAACCTGTTGCCAGTATTTGTGTAAATGCCATAAAGTCTCGGCCTTTTAAGCTTCAAAGAGGCACGCGTCAAGGTTGCCCCCTATCACCAATGCTCTTTGATCTAGCTCTTGAACCCCTCGCCCTCCTTATTAGACAGTCCGCATGTATCCGAGGTATCCCCTTTGGTCACAGAGAGATTAAACTCTCTGCATATGCAGATGACCTTATGCTCTTTGTATCCCTTGATTCGGTCCCGGCTGTCTTAGACCTGATTGATGGATACTCGCAATTATCGGGCTATAAAATAAACTGGACCAAATCCGTAGCATTCCCACTAAATCGCTGGGTACATGAGGCTGACATGCGGGCCTTTCCTTTCCTTTGGCAATCCCGCATGGTGAAATATCTTGGCGTCCACTACTGTTCTCCTTTAGAAGACACTATTAGCTTTAATGCCAAGGAGGTAGTCTCCAAAGTCCGTGAGCTCACAAATCGGTGGTCTCCCCTATCCCTTACATGGTGGGGCCGCCTAGAAACCGTCAAAATGATGATAGTCCCTAAAGTGAATTACATTTTAGAAATGCTGCCCTGCTTCCTCCCGTTACACACCTACAAAGACATCGAGGGCCTTCTCGTCCGTTATCTCTGGCAGGGAAAACCACCAAGAGTAGCTAAACACAAACTACAGTCTGCGAAGGAATTAGGGGGTACCCGCTTTCCTGATTTTCTTAGGTATCATCAAGCCTTCCTACTTAAACAAGGTGCCCGATGGCTAGCTGCCTCAACAGACAACAGACCAGTTTGGCTTGACATTGAAGAGGAGCTAAGTAACCCAATTCCGTTGATCCATCTCCCCGGCATGTCCCATCAAGTCGACCTACGCCATCCCCCAATGATTGTTGATACTCTTGCGGCCTTTAACATTCTCATTCTATCACTGGGTTCAAACGTATGTCCTCAGGACAGACTCCCGCTGTGGAATAACTCCAGAATTCAAGTCCTACATAAAACGATTGCATGGAAATCCTGGTACTCTAGGGGGATCTGGACACCCCAACAACTCTTCTCTGCAGCTCGCTGGAAGACTTTTTCCGACTTACAAAAGGAATTTGCATTACCAGCGAAACATTACTTTCAATTGATGCAGCTTCAACACTGCCTCAAAAGAGCTCAAATCCTGCCGCCCTCTGCCCCTACTGAGAACGGGCTATTAGAACTAATTCACTCTATTAGTAGTACACATGGGGTAGCCTCTAACTTTTATAAACTATTATGTCAGGGTACCGACGCTGCTACTTGTAGAGCTCAACAAGCCTGGGAACGCGAACTGCAAATCACTTTAACCCCTGTACAATGGAGCGTTTTCTGGAGCAAGGTGGTGCGGGTTTCCAGATCTGCCTCTGTCACCCAAACTCTCTTCTTTTTTGCACATAGATGCTTTTATACTCCAGAAAGAATTGCCAAATGGAACACCACTACTAGGGACCAGTGTTGGTCTTGCCATACTGCTGTGGGAACCCTCGCTCATGTTCTTTATGAATGTCCTCAACTGCAGGTTTACTGGGGGCGGGTCTGGGGTCGTATTCAATCTATCTTACACCTCCACGAGCCTCTATCCTGGAAGATTGTGGGACTCCGCTCAGTGGCGGAGGTCCCCTCTCTTCCTAAGAAGGGTCGCTTTCTCCTTGACTTCCTGCTGGGTATAGCCATATGTTTAATCACGAGGAATTGGAAGGATAGCTCTCAAATTACTGCCAATGAATGGTGGAACCTTGTCTGCTTATATAGTAAATATGAGCAGATATCTCGGAGGGCTATTCCTCATATCCAAACTCACTTTCGCTTGTCTAAATGGCAGATGCTCAATGATTATGTACACTCTGCCCATTGTTCCAACATGTCTGTTTAATGCATACTTATCATGTTTTATCTCACCGTTAGGTTTGTACCACAATAATGTCAGTACACGCCCGTTTTCGGGAATGATTAGTTTCTAGAGAAGAAGCAGGGGGGAGGGGGGTGGTAGGGGTTTACTTTGGTGTATGTATCACATTCTCTGTATGTATTTGTCTTTTAGCTGTATGTCTTCCTTTCCTTTGTTGTTATAAAACGAAAATAAAGCATTTAAAAAAAAAAAAAGCAGCGGACCCAGCACAGATCCCTGGGGTACTTAAACTGAGGTTTTTGCTCGCTTATCTTTAAGGCGCAGAGGGCTATGCAGGTAGCATTGAAAATCGCTGCTACCTGTATAGTCTCTGGGGCTGCCAGGGCATGCAGGCTAACCCAGATTTTCATCTCCGCTAGTGCAAAAGAAGTGAAAATCCAGGTTAAGAAGGTCGGCAGGCAGGCCATGCATCGCCGCGGCGCATAACCTGCACAACTCAATATCGGGCCCACTATTAATACACGCTGCATGGAAGATGGCTGTGTTTTCAATTGCATATCAGGCCCCCACCATTACGTTATAAATCATACATGAATGGCTTGACTTCATAATGGAATGCCTGTGTGGAATATCAGTAAAGGTGTCTATTTTATCCTTGTTTTAAGCAGGGATAGTGGAACCATTAGCAAACTGGGCACCCCTCCTAAAACACACAATCTTGGGAATAGCAGTGGCAGGACCTAGTGCTTCCACCAGTGCTGCAGCCTGATATAAGGAGGGCAGTGGAGCATGAGGCCAATTTCTGCCAACCCCCTAGCACCTCTGTCTTGTAGACAGAATCAAACTTGCAGACCAGAAGGTGCAATTCTCCAGCTGCATGGGAGCAAGTCCATGCTGCAGGAAACGATTTCAGCCTCGCTGAGCAGAAATGTTTCTTTCAAATGCTGTGTACCACTGCCACTCTGCTGCTTTGTCAAGACCCATTGTGGCACTGACATTAGAAGGGGTTGAGAGTTATTTCAGGTGGGAAGGGTGGCGAATTGCTGTGAAACTTATTCTGTGCGTGCCAGACCTGGGAGTGTCCCTGGTAGGCGGCAGGGGCAAAAAGGGGGTCCTTAGATAGATGAATGCAGCTAGTGGGGGGGAGGTCAAGAGAAGAAGATGATACCAGAGCAGGAGGGTTGAAGAAGAGAGATAAAATCTGAATGCTGTGTGAAGAGGGAGAAGAGAGGATTTTGGGGCTGGAGAGGGAAGGGAAAGAAAAATGAATACTGAATTGAGGGGAGCACATATATGAAGGTTCATCTAGAACATGCAGTACTTTGCCCTGGCCTTCATTTTAAGAAGGCAACATAGGCACCCAAGTGCCTTTATAAAATAATGCCGTCAGAATTAGACCTAATAGTGCGCAAATGCTCATATCCCAATTTGCACATGCTCCAAAGCAAGTGTAGAAGTGGGTATGCATGAACCCAAGTATTTTATAAAATCTTCTTGTGTATCATAACTTTGCCCCTCTGCCCAACTATGTGCCTGGGAATGCCTACATGTGGTGTGCATATAGGTATATATAATCTTGTCAGCGTGCATACTTTATTGTATATGACTATGTGCATGTCCAGCCAGCAATTTCATAACAGACATTTTTCATGTACAAATAGGCTTTACATTCAAAAAAAGCTTTATGACATTACCCCCTCCACCCCAAGACAGAGCTAATAAATTTTAAAAATGTCAGGTCCCCTCTCCTGCTGCAAAATATCTAAGAATAGCCCAGCCCTTTTTCTGATCCTCTGGAGGTCTTCCCACAGCTGGCATTAGGGGGTAGCAAACAGTGGCAATTGTACTGGGTCCCCCTTGCCACAAGGGACAGCTCCCAAGTCTGTCTCAAGCTAAAAGAGGCATAGCCTGCAGGCGGGCTTTGGGGCCCCATCACCAGTTTCTGCTCTAGGCTCCAAAATGTTGCCTGTGTCTTCCTTACCCTATTAATTACTCTTCAGGGGCAGGAGCAATCCCCAGTCCTCCTGCCCTGCCAGTACAGCAATAGCAAGGGGCACCAGCAGGGGCAACCCAAGGCATTGTAGCACCATGAAACGAAACAGAGACATTATAATAGCCTTTGTTTTATTCTCTATTCCTTTCCTTATGATACCTAGCATTCTATTTCCTTTCTTGGCAAACGCTGCACACTGGGCGGAGGGCTTCAACATATTATCCACAATGACACCTAAATCTTTTCCTGGGTGGTGATTCCTAATGTGGAACCTTGCATCGTGTAACCATAGTTTGGGTTGTTCTTTCGTAGGTGCATCTGTCATTTCGATGTCCGTCTTCCAATTTATCAAGGTCCTCTTGCAATTTTTCATGATCCTCTTGTGTTTTAACAACTTTGAATAATTTTGTGACATCTGAAAATTTGATTACCTCTCTTGTTATTCCCATTTCCAGATCATTTATGAATATGTAAAAAAGCAGCGGGGCCAGTCCAGATCCCTGGACTACTCCACTATTCACCTTTCTCCATTGAGAAAATTGGCCATTTAGCCCTACCCTCTGCTTTCTATCTTTTCACCAGTTCCTGATCCACAATAGTACATAGCCCAGCCCATATAACCGGCTAATTAAGCCAGGCTCCCGAATGGAGCCGCAGTGCCATAGGGTCTCATCGCCATGGCACCGCAGCTCCATTCAACAGCTACAATCCCCAGTCGACAGCAACACTATCCATTCCCCGCAGCCCGACCCCCAATCTGATCTCCCATGGCCAGGGCCGGGCTGTGGGGATCACCCTGTATCCCCTCACCTTCCATCTCTGCCAGGCACCGCAGTCCCCCAATGTTCAGGGGACCTATTCCACCTCCGAGGTAGAATAAGTCCCCCGTCTCTGTGGCTGACCCAAGACATACAGGGCTGACCTCAGAATTGGCTCTGTACTTCCAGGGTCGCTCTCCGCCCACCACCTGCCCTTGCTCTGCCTCTGTCCCACTCCCTTCCTCCCAAAAAAAGAGCTCCTCATACAAATCCCCTGTCCAGACCCACTAAACGGAGTTCAGAATGACCCCCTTAGGGAAGAACAACCCAAACTACAGCCACACAATCCAAGGTTCCACATTAGGAACCATCATCCAGGAAAAGGATTTAGGTGTCATTGTGGATAATCTGTGGAAATCCTCTGCTCAGTGTAGGCCAGGAAAGCATAGTTACTCATCTGTAACAGGTGATCTCCGGGAACAGCAAGAATTTAGTCTTCACATATAGGTATTGTCGGTACCGACGGAGCCTGTGCTTGAACGCTCCCCAGCGTCCAATAGGAAAGCTTTTGGGAGCATCCCACAGCACCTGCATGCTGCCTTCCCGCCTTTCCCAACTGCCCCTCTCCAGTTGAGTTTAAAGCTGAGACAAAAGAGAGAGGAAAAGAGAGAAAGAAAGAGAGAGATAGAAAGATACAACTCCTAGGGGAGGTGGGTGGGTTGTGAAGACTAAATTCCTGCTGTTCCCAGAGATCACCTGTTACAGGTGAGTAACTATGCTATCTCCAGGAACAAGCAGGAATGTAGTCTTCACATATGGGGACTCCCTAGCTGAAGATGCCAGGGAGATGGCCCCAGAAAGTTGTGTGCCCTTGTGAAAGGGCTCCACTTCCCCCCATGGATCTCTGGCATCCTACCAGGGATGGTGGGTAGGAGTTGATTAAGTCTGGAACAGATGTTGAAGAACAGCCTGACCAAACAAGGCATCCCGGCGGGAGTTCTTGTCTAAGCAGTAATGGGCTGTGAAGGTATGTACCGAAGCCCAAGTAGCTGCTCGACAGATGTCATCGATAGACACAGAGTGAAGATGAGCCATTGAGGCTGCCATGGCTCTCACATTGTGAGCTGTGACATGGCCTTCAAGAGGAAGGTTCCTACTCTCAAAGGCAAAAGATATACACTGTGCAATCCAGCTGGACAGTGTCCTTTTGGAGACTGGAAGTCCCAAATGAGAAGGATCAAAAGCAACAAAGAGTTGAGAGGATTTCCTATGTTGCTGTGTTCTTTGCAAGTAAAAGGCCAAAGCTCTTTTACAGGTCAAAGTATGAAGGTTCCTATCTGCATTTGAGGCGTGAGGCCTTGGAAATAATACAGGAAGGTAAACTGCTTGGTTTAAATGAAAGGGCGAAACCACCTTTGGCATAAAGTGTGGATGAGTCCTAAGGACTGCCTTATCATGATGGAACCTTGCATAAGGAGGATCAGCCACCAACGCTTGCAATTCACTGATGCGATGTGCTGATGTGATTGCAATCAGAAAGATAACCTTCCAGGAAAGGAATTTCAAAGAGGTAGTGTCTAATGGTTCAAAGGGCAGTTTCATGAGCTGCCCAAGAACCAGATTCAAGTCCCTTGCCACCGGTGGTGGTTTAATGGGAGGCTTCGTTAAAAGAAGGCCTCTCATAAATCTCGCTATAAGAGGATGAAAGGAAATAGGTTGTCCATTTAGAGGCTTGAAAGAAGCTGCAATAGCACTCAAATTAATTCTTACTGAATTGGTCTTAAGCCCTGCATTTGATAAATGAAGGAGGTACTCCAGAAATGATTCCAGAGGTATCACAAGAGGGTTAAGACCCTTCTGTGAGCACCATATGGTAAGCCTTTTCCACTTGAATGCATAAGAGCGTCTTGTGGAAGGTTTCCTGGAAGTATGTAGGATATCCTTTAACTGCTGGGAAAGGTTAAGACCGTGAAGTTCTAGGCTTTCAGCAACCATGCCCTGAGACGCAGAGACTGGGGATTGGGATGCCACAGCAACCCGTCCTCTTCAGAAAGAAGATCTGGAGCAAATCCTAACTCCAGAGGCGGAGCTTGAGAGAGATGTAGGTGCAGAGGGTACCACGGTTGCCATGGTCAACGTGGAGCTATGAGGATCATATGACCTCTGTCTCTCTGAAGCTTGAACAGGGTTTTGGGAATTAGGGAAATGGGTGGAAAGGCATACAGGAAGTCCTGACCCCAATGAAGGAGGAAAGCATCCCTAGCCTGACAACCTCGAGCCGGAATTCTGGAACAGAACCGGGGAAGTTTGG
This sequence comes from Ichthyophis bannanicus, assembly GCA_033557465.1. Classification (NCBI taxonomy): domain Eukaryota; kingdom Metazoa; phylum Chordata; class Amphibia; order Gymnophiona; family Ichthyophiidae; genus Ichthyophis; species Ichthyophis bannanicus. The sequence goes on from CM066036.1 coordinate 461,929,163, forward strand.
CATTCAGCGAACTTGCAAAGAGGTCTATGTCCAGGGTTCCCCAAATTTGAAAAATTTGGGCCACCTGGTCTGCATGCAGAGACCATTCTTGTGGAAGCAGAACTCGACTGAATCTGTCTGCCCTAGAGTTTTGAATGCCTGGAAGATACACTGCAAGGAGATGAATCTGATGCTGTCTGGTGAGGGCCCATAGTTGCAAAGCTTTGTTGCACAGTGATAGAGAGCCTGTTCCACCCTGCTTGTTCACATAGAACATGGCTACCTGATTGTCCGTTTGAACTAGGACTGTCTTGTAGCTGAGCTGGGTGTGAAATACTCGAAGAGCAAGGAAGACTGCTCTGAGCTCCAGGAGGTTGATATCGAGATAGGCCTCCTGTGGAGTTCAGGTACCCTGGGTAGAGAGGCCGTGCAGGTGGGCTCCCCAACCCACCTGTGAAGCATCTGTTGTTAGAGTGGCTTGGGGTGGGGGTTGCTGAAAAGGAGACCGCACCAGAAGGTTTTTGGGTGACTGCCACCATTGCAGGGACAAAATAAGGCGATCTGAGTTTACTATTTTGTCTGACAGTCAACCTGAGGCCTGAGTCCACTGAGTGGATAAGGTCCACTGGGCTGCCCTCATATGGAGGCGAGCATAAGGAACCACATGCACGGTGGATGCCATGTGGCCTAGCATCTGTAACATTTCCGGAGCAGTGAGGTGAAGTTTTAGCACTGCTTGGGAAGCTAACTGCACAATGCGAAGGCAGCGGGGCTGTGGAAGGAAGGCCCTTGTCTGTCTGGTATCCAGAAGAGCTCCTATAAACTCTGGGGATTGAGTGGGAGCAAGGTTGGACTTTGGGAAGTTTATGACAAGTCCCAAATACTGAAGGATGTGCATTGTTCAAGACAGAGCCATCCTGGCCTCTGGCTCTGAAGGGGCTCGAATGAGCCAGTCGTCTAAGTAAGGGAAGACGAATATTCCCAGGGTGCGGAGAAATGCTGCTACCACAGCCATGCATTTTGTGAACATCCTTGGTGCAGAAGCCAGGCCAAAAGGAAGAACCCCATATTGGTAGTGCTTCCCTTGAAACAGGAATCGAAGGAACTTTCGGTGAGTTGGATGGATGAGAACATGAGTGTACGCATCCTTGAGATCTAGAGAACAAAGACAATCCTGACTCTGAAGGTATGACAGCAGAGTTCCTAGAGAAATCATTTTGAACTTCTATCTGAACAGGAATTTCTTCAATTCTCTGAGGTCTAGAATGGGTCTGTGTCCTCCTGTTTTCTTTGGAATAAGGAAATAGTGGGAGTAAAACCCTGTACCCCGGTGGGGAATGGGCACCTCTTCTATTGCCCCTTGAGCAAGGAGCATAGTGACTTCTTGACCTAACCGGTCATTCAGAGAGGTCTGAGAATTGAACTCTCTTACTATTGTAGGAGGGTGCATGCTGAGGAAATTAAGCTTATACCCCTCTCTTACAATAGACAGAGTCCAATTTTCTGCTGTTATCTGACCCCATCTGGTGGCAAAATGACATAACCTTCCTGGGATGGTGGAGGGTTCCGGGCTGTTTTGGGCCCGGAAGGCAAAGTTCTCTAGACAGGAGTCAAAGCCCCTGTGGAGGCTGAGTCTGCTGAGCCGGTTGAGCCTTAGCTGCTTTTGGCTTCCTTTGTTGCCTAGGTTGTTGCTGCTGTCCCTTTTGGGCAGACTGACCTGAACGATATACCTGCTGGGTATAGGTGGGATGAAACGTTTTCTTCTTGCTGAAGAATGGTTTCTTAGAGGATCTTTTCCTCACAGGATCAGCTGTAGATTTGGACAATCTATCCAAAGTGATATTGTCAGCATCAATCTCATTAGCTTTTTCCTGCCAATTCTTGCCAAAGAGCTTCTCTCCTGTGCAAGGTATATTCCCCAGTTTGTTCTGTACCCAGATTTCCAAGTCAGATGCCTGGAGCCAGGCAATTCTACGTGCACCTATGGCAATAGCAGAGGTTCTGATTATGCATTCAAAGCAGTCAAAGGCTGCACGATTCACAAACTTGGAAACATCCTGAGCATGTTTAACAAGAGCAAGATTATCTTGCTTTTATCATCAGGAAGGCGAGGGCTCATAAGCTCTAAGTCTCCTGTGACTTCCTTAAGGAACATTCCCATATACAAGATATAGGAACTGATCCTAGCAGAGAGTATGGAAACCTGGAAGGATCGACGTCCAAAGGCGTCAAGAGTCCTACACTCACGTCCTGGAGGATTAGATGCATGCCTTTTTGCACTCTTTATCCCTCTCATGGCTGATTCCACCACCATGGAATGGTGTGGTAATTGAGTCTTCTGAAACCCAGGACAAGGAGGAACTTGATACATGGTGTCGAGTTTTCGAGAATGAGGAGATGTGGTTAGAGGTGTTTCCCACATCCTTAACATAAGATCATGCAAGATCTCATGAATAGGTAAGGTAGCTGCCTCCTTGGGAGCTTTAGGGTATTGTAGGATTTCTAATTCCTTTGCCCTAGGCTCTTTTTCAGGAGCCACTGTGATGGAAAGACCTCGGGCCACATCTCGGATAAAATCCTGAAAGGACATATCCTCTGGTGGAGACATCCTACGCTGAGGAGAAGAGGAATACTCGGGAAGAACTACTCTGGTATCGGTAGAGCTTTCAGAGTCTTCAGACTCATCCGAGGATTTGAAGTATCTCCGATCCGGGTGATCATGCAAGGCACAGTACCGGTACAGATCGGAGTCGGCATCGGAGTTGTCCGGTACCGACTTGTCGATGCCGGATAAAGACGCATGACTCGGTCCCGGTAGAATACCTGCCGATGTCAATGCAGTCAGTGCCTGTACCGGTTGAATTGTCTGAAGCGGTTTCAGGGGTATTGAGGCCGTGAGAAGAGCCACCAGACTGCGTTCAATAGCCAAGAATCTCTGGTCTGTCGACGCTGCCGATGCTTGGGTATCGGTGCCGAATAAAGCGGCCGGAACCCCAGAGCATGGCACCAGTAGTTCTGCCGAGGTTGAAGCCTCGAGAACATCCTGAAGCCCCATTAGTGCTTTGGAAGCCGAAGCCTCCCGCAACACCAGAGGCATCTCAATGTTTAGAAGGAGATCTACCCTTTGAGGACCGGCTAGATTTATGTTTAGTTACCTGAGATCCATGGGAGGAAGATGAAGCCCTGGAGGACGTCGATGCCATGGAGGCTGCATCAGAGGGAAAAAGGGTGCTAAGCTTAGCAGCTCGGTTTTGCTGGCCCCTTTTTGACATCATCCCACAGGCAACACACTCTGAAATAGAGTGGTCAGGACCTAAACATTTGAGGCACCACTCATGGGTGTCGGTGACGGAGATGGTACCGCCACACTTAGAACACTTTTTAAAACCCGAAGCGGGTTTTTCCATTCTGAGGGAAAAAACTGGGCCTAGTGCCCAAAATGGTGCGTGGCACCCAAGAAGAAAATTACTGGAGAAAGACTCCAGAAACAAAGGGGTTTTTTTTGTTTTTTTTAGAAAAAAGAAAAGAAGAACCGGCGGTACTGGTATAGCGTCGAGGGAAGGCAGACGCGACCACAAAAAAGATGTATAAGAAGGGAATTTTCTGCGGTGACAGGATGTGTGACCTGTCGGCTCCACGGAAAATGAAGAACTGGAGAGGGACAGTTGGGAAAGGCAGGAAGGCAGCACACAGGTGCTGTGGTATACTCCCAAAAGCTTTCCTATTGGACGCTGGGGAGCATTCCCGCGCAGGCTCTGTCGGTACCAACGATACCCATATGTGAAGACTACATTCCTGCTTGTTCCTGGAGATAGTAAATAGAATGCTGGGAATCATAAAGAAAGGAATGGAGAATGAAATTGCTCTTGCCAAGGTCTCCAGTGATCTGTTCCTCACTAAGTCCAAAGGCCTTCACTCAGTATTCTTCTCAATCCTTCTGATGCTTTTAATACTGTTGACCACCTCCTCCTCCTTGACACTTTATCCTCACTTAGTTTTAGAAACCCTTTATTGTCTTGGTTCTCTTATCTCTCCAGTCGCTCTTTCAGTGTTTATTCTGGAAGTTCAACCTCTACTGCCATCCCTCTCTCAGAAGGTATACCTCAAAGGTCTGTTCTGGGCCCTCTCCATTTTTCTCTCTATACCCAGTCCCTTGATGCCCTCATCTGTTCCCATAGCTTTCAGTATCATTTTTATGCTGATGACTCTCAAATCTATCTATCTACACTTGACATCTCTCCTTCGCACCAAACTTGTATCTCTACTTGCTTATCTGACATCACTGTAAGGATGTCTCACCGTCACCTCAAATTGAATATGTAACACTCCTTGAACTTTTTATTTTTCCCCGTAACCCTCCTCTCCCCTCCTCTTTTCTCTATCACTGTTGACAATACTCTTCTTCTTCCTGTTTCCTCAGCCTGCAACTTTGGGGTCATCTCTGACTCCTCCCTTTCCTTCTCCACACATATTCAACATATAGCTAAAACTATCAGGCCTGATATTCAAAAGGCATTTACATGATTAACTGCCAGTTAACCGTGTAAATTCCTGCTCACTGGATACTCGACGGCACATACACGGATAGTGCTGTCAAATATCCCTAAGTCCCCTACACGCCCAGATGCTAGCTGGCTAGCACTGGAGCATGCCGGGTGCATTCTGGGGCAGAGCAGAGGCAGGGACTGGCACTAACCAGGCAGCACTGATATTGGAAGCTGCACTGTTAGTGCTCTCGCACCTATAAGATAGGCGAGGAAAACCCAATATCAATGCTGCATGGTTAGCCTCGGCGGCTTCTGGGCAGCATGGCCAAACTTGGATATTCACTTCCATTGCTGTGGAAGTGAATATCCAGAGTTAGGGGGTCGGCGGGCAGGGCTAAGCAGCTACAGTGCTTAGCGCTGCCCAGTTGAATATTGGGCCCTTCATTTCTTTATCTACAACATTAACAAAATTCGTCCCTTCCTCTCTGAACACACTACTAAGGGTCTTGTCCACTCTTTGGTCACCTCCCATCTTGACTATTGCTGGTCTCCCTCAGTGTCATCTCTTTCCTCTTCAATCTATCCAGAACTCTGCTGCGCAGCTAATCTTCCCGCAGACCTGATATACTTATATAACCCCTCTTCTAAAATCACTTCATTGACTCCCCTTCCATTTCCATATCCAATTCAAACTAAATGCATTCACTCTACTGACCCTCATTACCTTTCCTCTCTTCTCTCTCCTACATCCCTCCTCATGAACTCTGCTCATCCTCTGGCTTTCTTCTCTCTATGACCTTTTCTTCTACAAACTCAAGATTTCAATCTTTTCACCTTGCTGCTCCTTATGCATGGAACAAACTTCCTTTATCTTTATTTCAAGTTCTTCTCTCCCCCTCTTCAAATCCATGCTAAAGGCTAACTCTTTGAAGCCGCATTTGGATCCTAATCCGTTGTTCTCCTTGTCTCCTTCCCTATGTGAACCCCCTTGTTTCTCTTGTATTGTTCTGTCTGTCTTGATTAGATTGTAAGCTCTATGAGCAGGGACTCTCTTTGTATGTTTGTACAGCACTGTGTATGCCTTGTAGCATGATATAAATGATTAATAGTACTACTAGTAGAATAAAACAAAGGATATTATAATGCTTCTGTATCGCTCCATGGTGCGACCACACCTTGAATACTGTGTGCAGTTCTGGTCACCATATCTTAAAAAGAATATAGCAGAATTAGAAAAGGTACAGAGAAGAGCAATAAAAATGGTAAAGGGGGTGGAAGAATAGCCTCTGAGTTCCCAAGCTAATCCCTGGCATTCCAAAGTATCTGCAGCACATGACCAGCTAGCCCCAAAGGAAACTCACTTCCCTTGGCCTGGTGGTGGTCACCGGTGGTATCATCCAGGCCTCCACATCCTGATATACCAAGTTAGGAGGGCAGAGCACCACTGGTGCAAGGCAAGATCTTCTACCTCTTGCACTCTGTTTATGTCAGCCCATGCTCACTATCATAGCCAGGTCCTTCAGGCAAAAACAACCTTCTCCTCAAAAATTTGCAAAACCTCACATAACCCTAAAACCATCTTCTCAATGGTCTCCAGGCTTTCATCATGCCAACCTACCTCCCATACATACTGGCAAAGCCCTTCTGCAGATACCTTTGCATCCTTTTTTCACACCAAAATAGTAGATTTACAAGATCATCTTCCACGAATTCCACTGTTCAACCCTTCATCCATCTCAATTTGACAGTTTCTCCTCGCCTGTGGTCTATCTTTAACCTTTTCTCTGATTTTCTCCTTGAGAAACTTCTTTCCTCAGCTCGCAAAACAACCTCACTCTTGACACCATTCCTTCGTCAGGGTTGTCAGAACACTCCCTCGGAGTGATCCCCATTCTCTGCACCATCGTCAATGGCAGCCTATCCTCCAGACATTTTCCAGAAGAAGCCCCTTATGAAACTGCTTCTAAGGAAATCTACCCTGGACCTTGCTCTTCCTTCCAATTTCTGTCCAGTCTCTAATCTCATGTTTGTTTCTAAGATTGTGGAATGCTGTGTCCTCTCCCAACTTTCTGCACATCTCAAGCATATGCTATCACTTCACCCCCGTCAATCCAGTTTCCATCCCCTACACAGTACCAAGACCATTATTACAGCTCTCCTTGGTGATGTGCACAATGTTCTGGATAGAGGTAATGTTGCCCTCATATTTGACCTGGTCAACCACAATCTCCTTATTTCCTGCCTCCATCAGATAGGGATTCATCATTCAGTTTTTTTATGGTTTCAATCTTACTTAGTTAACCGATCATTTCAAGCCATCACCGGCCAGGAGTCATCCCAATCCTCAGTACATCCCTTTCCCACAGGGCTCTGTTTTAGTCCCTCTATTATTTAACATTTTCATCAGCCCCCAACCCACTATAATCCAAGACAGTGGTGTCACCCCATATCTCAATGCCGATGACATTCTGCAGGTATTTTATATCAGTGCACACCAACCTGACCTCTCTCCTCTTAATTCCTGTCTTTATGTAGTCACCAGCTGGCTTCATGATCATTGCCTTCAACTCAATCCACCTAAGACCACAGTATTCTGACTTACCGGATCATCTAATTCTCCCACTCTCTGTCCCATCTTGAATGGTTCCCCCATCTCACTCATCTTATCACTTTGACTCAAAAATCCCATTCTCCCAGCATATCAGTACAGTGGTCCAATCCTTGTTTGCCCGTCTTTATCACTTCCGTTCAATTCATCCCTTCCTGGACGTTTTCACACAAAAGACTGTGCTCCTGAGGTTTACTATTTCATCTTGATTACTGTAATGTCATCTACACTGGCCTACCCCTATATGAGCTGAAAAGACTTCAATTGATTCAAAACACTGCCATTCATCTACTATGTTACGCCCACAAATATGACCATGTCACCACACCTTTAATTGAACACCAGGGGCTTCGCATTCAGGCCCACATTTAGTTTAAACTACTGTCCCTTACTTTTAAAGCCATTCACAATGAATCCCCTGAGTATCTTTCTTCCCTTTTTTTCTCTATGCTCCAACCCATCTTCTTAGGTAACTTCATGATAACTGCTTGGTTATCCCTCCCCCTTCAAAGTCATGTCACGAATCCACTAGGCATTCTGCCTTCCTTTTTCTTGCCCCATCTCTCTGAAAAAGTTCCCCATCTTATCTGCGGCTTATTAAGACCTACAAATCCTTCAAATCTGACTTCAAAATTCACTTTTTTGAATGCTCCTTTGGACCTTTCCCTGGGTAGGTGGATCAGGGCCATGGTTGCCTGAAATTTACCTTTAGTCCTAACCCAATCTCTTTTTTTTTCCATATAAATTGCATTCTCCCCCCCCCCCTTTTGTTTTCTGTCAGTGTTGTCTGTACACATATAAATCATAACTATACCCAAACTCTGCCCCAAAACACACCTACGCTAAAATTGCATGCACGTATGCGTACATTGGCAAGCCACTTAACCCTCCATTGCCTCGGAAGAAAGGCCTGGCAATCTACTTCCGGTGACACTGCCAAGAAAACCCAAGAGTTTCTGGGTCGCCAGGAGTCAGGACTGACTCAAAGGCACACATTGCATTGCATGCGTACATTTTCTCATTACTCAAACTTGCCTGCATGAGGTAATTTTATAAAAAATATTTAACCTGCATATACTCACATATAGAAGTAAAAATGCCTTAATAAAATTACCCTTGTGCAGCGCTGTACCTAGCCTGTGTGAGTGGTGCGGCCACATAGGGTGCAACAGATTAGGGGCGCATTTGGGGTTGCCGACCTAGGTTCTCCTCATGCTGCCTGCCCTTGCCCCACCGCTGTCGGTGGCGGCATGGTGGCAGTAGTGGAGTGGACCTGATCTCAAATTGAAAAAAAAACATGCGGGTCTTTCCGACTCAGCGCTTGCATGCAGGTCTGATTCCTCCCTCCTCTGACATAGGCTCGCATCAGAGAAAGGAGGGACCAGACCAGCCATTCAAACATGGGTCTTTGCAACTCCATATATGAATGGCTGGTCTGGTCCCTCTCTCCTCTGATGCGAGCCTACGTCAGAGGAGGGGGGGATCAATCCTGTGTGCAAGTGCGAGTCGGAAAGACTCGCGTGTTTTTTGTTTAAATTTGAAATCAGATCCTCTCCACTGCTGCTGCGGCGAAGGGAACACAAAAAGCGGCAGTGGGGCAAGGGCAGGCAGCGTGGGGGGAGGAACCGGCTGCACATGGAGGTGTGGGGTAAGGGGGAGTTGCTGGGCATGGGGCAAATGTCTGCCAAAAGTTCTTATTTCTCTACTACTATTTCCAATGCCCCGAATCAGACTCGGCATCTCTATTCCATTTTCCAATCTCTCATTTCCTTACATGCCCCAACATCAGACTCTTCAGCCCATCCCTTTCCCCCTCCTTCACAATTAGCTTCTTTCTTCAGTGATAAGGTTACATCACTGAGAGCATCCTTGCCCTCCTGCCCTGCTCCTATAACCTCTCCCCCTCCTGTTCCCTCTCCCCTGCCCATCACCCAACTTTCTCACTTCTGGGCCTCATTTGACCTGATCACTGCTCCCGAACTTCATCACCTCATATCCTCCTCCAAGAAAACTTCCTGTCCACTCGATCCCATTCCGTCTTCTTGGCTTCTCACCCCTTCCCTGGGACTTCTTCCCTACATTCTCACCATGTTCAATTCTAGCCTTTCCACAGGGACATTTCCCAGACCCTGGAAACATGCCTTGATACGCCCCATCCTAAAAAACACCTCACTTGATTCCTCAGTTCCCGCTCACTATCGTCCTGTCTCTAACCTCCCTTTTCTATCTAAACTTCTAGAGAAATTTGTCTTTGCACAACTCTCCCATCACCTCGATTCTATTAATTTCCTTCACCCTCGCCAGTCTGGGTTCCGTCAGGGTCACAGTGTTGAGACTGTTCTCCTAGCTTTCACTAATGCACTTCACGTAGCTCATGATCGTGGTGATATCTCAGTGGCGGTTGCTTTGGATCTTTCAGCTGCTTTTGATTTGGTCGACCACACTCTTCTTCTTCACCGATTGCGGGAAGCGGGTCTCTGTAGTACAGTTCACCGCTGGTTCCATTCCTTTCTTTCTTCTCGGTCCTGTGCGGTTCTCTCCTCCTCACCTTCTACCCCCCCTTCAGATTCTCATCCTCTCCCCTGCGGGGTCCCTCAGGGTTCCGTTCTTGCCCCTCTTCTTTTTAATCTTTTCCTGGCCCCCCTTGCTTCTCTAATTCAGCAGTCCGGTATATCTGCTTTTTTCTATGCTGATGATATTCTCCTGCTCCATCACACTTCCCCCTCCTGCCCTGATCTCTCAGCACTGAACTCTTGCCTCACAGCTGTAGCACACTGGTTAACGCTTAATGGTCTTCACTTAAATCTTACTAAGACTATCGCTATTTGGTTCTCTCACTGTAGTCCTTCTCCTTCAATAGCCCCCTCTTTTTCCGGCACTCCCATACCTCTGGTTTCTACTTTCCGCTACCTTGGTGTGCACTTTGACTCTGATTTTTCCTTTCACACCCACATCTCTCATATCACCAAAACATCCTTCTTCTTTCTTTGTCAAATTCGCTCCGTTCGCCCTTTCCTTTCCCCTTTGGCCCTCATCACTCTGGTGTTGTCTTTAGTCATGTCCAGGGTAGATTTTTCTAACTCATTATTCATTGGTCTTCCAAAAAACCAGTTAACCCGACTTCAACGGATCCAAAACACTGCAGCACGTCTTGTTACACATTCTTCCCCCCGAGATCACATAACACCTCTACTATTTCACCTTCACTGGTTGCCTGTTACTTTCCGTGCCTCATACAAACTGTTGACTCTGGCACATAAAGCCTTCCACACCAGTACCCCACAATATCTAACAGATCTCCTTTTCTTTCATTCTCCCAGACATACTCCACGCTCTTTCCACCTCAACCGCCTCACCCTTCCCTCTCCTTCCCGTGCCCACTTGCAGTTCACTCGTTCCTCTGCCTTCTTTTTTGCTGGTCCCGCCCTCTGGAATGCTCTTCCCTCTTCCCTCCGTTTGGAACCCCAATATACTACATTTAAACAAAACCTAAAGACCCACCTGTTTTCCCTGGCGTTTGATGTTCCCTCTCCTTTCGTATGATATTTACCTCTCCCCTCTTGCAAGTTTCCCTACTTATGTCTAGTCCTGTCCTCCCTGCTCTCTTTACTGTCCTCTTATGATATTGTAAATTTCCTTTCCTTTAAACATGGGGGTGCACAGCAGATGTGCAAGTAACACAGGGTGCATTTATGGCTTGGTACGGCCCTGCCCTCATGTACACATTTATATATTCTTTGGAGCACACAGAAATTCGTGGAAGAATAGTTTTATGAAGGTACATTGCTTTTATAAAATAGATCTTTCCAACTTTGACATAGGTGCCCACAAATATTGCCTTATTCCTATGAAATTTCCGATTTACATATTTTTGTTATTAAACATGCTTATCTACTAAGATACTGTACACAGCTGAGAAGCGTTTTGAACTGCCTAACCTTGTGGTAGTACTATTCATGCATTCTCTAATCTTAGGTGAGAAGGCTCATAAGACATCTTGTATTTAAGCATAGACGTGTGTGGAGTGGACTTTAGGGGCCACTCACTCTCTTTCCCCTTCAATCAAAGGAACTTGCATATTCTATTCCATATGAATGTTCAGCGCAAGACTGTGTATTTTTTATTCTATAGCAACCCTTTTCTTTTTTGCAATATGCATACTGAGTGGGGTCACATCCTATATGTTTTGTTAGTTCTAGCATAAAAATTCAAAATTTCTATTGCTCTTTTCTGTAAAGTCAACACTGCTGTAAAAGGTCATCTGTTTTTGTACATAAAAAGGTGACATTGTAACCTTTTAAAAGAATGTTTTAAAATGTCAGAATCTGCAAATAGGTTATCAAAGTTGAAAACACATGAAATTGATGAACTTTATATTGATCCAAAGTAATAAAAAACAAGTAACGGGGAAACTCATACTTTGCATTTTTAATAATTCCCACAGTGGGAATAGGATCAGTGAGATAAAGTTATCGACAGAGGTTTTGTACCTGAAAGTGATGAGACGAGTGTAGAGAAGCGGGAAGAACATCATACAGAGAATTATCCTCAACAATCCATTATCCACAGATATCTCTCCCCACCAGACTCTGGTCAGAAATGCCTGCAAGTAATAAATTATAAAGGAAAGGGATGGAGGGGGAAGGATAGATTAGAAGACGTGTTTACATGTAAAAATGTTCCACTGTTTTGCTGTTTGAGGCTTTACCCCTTTTTACCTTCATATAAGAGACATGTACCCCATAAAGCATGTTTCAGTGGCACTAGGCACTTCTGCTGGCCATGAGGGGGTTTCATGCTATATGTGCAAGGGCTGGAGGAAATATTTTAAGCCGAAAGATGATTTTAGGTGATTCAGCACCATGTAAGTCTTGTAGCGCTATACAAATGCTCAGTAGTAGTAGTAGTAGTAATTTATATACAGTAGTGTTTTTTTATTGTATGTTAGATTTCAGCATATCTATTTTGGCATTTAATTTAAGGCAAATGGTTTATCAAGTGTCTTTAATAATAATCAATAAAGACAATAAACCTGGACACCCCCGTGGGAGACAAACTTCAAGCACTTGGCCTCCAGTGCAAGCTGCAAGCAGGTAGCCTTTCCCCAGGCTTCTGATACACGAATGAGGAGCTTCTGTGCTCTTTCTTCATCCTTTCGGTAGCACTCAGTGAAAACACCTGAATTTGCAAAGTGGGACAAAGAAAGCTCAATGATCATTTATAAATAGAGAGAAGTCCAAGATTATAATACTATGTATGGGCAGCATGCAGAGTCCCAAATAGTAGGGTCAGACGTCCGGGGTGGACATCCAACACCCACTATTCATCGGGGCCACTATGCGGGGGACAGGAGGGAGCAGGCAGGGGAAGGAGACAGTGCGGGCCGGAGGCAGGATCCAGACCCCAGACATGCAGGGCCAATACCGGTCGTGGCCCTGTACATCCATGCTGGATGAAATGGACGCGTGACTTATTCCACCTTGGAGTGGAATAAGCCACCCTGAGTGCAGCAATTTGCGGCGTCAGACCCCCCCCCCAAAAGGTAGGGAGGGCACAGGAGATTCCCCGCAGCCCGACCTCGGCCTCGGCAGGCCCATTTGGGGGTCAGGAGGCAGGAAAAGCAAGCTATTCTGAGCTCAGGGGAGAGTGCGGTTACTACATGGAGTCCCAGTGCCATGGCAACAGGACGCCATGGCATGGGGCTCCATGCAGGAACCATGGCAGGGTGTACAGGGAGGGAGTGGGGCGTCCAAAGGGCCTGAATCAGGGCATGTCCTGCCTGTCCAAGCCCTTTGCACCCAATTCTGATCCTGCAGGGCCATCTAGCTCCTGTGGGATCAGAAACAGGTGCAAATGCTGCCCATCTAGATTTTGGACGCAGGATGGGCCGGACGTGCCCCTTTCTGCATGGGGCTCTATGTTAACCCAAACCTAATTTTCACTCTAGGCCTATACATTTCCCACATAGATATTTGAACTTCTCTCACGGAGTGACTTATTATGAAGTCAAGATGGTTCTATTGCCTATTTTTCTGAAGTACTTCAGCAAAAATTCACTTAACCTACTGGAAGGGATGAGAAAGCCATACTGTTTCCATGTGAAATTTTCTTTTGCTGAATGGTTACTCTGGCATGGAAGGAGTACCTCATTAGAAGGGAGAAATCCTGCAGGGATGTAGGAAGTCCAGCCGTTGTACAAAAGTGGACCACTACAGAGATACAGAGACATAGAAGTGCTTCCAGGAGGCTAAACATCATACATCTGGACCCTTTGTCCTTGCAATCCCTACAGGATTGTTTCCTTCTGATGATGATAATATCAAATTTTGGAGAGAAATGTGTCTTTTGCCTCCTTTTTTGCTAAATTCAAGGGGGAGTACATGGCTCCTAAGAGACTGGGTTCTGGCTATTGGCCTAGTTTCTAGACAAAAATAGATGGTTTTATCTTACTTCATAATTTAGTCTTTTCATCTTAGAAAAAGTCAAGAAGTTAATTTCTTCCTGACATCCTAAGACAAGAGCATGAAGAACCGAGAGCTCCAGGCCTTGAGGGACTGAGTCCTGAAGTACCTAACCTGCTTGCGGTACAGGAAAAGGAGACAAGAATTTCTTCATTTAAGGTAGTGATTCCTAAAGGGAAGAGGTACCAAGTTTCGAGAAATCTTAAAGGTCAGATGGTGAAATTCCTGGATGTAAGAGGACTGAAGATTGTGCTATAATGTTTAACAGGTCAGAAGAGGAGTTTCCTGATTGTGAGAGTGTGGAGTAAAGAAGAAGAAGATGCCTGACAGAAATATGATGATCCTGAATTGAACTGGAGAAATAAAGAAGGAGAAGTGAAGTTCTCAGTGTTTACTTAATTGATGTTTTTTATTTTGTGTCTGGAAGATAACCGCTTTTTGTTTCAATTTTAATTACCTTGTAAAGACTATTTTTGTGCAAAATAGCCAAAACCTGGACTGAACTGGATCTCATTTGGGTAAATGAGAAGAGAGAGAAAGAAAAGCAACATAGAGAGATACTGAATCCTTATAAAGCATTTACAAGAGTAGGGGCTTAAAGTAAGTTTTTTGACCTGTCCCTGGGAACCCACAGTAGGTAAGGAGTGGGGACACCCTCTACAAACCTGTAGCCATTAAATATTGCTAGAACAAATAGGCCACAATAAATAGGAGTGAGTTGGTATTTTAGGGGGGTGGGAAACCAAGCAGATCCTAGGGCAGAAACTTCTAAATTTTCATTTATGGAGGAAAGGCAAGGCACAGGGCAATGGGGCTTGATGTGAGAAAACATTTTTTAAACACCTTTAGCCCCAGACTGGGTCTAGGGGTGGGAGAGTTTTGTGGGTCACTAGCACATGAGGAACGTAAGACCTCTCCATACGGGAGTCGCTTTCACATAGGGCAGAGAGGAGAGGGAGGGAAGAACTACTGGGCTACCAATGATATTTATGTCACTGCTGGAAAAGGAATGGAGACACAGTGCCATGGCAACCCGTTGCCATGGCACCATGGCTCCATTCAGGAGCCACAATCCCCCGGCCACCGACAACAGTCTTCTTTCCCTGCAGCCCAACCACCAATCTGGCCTTCCATGGCCAGGGTCAGGCTGCAGGGAATCCCCTGCATCCTCCTACCTTTCTGACGGATCTCAGGCCTGCCATCCCCCGACGTCCAAGGAGACTTATTCCACCTCAGAGGTGGAATAAGTCCCCCATCCAGTTTGCCAACCCCAGAGTTACAGGGCTGACCTCAGAATCGGCCCTGTACATCAAGGGTCGCAGACTGCCTCCGAGATGCCCCCTCCTGCCCCTGTCTAAGTTTTCCTGTACAAATGCTTTGTAGGTACGGGGAGGCTTTTCACAGGGATGGCATAGACCCCCATTGTCTCCATTATCCACTGATATTTCTCTATTTCAAACTCATAAACATCTGGGAAAGGTGTAAGAGTTTGAAGAGAGATGAAACTGTGTCTTATTATGTGGCAGGCTATGGCCTATAATAGTCTGCAAATATGAAAGGCCTGTAAGTTAGGCCCTGATTCCATCCCCCATCTTAGTAAGAACTAAAAATCTGTAAAAGTCTGAGAAAGATGTTTTAAACTGCTTAACAAGGAGTCTTCATGAATACATAAATCTTTCATTGTTCTCTTGTGTTCTGATGATAGAAATGTTTCAATACTTGCATTCCTAGAGCTAGAAACGACCTTGCAGGAGAAGTGTATCCATACCTAGAAACTGTACCATTGTTAGAATAACCTGGGAAGGGGGAGCAGGGTGCTAGGCCCAGAAAGGTCCCTGATTGGACAAGTGCAGGGGGCATTGAGACCAATAGAAAGTCTGCATGTATCAAACTGAAAAGGAATGTATAAAATGAACATGTTTCTGTAAGAGCTTGGCTCAGTCCGTTTTGAAGCTTGACTTCTCTGAGCCTTGTGCACAATAAATTGGCTTGGATCCTGAAGTGACTCCTTGTATTATTTGGTTGCATACACTCCGCTGCTACAATTATGGTAGCAGAGATTGTACAAGGCATCTTTAGACAGAAATATGCAGAAAGTATCTATGTGTGCTTGTGTGGTACAATGTTGGTTTGCCTGTCTGTGCATGGGATATGGTGACGGGTGCCTTTGTGTGAGTGGGGTGCAGGGCTGTGGTGCATGTGCTGCATAGCTGGGGAGCGAGCCTCTGTGTATGTGGTGCAGAGATGGGAAGCATATGTGTGTGTGTGTGTGTGTGTGTGTGTGTGTGTGTTAATACTGTGTAGTGCATAGATGAGATGCTTATGTGTGTATATATGGTGCCTGTGTGTGCATCTGTCATGAGGAGGTGGGGTGCCTGTGTGTGTGCATCTGCTGTTTGGGGGTGGGGTGCTTGTGTGTATGTAAGTGTGTCCTGGGCGGGGGGATGCTCTTTTGGCATATATACACATTGTGCCCTTTGGTCCCTGTATTATCATTTTAATCTTCAACACCTTGCACTCTTCCCTCCCCCCTCCAACCCCTCCCCATGCTCTGTTCCCATTTCAGACTCTCTCTCCTTCTCCCCCCCCCCCAGCACTCCCACCTCCATTACTCCCATCCTTCTTCCTTTTTTAAAAAAATCTACTGCCCCTTTAAATGTTTGCTGCCTCATTCTCCCCCCTCCCCCCAATCTCATTTTCTTTTCAGCAGGCCCTGCATCTGGCTGTCTTCTTACTGTGGGGGATGGGATCCCCATGGGCAATTTACTGCATTCCAGGCCACGATTGCAGCCTTCCCCTCCTGTTCTGCCTGCGGGAATTAATCTCCCATGAGCAGACAGGAGGGGCCTTTGCCATGATCGTGCTTTTTCCTCCTGCCCATACTGATCTGATCTCTCATGACCAGAAGAGAGCCACGATCACAGCTAAGACCCCTTCTCTCTGCCATTGGGGATCCAATCCCCATAGGCACACTGAAGGATTCTCACTCTCTGCTGCCTGTGATCATGGGGTTTTGTAAGAGGGAGGAGGGGTAAGAAAGTCCCAGGTGCCAGGTGGAAATTTCTGGGCGATAAAATTTCTAGATGAAATAAATGACTGCTTCTTGGAGCAGCTGGTTCATGAACTGACCAGAGGGGAAGCCCTTTTGGACCTAGTCCTTAGTGGAACACAAGATCTAGGGCAAGAGATGTTGGGGCCACTTGGCAATAGTGATCACAGCATGATCGCATTTGATTTAATAAATGGAGGAAGGACGACAACGAAATCCACAGTGCTACCTTTTAACTTTCAAAAGGGAGATTATAATAAAATGAGAAAAATAGTTAATAAATAACTAAAAGGAGCAGCTGCAAAGGTTAAAGATTTACATCAAGCATGGTCGTTGTTTAAAAATACTATCTTGGAAGCCCAGACTAGTTGTATTCCACACTTTAAGAAAAGTGGAAGGAAGTAAAAAAACTGCCAGCATGGTTTAAAGGTGAGGTCAGAGAGGCTGTTGTAGCCAAAAATGCATCTTTCAGGAAATGGAAAAAGGAGCCAAATGAAAATGGGAAATAACATAAACACTGGCAAGGCACTGATAAGGCGGACAAAGAGAGAATTTGAAAAAAAGCTTGCCATGGAAGCAAAAACACATAATAAAAATTGTTTCAGTACATTTCATAGCAAAAAACCTGTGAGAGTCAGTTGGACTGTTAGATGATAGGAGGTAAAAGGGACGCTAAGGGAGGCCAAGACCATATTGGAGAGACTGAATGAATTCTTTGCTTCAGTCTTTATTGAAGAAGATGTAGGGAAGCTGCCCTTGCCTTAAATGGTATTTAAAGGTGATGTATCTGAAGAATTGAAAGAAATATCAATAAACTGGGAAGATGTATTACAACTATTTGATAAACAGAAGTGTAACAAATCATGTTGACAGGATGGTATACATCCAAGGGTGTTGAAAGAACTGAAATATGACAGTGTAGACCTACTATTAGTAATCTGTGAGCTATCATTAAAATCTGTATTACCTGAAGATTGGAGAATGGCCAGTGTAACACCAAGGGTTTCAGATGGTGATCAAGGAAAGTACAGACTAGTGAGCCTGATGTAAGTACCAGGCAAAATGGTAGAAGCCATTATAAAGAGTAAAATTACTGGACATGTAGATAGTCATGGTTTAATAGGAGAAAGCCAACTTGGATTTAGGCATGGAAAGTCTTGTCCTACTAATCTGTTATATTTTTTTGAAGGTTTGAATAAATAGGTAGACAAAGGTGAGCTGGTAGATAGAGTTTATCTGGATTTTCAGAAAGTCTTTGACAAGGTGCATCCTGGAGAATGACCACCTATGTTTGACAAATATACAAATGGGAGTGATATAGATATCACACCATTCACAGAAGATGATGTGTTTGAACAGCTTACAAAACTGAAAGTGAACAAGGCCATGGGACAGGATAGGATACATCCCATGATACTGAAAGAGCTCAGAGAGGTTCTGGCAGGGTCATCAAAGGATGTTTTTAATAGATCCTTGGAGACAGGAGATGTTCCACAGGACTAGAGGAGGGCTGATGTGGTGCTTCTTCACAAAAGTGGTAATAGGGAAGAAGTGGCAAACTACAGGCCAGCAAGCCTTACCTTGGTGGTGGGAAAAGTAATGGAGGTGCTCCTGAAAGAGAGAATAGTAGGCTTTCTCGAAACCAATGGGTTATATGATCCGAGGCAACATAGTTTTACCAAAGGATGATCATGCCAAACAAATCTGATAGAGTTCTTTGATTGGGTGACCAGAGAACCTAATCAAGGGCATGTGATATATTTGATCTACCTAGATTTCAGCAAAGCCTTTGATACTGTTCCTCATAGGAGGCTTATCAATAAACTCAGTAGTTTGGGGATGGGTCCCAAGGTGGTGAACTGGATCAGAAATTGGTTGATTGACATAAGGTGATGGTAAATGGAACCCACTCGGATGTAAAGAAGTTGATTGTTGAAGAACTAAATGGAGCAGAGTGGACTCCCCTGAGGGAGTGGATAACATGAGGAAAGATCTACAAAAGCTGGAAGAATGGTCTAATGCTTGTCAGTTAAGATTTAGTGTGAAGTGCAATGTCATGCACTTGGGATGCAAAATCCAAGGAAATTGTATACGACAGGGGGCAAGAAGTTGGTGTGCACAGACCAGGAGAAGGACCTCAGAGTGATTGTTTCTGAGGATCTCAAGGTGACAAAACAGTATGACAAGGCGGTGGCCAAAGCCAGAAGGATGCTGGGGTTGCATACAGAGAGGAATTACCAGCAGAAAGGAGGAGGTACTAATGCCACTGTACAAGTCGCTGGTTTAGGTTTAGGTTTAGGTTTATTAAAACTTGTTATACCGCTCAATACCGTAGGCGTCTGAGCGGTTTACAATAAATAAAATCAGGCAAGTTAGTTAAAACAAGCACTCGGCTGCAGAAAAAGAAAGGAACGCCATCAAATCAAAGAAAAGTAGAGGAGAAAGGAAAGAGGAGATAAGAACAGGAGTAAGCTAAAATCAGAAACAATAATGCATGTATACAAACAAGGGAGGAGGGGAAGGAGAGGCCTCACTTGGAATATTGTGTTCAGTTTTGGAGACCGTATCTGGCAAAGAATATGAAAAGACTGGAAATGGTTCAGAGGAAGGTGATGAAATTGATTTGGGGCCTGCTCCAGAAGACATATGAGAAGAGACTTGAAGACCTAGATATGTATACGCTAGAGGAGAGGAGAGACGGGAGATATGATTCAGACCTTTAAATACTTAGAGCATTAATGAACAAACAAACCTTTTTCAAAGACAGGGAAGCTGCATAATTAGAGGACATTACATGAAGCTTCAAGGGGGTAAACTGAAAGGCAATGTCAGGTAATACTTTTTCACTGAAAGGGTGGTGGATGCTTGGAGTGCCCTCCTGATGAAGTAGTGGGTGCAAACACAATGACAGAATTCTAAATGGCATGGGACAGACACATGTGATCCCTTTATAGCAACAGGATAAAATCAAAATAACCTTAACTGTCTCTGCTATCTCAACAAATAGGGGTGACCTGCACGGAGCAGTGGGTACTCCCCTAAACAAAGGCATGGGAAGGAGTGACCTGCACAAAGCAGTGGATACGCCTCTAAACAAAGGCATGGGGAGGAGTGACCTGCATGGAGCGGCAGGTGCGCCTACTTTTGCCACCTTGCTGGGCAGACTAGATGGACCATGTTGGTCTTTATCTGCCATCATATATTATGTAACTATGAGAGACTCTTGGTGAAATTAAAAGGTCATGGGATTGGAGGCAATGTACTATTCTGCATCAGGAACTGGTTAAAAGAAAGCAGAGAGTAGGGCTAAATGGCCAAGTTTCTCAATGGAGAAAGGTGAATAGTGGAGTACCCCAGGGATCTGTGCTGGGCCTGCTGCTTTGACTCACCTGATCTCCTTGTTTCTTTACCTTTCCCCCTTGTTTTATCACTCTCTACACCTTCTGTGTTGTCTGTCTTGACTAGATTGTAAGCTCTGATGAGCAGGGACTGTCTCTTACATGTCTGTGCAGCTCTGTGTACGACTTGTAGCGCTATACAAATGCTCAGTAGTAGTAGTAGTAGTAATATTCATAAATGACCTGGAGATGGGAATAACGAGTGAGGTGATCAAATTTGCACATAACACAAAATTATTCAAACTTGTTAAAAAACAAGAGGATTGTGAAAAATTGCAAGAGAACCTTGATAAATTGGAAGACTGGACGTCCAAATGGCAAATTAAATTTAATTTGGACAAGTGCAAAGTTATGCACCTAGGAAAGAACAACCCAAACTACAGTTACATGATGCATGATTCCACATTTGGAACCACCACATAGCAAAAACTTTAGGTGTCATCGTGGATAATACATTGAAATCCTCTGCCCAGTGTGCAGCGTGGTAAGTGCAGAAACTTAGTGCACTTTAGTAAACATCGCCATTTATGTTTAATTTTAAAAAATGTGCCACAGGGAAGAGTTCTCCTGTAGCATGCTTTTCCACTTGCACGCTGTCATTGTCCCAGAAGTACAGGTGTGGGTGTGTCAGCCAAACAATCTTATCTTCTAACAAGGATATTTTAAAATAAAAATTGTTAATGACAAAGCAGATGGTGCGAGAATGTATTGTAACTTTTTTTTTAAAGCCATACACAAGGGTACAAGTGATAATTCCAGTCTTCTGAAGGAGGTAACATGTTTGAACTGAGGTGGGGAAGACAGGTAGCTGCTGCTACAGGAGCGACTAAGGCTGGTGAAAGAGCCACATGCTGCAGGCTCAGAGGGGAATAAGTCCCCCTGGACATGGCATTTTGGTGGCGGCTGGTGGAGAGAGGTGAGGTAGGGGTGTAGAAAGTTCCCCGCAGTTGGACTCTGGCCATGGGAGGCCAGATCGAGGGTCTGGCTGTGGGGAAAGGAAGATATCAATAGCAGTCAGCAATTCGGCGCCTGAAAGAAGCCGCGGTGCTATAGTGATGGGATGCCATGGCTCTGTGGCTCGGTTCAGTAGCCTGACTAAGCTAGTTGGGCATGTGGCTGGATGTACAAGCCGATCCGAATCGTGGCCCTGTCTGCATGTCCAGGCTGTAGACCCGATTCTGATCCCGTGGGCATGCCTAGCCCCTGCAGGATCAAAATCAGGTCAACCTCTATAAGTCCCGATTCTGATCGGCTGCACAGAGGCTGCACGGCCTGAATGGAACAGGCCTCCATGCGGCTCAATATGTATTTATTTAATTAGAAATAAACTAGTTTATTTCTATACCGCCTTTCTAATTGGCTAATTAACTGTGCTGTCCCCACTCTACCCCAGGTAGAGCCAGGACATTTAACCCACTTAGGGGTGGATATTCGGTGGCACTAAATGGGTTAGTGCCCCTAAATTTCCTGGTCAGCAGGAATATGCACTAAATGGGTTAATGGCCCTTCCCCTCCCCTCTGAGGGGCACACTGATCCTACAGTTACACTGGAGATACTTTGTAGTCAAAAAGGCCAAATGGGTATCTGGGAATCAGGCACATGCTCAGGTTGAGGCCAGAAGAAGTCACTAACCTTATCTTATTTTCTCTTACCAATAAGTAAAGAGAAGAATAAGAGGAGAAATAATATCTAATGTTGATATGATTAATTAATGTTGTGGCAGGCTATGGCCTAGAATAGCTTGTAAATGTATGAGAGGCCTGTAAGCTAGGCCTGAGTCCCAGCCCCCACCTGAGAATAAGAATGCTGAGAAAAACCAAAGTCAGTAAAAGTTAGAGAAACTGCTTTAAACTGCTTTTTGATAAGGTTGTGTAAATCCTTTGTTGAATTGGCTCCAGGAACATCAGCGCAGAAGGCTGAATTAATAGCCCTCACTCAAGCACTGAAAATAGGGACTGGGATCCGTTTGAATGTCTACACAGATTCCAAGTATGCCTTTACAACATTACATGCCCATGGAGCTTTGTACAAAGAACGCGGATTGATAACCTCGGGAGGCAAGTCCATCAAGTATGGCCCAGAAATATTGACTTTATTGGAAGCAGTATGGGCCCCCAAACAAGTTGCTGTAATGCACTGGCGAGGTCACAAGACTGGAGATGGAGAAGTATCCCGAGGGAACAGACTTGCCGATGCCTCAGCCTGAGAAGCAGCAATCAATGGAAAAATCTCTACCCCCAGTATTACAGTTCAAGCAGCCATATTTCCAGTACCTCTCAGTGCTTGGACACCCCGATATACCCCGAATGAGCTGGACTACTACTGTCAGAATGAAGGGGGCCAGCTATCAGAGACCGGATGGATAGTGTTACCACCACCCGAGGGAGGCTCATCCCCTGGTATGACTGTGATCCCTGAAGCCCTGGATCCAGCCTTTGTCCACGCCTTCCACCAAGCTACACACTATGGAAAAACTGCAATGGAAAAAGCTCTGAAACCGTATTTCTGTATCTCATTATTGGTACCCTTAACTGCTTCAATAGCCTGAAAATGTGTAATCTGTGCAAAGAATAATGCCCGACAGGGTCCTGTCCTACCTCCGAGAGTTCAATCAGTGGGAGTTACCCCCAAGGGAAATATCCAAATAGACTTTGCAGAAATGCCAAGAGCAAATGGATATCACTACCTACTGGTTCTAGTTTGTACCTTCTCTGGGTGGATGGAGGCTTTCCCCACCAGAACTGAAAAGGCCAGAGAAGTCACTAAGGCTCTGCTCCATGAAATCATTCCTCGGTTTGGAATACCCTTGACCATTAAATGATTAATGGGCTTCATTATAAAGCATATGAGGACAGACTTAAGGATCTTAATATGTACACCTTAGAGAAAAGGCGGGATAGAGGTGATATGATTGAGATGTTTAAATACCTCCGTGGCATAAATGTTCAGGGAGAGAGCCTCTTTCAATTGAAAGCAAGTTCTGCTATGAGGGGACATGGGATGAGGGTGAAGGGAGATAGATTCAGGAGTGATATGCGGAAATATTTCTTTACAGAAAGAGTAGTGGATCCATGGAATAGTCTCCCTGTGGAGGTGGTAGAGATGAGGACAGTAACTGAATTCAAAAAAGCATGGGACCAACACAGAGGATCTCTAAAGGTAAAAAGTGGACTGTTGTAGTTGTTATGGAAGGACAGACTAGATAGGCCATGTGGTCTTTTTCTGTCATCATGTTTCTATGTTTCTATGTTTCTAGGGTCAGACAATGGACCCTCTTTTGTGTCACAAGTAACTCAGCAGCTAGCCCATGCTTTACAAATACAGTGGAAGTTACATACAGCTTATAGACCCCAGAGTTCAGGGAAAGTAGAGAGAATGAACCGAACCCTGAAGTCTCAGTTGTCCAAGCTCTGTCAGGAAGCTCACCTGAAGTGGCCCCAAGCTCTCCCCATAGCCCTTCTCAGAGTGTGTTCAGCCCCCACTAAGTCATTAGGAGTTTCCCCATTTGAAGTTTTGTATGGGAGACCCCCGCCCATAGTTCAGGGAATAAGGGGGGATATGAGTCAGATTGGATCAGAAATCACTAGACAAGAATTGTTGGCTCTAAGTTCTGTCTTGCAGGACCTCCATACCTGGGTGCAAGACCAGTTGCCTATCAATATGACAGAGCCACTGCATCCTTTCAAGCCTGGAGCCTCAGTGTGGGTCAAAGAGTGGAAGAAGACACCGTTGGCACCTCATTGGAAGGGACCATATGTCGTTCTACTGTCAACACCCACAGCAGTTAAAGTGGCAGAAATCGACTCCTGGATCCACCACAGTCGAGTGAAGCCAGCAGCAGTTCCTGAAGGTCGTCCTTGGACCTCGACCACGGATCCTGCATCACCATTGCGACTTACATTGCGAAGAAAACAATCATCCTCGTGAAGTTTTCAAGCTCTGAATTATCAACATTTCAGTTTATCCATCATCAGAGACTATGATCATGATGATTACCTACTACTGTTTCATTTTTGCGGTAACCCTGGGACCCCTTGGGACAACTTTTGCCCTGCCCCCTTGTGTAGCCTGTATAACCACTACCCGAACTGGGATGAAAATCACCAAGACTTTACTTTATCACTCTTACTACACTTGCACTGGTAAAGTCAGTCAGTGCATGTATAATGGTACAGAACTAAATGTCTGCGCGAATGGAAAGACTCATACTTGTTTTAAACCCCGACAGAATCCTTCTTACCATGTCCTGGAACTACAATGGAATGATGAAGATGGAGCCCTCATAAATGCTACAACTCAACTCTCTGATCCCACCCGACCTGTACCCCTGTACTTTGATGCTTGTGATCTGATAAACAGAAATGACTATTATAGGTGTGGGCCATGGGAACAAGCTTACTACTATGATGACAAGTATATGTGTCCTGAAGGTACATACAGATGGGGAATATGCACTGGGGTACATTCTCCATCTACTTATGGTAAGCCATCAAAAGATTACTATTTCTGCCCAAAATGGGGTTGTGTGTACTATGCTACCTGGTCTGGTAGCCCTACTGGACAAGATGGAGATAATCGCAAGGCAAATTTGGAGAGATTGCCCCTACTGGAACCTAAGAAGTGCAAGAAAGGTGCCTGTAATCTTCTACGGCTTCTCATCCTCGACCCAAGCCAGCAGAAGCAAGGATTCCGATTCGGCCTACGTATAGCAGGAAGTGGAACTGATCCTGGAACTTTCGTATATATCCAGCTTAACACGAAAACTCATGTTTCTTCACCTTACCGAATACATCATACCTTCTATGAGGCCATGAAGGCAGAGTTTGTAGTCCCCCACGCTTCTCGAAATTTGTTCATTGAACTAGCTGGAGCTGTAGCATCCAGTCTTCATGTCTCTGACTGTCTTTTCTGTGGGGGAACTCAGATGGGTGACCAGTGGCCTTGGGAGGCGCAAGAATTGAACTATTCTGTACCATACAACCAAACTGATCTACATAAAGCTACCAGCGAATGGGTCCTAGCTAGCCCTATTGTTGGAAACCTGTGTTTTGCTCGAACTGGACCACAATTGACTATGCTAGTGGAGCAATTAGTCTGTTTGAACCAGAAGTACTATAATGCTACTACCAAAAAGACATCCTGGTGGTCAGGAACCAATGCCTCGGAACCCTCCAATCCTCTGATTATCTTTCCTAACCTTGCCAGGTTATGGACAAATCTGGCTTCTCACAATAACTGGCAAGCTCCACCTGGACTATATTGGATCTGTGGAACTCGAGCATATGCTAGACTCCCTACCAACTGGGGAGGTGCATGTGTTTTGGGGACCATAAGACCTTCTTTCTTCCTCTTGCCCATTTCCCACGGAGAACAGCTAGGATTTCCTGTATATAAGAGTCGACAGAAGCGAGAGGTCCTGAAGATAGGCCAATGGGACAAATGGGATGTGACATCTGAAGAATGGCCACCAGAGAGAATTGTTTCCTACTATGGACCTGCTACCTGGGCACAAGATGGCTCTTGGGGTTTCCGCACCCCTGTGTATATGTTAAATCGTATTATACGTTTGCAAGCTGTTGCAGAAATAATAACTAATGAAACTAGTAGAGCACTCACCCTGTTAGCTAAACAAGCCACGCAGATGCGTACAGCCCTTTATCAGAATCGCTTAGCATTAGATTATTTACTTGCTGCTGAAGGAGGAGTATGTGGAAAGCTGAATTTAACTAACTGTTGTTTGCAAATCGATAATGAAGGACAAGTTGTAGAAGATATAGCCAATCATATGAGAAACCAAACCTATGTACCAGTCCAGACCTGGCATGGCTTGCAACTTGATGGATGGTTTGGTTCTCTGTTTTCAGGAATGGGCGGCCTGAAAACACTTGTATTCATTGTTCTATTCATATTGGCTATCTGCTTGTTTCTCCCATGTTTCCTACCCTTATACTTGCGCATGTTGAACTCAACCATAGATAGTGTTGTTGAATGTAAAGCAGCTACAACAGTATTAGCTATGTGGCAATATTCCCCTGTACCCCAAAATGATGCTGATGACCACATGTAATGTATTATTTATTTATTTAGTACAGTTTCTTATATACCGCGCTATTCGGTATCAGCGTGGTTTACATCATAACATAACGATCATAACGACAAGTTGTCTGGTTTTACATTGAACAGGTGTACAAACTTGGATAACAGGGTAATTTGTATGATTTGATTATCGCCCTTTCTCACTTACGGGTGAGAATAATCAAAGGGGGGAATGTGGCAGGCTATGGCCTAGAATAGCCTGTAAATGTATGAGAAGCCTGTAAGCTAGGCCTGAGTCCCAGCCCCCACCTGAGAATAAGAATGCTGAGAAAAACCAAAATCAGTAAAAGTTAGAGAAACTGCTTTAAACTGCTTTTTGATAAGGTTGTGTAAATCCTTTGTTGAATTCTTCTATGCTGATGACAGACATGTTCCAGTACTCTATATTCACACATTTTCTAAGCTAGCAGTGACCTTGTAGGAGAAAAGTATCAAAGTCTTAGAACTATGCCTTTGTTAGAGAATCCTGAGCAGGGGGAACAGAGTACTGGGCCCACAGAGAGATCCCAATTGGATGGGTGCAAGGGTCAGTAGGACCAATAGAAAGTTTGCCTGTATTAAACTGAAGAAGAAAGGTATGAAAGGTGTTGTTTACTGGACTTCATTGCTCAGACCATTTTGAATGTGACAATTGCCTGAGACTTGTGCACAATAAATTGGCTTGGATCTTCAAACTGACTCCTGGTTTTATTCATTGCATGCACTTCGCTGCAACAATGTCAGTGTAATGTTACAGATTTAAATTTGCAATATAGCAGTGAATTCTGAGAATTAAATAAAAATTATTAATTAGCTATAATAAGTTATTAAATATAGCTTTTAAAACCGAGTATGCTCAGAAATTGAAAACATACCCTGACCAGTACCATGCATTACTCACAACAGCACAAATCAAAATTTCATCTATACAGCCAAGCCTTAAGCTTTTGATTTCCAAAAACTGCCGTTTTGAAGATAGCTGTGAAGCAGAATTCAATGGGGCTGTGGCTCCGATATCACACAGAAGCCGCTACTGTAGCTAAGTAAGTGGAGGAGTGGCCTAGTGGTTGGGGCAAGGTACTTCATGCCGGAAGGTCGGGGTTCAAATCCCACTAGAGGACAGCAACCTTGGGCCGGAAGGACTGGGGTTTCTAGTCCCACAGGTGCTCCTTGTGGTCTTGGGCAAGCCACTTAACCCTCCATAGCCCATGTTCCCTGTAAAATAGTTATCTCCAAGTTATAATGCCCTGTTCAATGTAAACCACACTGATGCAGAATAGCACAGTATATAAGAGAATATAAATAAATAAAAACCCCTAAGCTCTTTAGGGATTCTTGAGATTTTTCTCCCCTTTCAGGCTTTCATACAGCAGCACAACTGAGAACTTTCAACAAATCAACAGCTCTCAACCTTTCCAAATCAAGTAGCAACTACAGGTTTTTTAAAACAAATGCTGCTGGACATTATCCTTGGAAGGGAGACCAGGGTGTTCACCAGGATTTCTGAACCAAGTCTCATTCCACTCATTGTCTCCCTCTATCTCTTTCTCAGTTTTCTCTCAGAACATATTTTTTATGAACTAATCAGGCTTTCTTTTAATTGGCTTTAAAAGTCTGAAATTTAATCAGCTTAAACAGCTCCTTCCAAAACAGAATCAGTGTTTCTCTCACAACAATCTGATAAACGCTTCAGTACCTCAAAACTCATACACAGCTTTAAACTTCAACTTCAAATGAACTACCAAGTACTTTCTAGTTATATTCCCTAAGAAACATGTACTTTTGACTACAATCTAGTCACCTTCTCCACCTCACAAAACACCCACCACAACACACACATCCACACCAGTCTTCTTTCCAGCCCCAACTGTCACCTGTCTGCTCAGCACCAACATTCCAAGCTCAGCTGAGAAAGTGTTCTTCCACTGCAGCTTTGCAAAAATAGTCCCAGAGACTCTTCAAATTAATGTAGAGCAGGGCCATATCAAGCCATAAGTGCACCCTGTGTGACTTGCACATTTGGCGAGCCCCCCTAATCACAGTTTGTCATTTACTCTATGCCCAGCATCTCCCCATCTTACCTCCATATCCAGCTGACTCTCCCCCGTGCTGCCTACTCTTGCCCATCTGCTGCCGCTTTTTGAGTTGCCTTGGCAGCAGCAGTGGCGATGGCTGCAGCAGAACAGACATGCAATTTAAAAATACACAAAAAAGAAACGTGGCTTTTTCTGACTCCGGGCTTGCATGCAGGTCTGATCCCTCCCTCTTCTTATGTATGCCTACATCAGATGAGGGAGTGATCAGAAGAGCTATTCAAACGCAGGTCTTTGCAACTCCACGTTTGAATGGCCGGTCTCGTCCCTCCTTCTTCTGACATGAGCATACGTCAGAGGAGGGAGGGAGGGGTCAGACCTGCATTCAAAAGCAGGACGTCTGCTCTGCTGCTGTCATTGCCTCTACCGTCGCCCAAACAACACGAAAAGTGGCAGCGGCAGGGCAATGGCAGGCGGCAGGCAGCATGGGGGGGGGGGGGAACCAAGACCGGCAGCCCCAAATGAGCCCCTATTTCTTTGCACCCTATGTGGCTGCACCACTCGCCCAGGGCTAGGTACGGTGATGATTTAAAGCCCCAAAATTAATAGAAATATCCACCTTAATAGCCTTAATTATAGTTTTTAATTATTTTTGTACTGTATCTTTAAATCTACAGGCACTAATTATAGCTGTTACCAATCTGTGTCACCAAACTTTCCCTTCTCGCCTGCAACAGAGCTCAGTAAAGGCTCTCTAGGGAGATCCCTCCTCAGCCTACTCACATGCTAGACTGTGCTTTATCTTTTTCTTTATTGCGAGGCTTAATATACCGCTCCTTCACAACAGTAGGGCGGTTTACAAAAATAGCAATAATGACTGCCAGCAGAGGAAGGAAAATAGCTCCATTAATGGACAGGAAAGAATAGTGCATTCATACAGAGGAAAGGAAAGGAGGTGAGGGGAAGGAGAAGGAGAAGAGGGAAAGGGGGAGTTAGAGAGAGAAGTCAAGAGTGAGAAGAGGGAAGTTCAAAAGCAAATTGGAAGAAGTGTATTTTGAGTAAGGATTTCAATCTCTAGAGGCAGAGGTCGGCAGGTAAAGAGTTCCAAAGGGAGGGGCCACGGAAAAAGAAGGCAGAGTGACAGATGGCTTCATGGTGGGCTCATGAGGCAGTGGGGAAGGTGCACACGATTAGCGTAGATAGGGCACAGGAAATGAGAAGGAGCATAGAGGTGGAGGAGTCTGAAAGGTACTGAGGTTTATTAGTGTGAATGGATTTGTGGACCAGAATAAGGATTTTGTATTGAATGTGAAACTTGATGAGAAGCCAGTGGAGATGGGCGAGTAAAGGAGTGATTTGGTCAGTGTGAGTGGCATATGAGATGATCTGGGCAGCAGTGTTCTGAAGAAGTTGAAGGCGGTGAAGCTGATATTGGGGAAACCGGCAAGTACAATGTTGCAGTAATCTGGGTACTTTTTGGAATTAAAACGTTAGAGCTTCCCAACCTGAAATTAGCTGTTTTTAATCAAAACCGAGGCTCCGGTGCTTCACTAGAGCCTTGGGAAGAAAGCGCCCTCCTTTTTAAATAATGCCATGAATTGCGACAAAAACTGGCCTTTATATTTTATTAATATTTATACAATCCATTCTAGTACAAACAAGAACGACGGAAAACACAATGATATTTCAATCACATAAAGGAAAAAAGATACATTCCAAATTCTGATCATCAAATATTAGACCACAATATAACAAATAAAGGAAATAAGGGCAGCCTCAGGAAATAAAAAAAAGAGATAATCATATTCCAAAGAAAAAAAAACATATTAGCAGGGTGAGAATTTATGCTTCAACCGTATTGGATGCTGTATGAACCATAATCTCCTCCCTGAAAACTGGCCTTTAAAATACATATAAATTACTTTTATGGGCTCCTCTGCCCTTGCCTGCCTGTCTGGGTGCCTCTCGATGCCCTGATGCCAGTAAAAAGCTACCTGCCCCAATCGCCACAACCATTTCTGGCCTCTTAAAAGGCCCCTTTCCCCTTTAAAGACAGCTACACTTCCATCAATAGCTCTTAACCACACCTACACAATATTGTGGCTGCCTACCCCAGAGCAACAGCATCGCCCCGATACTTTTCTGGGCCATCCAGCCCAAATTCTAGTGCTCCTGCCCCATTTTGCCATGGAATACAACAAACACACAACACCTGCAGTAATCAGGAGCAGCATGAAGCAGGAACAAAACACACCATGGAAGGAGCAAGGGCTTTATTAAGTATCCAGTGAGGTCAACCCTACATGTGTTTCAGCATGCACCTTCTTCAGGAGTTAAAGACCTCATAAAAGCAATAAAATAAACATTAAAAAAATAAATATATAAAATCATATAGACATAAAACAATTATGTATGTAGGACGAGGTATAACTAAATTGAAAAATGTTGCCAATAACTAAGAATAAAAATTTTTTTGTTAACATCAATAATATAAGAGATTAAAAAAGCAAAGAGAAAATTAAAGTTAAACAAATCATAGAATCAAAATTTAAAAGACCTTTTGGTCATACAAGCTAATGTATAAATACAATATATGCATTATAAGCATTGATAGACATAAACATTGATAAACAGAGTCCTGTGGAACCAATTTAAGGTAAAGAACAAACCAATAGAGAGGGAAATTACCTCACAGTATACACGATGGGATTTGTTAATATGTATTATGTGAGTACCACAGGTTGGTAAATCCCACACCACTGTACTGCACGCTATTGTGAGTGGGAACGTCTCATGTTCCCAACCCCCATAATGCAGTTTGGCCAGCACCTATCATGGACTCACCATATTGTAAAGGGACCAATGTGCTGAAAGCATAAAATAAGCCCCCCATGGATGTAAAACTAATCCCCACTAACATAGTATTAAAGACAAACCCCTCCACCAGTGCACTCCCTCATCCCAATGAACCAATGCATATAAGAATTCCCTAATGCCTCCTTGCCCCCCCCCCCCCCACACACACACACACAAAGCCTACCTTATTATTCGTTGGAGTCTAATGGGGAACAAGAGCAATTCCCTAGTACTCCTGCATCAGTGGCACCATTTTTCAAAATAGTTCCATCTGACCCCCAGCATTATGTTACAGTGGGGTAAAGTCATGTGGCACCTTTTTGAAGAATGCCACTGCATCCCCACCTGACACCAGAGATGGTAAAGTAGGCTTGGGAAGAGGGGGCGGGAGTTGAGGTATAGGGAATAACAGAGACCACAAAAGGGCACTACAAGGTTTTATTTTTTAACCATAGGGCATGGCTTAAGAGCATGTCTTACATTTTATATATGTTCAGGAGGATAAGGTGTTCTGGGGGGAAGTTTGACCTGAACAATAGGCCACCAGGAATTTTTTTACATCAATGGGGGTCTTCTTGAGTGGAATGGAATGAGCAAACGTGAATCAATTGGGGGGCGGAGCCTGATGTCCAGCGGGATAGTCGCATAGCGCTGAGGCTCCCGAGAGGCCTACCAAGACTCCTGAATTTTGAACCGTTTTAATTCTGAATATTGCTTTGACTCTACCGGGGTACCTTGGGGTGATGGCGGGGACCAAACCTGCACGTCTAGATTTCGGGACCCCAACGAATTCCCATGGTAAACGCTCCAAAACCGAGCCCCCGTCTCCGCAGAAGCAGCCCGCACCTCGGGAAGGTCCCGAGATGCAGCAGGAGATCCTCACTGAAATACGAGGGGTAAAAGACCTTGTGCAATCCAACGGGGAGTCACTCCGAGCGCTGCGTGAAGATTTCGGCATGCTGCAAAGCAAACTTGAAGGGCTTTCCCTACGGCAAGACAAAATGGAAGGCATACTGGACTCACACACGGTCCGGTTGGCGAAACTTGACAAAGTAGAGCGCCAGATACGGGCCCTGCAGAAAGAAGTGGAAGATGGCAACAATCGGGCCCGCCGCAATAACATACGGCTCGTGGGCATACCGGAGGGAGCTGAGTCTGGAGACATGAAGGAGTTTCTTTGTAAGGCGCTTCCTTCCCTACTTCGGATCACATTTGCTAAAGACCTGGAGATTGACCGGGCTCATCGAGTGCCCTCAAATATGGCGCTCAATCGGAAGACCCCGAGGCCTATTATCTTTCGGCTCTTAAGATACCAACATGTTGAGCAAATTCAGAACGCCGCTCGCGCAAAAGGCCCCATCGAGTTTGAGGGCCACCGGATATCCTTCTTTCCTGACTTGGCTAAGCCCACGGTTGACCGTAGAAAGCGATTCCTGGAATTTCGACCGAGGCTACAACAACTGCAAGCTCGCTATGGCCTGATATACCCGGCTAAACTCAGGGTAACGCTGCACAACCAGACCAGAACATTTGATGATCCTGAATTACTTGCGGAATTTTTGGAGTCCAAAGAGGCAGATCAGATGCGTTGATCCAAGGAACATTTAGCTAATTGACCTTATATTGGTAAAACCCGCCATATTGTTGTCGGACGCTCTCTACCTTGGAGACCGCCTTGGCAATTCACAGCCTTGGCTTTCACTAGCCTTGATGGCCCTGCTCTATCATGCCCACAGCTACTTCGGTGGAGATCGGAGACTATAATAACAGAAGGGTTCGAATATTACATTCGCACTCTCTTGGGCCTCCTCCCGCAGACATATGGTCGCCATTTATAGTTGGGGTTATGCTTCTTCTCTGGGGCACTTCGGTGCTTGTTTTCTCATATGGGGTGTATCTGGTATCTTAACTGATGTGTATGAAATAGATGTACAGATGTGGTATATATTCCATACTCGCCTGCGCTTTTACTTCAAATGTATGACAATGTCTTATGGCCCTATGTAAGGTTTTTTCATTGAACGTAAAGGGAATCAACAACCCGATTAAAAGAAAGAAAATCCTTAGTTATCTGAGTCATGAGAAGGCGGATCTGGTTTTTCTTCAGGAAACGCACTTAAATTCTACCGAAACTCTGAAACTCAATATTAAACCTTACATGGTAGCTGCCTACTCTCCGGCTGTTTCTAAGAAATGTGGGGTAGCTATCCTGGTGAGGAAATCCTTGCCTGTCACCATTATTGCCACTAGCTCTGACACGGAGGGCAGATGGTCCCGCGTCCACCTTAAAATTGGACACCTTGAACTAACATGTATATGTATATATGCCCCCAATGTGGATAATCCTGCCTTTTTTGCTAACATTGCTCAGGTTGCGCAGGCCTCTGCTTGCACCTCACTGATAATAGGTGGCGACTTTAATCAAGTCGTCGATCCTCTGATAGACAGGCAACCGCCTAGAACGAGTGGCCTGCCCAAGAGCTCCCTCACACTCACCTCCTTGATCAAAGATCTCGCTTTAGTGGATCTTTGGAGATTGTTGCATCCTGCTGAACTGGAATTTACTTACTATTCTCCCCCCCATCTATCACAGTCCAGAATAGATTTTTTCCTAATATCTAAAGTGCTGGTATCTCAGGTAGACACAGCGATGATTCACCCATTACATATCTCAGACCATGCTGCCATTTCCTTCCAGTTGCACGCTAACCTGCCCAGTGGGAATCCGGGAAATTGGTTTTTTGATAGGACCCTGTTAGAGCAACAAGAGTTTCAGTTAGACATTCGGGCCGCCATTCAGGACTACTTCCATTTTAACTTACCACATGATACCACGGGTTGGGCTTGGTGGGAGGGCTTTAAAGCTGCCATTCGTGCAACCATTACTAGCTATCAAATTCGCTTGGGGAAACAGCGTAAGCAACAGTTATTAATATTAGAGCAACAAATTAAAGCTGGAGAACGGGTTCTTACTTCCCGCACTGATCCTTGTGTGTTGTTACGATTGCAACGCCTACGCTTTCAATATAACTCAATCCTGTCTGCTGCAGCTTCTAAAAATATCGCATCGCAGCAAGGGATGTACTATCGGGAAAGCAACCGTGCTGGTAGACTCTTAGCTAATGCCTTGAAAGGTCAAAAAGAAGCCAAACGGGTAGCGGCTCTCCGAAACCCGGTAGGAGGGGACATAGTGACAAATAATACAGAGATAGTAGAGCTCTTCCGGGATTTTTATACTCGTCTTTATAAATCAGAATGTGACTTCACGTCAGAGGCTTTTGAGCGATTATTATCCGGAATCCAACGGCCGACCCTCTCTGAAGAGGATAGGGTTGCGATGGATAAACCCTTCTCTACTAATGAAATTCACTCTGCCCTTAAACGTGTGGCCTCGGGACGCGCCGCAGGCCCTGACGGTCTTCCGGCCGAATTTTATAAAACGTTCAGTGCTGATCTAGCCCCCCACCTAAAACTTTATTTCACTGCTCTGGCTGAAGACACATCCTGCTTGGGATCCTTTTCGGCGGCGAATGTGGTAGTATTTGAAAAAGAAGGGAGGGATCCGCTGTTAACAGCTAACTACCGCCCAATCTCCCTTCTTAACGCAGACTATAAAATTTTTGCGACTATCTTAGCCTCTCGACTATCTGACCAAATGTCTACACTAATCCACCCTGATCAATGTGGTTTTATACCCGGAAGATCCACTGCCGACAACGCTAGGACTTTATGTCATGTTTTGACTAATGCTGCAAGCCTAGATCTACCACTAGTTGGCCTCTCCCTAGACGCCGAGAAAGCCTTCGACCGTCTCGAATGGCCCTTCTTATTTGCTGTTCTCCGTTGGTACGGCTTTGGGGAGGGCTTTCTCCGGTTTCTTCAAGTCATGTATGCCGAACCCACAGCCAGTATATGTGTGAATGCTATCAAATCTCAGCCATTCAGCCTTCAAAGAGGTACACGCCAAGGGTGCCCCCTATCCCCTTTGCTCTTTGACTTAGCGCTCGAACCTCTAGCCCTGTTACTTAGGCAGTCCGCAGACATCCGAGGTGCCCCCTTTAGACACAGAGAGATCAAACTCTCCGCTTATGCAGATGATCTTATGCTTTTTATAACTTTGGACTCGGTCCCAGTAGTCTTAGAATTACTAGACAGGTATTCGCAGCTCTCGGGCTATAAGATCAACTGGACCAAATCGGTTGCTTTCCCACTTAACCACCGGGTACATGCGGCCGACATGCAAGCCTTTCCCTTTCTCTGGCAGCATAGTATGGTGAAATATCTCGGGGTCCATTATTGCTATCCTTTAGAGGACACTATTAGTTTCAACGCCAAGGCGATAATCTCCAAAGTCCGTGAACTTACCAGTCGGTGGTCTCCACTAACCCTTACCTGGTGGGGCCGCTTGGAAACAGTGAAAATGATGATAGTTCCTAAAGTGAACTACATTCTCGAAATGCTACCATGTTTACTGCCCCGACACATCTACAAAGATATAGAAGGCCTTCTTATTCGTTATCTATGGCAGGGTAAAACACCCAGGATAGCTAAACAATACTTGCAATCTGATAAAGCGAGAGGAGGAGCTAGATTTCCAGATTTTCTCAACTATCATAAAGCCTTCCTCTTAAAGCAAGGTGCCCGTTGGTTGGATACCCCGGCAGCAGGCCGCCCGGTGTGGCTAGATATTGAAGAAGAGCTTAGTGGACCAGTTCCGCTGGCCTGCTTCCCCGGAATGTGCCATCATTCAGACTCCCGCCATTCACCAATGGTTGTAGACACTCTAGTGGCCTTTAATGCCCTCATTCAATCTCTGGGTCCGCAGGCGTGCCCCCCGGACCATCTCCCGATATGGCATAACTCTCGATTTCAAATTAACAAAAAAACGATAGCATGGAGACCCTGGTACTCCAGGGGGATTTGGACACCTAAGCAGCTGTTTGCTGGGGATCGCTGGAAAACCTTTAATGCTTTACAAACGGAATTTGGTCTACCAGCGAACTATTACTTTCAATGGGTGCAGCTCCAACATTGCCTTAAAGGCGCTCGGGTCATTCCGCGCTCTGATACTAGCGTGGAAGGGCTGTCAGAGGTGATTCGTTGTGTCGGGAGTTTACCAGGGGTGGCATCTAACTTTTACAAAATACTCACTCATAGTCCAGGCAGGGACACCCCTAGGGCCCAGCAGGCATGGGAGCGCGAATTGCACATCACTTTAACTCCCCAGCAATGGAAGATAGTCTGGAGCAAAGTGGTGCGGGTCTCTAGATCCGCCTCTGTCACTCAAACGCTCTTCTATTTTGCCCACAGATGCTTTTATACCCCTGAGAAGATGGCCAAATGGAATGTCAATACAAGCTCTCGATGTTGGTCCTGCCATACAGCGGTGGGTACCTTCGCCCATGTTATCTATGAATGTCCAGCACTACAGCAATATTGGGGGCGGGTTTGGGACCGGATACAAAGTATCCTACACTTCCGGGAGCCCCTTTCTTGGAAGATTGTGGGACTCCGCTCTGTGGCGGGGATCCCCTCTCTTCCCAGGACAGGCCGCTTCCTCCTAGATTTTATGTTGGGTATGGCTGTATGCTTAGTCACGAAAAATTGGAAGAATGGCTCCCGCCTAACTTTTACCGAATGGTGGAATTCTGTCTGCTTATATAGTACATATGAGCAGATACCTCGTCGGATGGCATTCCAGGTTCAGGACTGCTCTCATTTGTCTAAGTGGCAGATGCTTAATGACTATGTTCAGATTGCCAGATGCTCCAATATAGCCGTATAGCTACACTCATCATGTTGCAGATAATTATATTATCTCGAAAGATAATAATGTGTATATACACCCGATACTGGATTGTTATGTATCCCAGAGAAGAAGCAGGGGGGGAGGGGGGTGGTGGGGGTTTACTGTCCGTGATTGTATAATATTATCTGTTATGTCTTCTATTCTGTATGTCCTTTTGTTTCGATGTTCTAAAATGAAAATAAAAGTTTAAAAAAAAAAAAAAAAAAAAAAAACCGTGAATCAATTGTTTACTTTTTCAAAAAGAGTGGAGGCACATTCCAGTGTGGGCGTCCAGGCCCCTGCATGGCCGATCAGAATCAGGATGCCCAGAGGTAGACCCGATTCTGATCCCGTAGGGGCTAGATGTGTCCACGGGATTAGAATCAAGTCTAGAGCCTCAATGTGCAGGCCGGGCCCTGATTCCAATCAGCCTGCAGCCCAGCAGATCCCCGGCTACCTCAGTCAGGTTCCTGAATGGAGCCGCAGTGCCATGGCATTCCGTCACCATGGCATCGTGACTCCATTCAGGAGCCACAAATGCTGGCCGTCACTGATGTACTTCATTCCCCACAGCTGGACCCTTGATCCAGCCTCCCACAGCCAGGGTCCAGCTGCGGGGAACTACCTGCACCCACTACCTGTTTTACTGGGCCTGGCAGCTTGATCCCCCGATATCCAGGGGGACTTATTCCATCTCTGGAGTGGAATAAGTCCCCCGTCTAAGTTCATGGCCCCAGACATACAGGACCGACCTCAGAATCGGCCCTCTATATCTGGGGTCGCGGACCGCCCTCGCTCTGCCTCCGGAATGCCCCCTCCCGCCCCTCTCTAAGCCTCCCTATACAAATGAGTTGTTCATATGGGGAGGCTTTTGCCAGGGCTGGCAGGGGGGTGAATATTGGGACATTCATCCCTGCTATTTGCGGGACAGAATGACCCCCATAAGGACTAAAGATTACACCATGAAGCTACAAAGCAGTATGTTTAAAACAGATAGGAAAAAAATATGGTTTTCTCTCTAAATATAATCAAACTTTGGAACTCATTGCCAGAGAGTATGGTAAAAGCAAGTAATTGTAGCTGAGTTTTAAAAAGGTTTAGACAAACTCCTAGAGGAAAAGTCCATAAACCGTTATTAAGGTAGGCCAGTAGAAAACCACTGCTTATCCTTGGTGATAAGAAGCATGGAACTGGCAACCTTTGCAATATGTCAGGTACTTGTGACCTGGCTTCACCACTGTTGGAAAGAGGACACTGGGCTTCATAAGAACATAAGAAATGCCATATTGGGTCAGACCAAGGTCCATCAAGCCCACTGTACTGTTTCCAACAGTAGCCAATCCAGGTCAGGAGTACCTGGCAGGTTCCCAAAAAGGTACATAGGTTCCACAATGCTTGTCCTGGGGTAAGCAGTGGATATCCTTGGTCCTCTTTAATAATGGTTTATGGACTTTTCCTCCAGGAACTTGCCCAAACATTTTTTAAACCCAACTGCACTAACAGCTTTTACTACATCCTCCTGTAATGAATTCCAGAATTTGATTACGTGTTGAGTGAAAAGATATCTTCTCTTATTACTCTTAAATGGCTTATATTGTAGCTTCATTGCATGTCCCCTAGTCTTTCTACTTTTTCATGG
This sequence comes from Ichthyophis bannanicus, assembly GCA_033557465.1. NCBI lineage: Eukaryota > Metazoa > Chordata > Amphibia > Gymnophiona > Ichthyophiidae > Ichthyophis > Ichthyophis bannanicus. The sequence goes on from CM066036.1 coordinate 461,967,537, forward strand.
AGTAAACAACTGTTCTACATTTACCCGTTCATAGACTTTGGTCTGACCCAGTATGGCAGTTCTTATGTTCTACGTATTCAGACTGCCCATCCCATTAAACGTATCTCTTGAAATATCAGTTCACAAATTTTACTGAGTTGCAATAAGCTGTTTTTATTTCTGTTATGCTGCTTGGTCAAGCCAAGAAGTGCTGACACAATAAAGAAAAGTGTACTGGTGTCTATGCTGGTTCTATAAGGGTGAAGCTTAACTATTACAAGATCCATCCTCACCCACAGAGCTAACAACTGGAGTGTCCAGCTCATAGGGAACAAAAAGTGACAATTTATCAAATGTCTGTCACCTATTTTCTAAAAAGCTATAGGTCTGATGTACAATTATAAAACATCTAAATATAAAATCTATATAGACATAAAGAAGTTAAGTTTATAAAGTCATTCCTGCACATGTGTGGCCACATATGTGTGTAAATAACCTCTTATAAAATATTGACCGAAATAAAAGTAAGCGCTAGGATATCAAGACACGTAGTTTGCCAGCGGGCATGCACATGGGCAAAGATTGGGTGGAGCGGGGACAGAATGTGCAAATATGCATGTAGAGTAGGAAAACTATAATTTAGGTGCGTACTTGAAAAATGTAGATGTGGATATTTATACCAGTTCTAGGAATGGTGTAAATGTCTGTGCCTGCAATGTGGGTACATATTAGGCCACTAACGCTAGGATTTTATCAAGGCAAGTAAGCATCTACCTGTCTTTATAAAATAGGGTTAACAAAGTCACCTTAAAATGCACTCTAACAAGGTACTCTCTTATAAAATTACCCTCAGAGAGATAATATACTAGTTTTTGGATTTTGATGGTGTGGAGGAGTAACCTAATGATTTGTGCACTAGCTTAGGAACCAAGAAACCAGCGTTTGATTCCTACTAGTACTCCTTGGGCAAGTTACTTAACCTTCCATTCCTTCAGAAAATTCCAAGCTATCAATGTCCCTGTTTAACGTAAACTGCTTTGATTGAAATAATCAAGTGGTATAAAAGACCTGATAAATAATGTTAATGGGTTACTCGTATTGCTTACTGTTTCTTATAACATTATCTTCTTCCATGTAATGTTATGTTATTGTTACCTGTAAAGCGTGTTGATCTTTGGAAATGCATTATATAAACTTTTCAAATAAATTAATAAATAAAATAAAAGACCATACAACAAAAAGAATATAATAACCATATGAAACACAGATAAAATAAAATAGATGCCTGGTCAAAATGAGTGTCTTCATACATATTAATCAAAAAATGATGTCCTTTCAAGTCATCAGGGTATAAAATCACAAGAAACACGTTCTACTGTTATTTCTAAAAGACAGATAATTATTATTAATGATCTAATTTCTTTTGTGAGAGAGATCCATAATGCAGGTAAGCAAGAAGGCAGAAAGCACAGTGCCACAGCCAGTGACTTCTGACTTCCCAAAAACAACTTACAGACAGAATTAAGTGAGCCTTTTGCAACACCCTGGCACAGGGCCCATGAAGAAACTTCCTGTGGGTAAAGTGAGTACCTTGAGATTGCTGCTAGGAGAAAATAGAGCCAACAGGGCAGAAGTAATAAAGGATAATTTTTTCCACTATTGTGTGCACTTTTTAACTTGCTTGGGGTTTTTGTTTTTGGAGGACTGGGTTGTTCTTGGTTTTGTTTTGTTTTGTTTTTTTGCTAACTACAAAACTTTGAAGCCATTATTACTAGATTGTGCTAAAAGTTGAGAAAACTCAGATTTTCCTTATCACCAATTTGCTTTATGATTTCGGGTAAATCTAATTTCTGTTGACTCAGCTACAATTTGTAATAACAACAATATATAAGAACATAAGATATGTCATACTGGGTCAGACCAAGGTCCATCAAGCCCAGTATCCTGTTTCCAACAGTGGCCAATGATAATAATACGTTTTCCTTGTCCCGGTTATGAACATAAATGTACTACAGGTCTGTGCTGCAAAAGATAACCATTTCTTTAATCTTAATTAGAAAAAGCTTATTAAAGCCTTCTCTTTGATTTTATTTCTTATAATGTGAAACAATCCTTACCGATGGCCTTTTGTTCAAATTCCTCGGCCAGTGCCAGCATGTCCTCTGAGCTGTCTGTATCCAGCTCCTCCTTGGAAAGCTCCTTCAGGATCTTGCTACATCCCAAGGCAGCCACCAGGCAATCTTGAGTCTGCAAGCAAGACGGACGTAGGTCAGTAGCTGGAATAATGAAACCCCTGACAAAGGGCTTATCTGATTTAGAACAAATATGTCTCTCAGAACAAAAAAGTACCTAAACAAGTGCAGTCCTCAGTAAGATTATGGAATTTTTGTTGTTGTTAAGTGCCGTTGAGTCGGTGTCAACTCATGGCAACAATCTGGATAGTTGTCCTAAATCTGTTTGGTCTTCAGTCAGGTGGCTCATTGTTGACAGACTGGTAATCATTGAATCAGGTTGAGGAAGTAATTGAATTGTTAAACAATACATTTAGCCTTCTGGATAACTGTCCTATTAAGCTCTTTAAGGCATTTAGCAAGGAGATTTGCAGTTATGTTACTCCTTTGATTAGCAAGTCATTTGTTAACTGTGTAGTATTGTGGACAATGAAAGAAGCTTCTATATTTCTTATTTTTTTAAAAACCATCTGATCTTTTGAATTATAGACCGGTGTCCACGCTATGTTTTTTGATCAATGTAATAGAAAAGCTGCAAGGTTCCATATTAGGGATCACCAACCAGGAAAATGACCAGGCGTCATCATGGATAATACATTGAAATGCTATGCCCAGAGTGCAGCCATGGCCAATAAAGCAAACAGAATACTGGGAATCTTAAGGAAAGGAATGGAGAATAAAACCAAGGATATTATAATGCCTTTGTATCGTTCCATGGTGCGACCGCACCTTGTTAATTGTGAGCAATTCTGGTCACCATATCTTAAAAAGGAATTAGAAAAGGCACAGAGTGATCAAAATTATTAAGGGTATGGAAGGATACTCCTACGAGAAAATACTTAAAAAGGTAGGGCTCTTCAGCTTGGAAAAGAGACGGCTAAGGGGAGATGTGATTGAGAACTGTAAAATAATGAGTGGAGTGGAACGGGTAAATGTAGACTGGCTGTTTACTGCTCCAACAAGTAGAAAGACTAGGGGGCATGCAATGAAGCTGTTTTTCCCTTCTTTCTCCCCTTTTTCCTTCTTTCCCTTCCCCCCACCCCCTCTGCCCTTCTGTCCTTTTCCCTTTTCCTTCTCCCCCTTTCCTCTTCTCCCTCCCCTTCCACCTTTTTTTCCTCTTCCTTTCCCCCCTTCCTCTTTTCTCTCTTTTTTTGAGGTTTTTTAACATAACATTTTTCCTGTTTCCTCTAAGGTGTTCTTTATAAATGTTATCCTGACTTTGATTTTTATGATAGCAGCAGTTAATCAGACATATTTGGTAATACATTTATTTTCTCCTTTTTTATTAAGTTATTATAAATTATATGTATACACATTGTAACCCTTTTATGTATATATAGTTTTTTGGCAGATTTAGGCCTATTACCCTAGTGGCTTTTTGTATTAATTATTGGATTGCTGGTGAATATAGGAGTAGCATCCAGGTCGGTGACATAGTTTATAGTTTATTAAAAACTTGATATACTGCCTTTCAGACATCAAAGTGGTGTACAAGCAATTAAAAATGTAAAACAAAAAAGGAAAGGACTCCATTAACTGAACTGAAGAGTCAAGAAGAAAGGAGAGGGAGAGGAAAAGAGATAAGGGTTGTAGGGAGGGGGGAGCAGCCAAGAACAGTCACACTAAAATCAGGACAAATCTTATGCCAAATTAAAAAGATGTGTCTTCAGAGCTGGTTTAAACTGAGGATTGGAAGACTCAAGCCTAATATTGACAGGAAGAGAATTCCATAAATGGGGGCCTAAAAAGAATAAAGCTGAATGTCTGGTAATCTCGTAACAAGTATGTGATGGAGGAGGCAAGTGCAAGCGAAGCCCATGAATAAATCAAGGAAGCCATGGAGGAACATGCACAATGAGGAGGGAGGAGAGATAAGTAGGAATTCCACAATGCAGAATCTTACGAGTGAGTGTAAGAATCTTAAACTGGACACAGTGAGTAACAGGTAGCCAATGTGATCTGATAAGTAAAGGGAAAACACAGTTGAATCTAGAGGCATGATGCACGTGTTCTGAATAGCCTGTAGGTGTTTAAGCTGATGCTTTGGCAATCCTGCTGATGACTAAAGTGGGAAGAACGGATTGATCAAATTTGTCGCAGAGTATCAAAACAGCATTTCATCGCCATACTAATATGGCTCTGGAATGAAAGGGAGGTATCTAGAATGACTTTGAGATACTGGAGTGAAGACACAAGAGGTATTGGAGAAGCACTGAGAATAGGAGCAACAGTGGGTGATGGTAAGGATCCATTTAACCAAAGGGCAGAAGTCTTAGCTGGATTTAGTTTTAGACAGTTCTCTTGCAGTCACGCTGCCACAAGAGAAAGGCAATTGTTGAGAACTGTCAAGTCTGGGGCTATGAGATCTGTATAATATAGCAGCAGGATATTATCTGCGTAATAATACGTGTTGACACCCTGCTGCTAAATGATAGTAGCTAACAATGCTAGAAAGATATTAAAAAGGAGAGAAGCCAACACAGATCCCTGCAGGATACCACAGCTGAGAGGAAAAGGAGTGGAGGTAGAGCCACAAAAAGAGACAAAGTATGAATGCTGTGAAAGAAAGGAGCAGAACCAATGCATTACTGTGCCCTGAAATCCCGCTGAGTGAAGGCGCGAGAGAAGTAGAGAGTAGTTTACCAGATCAAATGCATAAGAGAAATCTAATGACACCATAAGAGAAATATTTCCTCTGTCAAGGAAGTATCGGACATCATTAAGAGCAGAGAGGATGATGGTCTCAGTACTATGTCCCATCCTAAACCCTGATAGCCAAGGATCTAAGTAACTAGTTTTCTCAAGATAAGTTAAAGCCTGCTGGAATAGTAGGTTGAATCCTGGAGGAAGGCAATGATATAAGAATGCCTCTTCACCATCTTGGACCTATGTTTCCATAAGAAACAACAGGGAGGTCAGTAAGAGGTAGTGAACTAATGCAGTTTTGGCGCGAACAAGTCAACAGTTCAAGAGAGAACAAAGATACGGCCTGGATAGCAGATGCTCTGCAGAGAAGTCTTTAAACCAGAGTGAGTTCCAGCAAAGTTGCAGGAGTCACCCCAAGGAGCGCACTCAAGGAGCGCGCCTGCTTCTTGGGCGCACGCCTTCGTGGCACATAGAGCTTGGGTGGTGCTTGAAAATAAGCGGTGCTTGGGTCACCTAGAGGATCACCTGACCCAACACAGTACAGAAGCTCAGGACTAGTGCCACAGGGCATAAACACACAAGGGTTACAATGTGGTTATAGTGGGAGCAGGAGACACACAATACAGGAGAATGCACAGAGAGAGTGCTAGAGTAGAGAGCTTGAATGATGCTTAAAGTAAGCTGTACTTGGGTCACCTGGAGGATCACGTGACCTGGCCCAGTATGTCGGGCATGGAAACACAGGACTAGTTCAAGGTATTGACTGGAATAATAGCTGCAGGGCAAAAACACACAGGGTTACAAATGTGTTTATAGTGGGAGCAGGAGGCTCACAACACAGGAGCATGCACAGAGAGAGTGCATATTATTATTTTATGTAATTTTAATGGGCAGTATACATATATATATATATATATATAATTTACTGTCTTATTATTGTATGGTTTCTGTTTTATTGTTTTTGTATGTTTTTATTTATATTATTTCATTTTTGAATTTATATTTTCTATAGATCCCTCATGAAGGTGTCTTTGCTGAAACTCAGCTGAGTCAGGTCCATTGAAGAATTTTCAAGTACGTATTTACAGCTGTGGTCATTCTCCACATTGCCTTTTTGTTCTTGTCTGACTATGGAGATTTCCTTCCTTTTTTTCTGACATTCTTGCTATATCATTCCCAAAGACCAGTTTGGTGCTATAATTAACAGGGTCATTTAAAGCACCAGACTGGTCTTTGGGAATGATATAACGTTTTTTAACAAAACTACGCAAAGCTGTTGTAGCTGCACAATTACAAAAATATGTGGACAATCACGATCTATTTAACAGAACTCAATTGGCTTTCCAGAACCGATATAGCACTGAGACTTTACTATTGATGTCAATGTCAGAATTGCATCGGGCAGTAGGCCAAGGGGGCCAAGCCATTTTAAAGCATTGTGATCTTTCCACTGTATTTGATCTAATTACAAACACAGAAACATAGAAACATGATGGCAGAAAAAGACCACATGGCCTATCTAGTCTGCCCTTCCATATCCACTACTACAATAGTCCCCTTTTTTTTTTTTAGAAATCCTCTGTTTGTCCAATGCTTTTTTGAATTCAGAAACTGTCCTCAAATCTACCACCTCTACTGGGAGACTATTTCACGCATCTATCACTCTTTCCGTAAAGAAATATTTCCATATATTACTCCTGAGTCTAGCCTCTTTCACCCTCATCCTATGTCCCCTCATAGCAGAGTTTGCTTTCAAATGAAAGAGGCTCTCTTCCTGTGCATTTATGTCAGGGAGATATTTAAACATCTCTATCATATTTCCTCTATCCCACCTTCCCTGTAAAGTATACATATTTTGATCCTTAAGTCTATCCTCATATGCTTTATAATGAAGACCACTAACCATTTTAGTAGCCGCCCTCTGTGCCAACCTCAACCTGTTTATATCCTTTTGAAGGTGTGGTCTCCAGAACTGCACACAATGCTCCAATTGAGGTCGCACCAAAGACTTATACAGAGACACTATAACCTCCTTATGAAACAACAAGTGAGCTAGGCATCTGAGCTGTGGTGTGGAATTGATTTCTTGTGCATCATTCTATCAGGGTGAAATTAAAGGGAGAATTGTCTTCAGGCTAACAGTCAGAATATGAAATACCACAAGAATCCCTCGTCACCAATATTGTTTAACATCTATTTGAGCTCATTAGATGAGTTTCTACAACAGTCAGATTTTCACTTCCACATATCCGCTAGTGATATTAATATACAGCTGTAGTCAACATTATTAGTATTCTTGCATTTTAGGTATGTTGTGCACAATATCTTGAGAAATAATTGGGAATATTTTAACGGTATATCATTATAATATTTTAATAGCACGTTCAAAGGTATAGAACCAAAAAAAAAGATGTCTGTGCAACTTAAACATAGTAATTTCTAAAAAAAAAATATGACCTGGTCAGGATTAATGGCACCCTTCACTAAATTTAGGTTGCACAACCCTTGGCAGTGAACACAGCCTCCAAACATTTTTTGTAACCATCTATAAGTTTCATATATCTGTCTGCTGGTAGTTTCTCCCACTCTTCAACTACAATTTGTTCCAGATCATGAATGTTTCCAGGATTCCTTTTACCAATGTCAGATTTCAGCTCTTTCCAAAGGTTCTTGTTTGAAGTGAGATCAGGACTCATTGCTGATCAGTTTAAAACAGTCTATGTTTTCTTTTTTAACCATTCTTTTGTACTTCTGGATGTATGTTGTGGGTCATTGTCCTGATGGAGGACCCATGACCTTCAACTAAGACCTAGCTTTCTAACACTAGGTAGCACATTTCGCTTCAAAATACCTATGTAGTCCTCTGATTTCATAATGCCTTTAATACGTTCCACACCTCCAGTTCCTGAGGTAGCAAAACAGCACACAACATTATGGAACCTTCACCTTATTTAACTGTAGGAAGGATGTATTTTGCCTTCTAAGCTTCATTTCTTTGCCTGTAAATGTATCATTGGTCTGCATTGCCAAAGAGCTCAAATTTGATTTCATCGGTCCACAGAATATTTTCCCAGGATTGTGGTTTCTCAAGGTGGGTTTGGGCAAAGATAAGGTGTACCTTTTTATGTCTGTCTTTGAGTAATTGGGTCCTCCTTGGCCTTCGCCTATGAAGTCCTTCTTTGTTTAGTGCACGGCATATGGTGCGGGTTGAAATCACCACTCCCGATTGCTCCAGGTCAGCCTTAAGCTCTTTGTATGTTGAACGTGGTAGTTTTCCAACAGTTCACACTAACCTTTGAAAACCTCTTGGATTAATTTTCCTCTTCCCACCACATCCTGGAAGGTTCGTGACAGTTCCATGAGCAGAAATTGTCTTAATAACAATGTGAACTGTAGACACAGGATGCCAAGGTCTTTAAAGATGGCCTTGTACCCCTTTGAAGTTTGATGTTTGCTGATAATGGGTTTCTGACTGTCTCAGGCAGCTCTCTTGTCTTCACCATTGTGAAAATGGAACAGGAAGTGAATGTGGCTTTTTTAAACTTTAGAGCCACCGTTCAATGGTTGATTCAATGAGCATAATTAACCAATTGCTTGAGAATTGTGATCATTAGATAAATGCAGATTATGAATTTGATGAAGAAACCATGAATTGGAGCCCATGGGCAGTGGAAGGCCTTTTTCTTTGGGGGCCCATGCACTGGCCAAGCTCTGCCCTAACTCCACCCCAAATTTCACTCCATGAGAAGAGATCCTTCCTGTTCTGCTTGCAGGGTCTGATCTTCCACGGACAGACAAGGAGGGTCTTTGCCATGATTGTGGCCAGGAGGCAACTGGCTGCCCATGGGGATCTCATTTCCTGCAGGCAGACAGGAAGGGTCTGCCGCAATCATGGCTTCTCTTCTTCTATCTATGGGAGATAGGATCCCTCAGGCAGCCCGCTGCCTGCCATATCATGATTTTTGATGGGGGCCAGAGCCCATGTGGCCCATCCCTTTCCAATCCCTATGCTAGAGCCCCATGCTAAAGCTCTAGTGCCTGCACTAAATAAGGACCGCAGATCAGGGACATGTGCACAGGTGTCTGCATTTGCAGCATTTAGATCCTGCGCACAAAAAGGCACTTGAGCATGTGTGCTGGAATGCTATGTGGCACATAAGAGCTATATTATTCTATTCTGAGGTTCTGTGGCACAAAAGAGACCCTACAAAGCTAAGATTTCTAACTTTACTATTTGGTTAGTTTTTTTATATAAATTTTCCTTGCCTATTGCTTACCTGTTTTATTCCCTTATAATACTTCTTAGGCACTGTGGTCTGTTAAGGTAACTGTATCAAGGGAGGGGGACAAATGCAGAAGAACCAGAAAAAAACAAAATTTAAAAAAAAAGAAACCATGTTCCTCCTATCTTTCTGTCTCTATCACATTTCTATCTGTTCACAGCCACTTTGATCTACAGTGGCAAACAACCTAAATTGTGTTTGTAAGATTAGGAAACTTTAGCTTGCCTACATTCCTTGCATAGTCTTTATAAATCAGAACTCTGAGTGTGTCTTCAGTACATATAAGGTCTACTGGCCAGGGACATTTAGATTTCCACCCATTCTAGCCCTCACCCCACCCACCCCAGGGTTGCATTACCTAGATAGTCACCATATAGATTAACATCTGTCCTCCAATTAGGTATAACACCCATCTTTTCTCCTTGTCCTTGAACTGCCTTATAACCATCTTAATCAGCATGTTGTGTAATCAATTCAATAGCTGTGATGCCTTCATTCTAAGAAGACTCATTTGGAGCCTAAGATCTTGCCCTATATGTCTCAAGTTATCTGCTATGCATAAAGAACTGATTCTATTAAGGGAACAATTAACTGAATTAAACACACCTCCTCCAGGTACAAATTTTAAAAAATGCACCGCCACTCCCAGAAAGAATCAAGCAACCCAGGAAGAAATGGATCACAGTGGTCTCTGGTAGGTTGTGACCTGTAACACAGAGATACCCTCTCCATCAAGAGATATCCCTGCATAATACCTTCTCTGCCTTGGGAAATGAGAGTGCCCAATTAGTAGAAGCTGAAGTGATCTTAATGAGAAGGTTAATGCCTAATGTACTGACAAGGCACCAAATATGAAGAAAAAAAATCACAAAACAGGAAACTATCACTACTTGGAGATTCCATCATCAGAGGCACCAACTTGGGAGCACAGTTCAAAGGAGAGAAGATGGTCAAATGCCTCCCAGGCTCTTCAGCTAGCAGGAATATAAACCAAATTGTTGGCATAGTTGCAGAAAGTGAGCACTCCAATACTGATGTCCCTTGCACAGGATTCTTTCTGTCTCTTCATTCTCTGCATAGGCAACGGAACCAGGTGGGCTACAGGGGCCATGGTGAATACTAATATTTCGTCCAGCACAACATCAGCAATTAGACAGCTTGGGTGCAGAGCAAAAGATTGGATTGTTTGTTCTCACCAACCAAAAAGGTATAACATTGTCCCTAATTCTCTTGCCTTTCTCCTTTATTTTCTTCTTTCTATCTAAAAAAAAAGCCCATGTATGCAGTAGGTTGCTGCCATCTACTGGCAAGATAAAAGGAGTGTGTCATTATGCCTTCACTCTGAAATTCTATAGTTCAGCATAATATCTGTCTTGGATCTCTGATTTAGAGAAGCAATTCATACACTGTTCTGTCATAACTTCTAATACTACTTTTATCTCTTAGACAAAGACACATTTAATTATAATGTAGCTCTGATATAGGAAACAGGTTTAATTATTCTTCTTCCAACCACATCTGTTATGTCCCCTATACTGTATAACACTGACTTAAATGCCTTATGATCCAAAAAAGGATGCACTTGTTTAATCATTTTTAGCTGACAAAAGTCTTTCTTACTGTAGATATGAGGTGAGCCTCCTTAGTTTAAAAGAAGGGAGACATCATTTCAGAGATCCAAAGCCCCTAAACACTGACCTCTACTGTGGTAAGAAGAGCAAGAAAAGATTACATATAAATGTTCTTGACTACCAAAAACTGTTTATTTTCAATCATTTCTGACATAGATTCATAGAGAAGAGGGGAGTGTGGGGATGCTCATGGGTGGGTGGGCTGTTGTGCATCTGTAATAGGGATGGAATTGTTTGAGTATCTTTTAGGGGTGGAGCATACAGATTAGGATGGATGTAGTTGTAGGGATGTGTGTTGGGAAGGAGATTGTGTTAATGAGTATTGGGTATAGTTGTGTGTTTTGGGGAAGGAGCTTTGGCTGTGTATATGTAAATAAGTAGTGCATATATCAGAGGTTGGGGTTTGTGTTTGAGGAATGTTGAGGGTTTGTGTGCATGTGCTTGAAATGAAGGCGCTGTGAGGGTATCTAGAGGCTGGAGAACATCTGTGGCACAGGGATAAGGGTATGGATTAATGTGTGAGGGTGTATTTGGTTATTTTGGTCTTAACTTACAATGTAAAACAACCTTGATGGTTTGGGCTGTTGTGCAGTATGAGAGGAATTTTACAAGATCTGTCCAAATGCAGGCACGTCCAGATGTGGATGTAATTTCACAAATCTGGGCATGCCCGATATGGACATCTGCAGGGGCAACTACCTAGACATCTCCAGAATGGTATTACAGAACCTGGACATCTAGGATAAGCTAATGGTTGGAGTAGTTGGCTAGGAACATGGCAGCAAGGGCTCAAATCCTGTTGCTTCTATCATTGACATTGTGCCGAATACTGGAGATAAGCAAGTGTATTCTTCTCTACACTCTCTGGATGTTTTTCATTTAAAATGATTCAGATACTTGTTCATCACTATTTGCTCCTCGGAGCAGATCTAAGGTTAGGCATGATGCCGAACATCCATGATGTTTTTGTGATCAGGCAGGGACATCCCAGTTCCTGGGAACATAGTAACCATGCCTCCAGGTTCCCGGGAACACCCTGGTCATGCTTCCTGCATGCCCCTGCTCAGATTCAAACATACTCACATTAGAGATGTCCCCAGAGCCAGCTTTTAAATTGACTCTGGAGACGAATAAGGCTTCTATGATGACCCTCTATATAAATACATAATGTAAATAAATAAAAAATATATTTGGATGGGTTAGAGCTATGTGCAGATTATGGTGAATGTGTGGTGGAAGCTGTCTAGGGTATAGAGAGTGATGTGTGTATGTACAGTATATGTATGTGTGTGTTTGTATGTGGACTTTGTGCAACCAGTAGGTTAAAATAAATAGATAGCTTACCTGTTTGGTGGCCCAAGAGGGGTGCAGGACTTCACTCCCAGGACTCAGAGAGAGCACTGGAGCCTCCGATAAATTAAAAGAAATGTAATCCTGGATTTGCAGGCTTTAAAAGGCCTATTTTAATGCTAAAAATGAAGTTTAATTTTAAATCAAGTCCTGGCCCCATAAGAAAGCATTGAATGTGCTGAGGAAAGTGCAGGGATCTCTTTAGTGAGCAGTCTTTCAGGAGAGAAACTGCAGAGATTGATGCATGGAAGCAGTATTTAAATGTGCTGTTTCATAGGCTCACAAGAACAGCACAGAAACCTAAAATATATTCTAATTGGATGTGCAAAAATACTTGTAACTGGATATTTGGGGGGGAGCAGGGGGCTGCCCTTTTTCAGAGCATTGTTGAGGTACTATTTGCAGTTCTAGTAGTGGAAGACCACTAAACAGTTTATCTTGGGAGGACTGAAGTGAAACTTAAAGAAGCAGTTGGGGACTGGAAAAGAAAAGGGAAGGAGGTCTGTGTGTGCTGGGGAAGTTTAAGGTGACTGGAAATTGGGATAAAAATGTTTAACCTCGAGTCATTGGTCTGCTTATTGTTTGATGCCTGCTTAGAGAGTGAATTGGAAGAGAGATATACTCTAAGGGGTATGTTTACTAAACAGCAGTAGCGACTTCCAATGATTTCAATGAGGCTGCGACTCCAATATCACACCAAAGCCGCTGTGACTGTTTAGTAATATACCCCTAAGTTGTATTAGTTGTGCTCTGTGTTTGAAGCATAGATTTTCCAGGTACAAGTTGTATTGGAGGAAAAGGATTTGCTCAAACAGAACCTTCTGACTGAGTTTTCATTTTAAAAGTTCTGGTTTTGGACAGAACTAAGAGAGAGTATATAAAAAAGGAACAGAAGGGAGCTTCTTTAAAAAAAATTTTGAAGTAGTGAAAAGCTTCTGAGAATAAAGAACTTTTGTCTGTTGAGAGATACAACCAAAATCCTGAAAAAGGATTTCTTGGAGCTGGATTTGATAAGAAACAGAGAAACCTTTCCTGCTTTATAAATTGGAAAGTTTCAAAGGAATACTGGATTAAGCTCCTTCAAGAAACTAAGGGGTATGTTTACTAAACTGCGGTAAACGTGAATAACGCACGTTGTACGACGTTTACGATCATTAGCATGCTATAGAGTGCGCTGTAGCGCATTAACGATCGTAAACGTGCTATAGCGCGTGTTATCACGTGCTAACGCGCGTGATGCTCTGCAGCATGGTAAAACAACGCAGAAGGCAGAGAGAGGGCGGAGAGAAGGGGTCAATGGGCGGAGAGTGGGCGGGGAGAGGCTCCCATTACACTAACGTGCTAAATTTCAGAGCTGAATTCCAACGCGAATGAAAACCTGCCGTTAAAGGCATATTAAAGGGGAGAGAAACCATTTAAATGTCAGCAATGTACAGCCTAGGCAGGGAAACCAAAAAAAGGTGATAAGTGTGATACATGTGCACAAAACAAAAGGGCACAGAAACACTAAAAATGACCCCAACAAACTGGAACAAAAACAGCAACCAAGCTGGCCAATAGTGGTATCAATGAGAAACATCAACCTCCCCCCCCCCCCCCAGTAAGCTCCATTGAACAGATATTTATGTATTTCTTTATGTTAGTTATGTATTTATAAACCGCGGAAGGGTCCATACCCCGTCCCCATACAAGGTGCACGGGCCCACAGTGAAATAGCACTGTTCAGGGACTTCCCCACTATCGGACAGGGTTCCTATGGCATGCACATGTCCCACAACATCAGGGCGGGCATGTCGGAACGGGCAACTGGTCAGATGCTGGAGAAGGGGATACAGAGGGCTGCAGGCGGCACATGCTATGGAGCAGCTGGGCCACAGTGGGGACTAGGGTGATGCCTAGCTGGCCCATAGGAATGCTGAAACAGTAGAACAGCCAGACAGCAACTGCTGAGGGCCCAACATGGGCAAGAGTGTGCTTCCCACAGTGTCACAGGGAATAGTACCCAGCAGGTACCCCCAATGGCACGGAACATTGGCAGGCGGTGCTGGGGGAAAGCGTGGGCAGCTATGCGGGCACCCCCACCCCAGAACACGCACCATAGGCAGCCGCCTACCTGCACACTGGATGGCTTGAGACCACACACCACCAGCGCCACCAGCAAAGGGCATGTCAGCATGGTGGCTGAGGGATACTGGTGGTGGAGGGGGCAGTGGCAGCTGCCCAGAGCAGACCGTGGCCTAGCCCCCTTCACGTGGGTGCAGTGCACTCCAACAGACAGACCCTGTCTGACCAACAGTCATGTTATCACCAGGGAACGCACCATCTCTGTGAGAACATGGTGGTGCAGTGCACAGAACCAGTGTATTCAGAAGCAGAAGGTCACAGGTTCAGGTCCCAGCTGTGGTTTCCGCCAACCCAGTCCTCATATTTTACCCACTACTAGAACGGGCTAATACAGACAGAACCAGTCTTGCAGATGACGTAAACATGCCCAAAACACCCACATTTTACCCTACAGAGCACAGACACCATAAACATGCACATTACCTAGAGCAGAGCCTCCCAAATGCAGTCCTGGAGGGCCAAACACCATCCCGGTTCCATGCTGCCTCTTATAAAGATGCCTGTACTGCATTTCTATGCGCCACCCCCATGGTATGCAGATGTATCTCATGCATATTCATGAGGGACAGCATGAAAACCCGAACAGTGTTTGGCACCACAGGACTGGAGTTGGGAACCTCTGCTGTAAAACAGCAGCCAACAGGGGCAGACGCACCCGCACCCACAGGCACCATTATCCAAAGCCTCCTGGAGAGGTAGGACTTTGGGCTCTGCATGCATCTCCCAATACTAGCACATGCATACCGTATTAATGCCACCCTAAACCTGGGAATATGTTACACAGCTATCAGAAGGTTGCTATGAGCACTGGCAGATAGCAATTCCTAGGTTAAGTACAATTTCCTGAGTGAGCTGCATCATAGCAACCTTTCTGATGTCTGTGGAGTGTGCTACAGGTCCTGTGTCTAACAGTGTTTACCAACCTGGGGAGTGACTCCGACAGTATTGCGTACCATAGCCATGCCTGCACTGTGCCCAGGACTGGTGTGGTGGCCTGGGCTGCCCAACATCTCTAGTGTTGCACAGTGCTTGCATAGGTGTGGGGAGTGCTTGTCTGTCTATCCAGTGTGTGGTGGCTTCCAACACCCTCCACAGCCCACACTGCTAACACTGTTGCCAGTATTGGCCTGCCAATGTGCATAATGAGGAGCAAGGTACCGTGGGAATAGCCTGGATAGGGTGGCCTGGCCTGTCCGCATCTGCACAGGGCATAGGGCAATGGCCGGACATTGTAGTGCCCGGTACCACCTGCACGGACAGGGTGGCCATAGCATGTCCTGCTGGGAGGTCACTCTCACCCTGACTGAGCAGTGACCATGGCATGGCTAGGTTCCACCATAGTGCTATATAGCATTTCTCTTATGTGATATATATGGGTTTCCTTTTGGGGACCAATCATGGACTTATCTGCTTGGTGTGTATGTTGATATCCCCGTTCTGGGTACATGCATCTCCTCCAGGACCATGCACTATGGACTAGCTGGCGGACTGTCTGCAGCTAGTATGTATCTTGCTGGAACACCGTGCAGTGGCTGGAGGCTTGCTGCTGGGGAATGTCAGATAATGGTGGGGGGCAGCTGAGCATTTCCAGACCTGCCGTCTGTCTGCTCTTGCTGTACGGGTGTGTACTGCTCTGCATTGCTTGCCCTGTAGGGTGTTTGATCCCGAGTGGGACTGGGGTAATGGTCTCCTCTACTGCCACCATTGCAGAGGGTTGGAAGTGGATCTGTGGGCGGGAGATCCTGCCCCCCACCCTGAGCCCTAGAGGGTGTGTTGGGTGGTGGTATGTAATCTCCCTGGTAACCACAGCGGAATGTGGGTGTGGTGCCATGCAGTCCTCCTGTAGCCAGCCATGTGTTTATTAGCAGCTCTAGCCCACTGGTTACTTCACTGCCCATGGAGCCAGTGGTCGTAGGTTCACAACCCACAGTGGGGTTCATTGATAGGGCTGTCTTAGGCATTGTCTATTTTTACTGTATATTAGTGCTGCCAGCAGAACCACCCTCAGGGTACTGTCACCTTAGGGTAGCTCAATAGGCGCCCTATGGAGCGCCCTATAGGACGCGATTTACGTGGCATCCAATAGGGCACGACTTACGCGCCGCCCTATAGGGTGCACATTACGCAGGCGCCCTATAGGGCGCACATTACGCGGCACCCTATAGGGCGCACATTACGCGGCGCCCTATAGGGCGCACATTACACTTCGCCCTATATTATATGTATTATATGCCATTTGAAAGGAATATTTAGGCGCGCCCTATAGGGCGCGCCTTACACTTCGCCTTATAGGGAGCGCCTAAATATTCCTATCAACTGGTATATAATACATGACCATGTCAGAGAGAACGTCACTATTGGAACATATTTCATAGGAAGGGTACGCCTTTCCTGACATATGCAAACTGTAACCCGCCTGCAGACTAAATTATTATAGTCCGCTTTCAAAGGGTTGCACAGGATGCCTCAGCCAGCCTTACTCATTGGACACTCTGGGGAATCGAACCCATGACTTTTGTACCATCAGACTGTGTAGTAACCATTGTGCTACAGCTCTGTTTTTGTTTTTTGGGTGTCTGCGCGCTGTCTTAAGCATGCACGCAGTAGCGCGCTGTAACGATCGTTGCTCCGCAGCGCGCAATAACGCACGTAACTGCGCGTTATTGGCTACGATGTCCCGCCCATGTCCTTTTTTGGCTTTCCTTTCACTAACGCGGCTCCTAACGTGAATTGCACTAACGCAGTTTAGTAAACATACCCCTAAATGTGCTGAATGCTAAGACTGTAGCAAAGCTTCTTAGAGAAAAGAAATATTTTAAATCCTGTGCAGAAGAGCTAGTTCTGTTGGACATGGCAGTTTGGAGTCCTCTGAGCAAAGGGGAAAGGGAAACTGCCTTTCTTTGAAACCGCTGGAGAAATTGGAAAGGAAAGCTGTATTGAGTTCCTCTAAGGAACCTAAGATTACTAGAAGCTGGAACTATAGAGAAGCTCTTTGGAAAATATATATATTTAATCCTGTGAAGGAGTCTGGGCAGTTTAGAATCCTAAGAGAAGTGACACTGCTGCATGTTATTGGAAGCAGTGCAGAGAGAGAGAGGGGGGCACTGGTTTTAGACTTATGACAGAAGGACGGCCTAATTCAGGTTTAAACTGGAACTTCCTGAGTTCTTAAAGGAATAATTTTTTTATGACTATTAAAGGCGTGACTGTACAGTGTTTGTATGGGCTTAGGTAGAGACATTAAATTATCTTTTATTTTTGTATAAGAATAGGGACAGTATTCTACATTAGATCCCAGTCAACATACTAACCCCCAAGTGACTATGGGCTTCAATTAGTGCCAAATACTGTTACTGGAATATTAACAGGCTCCTCAAGACAACAACACATTACACCCACCCTAAAGAGTTTAGACTGGCTGCCAATAGCACAAAGGATAAAATACAAAATAGCAACCATCATCCACAAGATCTTACATAATTTATTAGCTCTCTGCATTGAGGACCTAATCAGTAGAACACCCACAACAAGGGCAAGAAGAATAGCGAATTAAAACCTACTAGTCATCCCTCATCTCAAGACAAGATGCACACAGCAAACCAACAATAGAGCTTTCTCACTGTTCAACCCAGCATTCTGGAACTCACTCCCTGAACCTATAAGATCCACACAGTCTACTCAGGACCTGAAGAAATTATTAAAGACACATTGTTTAATTGAACACTATGGCCCTAATGCTTTCACCTAACCCCATATAAAATAACTTCCATCTTAACCAGCAGACAAATGTAATTACCCTGTTAGCTCCAAGTTGTATCACCCTTAGTGCTATGTAATGACAACTCAGTTGAGTTTGTTTGTTGTTTGTTCTCTGTAAACTGCTTTGAATTAAAGGCGGTATAGAAAAACTCATTAAATAAATAAATGCATAACTTGCTATCTCAGAAAACTAATTTATTCTATATCTGCATTATTTTTCTATCAGCAATAAAGTCTAATTTATATACTAACACAGGGTTAGTTCACTTTGGGGCATGTTTACTAAAACCCCGTTAAAGTGCGGGCCGCGGTAGAGTGCGGATGCCATATAAGGAGTGGGCGTTCCGTCCTGAAAAAGAAAAGTCGGAATTTAAATATGCGCATCAGATAGCTGCGCGGGAGGCATATGTGGTACGCTGATGAGCAAGCAGAAGAGCAGAGCCATAGCACAATGGTTAAGACACCTACCAATGGTGCAGGGATCAGGGTTTCAATCCCCACAGAGCTCAATAAAGACAGCTGGCTGAGGCATTGAAATAATGGGCAGCATAAGGCTGCATGCTAATGTTTTTGGAGGCATATTAATAATGGGCAGCATAAGGCAGCGTGCTAATGTTTTTGGGGGCATTTTAATATTGTGAGGCATATGGTGGCTCGCTGATGTGCAAACACAAAAACCAAACCACAGCCCAATGGTTAAAACACTTCCCAATGATGTTGGGATCAGGGGTTCAATCACCACTGTGTGCAATGAAAAAGCCTGGCTGAAGCAGTGATGTTTTTCTAAAAGTGCGATAGGATGCATATTCATTTTGTGAGGCCTAAGGCGGCGCACTGTTAATCTTTTGCATCATAAGGTGTTGCGCTGTTAGGTTTTGCGTCATAAGGCGGTGCGCTGTAAATTTGGGGCATAAGGTGGTGCGTTGAAGTTTTTGGCGGCATAAGGCGGTGCGCTGTCAGGTGTGGACTGCATAAGGCGGTGCGCTGTTAATGTTGAGAGGCATAAGGTGGCTCGCTGATGTGCAAACACACAAACAGAACCACAGCACAATGGTGCAGGGATCATGGGTTCAATCCCCCCACAGTGCCCCATGAAGATGGCTGGCTGAGGCATTAATTTATGAGGCGCAGAAATACTGGGCATCATATGGCGGCGAGCTAATGTTTTTGGTGGCATATTAATACTGGGCGGCATACGGCGGCGCACTGATGTTTATGGAGGCATTATAATACTGGGCGGTATAAGTGGCACACTGATGTGCAGGAAGAAAAGCAGAGCCACAGCCCAATGGTTAAGACACTGGCCAATGGTGCAGAGATCTGGGGTTCAATCCCCCAAAATGCCCAATGAACAAGGGTGCCTGAGGTATAACATATTAAGGGGAAGATTGCTTTAGGAGGCATTTTATTCATATTTTAATTAGCACTACTAGCAAACGCACTCCCAAAGCGTGTTAACATAAGGTGCCCTATAAGGCACATTTTAAAGTGCACTGACAGCCAAGGCACCCTAGAATGTTGCTTATAGGGTGCTTTAGAGGGTGCCGTATGAGGTACCGCAAGGTCATTGTACTGGTTTTTATGGCAGCACTGTGCAGGTTAAGGGATGAAAAGCATAAGTAGGTGCACTGACAGGCAAGGAGGAGCAGCAGTGGAGGACAATGGTTAAGGCACTGACTGCTGAAACCGGGGTCATGAATTTGCTCCCCAGTGTGCCTAATACGTAAGGCTGGCTGTGGCATCAGCTTTGCATTGTACATATTTTGGCCTGCAGCAGTTTAATTTTATGTTATTAATTGCTGCCAGCAAACACGCCCTCACCTGCCATAATTGAAGGTGCCGTATAAGGCACCCTATAAGGCACTCCAGAGGGCACATTAGAAATTGCACTGTCCGCCACAGCACCCTAAAATGTCCCAGGATATTGTATAGTGCACCTTATGTGGACAGGAACCATGAGGTGCCCTATAGGGCGCCCTATAAAGCACCCTCATAGGCACCTTATGGGTACAGTACGCTGAGGGTGTTTTTGCTGGCATCAAAATATGTACATTAAAAAAGATGCTTTGGGCAGCCCTATCAAATAACCCCACTGTGGGTTTGAACTCATGACCTCTGGCTTCAGAGGCAGTGAAGTAACCATTGGGCTACAGCTCTATAGCTGCTAACAAGCCCTTGGCTGGCTGCAGAGAGCATGCACGTCACCACACAGAGAGTCTGCTGTGGTCACCAGGATAGGGTTAGCCCACCCATACCCATGATGCACTGCACATGCAAATCAGCTGTCCACAGATTAACACAAGATGGGCAATGCACCCCCAAAGCACCTCGGCCCGTTAGAGGGAAGTGACCATGTGCACCTACACACCACCTCGGCCTGGTAGGGGGTACTGACCGTGTGTTTTACTGGCACAGAGTAGCTACACACCGTCACATTGTGCGGGTACTGTGCTCACCCTGAGGGTGCAATGAGGCGCCCAGGACCAGGTCCACAACACCTTCCATAGCTGAAAGAGACCATGCTGGCGGTCCAAAGCAGTGTTAATGTGTGAGATAGGTAGTTCCTGCACTGAACACCTTGGATATCTCTGTCTGACTCAGTTAGGTGTTGCTTCTATGGACTTCTAGGTGGGCCATGTACCACCACCCCCCCCCCCTCTCCCCTCCTCCAGGGCTGAGGGTGGCAAACAGGGTCTCCAATCAATAGATCCACATTCTACCTCCCTGCAAAGGTGGCAGTAGAGGGGTCCATCAACCCCGGTCCTGCTGAGGAGCAGACACCCCACAGGGCATTCAATGCAGCTCTATAACACATCCATAACACAATAGCAGACAGATATTAGGCCTGGATATGGTGAGCTGCAACCCACCACTATCTGATATTCTTCTGCAGCAACTCATCAGCCACTGCACCCTGCAAGTTGCTCCATCACAACACATACCAGCTGCAAACAGTGTGCAAGTTAGTCCACAGTGCATGTTCCCAGTGGAAATGCATGCACCCAGAACTGGGATGTCAGCATACACAGCAAGCAGATAAATCAGTGACTGGGCCCCATAAGGAAACCCATATCTATCCCATGAGAGAAATACTATATAGCACTATGGGGGTGCCTAGCCATGCTGTGGTCACTGCACAGTCAGGGTGAGAGTGATCTCTCAGCAGGACATACTGAGGTCACCTTGTCTGTGTAGGTGGTGGCCGGGCACTAAAATGTCCCAGTCAGTGCCCTATGCCCTGTGCAGATGCACCCTGGCCAGGCCACCCTGTCCGGCCTATACCCATGGTACCTTGCTCCTCATTATGCACATTGGCAGCCCAATACTGGCAACATTGCTGGCAGTGTGGGCTGTGGAAGGAGTTTGCAGACACCACACACTGGATAGGCATACAGCCACCCCCACACCTATGCCAGCATTGTGCTACTATAGAGGAGTCCAGCAGCCATACCCACCACACCAGTCCTGGGCACAGTACAGGCATGGATATGGTACGCAATACTGTTGGGGGTCACTCCCCAGGATGGTAAACACTGTCAGAGACCAGACCTGCAGCGCACACCGCAGACATCACAATGATTGTTATGGTGGAGATCAATGAGCAAAATGTGCTTAACGTAGGAATTGATATCTGCCAGTTATCAAGGGCAACGTTTGATAGCTGTGTACCATATACCCAGGTGTAGGGTGGCAGTGCTAAGGTATGCAACTGCTAGTATTGGGAGATACAGGCAGGGCCCACTGTCCTGCCTCTCCATGTGGCATTGGGCAATGGGACCTGTGGGGGTGTGTGTGGGTGTGTCTGGCCCTGTTGGCTGCTGCTTTACGGCAGAGTGTCCCAACTCCAGTCCTGGTGTTCGAACCACTGTTCGGGTTTTCATGCTGTCCCTCATAGATATGCATGAGCTACATCAGCATACCATGGGGGTGGTGCATAGATATGCAGCACAGGCATCTTTATTAGAGGCAGCATGGATCCTGAATGGTGTGGGGCCCTCCAGGACTGCATTTGGGAGACTCTGCTGTGGGTACTACGGCTGTTTATGGTGTCTGTGTTTGGTGTGGTAAAATATCGGCTTATGAACCATGCGTATGTTCTCAGCAATAAAGGTTTGTCCGTACTATCACAGTTTAGTTGTAGGAAAAATATGTGGATTGGATTGGCACTAGCCCCAGCTGGACTTTGAACCTGTGACCTTCTGTTCCTGCACACACTGTCTGTGTGCACTGCACCACCGTGTTGCCACAGATATGCTGTGTTCCCTGGGAAGTCCATGACTGTACATTCGACAGAGCCTGTCTGTTGTGGTGGACGGTGCCAGCCTGCACAGGCCTAGGCCACTGTCTGCTGTGGTTTGCAGCCACTGCCCCCTCCACCACCTGTACCCTTCTGCCAACATGCAGACATGTCCCTATCTGGAAAAAGCACATGACCTGATTGAGTTGTGCCACTCCAGGACTGAATTTGGGGGACTAGGCTATAGGTAATGGCCTTTGTTATGGTTTGTGTGCGGTGTAGGGTAAAATATAGGTGTTGGAACCATGCTTATGTTCTCTGCCATACAGGAGTGTCTGTACTATCACTGTTTAGTGGTGGGTAACACTATGGGGACTGGGTTGGCAGGAGCCCCAGCTGGGATTTATACCTGTGATCCTCTGAGGTCCTACAGGCACTGGCTGTGTCCACTGCACCACACTGTGGCCACAGAGACAGTGCAGTCTCTGGAGATAGAAAACCTGGCCGCACAAGTCAGACACCCTGCTCTGCACAATTTTACTGTGGGCTCGTTTACCTTGTATGGGGACAGGGGTGCAATTAAACCTCAGAAAATGACCTCCAAAAAAGGGGAAAAAAAGACAAAAACAAAGCTGGGCAACAGTGATATCAATGGGCAACATGAAAAACACTCCCAGGACAGCTCCATTAAAATGCAGTGATTTTTGAACGAGTCTACAGAGTGTAGACCCTTCCAAACATCATTTCTTTTTTGGGGGGCTTTCCTGGGAGTGCTTTTTATTGTTGCCCATTAATATCACTGTTGCACAGCTGGATTCAAATTTTCTTAGAATTTGTTGTGGTCATTTTCATATTATATTTGCTATTTTGTTCTGTGCACATGTATCACACTGCTCACGTGGTTTAGGTTTCCCCGGTTTTGCTGTACATTGCTGACAGAAATAGTTTCTCTTCCCTTTAAATGCACTCTACCGCGAGTGTTTCACTCGCGGTAGTTTTCACTTCAATATTCGGCCCCGCTCCTGTGCGGGGAGCCTCTCCCCTCCCACTTTCCGCCCATTGACCCCCGTCTCTCCGCCCCTCTGGGGCCTTCCTCCGCCCTCCGTTAGCCTTTCCCCGCCTCTATCGCACATCAGCGCACCACACACGTGCGAGGACCCGTTAATGTGACACGCACACGTGCGGGACACTTAAGAGCACTTAAGTGCATCATTGCCGTGCGGTACTGTGCGCCGTGCACACGTGCGCAGTTTAGTAAACATACCCCTTTATCTCACATAATTCATTTGCCAGATAGACCTATAGAATCTTGGGAAAAGAGGGATGTAGCAATTACTCCTGGACCTAATGAGTATTTATATATATATTCATTTGTTTCTGACAATTATCCTCACAAGTTTCTGAGAAGAAAGTTTCTAGTGAGTTCATACTTTACATTACCTATTGAAATACATACAGAGTATTCTGGATAATGACAAGGACACGGGCATGGTCCCGGCAGCTGCAGGTAACCGGGGGTGCAGCCCGGAGTGGGACCCTGCACATGTATGGCAAGGAGAAGAGAGGGGGTGGGGGTGTGAGAGGTGCAAGGACGCAGGCCACATCTTTTGAATTGATTGGCACCACCGGGGGGACGAGAATGGCGGGAGCCAATCGGAGTGGGGCAGGCCATGTGCTTTGGTGGCAGCGGCACTCGCTGAGCACATGGTTGAAGATGGGATCGTTTGGTGTGCAGCTGGTGTGGTGGTTGGCGGCATTGGCAGATTGGGGAGCAGGCCGCAGAGCAGAGGCTGGTCGGCAGTGTGCCGTGGTATCAGCGGCTGCGGTGAGGCTGTGCCGGCGCGAGGGAGGCTGCTGGAGCCAGTGGAGCACTTTGAAAGAGGGCTGCAGCAGGCGAGTAGCAGCAGGAACATTTAATAAAGTAATTGGGGTGAGCCCGGGGGTCAACTGCGGAGTGGGGACAGAGTGTAGGGCTTGGGGGGAAGTGCTAGGAGCGGGGATATAAAAAAAAAATGTGAAAGTTGAGAGAGGGTTGCCTGGGCTGGGGAGAGGATGGCTGGAGGAAATGGGAGGCAGCGCAGCAAGCAGGTTCACGGCTTTCAGGGGTCCACAGGGGCTGGGGGGGGGTGGCAGGGAGGCTCCCGAGAGAGGTCTAGGTGTGTGTGTCTATGGGTAGTGGGACGGGCAGCCCTAGGCACGTGCCAAGGGGGTGCACTGGGTCCCTGGCTTCGAGCCAGGGGGCGGTGGTGAGGCGCAGACCTTGGGGGCATGGAGCGGGGTCTACCATGCAGAGGGGGGGCCAGGAGAGGCAGTGTCTGTTGCAGCAGTGGGCATAGGGGGACAAGGGGGTGCCGAGGGGTTGGGGCGGTACAGGGGGGGGAAGGGGAGGGAATCTGGGGCAAGCCCACAGGACACTTTCCTGGGAGGGCGGGGAGGGGAATTGGTGGGCGGGTAATATGCTAGGGTATGGGGTAGCAGGTGAGGGGCATAGAGGGGTGTTTTTCCAAAGGGGAGGGCCGGCGGGTCAAGGGGGTTTTGGGGTGATGGGACAGACTGCTTGGGAGCAGTGGATGGGGGAGGACAAGGCACATCGGGGTGGATTGGGTGGGGGTTTGGCAGCCGGCATGGTCGGCAGTTGTTCCCCCCCTGTTTTGCCTTTTTTGTCTCCACAGGTTCCATTTCTGGCATCTCCGGGAGTGAGGCAAGAGACAGGCAGCAAATATGGACAGGACATCCGTGGACACTCGAGGAGGCTCCAATCCAGGGGCTGAGGCATGAGGAGCTGGTGCCCAACAGTCGGGTGATGATCATCCACAGGAGGTGATTTGCCGGGCAGTGGCGGGGTCGGCAGCTGCGGCTGAGATGGGTGAGTTACAGGTGGAGCATGGGGAGGTGGGCGAAGGGGGGGCAGGTGGGCGGAGAGGTCTGGAAAGGCGAGGAAGAAGAAGTACTCTTGCAGGCGGCAGCGCAGTTCTGAGTCGTCGTCCTCTGCATCATCGAGTTTGTCGACAGTGTCGTCAAGGAGCGATGGGAGGAGGGCAGGGGGACAGGGGACGGCGATGACGGGGGGCATGTCCGGTGGGGGCACGACTACCATGACCACCTTATTGGAGTTGTGGGAGGGGGTGCTGAGAAAGTTGCAGCAGAAAATATGGAAGCAACAATACATCGATATTTTCTGGTTGCTGGAAGGTCGGAAGCGTTCAGGGGACAGTAAGAGGAAGCGCAAGGAGGATGAGAGAGCTGGGCGAATTAGAAAGGTCTCATGGAATGTGGTGAATTGGATGAGGGCTTTCTTGCATTTGGCAAGTGTTTGGGGGCAGCACTGCCTGGAGCATTACGGGATGTTGCTGTCATACACGGACTCCATTCTGGAAGTGTCGCAGTCCTATGACGGGTGGCCGTGGCTCAACTATGATGAAAAGTTCCAAGATAAAATGGAGGAGAACAAGCCATTAACTTGGGGCTCACAGGATATCAACTTGTGGCTCACGCAGATGTCGGTCAGATCCAACGTAGGAGGAGGCAAGTTAGGTGTGGCGGCCAACGCGGGGGTGAGCCGTTCCTTTTGTGGGGGAGGGGTTGTATTGCCGAGCAAGCAGGCAGCTTGGGGAGGGGGGACGTGTGCTGGAGGTTCAACAAGTCCTCCTGCCCTTTCCCAGATTGCAAGTTTCGGCATGTCTATTCTGCCTGTGGAGGGGGGCACTCGGCTACGAAGTGTATTAAAAAAGGTGCCCCGTTGGCCACCTTGCCGGCCTCCAAGTAGTGGTCTGGGTTTTGGTATAGACCCCTCTCCCATACGGGTTGGGGTGTTAAGCGAGTGGCTGCGCCTTTACCCAAAGAAAGGGGATAGGGAAGTTTTGCAGTTGGGGTTCCAGGCTGATTTTGTTATCCCAGTCCGGGGTGGGGTGGCGGTGGCCGCCGCTAGAAATTCCCCATGGGTGAGACATTTCGAGACAGTTGTGCACAAGAAGTTGGCAGTTGAGTTGAAGTTGGGACGGATAATGAGTCCGTTTGCCAGGCCCCATTTCAGGAAATTTGTGGTGTCTCTTTTGGGGATTATACCGAAGAAAGAGCCGGGTAAGTTTTGATTAATTCACAATTTGTCGTTCCCATTGGGGGCTTCAGTTAACGACCACATCCCGCGTGAGTTCTGTATGGTGCGTTACGCTTTATTTGATAGGGCAGTGGAGTTAGTTAGGAAATCAGGTCAGGGGGCATTGATGGCAAAGGTGGATATTGAATCCGCTTTTCGCTTGTTGCCGGTGCACCCAGCCTCGTTTCATCTGTTAGGTTTCCAGTTTGTGGAGGAATTTTATTTTGATAAATGCATGCCCTTGGGCTGCGTCGTGTCATGTGCCTGCTTTGAGAAATTTAGTACCTTTCTCCAGTGGGTGGTGGTCCAGAGGGTGGGTTGCGTGGATGTGGTGCATTACCTCGACAATTTTTTGTTTGTGGGTGCATCGTAGGCTACTCAGTGTAGTGTATTGTTGGAGGGCTTTGTGAGTGTGGCTGAGGAATTGGGGGTGCCTTTGGCTGAAGAGAAGACAGAGGGCCCGACGACACAACTCACATTTTTAGGCATTGAACTGGATTCTGAGGCAATGGTGGCTCGCCTGCCGATGGAAAAGGTTGTGAAGTTGCGGGTTTTCATAGCAAATGCGTTGGCCTCTGGGAAGTTCACGTTGAAAGAAATGCAGGCATTGATTGGGTCATTGAATTTTGCCTGTAGAGTCATACCAATGGGGCAGATATTCATTCGCCGATTAGCAGCCTTGACAGCGGGTGTATGTAAACCGCATCACTGAATTCGAATTTCCAGGAGCATCCGTGAAGATTTGCGTGTGTGGGACGCTTTTTTGCGGGACTTCAATGGTTCGTCGGTGCTCAAGGAGGAGGAACTGTCTAGCGAGGACTTGCAGCTGTACACTGATGCAGCTGGAGGCGTCGGATTGGGAATTTACTTTGGGGGGTGTGGTGTGCGGATAGCTGGCCAGCGTCATGGTTGGACGCGGGACTGTTAGGTAATATCACGTTCTTGGAGCTGTTCCCTATTTTGGTGGTGCTTGAGTTGTGGCCAGGTAGGCTGCGTAACAAGAGAGTGGTATAGTGGTGTGATAATGAAGTGGTGGTGAGTGTCATTAATCATTACATGCCACAGTGTGTGCGAATAGCGTCCTTGATTAGGGATGTGGTATTATCCTGTTTGCGTCTGAATGTAGGGTTAAAGGCTCGACACATTCCGGGGCATAATAATTGCATTGCTGATGCTCTTTCCCATTTACAGTGGGACCGGTTCCGGCAGCTGGCGCCAGAGGCGGAGGTGAGGGGACTGGTGGTCCCTTGGAACGTATGGAGCTGTGGCCTGCAGAGATGAGGGATATGCTGCGGAGCTCAGTGACAGAGCAAACATGGGAGGTGTATCGCAGAGGTTGTGAAAGAGTGGTGGAGCTTTTGCGGGAGCAGGGGTGACAAGCGGGTGCGGTGTCGGATCACTTATTAGGGCACTATATCCTCACTGATAAGGGGTGGGGGGTGACGCAGGTAACGGTGTGGGGACATTTGGCAGGTTTTGTGGGGATTTTTGTGAGGACGGGGGGATGGGGTCCCTCGGGGGGAGGGTTTTTAGCTCGGAAGTTGATGCAGGGGTGGGGGAGGTCACGGCCGACTCCGCGGGATCAGCAGCGGCCTGTGATGTATGACTTGCTTAGAGGACTATGCGAGGTGTTACCTAGGATGGCAGAGTCGAGTTATGAAGCCGCACTTTTCCGAGCAGTGTTAAGTTTGGCCTTTTTTGGAGCATTTCGGGTGGGGGAATTGGTGGCTAATTCCAAGATGTCTGGAGTTGGGAATAGTTTGCAGTGACAGCACGTGCGGGTGGATGGGGGGCAGCTAAGGGTGCTGTTAAAGAAGTCTAAAATGGATCAGCAGGGAAAGGGAGTGTGGGTGGTACTGCAGGCGATAGGGGGGCCCACGTGCCCGGTGGCTACTATGCAGGAATACCTAGGGGTTTGCCCACGGGCAGAGGGTGGGCTATTTGTCCACAAGGATGCACACTACCAGGTGTCAGCGATGTTGCGGTTGGTGTTGCGGCAGATGGGCGAAGACCCGAGCCAATTTGCCGCGCAATCTTTTTGCATCGGGGCAGCGACTAGTGCGGCGGGGGTGGGGCTCTCTGGACTACAGATTCAAAGGATTGGCAGATGGCGGTCCATGGCTTTTCGAGATTATGTACGTTTATGAGGTGGGCTGGTCTAAGGGTCACGGTGGAAAATTAACCACTTTTTTCTTTTGCAGATGGGGATGTTGAATGCTGGGGCATTCGTTTGTGTTCTGGGCTGGCCAGCAAGCGGCGGTGAGGCCTATCGGGCTGAACTTAGGACTGGAGCCAGAGGTGGTATCGATTTCATGGCTGGGTGAGAAGGGGCTGCGGTGGATGCAGCTGATGCCTTTGCTCCGACACCACGAGTGCTTGAGGACACCGCCGGGGATTCTACTGTTGAACTTGGGAGGCAATGATTTAGCTGCCTGGACATGCAAGCAACTGATCAATGCTGCAAAGAAAGATTTTGCTCAGATATTGAAGATGTTTCAGGGAGTGCTGCTGATTTGGTCTGACGTCATCCCGAGACCAGCGTGCTGGGGGCAGCGGTGCTGGTCTCGGGGGCTGAGGAAGATCAATAGGCAGATCGGGAGATGGGTTTGTGAGCATGGCAGGTGTCAGGTGCAGCATGCATGGGTGGAGGTGGCTTGTGCAGGCCTATATAGGAGTGACGGGGTACATCTATCTATGGTGGGGGTGGATCTGCTCTTGAATGATTGGCAGGAGGCATTGGAGCAGGTGGTGCAGGAAGGCATTGGCAGGTCACAGCTTGAGCTCGGGGTGGGGTGCGGCAAAGGCGCATCAATGAGCCTGTGCCGGTGGCAGGATCCCGGAGGTTTCCGGGGTCCAGAGCCGTAGGCTACTTGGGTCGGGGGCAGGGTGCCCATGACCCAGATAACCCCTAGCAGATTTTTGCTAGTGATATGGCGAAGTCGGGCAGGGGTGGTAGTAACTTGGCCGGTGGTTTGACCGGGCAGGTGCGGAAGCGAGGTCACCTTGCTAATTGCATGGCAGGTGAGGTATCGCTCCGCTGGGGGGTTGGTTTGATGGACTGTTACTAATGTTAAAATGTTATTGGGCAATAAAGCTGCGACCTGTTGTTCCCAAGTTCAGTGTTGTGTGAATTTTGTGGGAAGGCGATGAAGGGTATGTAAAGGGAGGGGGTGGGGGTAACGTCGAAGGGTAGAGGGCCGAGTACAGCTACCCGGTTATGAGAAGGACGCGGGCAGGGTCCCGGTGGCTGCAGGTAACCGGGGGAGCGGCCCAGCGCGGGACCCTATGTGGGTATGGCAAGGAGAAGAGAGCGGGTGGGGGTGCGAGAGGCACGAGAACGCAGGCCACATCTTTTGAAGTGATTGGCCCCGCTGCGGGGACGAGCGCGGTGGGAGCCAATCGGAGTGGGGCAGGCCATGTGCTTCGGCGGCGGCTGTGCTCGCCAAGCACATGGTTGAAGAGGGGATTGGCTGGCATCCTGCCCTCCCACCCGTTAATGATACTGGGTGATGGGGTACTTGGGGTGTCGCAGCGGGGGGGGGGGTGGCGGCAGGATCCCGGAGGTTTCCGGGGTCCGGAGCCATAGGCTACTTTAGTCGGGGGCAGGGTGCCCGCGACCCGGATAACCCCTAGCAGATTTTTGCTAGTGATATGGCGAAGTCGGGCAGGGGTGGTAGTAATTTGGCTGGTGGTTTGACCGGGCAGGTGCAGAAGCAAGGTCACTTTGCTAATTGCATGGCAGGTGAGGTATCTCTGTGCTGGGGGGTTGATCTGATGGACTGTTACTAATGTTAAAATGTTATTGGGCAATAAAGCTGCGACCTGTTGTTTCCAAGTTCAGTGTTGTGTGAATTTTGTGGAAAGGCGATGAAGGTTATGGAAAGGGAAGGGGTGGGGGTAACGTCGTAGGGTAGCGCGCCGGGTACAGCTACCCAGTTATAAGAGAACTCACCTGTTAAAAGGTGGAAGTTCCTGTATAAAGAAATGTATTCATAGTAAGAAATAAACTGTAAAGAGTATCCTAAAGAGAAAAACTGAAACATTTGAGTATTTTGTATAAGACCACTGTGAACAAAAGAGAAACACTGAATGTTGATTTATTTCTGAGCTCTAATGTGCAACCATGTGTAAATATCTTACTGATTTAACTTGTTTAACTAACTGTTAAAATTTCTGAATCCTTCTTTAAGCTTGTTCAACAAGTTATACGAGCTTAATAAATTTTTCTGAAAATTCTGTTTATAGATACTAAGGTGTTCTGTGTCCCATTCTTGCAAAGTCTACCCTATCACCATAATTGTAACCTCACCTTGGAAGGGGCTTATCCCAATTTAGTTTATTTTCCTCTCAACCTTTCTCCACCCAACAGTGGAGAGCTGGATGAGTGATTTCTGTCTACCGGAAGAGAACGTCAGATTCTGAGGCATCCATATGGCCCATTGGACTACACTACAACATCTGAGGTATTACTATCAGAGTCTGGCCATGTCCTACTCTGGGAGTGAGAGACTACATTTGGAAGCATGGGGTTTAAAGGATCTGTTAGTGCTATCCTTTTATAGCTATTTCAATTATTTTCCCCATGCCTCCTGAAATTATAAAGTAGTACATTCACATATAAAGGCATGGGTGGTGCATCGGTACAGCAAGCCGTATCAGCTAATGCACGTTACAAGGCGCCTTGTAAGGTGTCTCATAAGCAGTGCCTTTATAGGTCAAAGTGGTATACACTACATACCCCAAAGGGCTCATAACACCCTTTTTGTAGGTAAAGAACAGATACCCCAGCCCCCATGAAGCAACCTCCACCCTGCTGGTAGAAAATAGCCCTCCAAGGTTGGTGGGCCAGAGCCATACCTGTGGTTGGGGCAGTGGCAGACCAGCAGCAATGCTAGGGTTAGATCTGGAAAACCACAACTGCCTCATACCACAGTCTGCCAATCACCAGCAAACAGCACAGTCAAACCACATCTTATAAGTGTTCCAACCACACACAGTCTAACTGCAGACAGTCCACCAGCCTATCCATAGCACATGCTCACAGAGAAACTATGTGCCAAACAGGCATCTCAGAGATAGAGGCCCCAGCACTACAAACGCAAAAGCATCACTGGAAACAGATAGTGTGGAGCGCTATGTGGGAACCTAGACATGCCATGGTCACTGCTCGGTTAGAGTGAGTGC
This sequence comes from Ichthyophis bannanicus, assembly GCA_033557465.1. Taxonomy (NCBI): domain Eukaryota; kingdom Metazoa; phylum Chordata; class Amphibia; order Gymnophiona; family Ichthyophiidae; genus Ichthyophis; species Ichthyophis bannanicus. Next base: position 461,999,057 of record CM066036.1, read on the forward strand.
CCTCCCAGCATGAAATGCTGTGGCCACCCTGCCCATGCAGGCGGTGGTTGGGCACTACAGTGTCCCAGCCATTGCCCCACACCCTGTGATGATGCATCCTGGCCAATCCGCCCTGTTTGGGCCATACCCACAACACCTTGCTCCTCATTATGCACATATTCAGGGCCCACGCTGGTAACAGTGGGACATTTTGGGCCCAGAGAGGGGTGGGCAGTCACAGAGCAATGGATAAACATACACACACACACACTCCTATTGCAGCATTGTGCAAATATAGGGGTGGTTGGCAAACCTGCCCGCCACACTGGTCCTGATCACAGTGCCGACATTGCTAAACTGTGCAGGAGGTAGTAGTAGTGCTCTGGTGATAACTGCAGCTCAATGCTGGGGGCAACAGCCTGACTCTCCATGAATCTTTGGATTGTGGAGCCTGTGTGAGTGGGTGTTTGTACCGTTGTTTGCCACTGCTTTGGGCTTTGCACATGCTGCTGTTGTATCTGCATTGTAGGGTAAAATATGGAGACATGCTCTGCAGGAACCACAGCTGGGACTTGAACCTGTGACCCTCTGCTTCTGGACACACTGGCTGGGTGTACTGCACCACACATGCATGGGAGTCCCTGGGGCTACCTGTACATTTCCTCAACCAGACCTTTTATGTTGCACTGCACACCACGTACTGGTACAGGGCATGGCCTAGGTCCACTGCAGGCAGGTGCCACTGCCCCCTCCAGCACAGGCAACACCCCCCTGCCATGCTGACATGACCATATGCTGTCGGTTCTGGTAATGCGCAGTCCCAGGCCATCCACTGTGTGGATAGGTGGTCGCCTAGGGAGCATGGTCTGGGGCAGGGGGCATACATGAGCATCCTCACATCCCCCCCATCACCGCATACCAATAGTATGTCCCTTCCGCTTGGGGGAGGGTTGGTTGGGGGAATGTTAGGTCAGTGTCATGGCAACTGTTAGCTCGGGTGGACCAGGTAGATGTAGGTGGATTGTGTTTGGCCTTTGTCAGCTGCTGTCATGCTGATTTCTGGTTTCTATGTTCCTATGTGCCACCTAGACGCTTGCCTAGTCCACCCTGTGCCCCAGCTGCCCCCGCTACATGTCCCGCCTGCAGCCCCATTTGCACCATTGCCATAGTGGCCTTTCATACTTGGGCATTATGCTGTTGCTGAAAATGGAGCACTACCATCACATTTCTTGGGCTCCCTGCCTATGCTATACATTGCTGACACTGAAATGGTTTCTCTCTCCTGCAAATGTGCATCTAACACAGGGGTGGGGAACCTTGGTCCTGGAGAGCCGCAGACCAGTCAGGTTTTCGGGATATCCCTAATGAATATGCATGAGATATATATGCATTAGAGATATCCTGCCAACCTGACTGGTTTGTGGCCCTCCAGGACTGGATTTGGAGACCCCTGCCTAACACCTCTGTCATTTAAGATTGTGAGTGGGCAAGGTGCAGATGTCCTAGACATCGAAAGGGTATATAGAATGTGTCACATTCCTCCTCGATTCTCACCACCACCAAAAAGTTGTCTAATAGACAGTATTTTGGTGGTGGTGAGAGGTGAGGAGGAATGTGACACATTCTATCTAACCTTTTTGACGTCTTGGACATCTGCACCTTGCCCACTCACAATCTTAAATGACAGAGGTGTAAGGCAGGGGTCTCCAAATCCAGCCCTGGAGGGCTACAAACCAGTCAGGTTGGCAGGATATCTCTAATGCATATATATCTCATGCATGTTCGTTAGGGATATCCTGAAAACCTGACTGGTCTGCGGCTCTCCAGGACCAGGGTTCCCCACCCCTGATCTAACAGCAGGTTTTCATTTGCGGTAGGATTCAGCCCTTCAGTTCAACGCGTTAATGTGCAGGGAGCCACTCCCCGCTCATTGATCCCTTCTCTCCGCCCTCTCTCCACCCTCTGCGGTGTTTACCGTGGCTGGGAACGCTAACGCTCGTTAGGTAATGTTAACGCGTGTTAACGTTACATACCACGCATTAATATTACCTATCAATCATTAACGTTATCTAACACGCGGTCTGTAACGTTACCGCAGTTTAGTAAACATACCCCAAAGGAGCCGGTAGCAAAGACTGGCTGAAAATCCACGCGTTGGGGATTTTCAGCCAGTCTTTGCTACCAGCTCCTTTGGGGTATGTTTACTAAACCATCTTAATGTGCGCCTGGCGATGTTATCAGGAGGTAAGGTACCTTATCGCGCAATAATGGCGCTTTATCGGGCGCAAAGGTACCTTACCTTTTCCCCTGTTACCTGTAACTTGGACAAGTTCTCTAAATCTGAGTGTATTTTGTTTAATGTAAACCGCACTGATGTCAAATAGCGCGGTATATAAGAGCTGTTAAATAAATAAATAAATAAATAAATAACGCACGCAGCGGCGCAAACGAGCGCTGAGGGTGGAGAAAGGCTCCCTAAGGGCGGAGGAAGGCTCCCCAGGGGCGGAGAGAGAGGGTCAATGGGCGGAGAGTGGGAGGGGAGAGGCTCCCCACACACTAACGCTGTGAAATCCGAGGCTCAAAACTAACGACAGTGAAACCCTGGCGTTAGAGCCGATTTAAAGGGAAAAGAAACCATTTCCGTCAGCAATGTACAGCAAAACCAGGGAAACCCACAAAAAGTGATAAGTGTGATACATGTGCACGGAACAAAAGGGCAAATAAACATTTGAAAATGAACAGAAGGTAATGTAAAAAAAAACATAACCAAGCTGGGAAATAGTGATATCAATGGGAAACATCAAAAAACACTCCCAAGGAAGCTAAAAAAAAAAGATATGAATTTTGGAAGGGTCTATGCTCCGTCCCCATAGAAGGTGAATGAGCCCACAGTGAAATTGCGCTGAGCAGGGTTTCCGACTCCATTGGCCAGGCTTCCCATGGCATGCACATGTTCCGCAACAGCAGGGTGGGCATGTTGGAATGGGCAACTGGACAGATGCTGGAAAAGAGGACAGAGAGGGCTGCAGACGGCACATGCTGTGGTGCAGCTGGGCCATAGTGCGGACTAGGGTGATGCCTAGCTGGCCCATAGGAATGCTGAAACAGTAGAGCAGCCAGACAACAACTGCTGAGGGCCCAACATGGGCACGAGTGTGCTTCCCACAGTGTCACAGGGGATAGTACCCAGCAGGTCCCCCCAAGGTCACGGAACATTGGCATGTGGTCCTGGGAGGAAGCGTGGACAGCTATGCAGGCACCCCTACCCCAGAACCCGCACCATAGGCAGCTGCCTACCCGCACACGGGATGGTCTGAGACTGCGCTGCACCCACACCACCAGCAGAAGGGCATGTCAGCATGGTGGCAGAGGGATACTGGTGGTGGAGGGGGCAGTGGAAGCTGCCCAGAGCAGACCGTGGCCTAGCCCTGTGTAGGTGGGTGCCATGCACTGCAAGAGACAGGCCCTGTCTGACAAACAGTCATGGTATCTGTCATGCTATCACCAGGGAATGCATTGTCTCTGTGGTAACATGGTGGTGCAGTGCACACAACCAGTGTGTTCAGAAACAGAAGGTCACAGGTTCAAGACCCAGCTGTGGTTCCTGCCAACCCAGTCCCCATATTTTACCCACTACTAAAACATGCTAATACAGACAGAACCTTTATTGCAGATAACGTAAACATGCCCAAAACACCTACATTTTACCCTAAAGAGCAAAGACACCATAAACATGTGCATTACCTAGATCAGAGTCTCCCAAATGCAGTCCTGGAGGGCCAAACATCATTCAGGTTCCATGCTGCCTCTAATAAAGATGCCTGTGCTGCATTTTATTGCACCGCCCCCATGGTATGCAGATGTATCTCATGCATATTCATGAGGGACAGCATGAAAACCAGAACAGTGTTTGGCCCACCAGGACTGGAGTTGGGAACCTCTGCCCTAAAGCAGCGGCCAACAGGGGCAGACACACCCGCACCCACAGGCTCCATTATCCAAAGCCTCCTGGAGAGGCAGGATGTTGGGCCCTGCGTGCATCTCCCAATAGTAGCAGTTGCATACCTTAGCAATGCCACCCTAAACCTGGGAATACGGTACACATCTATCAAAACGTTGCTATAATTAATGTCAGCTAACAAATCCTAAGTTAATCACAATTTGTTGATAGAGATTCATCATAGCAACCTTTCTGATATCTGTGGAGTGTGTTTTATTTATTGATTCTGACAGTGTTTACCACTTTGGGGAGTGACCCTAACAGTATTGAATACCATAGCAATGCCCACACTATGCCCAGAACTGAGGTGGCAGCCAGAGCTACCACAAATCTCCAGAAAAAGGCAACTGTACTGACTAAACATGTATGAAAAATACAGATGGATACAGATGTATCCTAGATGTGTCTGCAGGAACTACCTATCATACACAGTAGCACTAATGATGACCTGTAGCATAGTGTACTTCAGCCATGAAAGGTGCTGTGGACATGGTACTGGGCAGCCCACCTCACCCTCAGGGTGAGCACAGTACCCACACAATGTGACGATCTGTAGCTACTCTGTGCCAGTAACATACACGGTCAGTACCCCCTACCAGGCTGAGGTGCTGTGGGGATGCACACGGTCAGTTCCCCCTACCAGGCTGAGGTGCTGTGGGGGTGCATACCCCATCTTGTGATCATCTGTAGACTGCTGATTTGCATGTGCAGTGCATCATGGGTACGGGTGGGTTAACCCTATCCTGGTAACCACAGCAGACAGTTTGTGTGGTGACATGCAAGTCCTTCTGCAGCCAGCCAGGGGGCTGCTAGCAGTTATAGAGCTGTAGCCCACTGGTTACTTCACTGTCTGTAGAACCAGAGATCATGGGTTCAAACCCAAGGTGGGGTTATTTGATAGGGCTGTCCAAGGCATTATCTATTTTTAATGTACATTAGTGCTGCCAGCAAAAACACCCTCAGTGTACTGTAACCATAAGGTGCCCTATAAAGCGCCTTATAAGGTGCTTTATAAGGTGTCCTATAAAACGCCTTATAGGGTGCCCTATAGGGGACATTATAGGGTGCCTTGGTGGACAGTGCACTTTATAATGTGTCCTATGGAGTGCCTTATAGGGTGCCTTATGCGGCACCTTAGGTTACGGCAAGTAAGGGTGTGTTTGCTGGCAGCACTAATTAAAATAAAATAAAAATAAAATGCCTCAAAAAGCAAAACTTACATGTAAAAGCTAATGCCTCAGCCAGCCTTATGCATTAGGCACACTGGGGGATCAAACTCATGACCCCTGTACCATCAGTCAGTGTATTAATGGTTTAGTAAACATACCCCAATTCGTACATAAATATCAGGTCTATGAATGTGCAAAAGGGCAATAAATAATATACTTGCATATTAAAATCAACTAACATACAGAAACAATACATCTGTAAAAAGGGAGAATTAATAAAACAATAATATATTCCAAAAGTGAGTGAATAATGTAAATATAAACAAAAAAGGACAAAATTGAAAAAATTATATTAAAATGTGATAAAAGAAGATGAGGAAGACATATATGCCTTAAAAAATCCAAACTGTAGGTACGATGAAAATACTAGTAGGGAGCTGAGTAAATAAATAAATAAATGTTTAAATGAATAAACAAATAAATAAATAAATATGAGTAATACAGAAACGGCACAATGGGAGAGATGAGGAACTGATATTGGAATATGATCCTTTGCACTAATCGCACCTTCTCTTCTAAAGGTAGGGGAGTGAAAAAAACTACCTTTGGAGAAAAAAGAGCGTGTTAAAAAGCCACCAGAAAAACCTCCATAAGGCGATACAAAACCATCTAAAAAGGGGGAGGTAATAACCTATAGATTGCTAAGTAGACTGGTATAAATCATGTGTAACAAAGCCTGCAATGCTACGTGAAGTGGGACCATCATGAAGGCAATGCAGATACTACGCCCATTTGCCGTTGTCACAGAAATGTGATCCTCCGCTGTCCACTCTGTCCCATTCAGCTGCTGCCCAGATGGGTGGCTTGTCTTGGTCTGGCACCTCAGCTGAGACCTGTCCATCTTGGGAGACCCTGCCAGTAGTTAAACTACCGATAGTTTAGCTCTCAGCATCATTGATACACACAAGCCCTCACAGCACGACAAGCTGCAAACCAAGTGAGGGCTATTACTAAGAGAAATGTCTAATTTGGGAAATAAAAAACTCTCACATTAAAATAGAGCCAGATCACCCTAACATCGGATTCTGTAAATAAATATATGACATGGCTAGAGAACGTACTCCAAAGATCTATGTAACTCTACAAAAGCAAACTCTCACATAAAATCATGGTCCAACTACCCTAACATTGGACTCCATAAAACTGTGACATAGCTGCAGAATGTACACGAAGTAAAGGATCAGTGTCTCTATACAAAATTAAACTATATATGGAACGATAAAGAGTATATTATTGTAAAAGAACAAATCTTGACCCAAAAAATCAAAAATGCAATTGCATACTCAAGCGTTGCACATTGAAACAAAAAGGGGAGATGGATTAGGCAAATATCTGCAAAACTTTTCGTGATTGAAATTAAGGCTCCATAAAAGCATAACGTCGTTCTTTTAACAAAGAAAAGGGGGCATATTGCCAACAAAAACTGTACCATAATGCTGCAAGCGAAAGCAGCCGTATAAAGTAATATAGGGGTATGTTTACTAAACCGTCTTAATGTTACCGGCATTAGTTGCAGTCTTACTGTGACGAATGCCATATAAGGTAGTGGGCGTTCCGATCTTAAGGTAACATTTTGGGTTATCGCGCGATAAAGTCTGTTATCATGCGATAGAGGGAGCCGTGGCACGTTAACACGTGTTAGCCTTAATTAGGTGCGCTGTCCTGCAATCATAACAACAGAGGAGTAGCACACTGGTTAATACATTACCTGTTAATGCAGTGGTCATGAGTTTGGTCCCCCAGGGGGCTCAGTTAAAAGACTGTCAGAGGTAATCCCTTTTCCTGCTTGTAACAGTCTGACACATTCCAACAATTTGCACTGCCAGCCAAAAAAGCCTCACCCGAGTGCCGCAACATAATGCACCTTTTAGGACGCACCATAAGGCACATCATAAAGCACCACGTCATCCAAGGCAGGTTATAATGTGCCCCATAGGCGGGCAGGAAAGGTTGGCACCCTCCAAGGCAGCATATAAGGCACCCCATTAGCTGGACAAAACTAAGGTGCCGTGAAAGATGCCCCAGGGATGCCAAGGTGCCCCAAAGGTGCCCACAAAGGTGCCCCAAGGTCACAAGCATGAAATGTATGGCTCAAACACAGATGTAACCATAACACTGCACAGAGTACCAAGGAAAGGCAATGAACAAGTGATGGAAGGAAGTAGATGACGGAGCTCATGGACCAGCCAAATCTGTGTGCAGCCCATGTGGCAGCAGGTAAAGTGGACAAATATATCGAGGGCAGCTGTACCGATGTACAGGGTGATGGTAAAGTACAGTGCAACAACGACAGTGTGTGGCAGAGGATGGGGATACGTGTCTACCAGAGGAGGTAGATAGAGGTGGCAGGATAAGTGCAATAACAGGAGGACAGAGGAGAGCAGTGCCATGCAGAGCAGACACAGGAGAGGCAAGCATGAAGAACCGCAATGCAGAAAAGTGTGCTAGTGCAGGACATGGGGTAGCAGCCTGCACATTAGGGCAGGATGCCACACAGCTGGCACACACACATAGACGGACAGAAGGATGGATGGCAACAGTGATGAGGGTAGAATGTGGTGGCAGCACAGATCTGCACAGATATGACTGTTACACGAATAAAACGTAGTTGTGTAGGACAGCCATTAAAAAAAAGGGGAACGGAGAGGAATCAAACCCATGACATCTGTCATTGAAGTTATTGCATTAACCATTGTGCTACATCACTATGGGAGTTTCCACACCAATGGCTGGCTACAGAAAGAGTGCACATCACCATAAAACTGTCTGCTGTGGCTACCAGGATGGGATAGAACCAACAGTACACATAATGCAATTCACATGCAGAACAGCAGTCTACATCTGCTCACCAGATGGGGTATGCACCTCTACAGCATGTCAGCTTGGTAGGGGGGAATGATCGTGCATGTTACTGGCACAGAGTACCCACAGGCCATGCTAATGTGCGTGTTCTGTGCTCACTCTGAGGGTGAGATGGAGTGGCCAGCACCAGGTCCGCAGTGCCCAGGTAGGTTTAGGTGGGCTGTACTGCAGGTCTCCATCAGTGCTAGTGTGTGACAGGTATTTGTTTCAGACACCTTTAGGAGGTCTCTGTGTCCATTTGTAATTGCCAGTCATGTCTGACCCTTGTGGACCATGATGCACGGAACATAGTGAATATCCACTGTGCTTGCTATGGTCACCTGTTTACAGAGCAGGGGTGTGTCAGGGCTCACATGGCAACAACATACTTAACAAACTGCCCTCCCTGAGTCAGGGTGGGGGACGTAATCTGCCCCCAACAAACCCACACTCTCACCCTTTGCAAGGTGGGGGCAGTGGAGGTACATGAGGACAGCAACCCCAGTCCTGATGGCAAACAGACAGCTGCTGAAGATCTGCACTCAGGACAGGGCCACTGGCAGATAGGTAGTGAGCCCAGTCAGCTCAGCTGCCCCCACTATGATCTGACATTCACCAGCAAAGGGCAGTCAGTGTCCACCTGCTGCACCCTGCAAGGTGGTGCAGCCATACAAATGCTAACTGCAGACAGTCTGCTAGCTAGTACATAGTGCATGTTCTTGGAGGAATTGTGTGCACCCACAACTGGGATGTCAACACACACATCACACAGGCATGTCAGTAATTGGGCCCCAGAAAATAGAACCCATAAACATCACTTTAAAAAAATACTGCATAGCACTATGGGGGAACCTAGCCATGCCGTGGTCACTGCTCAGTCAGGGTGAGAGTGACCTCCCAGCATGACATGCTGTGGCCACCCTGTCCGTGCAGGTGGTGGTCGGGCACTACAATGTCCCAGCCATTGCCCTATACCCTGTGCAAATGCATCCTGCCCATGCCACCCTGTCCGGGCATACCCACAGTACCTTACTCCTCATTATGCACATTGGCAGGCTAACACTGGAAACAGTGCAAGCAATGTGGGCTCAGTAAGGTGTAGGCAGCCACAACACACTGGATAGACAGACACACACTCCCACACTTATGCCAGCATTGTGCAAATATAGAGGTTTGTGGCAGCCCTGGTCGCCACCCCAGTCCTGGGCACAGTGCGGGCATTGCTATGGTACTCAATACTGTTAGGGTCACTCCCCGGGGTGGTAAACACTGTCAGAATCAATAACTGAAACACACTCCACAGACATCAGAAAGGTTGCTATGATGAATCTCTATCAACAAATTGGGATTAACTTAGGATTTGTTAGCTGACATTAATTATAGCAACATTTTGATATATATGGAACGTGTTCCCAAGTTTAGGACGGCATTGCTAAATTATGCAGGTGCCAGTATTGGGAGATGCTGCTCCGCGCAGGGTCCAACAGCCTGACTCTCTATGAGACTTTAGATAGTGGAGCCTGTGGGTGTGGGTGTGGGTGTTTATGCCCCTGTGGGCCAAACACTGTTCAGGTTTTCATGCTGTCCCTAATGAATATGCATGAGATACATTTGCATACAATGGGGGCGGCGCATACAAATGCAGCACAGGCATATTTATTAGGGACAGCATGAAACTTGAATGGTGTTTGGCCCTCCAGGACTGCAGTTGGGAAACTCTGTTCTAGGGATTGCACATGTTTATGGTGTCTGTGCTCTGTAGGGTAAAATATAGGCATTTCAGGCATGTTTATTTTATCTGCTATAAAGGTTCCATCTTTATTACCATGGATTATTACTGGGTAAAACATGGGGACACGGTTGACAGGAGCCACAGCTGGGATTTGAACTTGTGACCTTCTGTTCCTGAGCACAGTGGCTGTGTGTACTGCACCACATGAACAGAACATTCCCTGGGGATACCATGACTGTTCGTCAGACAGACACTGTCTGTTGCAGTGCACGGCACCCACCTAAACGGGGCTTGGCAATGGTCTGCTGTGGGCAGATGCCACTGCCCCCTCCGCCACCAGCACCCCTCCACCACCATGCTGCCATGCCATTATGCCAGTGGTGCTGGTGGTGTGCAGTTCCAGGCCATCCAGTGTGCTGGTAGGCAGCTGCCTATGGTGTGGGTTCTCAGGTAGGGGTGCCTACATGGACATGCGCGCTTTCCCCTGGCACCGCCTGCCAATGTTATGTGCCCTTGGGGGTACCTGCTGGGTAATATCCCCTATGACACTGTGGGACACACACTCGTGCCCATATTGGACCCTCGTCAGTTGCTGTCTTGCTGCTTTACAGTTTCAGCATTCCTATGTGCCACCTAGGCATCTGCCTAGTCTGTACTGTGCCCCAGCTGGACCACAGCATGTGCCGCCTGCAGCCCCCTGTATCCCATTTACAGCATCAGTACAGTTGCCCTTTCCTACGTGCCCACTCTGCTGTTGCTGCACATGTGCACGCCATAACAAACCTGCCCAATCTAAATGACAGAAACCCTGATCAGCGCTATTTCAATGTGGGATCATTCACTTTGTAGGGGGACAGAGCATAGACCCTTCCAAACTTGATATCTTAATTTCTACGCTTTGTCAGTAGTGTTGCTTTATGTTTAGCATTAATATCACTATTGGCCAGCTTGGTTATTGGGATTTTAAATGTGGTTCTGGTCATTTTATATGTTTATTTGCCTTTTTGGTTCCTGCACATGTATCACAACTATCACTTTTCTGGGTTTCCCTGCCTTTGCTGCACATTGCTGACTTAAATGGTTTCTCTTTCCTGCAAATGTGCCTAACGCGAGGGTTTCACTGGCGTTAGTGTTCAGACCCAGATTTCACAGTGTTAGTGTGCCTGGAGCCTCTCCCCGCCCACTCTACACCCACTGACCCCTTCTCTCCGCCCTCTGGGAAGCCTTACTCCACCCTTCAGACCCGGATTTCACAGCGTTAGTGTGCCTTAACGCCGCCACCGCGTTATCGCGCGATAAGTGATGTTATCCCGTGATTTTATCGCGTGATAACATCACTTATCCGCGATAATTCCACCGCTGCGATGTTAAGGCGGTTTAGTAAACATACCCCATATAGTAAAAATGCTGCCATGAACTCACCGGCAAAGCCTAATTCTGTGTGAGAGACGGAGAGACACGGGAACCAGACCCGGTCTCGGTCAATCTGATCGCAATCAAACCAAACCTAAAAAATATAAAACTTGATGCAGTCATAAATCTAAAAATGCACCGATCATGCTATAAAAATTGCCACTCATGTAAAAACTCACCCACTATTTCTCACCGTAGTTAGTTTAGTAATTCTTTACTACACAGAGATTGTGTGCTGCTGTCCGTTGCCATTTTAAAGACATTCTCCCACCATAGAAATGTCAAAAGTCATCAAAAGTCACAGAGCACAGATAAATCAAAAAGAATGTACTACTAAAAAATGTATATATATATATATATATATATAGAGAGAGAGAGAGAGAGAGTTGTTCTACTAATAAAATGGAAGTATTTAGTCATAACTATCAGTGTGACATGAACTCAAAAAGAAAAAAGAAACAACGTAATAAATGCAACGGACAGGCCGGGGGGGAAGGAAGGGGGAGGGGAGGTAAGGAGGGAAGAGGGGAGGGGGAAGGGGAAAGAGGGGGGAAAGGGGAGGAAGGGTGGGAAAGAAGAAGAAGAGGGAGGGGGAAAGGGGAAGGAAAGGAGAGGGGGGAAGGGGAAAGGGGAGGGGAAAGAGAAAGAGAAAAGAGAGGGGGAAAGGGGGAAAGGGAGGGGAGTGAAAGGAGAGGGGGAGGGGAGGGAGAAGGGGAAAAAAGGGGGGAAGAGGGGGAAGGGGAGGGGAGGAAAAGGGGAGGGGAGAGAAGAAGGGGGAGGGGGAGAGGGGAGGGAGGGGGAAGGGGAGGGGAATGGGAGGAAGGGGGAGGGGGGAGAGGGGTGAAGGGAGAGGGGAGGGGAGGGGAGAGGGGAAGGGGGGAGGGGAGGGGAGGAGGAATAGAGAAAGGAGGGGAAAGGAGGAAGGGAAGAATGAAAAATAAATGAAAAATCTTTCATCTTGATTAAGACCCAATGGTTGTAATGTCTGCAACTCATATATAAAACGTTGTTCCATCTGCAGTAACAGCCTGTCTGTGTCGTCACCCCACCAATGCGACCATATCACCTTCAAAACTAAAAAACAAAGATTGGACACTTTGGGGCATGTTTACTAAAGATCGCTAACATTGCAGTAGCGCAGTTAGCACGTGATAAGTGATGTTATCACGCGAAACATGATCTTACCACGCGCTAACGTACCATTATCTCACAATAACATTAGGCTTTGTGCAATAACACCTCCAGCAGCGTTAAGGCATACAGAGGGTGGAGGAAAGCATCCCAGAGGGTGGAGAGAAGGGGTCAATAGGCGGAGAGTGGACAGGGAGAGGCCCCAGACACACTAACGCTGTGGAATGTAGGGCAAAACATCAATGTGAGTGAAAACCTCACGTTAGAGGTACAAGTGCAGGAGAGAGAAACCATTTCAGTCAGCAATGTACAGAAAAGGCAGGGAGACCCAGACCAGTGATAGTAGTGATATATGTGCAGCAACAGCATAGTGCCCAAGTATGAAAGGGCACTATGGTGAGGCTGCACATGGAATACAGGGGGCCACATGCGGGACATGCAGTGGGGCAGCTGGGGCACAGGGTGGGCTTGGAAGATGCCCAGGTGGCACAGAGGAAGGCAGAAATGGAAAGACAGCACGACATCAACTGACCAAGTGCAAACATGTGCACGAGTGTGCATCCCACACTGCCCCAATGGACAGTACCCAGCAGGTATCCCAAAGGACACAAAACAGTGGCAGGTGGTGGCGGAGGAAAGCGAGGATGTCAATGTAGGCACCCCTACCCCAGATCACACACCATAGGCAGCTGTCTACCAGCACACTGGAGGACTGGGAGTGGGCACCACAAGCACCACTGGCAGAAGGGCATGTCAGCATGGTGGCAGAGGGGTGCTAGCGCTGGAGGGGGCAGTGGCAACTGGCCACAGCAGACAGAGGCCAAGCCCTGTCTAGGTGGGTGGCATGCAGTGCAACAAACAAGGTCTGACTGACGAACAGTAATGTTTTCCCCGGGGAATGATCTGCCCCTGTGGGCAGAAAGTCACAGGTTCAAGGCCCAGCTGTGGTTCCTGCAAACCATGTCCCTATATTTTATCCAACAGAGCACATGCACAGTAAACATGTGCACTCTCCAGAGCACAGGTCCCCAACACCAGACCCGGAGGGCCAAACACCATTCCGGGTATCAGCCTGCCCCTAATACATATGCATGAGCTGTGGGTTTCAGGCACGGCTCCCATCATATGCAAATGTACCCCATGCACAGTTATTATGGACAGCCAGAAAGCCTGCACCGTGTTTGGTCCCCCAGGACTGGAGTCGGGAACCTCTGCCCTAGAGCAACAGCCAACAGGGGCACAAACACCCACACCCATAGGCTCCACCATCCAATGCCTCATGGAGAGTCAGTCTGTTGTGCCCTGCGCGTAGCATCAGCTCCCACCACTAGCACCTGCATACCTTTGCAATACCGACATACACATGGAGACACGTTCCATATACAGCAAACTGTAGCTATGATCACAGTCAGATAACCAATCCTACAGTAAAAGCAATGCAGAACAGAGAGCCAGCATAGCAACCATTCCCATATATGTGGAGTGTGCTCCCACTGTAGTCTGTGACAGTGTTTACCACCTTGGAGAGTGCCCTAACAGTATTGAGTATGGTAGCAATGTCTGCACTGTGCCCAGGACTGCCAACCACCTCTACCATTTCACGATGCTGAAATAGGTATGGGAGGCTGTGTTGGCTTCCCCAGTGTTCTGTGGCTGCCTACACTTCACTGAACCCCCAATGCTTGCACTGTTTCCAGTGTTAGCCTGCGAATGTGCATAATGATGAGCAAGGTATTGTGGGTATGGCCCATACAGGCCGTTATGGCCAGGATGCATCTTCAGAGGCATGGGGCAATGGCTGGGATACTGCAGTGGCCAAACGCCATCTGCACAGACAGGGTGGCCATAGCACGTCATGCTGCGCGGTCACTCTCACTCTGACTGAGCAGTGACCATGGCATGCCTAGCATCCCACATAGTGCTATACAGTGCTTTGCACATGTGAAATGTGTGGGTTCCCTTTTATGGGGCCCAAACACTGCCATACCTGCTTGATGTTGCTGCGTATTGCTCACATTTGGGTGCACATTGCTCCTCTGGGAACATGCACTAAGTATGGGCTAGCAGACTGTCTGCAGTATGCATGTGTATGGCTCCAGTCCTGTGCAGCAGGTGCAGACTGTCTGTGCCCCCTGCTGGGGAGGAGCCGAGCTGAGCTGCTCAGGCTGACTACCTGTCTGCCAGTGGCCCTGTCACAGGTACTGGTCTGCAGAACCTGTCCATTTGCCCAGTGGATTGCAGTTGCTGGTCCCAGTCTGTCATCCTGTAGCTCTACTGCCCCCATTGCAAATGTTCAGAGTGTGGGTCTGTTAGGGGCAGGTCATGTCATGCATACAGCATCATCATGTGCAGCCACACACACACACCCCTGCTCCGACAACATGTACCCATGGCAAGCACACTGGATATGCACTATTTCAGATGCATCATGGTCCACCAGGGGCAGATATGACTGGCCAATACAAATGGACACAGGTCATTCCTAGGCATGTCTGCAAAACCTACCTGTACCACACCAGTACTGATGGTGACCAGCAGCAGGGCCTAATTCAACCAACCCCGGTACTGCAGACCTGATTTTGGCCAGCCCACCCTCAGGGTGAGCACGGAACACGCACACTGGTATGGCCTGTAGGTACTCCGTGACCATCAAACACACGGTCCATCCCCCCTACCAGGCTGACGTGTTGTAGAGTTGCATACCCCATCTGGTAAGCAGATGTGGACTGCTGTTCTGCATGTGCACTGCATTATGGATACCAGTGGTTCTATCCTATCCTGGTAACCACAGCAGACAGTTTGTTCGGTGACATGCAGTTGTTGTGTGGCCAGCCATTGTTATGATTAGGCACACTGGTTAATGCACTGCCCTCTCAACCAGTGGTCATGGGTTTGATTCCTCTCTGTTCCCCTTTGTTATGCCTGTCCTCCGCAACTGTTTTTCAGTCCTGTACCAGTCATATCTGTGCAGATCTGTGTTTCCAGCACTTTCTGCCCTCATCCCATTTGCCACCAATCCTTCTGTCCATCTATCTGTGCCTGTCAGCTGTGTGGCATCCTGCCCTCATGTGCCGGCTACTATCCCATGTCCTGCACTGGTACCCATTTCTGCACTGAGGCTCTTCATGCTTGCCTCTCCTGTGTCTGCTCTGCATGGCACTGCTACTCCTCTGTCCTCCTGTCTCTGCACTTCTCCTGCCACCTAGAGCTGCTCTGGTGGACAGATATTCCCATCCTCTACCACATGCTCTCATTGTTACACTGTACATTGCCATCACCCTGTGCATTGCTACAGCTGCCTCCAAAGCTACCTCACCCTGTGCATTGCTACAGCTGCCTCCAGCTACCACATGGGCTGCATGCAGCCTTACCAGCTCCATCAGCTCTCACATCTGCTTCCTTCCATCACTTGTTCATTTCCCTTCCTTGGTGCTCTGTGATGTATTGGGGTACATCTGTGTTTGGGGCATACATTTCATGCCTGTCACCTTGGGGCACTTTACTGCCCTTGGCCACCATTTCATGGGTCAACTTAACATCCTTTGGGCGTCTTTAGCGATGCCTTTGCTTGCGGCAGCTTATGAGGCACCGTATATGGTACCTTGGTGGGTGCCATCCTATACTGCCACATAGGGCGCCTTAGGTTACTGCACTGGGCTGAGGGCTTTTGGTTGGCAGCACAGCTTGTTGCACTATCTGCCTTTTCCAGGCATGAAAAGGATTGCCTTGATCAGCCTTAGTTCATCAACCCACTGGGGAATTGAACTCATGACCGCTGTCTCAGCAGTCATTGCACTAACCAGTATGCTACTCCTCTGTTGCGTTTCGCAGAGCGCTGCAACGTACTTCTATTTACCGCATGCTGGCGTGCCACGGCGCCCACTATCTTGCGATAACAGCCAAGGCGCCCTCTATCGCGCGATAAGCAGCTTTTCTTGACTTAATGCCAGACCGCCCAATTCCTTATATGGGATTCCTCACATTAACGCTGCAACTAATGCTGGTAACGTTAAGACGGTTTAGTAAACATAACCCTTTGTGTTGGGCCTGGTCCAATGTGACACTAGAGGTTTATCCATAACCATCCTCTGAAGACAACTCTTGTGTTTGCTTATCCTGATCTTGGCACTTCTTTTTGTTTTGCCTACATAACAAAGATTGCATGGACACATAATTAAATAAATGACTTGTGCGGTGTCACAATTTGAAAAATCATTGAGATATATCTTACATTGGGAAACAGGGTGTATAAAGGCAGCTTTGGTAACTAAAGAGTTATCACAAACGCTACATTTGCCACATTTGAAGTGGCCTTGGGAACAAATTTGGGCCTATTGAGGGCAGAGGGTACTAAAATATTTCTGAGGTTTGGATTCCTTTTATAGGCTATAAGAAGCCTATTGCTTTCCAGAGATGGAACTGAATCTAAGATATGCCATGCTTCCCGTATGATGCGGGCAATATCTTTTGAATATTCAGAAAACGTTAAAGAGCAAACAATGTGATTGCTCTGTGCAACAGAATGACTCTGTAAAAGATCAAATCTATTCGAGGACCGGGCACATTGTAGTGCTTTCTTAATACAGATAGAAGGATACCCTCGTTTGGTGAATCTATTGCTCATATCCATTGCATGTTGTTTGAAATCAGCATCTGTAGTACATAATCTCCGTACCCGTAAAAATTGGCTGATGGGCAAATTTTCCATGCCGGTGAGTTTATGGAAGCATTTTTACTCTATATTACTTTATACGGCTGCTTTTGCTTGCGGCATTCTGGTACATTTTTTGTTGGCAATATGCTCCCTTTTCTTTGTTAAAAGAACCATGTTATGCTTTTATGGAGCCTTAATTTCAATCCCGATATTTGCCTAATCCATCCCCCCCCTCTTTGTTTCAATGTGCAACGCTTGAGTATGCATTTGCATTTTTGATTTTTCGGGTCAAGATTTGTTATTTTACAATAATATATACTTTATTGTTCCATATATAGTTTAATTTTGTATAGAGACACTGATCCTTTACTCCACGTACGTTCTGCAGCTGTGTCACAGTTTTATAGAGTTCTATGTAGGGTAGTTGGGCCATGATTTTATGTGAGAGTTTGCTTTTGTAGAGTTACATTGATCTTTGGAGTACGTTCTCTAGCCATGTCATATATTTATTTACAGAATCCGATGTTAGGGTGATCTGGCTATAATTTAATGTGAGAGTTTTTTATTTCCCAAATTAGACATTTCTCTTAGTAATAGCCCTCACTTGGTTTGCAGCTTGTCGTGCTGTGAGGGCTTGTGTGCATCAGTGATGCTGAGAGCTAAACTATCAGTAGTTTAACTACTGGCAGGGTCTCCCAAGATGGACAGTTCTCAGCTGAGGTGCCAGACCAAGACAAACCACCCATCTGGGCAGCAGCAAAATGGGATAGGGTGGACAGCGGAGGATCACATTTCTGTGACAACGGCAACAACACCAAACTTAAACTGTGCGGAAGAAAGGCCCGGCAATCTACTTCTGTATCTTGACATGAAAACCCAATGGATAGTTACAAGAAAACAAATTGTGCTGTAGTGCTGAAAGATGAGATCCCCAGGTCGGAAGGCACTCAACTAGCTACTGGGGAAGAGCTGAAGACTTCTCAGAGTAAAGCCAGCATTTATGATGTGGTTGGATCAAAGCCCTTGGGACATCTGACTGCTGATGTAACTGTGCATGAAATGAGAGTCAGAAGCTGTAAAGATGTCTTACGCATTGGAACATGGAACGTACGAAGCATGAGCCAAGGGAAGTTGGAGGTGGTCAAGAATGAAATGGAACGTGTACAACTTGATTTGTTGGGTGTCAGCGAACTGAAATGGACTGGCATCTGGCACTTTGCATCAGATGATTACATGGTCTACTATGCTGGAAATGAAAGACAAAGAAGAAATGGTGTTGCATTTATAATAAAGAAGAAACTTGCAAGAGCTGTAATGAAATACAATGCAGTCAGCGAACGCTTAATCTCTATTCGTCTACGAGGAATGCCTATCAACACAACTATAATTCAAGTACATGCCCCAACAACAGCTGCAGAAGAGAATGAAATTGAAGAGTTCTATGAACAAGTACAAGCTGAAATTGACAGAACATGCAAACAGGATATCCTGATAGTCATGCATGACTGGTACGCAAAAGTTGGCAACAAAGGAGCAGGCAAGGTAGTTGGAAAATATGGACTTGGCAACAGAAATGAAACTGGAGAAAGACTGATAGAATTCTGCAAGACCAACGATCTATTCATCTCAAACACCTTCTTCCATCAACACAAGCGGCGACTGTACACATGGACTTCACCCAATGGATTGTATAAAAATCAAATTGACTACATCTGTGGAAGTCAACGATGGAAAGGTTCTATAACATCAACAAAGACAAAACCTGGAGCTGACTGTGGTACAGATCATCAACTACTAGTATGCAAACTCAAGCTAAAGTTGAAAAAGAGTAAACCACTCATGAATGCAGCAAAATATGACCTTGAGAATATACCACTGGAATTTAAAGACTGCCTGCAAAATCGATTTGCTGCTTTAGATACAAATGACAGAGCTCCAGAAGAGTTATGGAATGACATCAAAAAGGTTGTGTTGGAAGAAAGCAAGAAGTCTCTAAAAAAGGTGAAAAAACAAAAATGGCCAAAATGGATGACGGAAGAAACTCTGAAAATTGCCCAGAAAAGCAGAGAAGCTAAAGCCAGAGGAGAAAGAAAGACAATAACAGAACTCAACAGAGATTTCCAACGTGCAGCAAGACAGGACAAGGAAAAGTACTACAATGACGCATGCAAGGAAATAGAAGCAGAAACTATTAGAGGAAGAACAAGATTGGCTTTCCTAAAGCTACGAGAGTTAAAGAAAAGGTTCCAGCCTAGAATTGGAATGTTACAAGATGCTCAAGGTTGTATGTTGAATGATGCTGAGAAGATCAAGAAAAGGTGGAAGGAATATACAGAGTTTTTATATGATAAAGATCAAGAGGACCAACAGCCGTTTCAACCTGTACCTTATGATCGGGAACCATTGGTGATGAAATAAGAAGTTTTAGCAGCATTGAAAGCCTTATCAAAGAACAAAGCACCAGGCATTGATAGCATTCCCATAGATGTATTACAGCAATCTGTTGCAGCTGTTACCGTACTTACAAGGCTCTGCCAAGAAATATGGAAGACAACATCATGGCCAACTGACTGGAAAAGATCTGTGTTTATACCAATACTAAAGAAAGGTGATCCAACTGACTGGAAATTATTGCACAATCTCTCTGATCCCACATGCCAGCAAGATTCTACTGAAGATTATTCAAAAAAGACTACAACCATACCTGGAACAAGAACTACCTGAAGTGCAAGCAGGGTTCAGGAAAGGGCAAGGAACGAGAGACATCATTGCGGATGTGAGATGTATCCTTGAAAAGATTAAAGAATAACAAAAGGATATCTATTTGTGCTTTATCGACTATAGCAAGGCTTTTGACTGTGTAAACCATGAGAAACTCTGGGCCACATTAAGAAGCATGGGTATACCAGAACACCTGATCGTACTCTTGCACAATCTGTACATTGATCAAGAAGCAGCAGTTCGAACGGAACAAGGAGAAACAGAATGGTTTAAAATAAGCAAAGGTGTAAGACAAGGCTGCATACTTTCCCCCTACCTATTTAATTTATATGCAGAACAAATCATCAGAGAACCAGGATTGTATGAAGACAACAGAGGTGTGAAGATTGGTGGAAGACTCATCAACAACCTTCGCTATGCTGATGATACCACATTACTGGCTGAAAGTGAAGATGATCTGAAACATTTGCTTCTCACAATCAAAGAATATAGTCTCAAAATGGGCCTGCACCTTAATGTAAAGAAGACAAAGATCATGACAACTGGCATAATCAACAGGTTCATCGTTGAAGGAGAAGAAATTGAAATTGTGAACAACTTTAACTTACTTGGATCAACTATCAATAAAGAAGCAACAAGCAGTCAAGAAATCAGATGACGCATTGCTCTTGGCAGAATGGCTATGAAAGACCTAGATAAGATTCTCAAGAGCAGAGATGTCTCTCTCCATACAAAGATTTGACTTGTTCAAGCCATGGTATTTTCAATAACATCATATGAATGTGAAAGCTGGACAGTGAAAAGAAAGATAGGAAGCAAATTGATGCCTTTGAATTATGGTGCTGGCGGCGAATACTGTGTATACCATGGACTGCCCGAAGAACAAACCAGTCGGTACTAGAGGAGATCAAACCTAAGCTTTCTTTAGAAGCTCAGATGACAAGACTTCGACTTTCATACTTTGGACACATCATGCGAAGAGAGAGATCATTAGGGAAAGACATCATGCTTGGCAAGATAGAAGGTCAGCGCAAAAGAGGAAGG
This sequence comes from Ichthyophis bannanicus, assembly GCA_033557465.1. Lineage (NCBI taxonomy): Eukaryota > Metazoa > Chordata > Amphibia > Gymnophiona > Ichthyophiidae > Ichthyophis > Ichthyophis bannanicus. Next base: position 462,019,801 of record CM066036.1, read on the forward strand.
CCAGCAATGAGCTGGATCGATACAATAACAGCAGCTACAGGTACCAGTCTGGCAACAATGAGCCACCTGACTCAAGACCGAACACAATTTAGAATAGCTATCCAGAGGGTCGCCATGAGTCGACTCCAACTCGATGGCACTTAACAACAACAACTTAGTAATAAAGGCTGTCAAATGGGCATAGTATCTGCATTGCTTTCATGACGGTCCCACTTCACGTAGCATTGCAGGCTTTGTTACACATGATTTGTACCAGTCTACGTAGTAATCTATAGGTGTTTACCTCCCCCTTGTTAGATGGTTTTGTATCGCCTTATGGAGGTTTTTCTGGTGGCTTTTTAACACGCTCCTTTTTCTCCAAAGGTAGTTTTTTTCACTTCCCTTCCTTTAGTAGAGAAGGTGCGATTAGTGCAAAGGATCATATTCCAATATCAGTTCCTCATCTCTCCCATTGTGCCGTTCCTGTATTACTCATATTTATTTATTTATTCATTTAACATTTATTTATTTATTTATTTACTCAGCTCCCTTCTAGTATTTTCATCGTACCTACAGTTTGGATTTTTCAAGGTATATATGTCTTCCTCATCTTTTTTTTATCACGTTTTTAATATCATTTTTTCAATTTTGTCCTTTTTAGTTTATATTTACATTATTCACTCACTTTTGGACTATATTATTGTTTTATTAATTCCCCTTTTTACAGATGTATTTTTTCTGTACTTTAGTTGATTTTAATATGCAAGTGTGTTATTTATTGCCCTTTTGCACATTCATAGACCTGATATTTATGTACCCATTGTTTTTTTCACGTCACCCTTGCACAGCTTAATGTTGTTATTGATTTTTATTCTTTATTTAACATTTATGAGTTTGATCTTAGGATCATTTATATATGTTTTATGTCTTTATATTTATATGATAATGTATTTATATGACGATATATGTTTTTATTTGTATATTGCATTTTTTGAGGCTTGTGATTCATACCCCCTGAAGAAGCCCAGGCCGAAACGCATTGGGGATAATAAAGAAAAGTTCAACACCTGGATTTTCAGCCAGTCTTTGGTACCAGCTCTTTTGTCTTTGGTACAGCCCTGGGTATGATATTCAAAAGCATTTATATGGTTTACAGACCTGTAAACCATGTAAATGATGCTTAACAGGGATATTCAGCGGTACTGACACAGTTAGTGCTGCTGAATATCCCTGATTAACACAGTTACATACCCCAATGCTAACCATTAACAGGGATATTCAGCGGCACTGACACGGTTAGTGCCGCTGAATATCCCTGATTAACACAGTTACATACCCCAATGCTAACCATTAACAGGGATATTCAGCAGCACTGACACGTTTAGTGCCGCTGAATATCACCGATTAACACTGCTACATACCCCAATGCTAACCATATAGCATTGGGGTGTATCGTGGGCATTCAAGGACGTTCCAGAATGGTATCCACCGCTAACTGGGCAGTGGCAACATTGCACCACTGCCCGATTAGTGACACATGGGTAATAATGGGCACAGCAAAAGCTGGTCTATCTTTACACGTGGGAGTTAACCGGGCAGCGGCTCAATATCACTACTGCCCAGTTAGCTTCTGTGGCGGCAGAAGCTGTGTGGCAAACCCATATATCCAATGCAGGTGGCCGGATATAGCCCCGGCACTGAATATCTGGATTATCTCTTCAGTGTCAGTAGCTAGCTGTTGTAATTGCGCAAGCCGCAGGTGGTGAGTATCAGGCCCAAAATGTCCAAGAAACAAAGCTAGGAAATGAAGTTTACTTTCAGTTTAGTGAGTGGAATATATGGACTTTGGATTTGCATTTCTTATGTTTGCATTGTGCATTGTTCAATCCCTTTCTATTTCTGTAGTGTTGACCTGCATGTAAAATCTGGCTTCATGGGACTCCATTTCAATTTTGCCTGCACATTATCGAATGTGTGATCACATTTGGTTTGGATGTGGATTTCAAATGTAATTACTTGCCTTTTCCAAATCAGAGATCAAGGCAAGTTACATTTGTATGTGCTGATTTAGGTGTGTAAGTTATCATGTTACAGTAAGTTTTAAAATAGTGCAAAACCTTTTGTTCCTTGGGCGAGAGCAGGTTTGATTTGTGAAAAATAATAAGGGGCCCATCCTCCAAAGTTTGCCCAGGGCCCCATAAGTGGTTAGTGGCCCTGACCCTCCCACCTCCACCTGTTCAATCCCCTTTGTGTACAGACAGCTCCATTTTCTCCTTTAGTTTAAGTATTGATTTTAATAAACTGGTGGGAGGGGGGAACTGCTCTTTTTTACCTAAGGAAGCTAAAGCAAACAGATAAAATCAGGAAAGCCTTAAAACAAATCAATCTATTACATTTCTTTTTACTATTATACTTTTTGGATTTCATGGTTTATTTGCTTATTTTTTGGTACAAACCCTTCAGGGCATACCAATTCAATGTTTGTTTAAACCCTCTCATTGAAGCATGCTCTTGCAACGTTTGCTTTCAAATTCTTCTGTAGCCCTAGAATCTCGCTGCAAAACAATGTGGTCATTCTATATGTTTTCTGCTAATCCAGAGACAAACTCATAGGAGTATGTTTACTAAACTGCGGTAACGGTACATAACGCGCGTTATGTAACGTTAACGATCGTTAGCGCATCATAACACATGTTATGATGCGCTAAAGATCGTTAACGTTACATAACGCATCATAACGCGCGTTATGATGTGCTAACGATCGTTAACATTACATAACGCACGTTATGAAGCGTTAACGATCGTAAAGCTCCGCGGCGCGGTAAAACACCGCAGAAGGTGGAGAAAGGGCAGAGAGAAGGGGTCAGTGGGCGGAGAGTGGGCGGGGAGAGGCTCCCTTCACACTAACACGCTGATCTGAAAAGCTAAATCCTAACACGAATGAAAACCTGCCGTTAAATGCACATTACAGGGGAGAGAAACCATTTCATTGTCAGCAATGTACAGCCTAGGCAGGGAAACCTAAAAAAAGTGATAAGTGTGATACATGTGCACAGAACAAAAGGGCACATAAACACTGAAAATGACCTCAACAAACTGGAAAAAACCCATAACCAAGCTGGCCAATAGTGGTATTAATGAGAAACATCAACCCCGCCCCCCTGAGAAAGCTCCATAGAAAAGATATAAATCGTGGAAGGGTCTACACTCCGTCCCCATACAAGGTGAATGAGCCCACAGTGAAATAGCGCTGCTCAGGGTTTTCCACTCCATCGGACAGGGTTCCTATGGCATGCACATGTCCCGAAACATCAGGGCGGGCATGTCAGAACGGCAACTGGACAGATGCCGGAAAAGGGGATAGAGAGGGCCGCAGGCGGCACATGCTGTGGTGCAGCTGGGCCACAGTGCGGACTAGGGTGATGCCTAGCTGGCCCATACGAATGCTGAAACAGCAGAGCAGCCAGACAGCAACTGCTGAAGACCCAACATGGGCACGACTGTGTTTCCCACAGTGTCACTGGGGATAGTACCCAACAGCTACCCCCAAGGGCACAGAACATTGGCAGGCGGGGCTGGGGGGGGGAGCGTGGATGTCTATGCAGGCACCACTACCCCAGAACCCTCACCATAGGCAGGGAAACCTAAAAAAAGTGTTTGGCACTGCAGGACTGGAGTTGGGAACCCATGACCCCTGTACCATCAGTCAGTGTTGTAACCATTGTGCTACAGCTCTGTTGCTGTGCGTGTATGCCTGCGCGCCTTCTTAAGATTAACGCATGGTGACATGCCCTGTAGCACTCGTTCATTTATGGCGCCTTGTAACGCGCATTCTCGGTGCGTTCTCGGTAACGATGTACCACCCATGTCCTTATTTCGGATTTCTGTCTCTACCGCAGCTCCTAACGCGAATAGGGGTATGTTTACTAAACTGCGTTAGTGCGATTCTGGTGTGGGCTGTGGAGGGTGTTGGCAGCCACCACACACTGGATAGACAGACACATACTCCCCACACCTATGCCAGCATTGTGCAACTATAGAGGTGTTGGGCAGCCCAGGCCACCACACCAGTCCTGGGCACAGTGCAGGCATGGCTATGGTACGCAATACTGTAGGAGTCACTCCCCAGGTTGGTAAACAAAGTCAGACACAAGACCTGTAGCACACTCCACAGACATCAGAAAGGTTGCTATGATGCAGCTCACTCAGAAAATTGTACTTAACATAGGAATTGCTATCTGCCAGTAATCATAGCAACCTTTTGATAGATGTGTACCATATTCCCAGGTTTAGGGTGGCATTACTAAGGTATGCAAGTGCTAGTATTGGGAGATGCACGCAGAGCCCAAAGTCCTGCCTCTCCAGGAGGCTTTGGATAATGGGGCCTGTGGGTGCGGGTGTGTCTGCCCCTGTTGGCTGCTGCTTTACGGCAGAGGTTCCCAACTCCAGTCCTGCAGTGCCAAACACTGTTCGGGTTTTCATGCTGTCCCTCATGAATATGCATGAGATACATCTGCATACCATTGGGGTGGCGCATAGAAATGCAGCACAGGCATCTTTATCAGAGGCAGCATGGAACCGGAATGGTGTTTGGCCCTCCAGGACTGCATTTGGGAGACTCTTCTCTAGGTAATGTGCATGTTTATGGTGTCCGTGCTCTGTAGGGTAAAATGTAGGTGTCATGGGCATGTTTACGTCATCTGCAATAAAAGTGCTGTCTGTATTAGCACGTCGTAGTAGTGGGTAAAATATGGGGACTGGGTTGGCAGGAACCACAGCTGGGACTTGAACCTGTGACCCTCTGCTTCTGAATACACTGGTTTTGTGCACTGCACCACCTTGTTGTCACAAAGTCAGTGCATTCCTTGGTGATACCATGACTGTTCGTCAGACAGGGCCCGTCTGTTGCAGTACACGGCACCCACCTACACAGCGCTAGGCCACGGTCTGCTCTGGGCAGCTGTTACTGCCCCCTCCACCACCAGTATCCCTCAGCCACCATGCTGACATGCCCTTCTGCTGGTGGTGCTGGTGGTGCGCGTTCTCAGGCCATCCAGTGTACAGGTAGGCGGCTGCCTATGGTGCGGGTTCTGGGGTAGTGGTGCCTGCATAGACATCCACCCTGCCCCCCAGCCCCGTCTGCCAATGTTCTGTGCCCTTGGGGGTAGCTGTTGGGTACTATCCCCTGTGACACTGTGGGAAACACAGTCATGCCCATGTTGGGCCTTCAGCAGTTGCTGTCTGGCTGCTCTGCTGTTTCAGCATTCATATGGGCCAGCTAGGCATCACCCTAGTCCGCACTGTGGCCCAGCTGCACCACAGCATGTGCCGCCTGCGGCCCTCTGTATCCCCTTTTCAGGCATCTGTCCAGTTGCCATTCTGACATGCCCGCCCTGATGTTGCGGGACATGTGCATGCCATAGGAACCCTGTCCGATGGAGTGAAAAACCCTGAGCAGCGCTATTTCACTGTGGACTCATTCACCTTGTATGGGGACGGAGTGTAGACCCTTCCATGATTTATATCCTTTCTATGGAGCTTTCTCAGGGGGGGGGGTTGATTTTTCTCTTTAATGCCACTATTGGCCAGTTGGTTATGGTTTTTTTCCAGTTTGTTGAGGTCATTTTCCGTGTTTATGTGCCCTTTTGTTCTGTGCACATGTATCACACTTATCACTTTTTGAAGGTTTCTCTGCCTAGGCTGTACATTGCTGACACTGAAATGGTTTCTCTCCCCTGTAATGTGCATTTAACGGCAGGTTTTCATTCGCGTTAGGATTTAGCTCTTCAGATCAGCGCGTTAGTGTGAAGGGAGCCTCTCCCCACCCACTCTCCGCCCACTGACCCCTTCTCTCTGCCCTCTCTCCACCTTCTGCGGTGTTTTACCGTGCCGCGGAGCTTTACGATCTTTAACGCATCATAACGCGCGTTATGATGCGCTAACGATTGTTAACGTTACATAACGCGCGTTATGTACCGTTCCCGCAGTTTAGTAAACATACCCCATAGTCTCAGTATTCCCACGGAAGAGTGTTCAAAGCCCAAGACCCTACCTACACTTTAAAATACCTGGTCTAGCCTTCCATTGCAGAGGTTTGCAATTCTAAATGCTATTCATAAAAATCCTAAATTTCCTGATGCCCTACTTGAAGAAGTATTATTATTACCTAGGTCTTTCCCTGCAAAATTGTGAACAATGGGTCTTCTTTAATCCAAAATTACTTTGCATGCAAAGTAGTGTACAGTAATCTACTTTGCTAGAACTAAAATCAGGTGTCCTAGGTATTGAGAGCATGGAATTTATGGCAGAAAAGCACTTTTAGAGGGGTTGATTTCCTGATTGTGTTAAAGTACAGAGAATTGAGTTTACAACTTTCAGTATCTGCCCTCTTTTGAGGATCAGGCAGGGTTGGTGTGGGCAGTGACTGTGCTTTGCTAAAAACTGCAGTGTTAGAAATTCACTTTCAGCAGAGCACAGCTGCTGCCCGTGCTGGCCCCCACCCCCTCGCCACCACCACCAGATTTGGTGCCTATGGGAGCCAGAAGCTTAAACATGGCCCTGCACCCAAGTCTAAATGGAGACGTAGTAGAGGCATACCTGGGGTGTTCCCAGATATCTGGACATCCCTACCTGATCTCAGAAATATCCTGGATGTCTAGAGTTGCATCAAAGGTTAGACCTGCTCCAGGCACAAACAGGCACCTGAAAAGTGTTTGTTTTGGCTGAAAAAAGTCCCGAGGATGTAGAAAAGAAAGCACTCCATCATCCTCAGTACAATTTAAATGATATTAGCAGTGAAATTTGAACCCTAACTTCCTTGTTGCTAGGCTATAGCACTAACCATTAGACTATTCCTAGCCATCAAGACTATGACATACTAGTCTGAGGATGTCTATGTAGACACCCCTGTAGACATCCATATCAGGCACATTCACATTTATGAAATCATGTTTGCATCTAGACATACCTTCTTTCTTTTCAAACATTCTAGCTTGAACAACCCAGATTGCACGTGGACGTCCTTTCTAAAATTCCCCTCCATGTCAACTGTCTCACCTTTATCTACCTGTTTATTCATACCTTCAAAAAAATACAGATAAGTAAGACAAGACTTTGGCTAAATCCATGTTGGCTTTGTCACATTAAATCATGACTATTTATATATTAAGTAATTTTGTTCTTTATAATGATTTCTACCACTTTGTCTGATATTGGCATCAAGCTCATCAGTTTGTAGTTTCCTGGATCACCCCTGGAACCTTTTTTATAAATTGCCATTACATTGGCCATTCTCCAATCTTTAAGTATGATAGATGATTTTAATGATATTTATTATTTTATTCATTTTATTTATTTAACATTTCTTTTATACCGCGCTATTCAGATCAGTGCGGTTCACATTGACCAAAATATTCTACAATGCATAAAGCAACATTGCATTTACAATGAACAGGGTAGTAACTTGGGTATAACAGGGGAAACTATATACAGTTCGTTTAACAGTTGTATGAGTTCTTGGTTCTGGCGATTTGGGTCAGTGAAAAGTGAGCTGCCTAACCATTCTCTAGCAGGGTCTGAGTGCTCATTGTCTGCTTTCTGAGGTTAGTATCAGGGTAGTGTTTTTGGAACAAATGATGTTTCAAAGCTTTTCTGAATGTGGCCAAGTTCGTGATAGATCGAATAGTTGTAGGGAGGGCATTCTATATTCCAGGCTCTAGGTGCATATATTGTGAAAACCCTACTGGCTGTTGCCTTAGTACATTTTACCATTACTTAGTACATTTTACCATTGATAGTTTACAAATTACTAATAGTAGGCCTGCAATTTCATTTTTGAGTTCTTTCAGCATCCTGGGATATAGATTCCATCCAATCCAAGTGATTTGCTACTCTTTATTTTATCAAATTGCTGTATTACATCTTTCTGGTTTATCGAGATGTATTTAGTTTCCTCTAATACATCAGCTTTAAATATCATTTCTGGCATGGGTAACTTCCCAAAGAAGACCACATGATGGAAGCAAAATTTCTGCAGTACACTGAAACGCACACAAAAGGAGTAGTAAGCAGACCAGGCCTTGCAAGCTGAAAACTTTTATTACAGAAAGCCTGACTTGGACAAGTTTCAGTGGTTAAACCTTCATCAAGTGTCTACAATAATACTAGCAAACATACATGAAAATCAGCAAAATGTTAAAATTAAACATCAACTTTGTACATGTATGTTAAAAATAGTAAAATGGATGATGAAATTCTCAAAGAAATCAGGGAAGCTAACAAAAGTTACAGCACAGTAATAATAATGGGTGATTTCAATTACCCTGGTATTGACTGGGTCAGTGTCACGGCAGGACATGCTAGGGAGATAAAGTTTCTAGATGAAATAAATGAATGCTTCTTGGAGCAGCTGGTTCATGAACCGACCAGAGGGGAAGCCATTTTGGACCTAGTCCTTAGTGGAACACAAGGTCTGGTGCAAGAGATAAGGGTGTTGGGGCCACTTGGCAATAGTAGTCATAGCATGATCGCATTTGATTTAATAAATGGAGGAAGGATGGCATGGAAATCTACAGTACTACCTTTTAACTTTCAAAAGGAAGACTATGATAAAATGAGGAAAATAGTTAAGAAAGAACTAAAAGGAGGAGTTGCAAAGGTTAAAGATTGACATCAAGCATGGGTGTTGTTTAAAAATACTATTTTGGAAGCCCAGACCAGCTGTAGTCCATGCTTTAAGGAAAGTGGAAGGAAGTCCAAAAAACTGCCAGCATCTTTCAGGAAATGGAAAAAGAGCCAAATGACAAAAACTGGAAACAACATAAGCACTGACAGGTTAGATGCAAGGCATTGATAAGGCAGGCAAAGAGAGAATTTGAGAAGAAGCTTGCTGTGGAAGCAAAAATGCGTAATAAAGGCTTTTTCAAGTACATTCGTAGCAAAAAACCTGTAAGAGTCAGTTGGACTATTAGATAATAGAGGAGTAAAAGAGACATTAAGAGGGGACAAGGCCATAGTAGAGAGAGTGAATGCTTTGGTCTTTACTGAGGAAGATGTAGAGATGCTACTCATGACTGAAATGGTATTTAAAGGTGATACCGCAGAAGAATTGAAAGAAATATCGATATACCGGGAAGATGTATTACAACTATTTGATAAACTGAAGAATAGCAAATCACCTGGACCGGATGATATACATCCAAGGGTTTTGAAAGAACTGAAATATGAGATTGCAGACCTACTATTAGTTATCTGTGAACTATCATTAAAATCATCTGTAATTCTTGAAGACTGGAGGATGGCCAAAGTAATGCCAATTTTTAAAAAGGGTTCTGGGATGATCCGGGAAACTATAGACCAGTAAACCTGACATCAGTACCGGGAAAAATGATAGAAACCATTATAAAGAACACAATTACTGAATATGTAGATAGTCATGGCTTAATGGGAGACAAACAACATGGCTTTAGCCAACGAAGGTCTTGTCTTACTAATATGCTATGTTTTTTTGAAGGTATGAATAAATAGGTAGACAAAGGTGAGTCGGTTGATAAAGTGTATCTGGATTTTCAGAAAGCCTTTGATAAGGTCCCTCATGAGAGACTCTTGGCAAAATTAAAAAGTCATGGGATAGGAGGCATTGTACTATTGTGGATCAGGAACTTGTTAAAAGATAGAAAGCAGAGGGTAGGGCTAAATGGCCAATTTTCCCAATGAAGAAAGGTGAATAGTGGAGTATGCTAGAGATCTGTGCTGGGTCTGCTGCTTTTTAACATATTCGTAAATGATCTGGGAATGGGAATAACGAATGAGGTAATCAAATTTGCAGATGACACAAAATTATTCAAAGTTGTTAAAACCCATGAGGATTGTGAAAAATTGCAAGAGGACCTTGATAAATTGGAAGACTGGGCATCCAAATGGCAGATGATATTTAATGTGGACAAGTGCAAAGTTATGCACCTAGGAAAGAATAACCCAAACTATGGTTACACGATGCAAGGTTCCACATTAGCAACCATCACCCAGGAAAAAGATTTAGGCATCATCATGGACAACTTGTTGAAACCCTCCAGCCAGTGTGCAACGGCAGCCAAGAAAGCAAATAGAATACTAGGAATTATAAGGAAAGGAATGGAGAATAAAATAAAGCCTCCGTATTGTTCCATGGTGTGACCGCACCTTGAATATTGTGTGCAATTTTGGTCGCCATATCTTAAAAAGAATATAGCATTATTAGAAAAGGTACAGAGAAGATCCAACAAAATGGCAAAGGGGATGGAAGGACACCCCTACGAAAAGGGGCTAAAAAGGTTAGGGCTCTTCATCCTGGAAAAGAGACAGCTGAGGGGAGATATGATAGAGGTCTATAATTTATGAAACGGGTAAACATAGATCGATTGTTTATACCATCAAAATATAGAAAGACTAGGGGACATGCAATGAAGCTACAGTGTAACCTGTTTAAAACTTATAAGAGAAAATATTTTTTCACTCTACATGTAATCAAACTCTGGAATTCGTTACCAGAGGATGTAGTAAAAGCTGTTAGTATAGCTGAGTTTAAAGAAGGTTTGGACAAGTTCCTGTAGGAAAGGTCCATAAACCATTAATAAAGGGAACCTGGGAAATCCACCACTTGCCCCAATACAAGCATTGTGGAACCTGTCTGTTTTGGAGAAACTGCTGGGTACTTGTGACCTAAATTGGCCACTGTTGGAAACAGGATACTGGGCTTGATGGACCTTGGTCTGACCTAGTACGGCATATCTTAAGTTCTTATGATCTTAAGCTAACTTCCCTACATCTTCTTTACTAAAGACTGAACGAAAGAATTCATTTAGTCTCTCTGCTATGAATCTATCCTCCCTTAGTGCCCCTTTTACCCCTTTATCATCTAAAGAGCCAACTGACTCTCTCACAGATGATGCAGAATTTCAAGGTATTGTAAAATCATTGCTCTATTTTTCTATAAGATGAGTTAGGGAACTACATGACAGGGAGGTGCCCACAGTCAGCCGAGGGTCAGTTGTTATCCATACTATCCCTAAGGCATTTTCAATTGTGGTTTCTAAATTATGGCACTGGCTTCCCAGCCCCTTTCAGAAAGAGGAAGTTTTGCTGGCATTTCAGAAAATATTGAAAACCTTTCTAAATGTAAACCAATTGGCCGAGGCTTATGTTTCAGTCATTATGAATGCAGTGGAGCTTCTGGAAGGGTTCTGGGACAGGCACAGTACTTTTGCATGTTTTGCTATTTTTTTCAGTTAGTTTTTATAACTGTTTTATGTTTTGTAATTTTGTAAACCACTTTGTATGATCTTTTTCCGGAAGGAGGTATACAAGTGTTTTTTGGGAGAGGTTAAACTTTTATTTTTGCATTTTCATATATAACAGCAAAAGTAGAAGCAAATTATAATTTTCACTGTCAATGCATTCTGATGAGTGTGTTATCCCTTACCTGAGCCCAGATGATCTCTGCAAGCTCTTTGCGGTTCTGAACCACAGCCCAAATGAGGAGATCCCGGACAGGGTCCATTGTACAGACTGCACAGCCTGCAGCTCGTCGGTGCAAGGATCGGAAAGTAACTCCCTGAACCTTGGAAGTAATGTAACAGAGCAATCACACATTAACGTGCATGAAGAAATGAAAGGCCCTCGGGCTGAACTACCACATTTTTGAAAAGAAATAACAAGACAGATAATATCATATTGGTCAACAAAGTGTACAATAGAAGAGGATAAGAATGGACAAAGTAAAAATCTATGGGGGCGGGGGGATATTCAGCAGCAGCAGCTAACATGATTTCAGCAGCTAGTTATTGCCACTAAAAGTTAAACTTGGATATTCAATACCAGGGTCATATCCGGCCACCAACATTGAATATCTGGGTCGGTCAGATTGGAAAGAAGCTACGGCAATATTCAGCCACTGCTCGGTTAGCTTATGTGGCAAAAATTAGTCCAGCCTTTAATGTGCCTAACTTTCACCACTTTGCGATAATCGGGCATTGGCTCAAAATTGCCATTGCCTGGTCATCGCTGGGTGCTGCCCCTTGTATCAGAGCAATTAACATGGTTAACAGGTTTGCTAACCACATTAATCACTTTGAATATCCCCCCCTATATTTCACAAATACAGTAGTCTGCAAATTTATTCGCCACTAAGGGAAATTCCAGTAAATAATACAGAAAGTGGCAAAATATATTAATTCTGAAGTATTTGATTGGGTGTGTTTCATTTTAAAAAATATAAAACTAAAAAGTAGACAGGTTGATAAGCATAGCAAAAAAGGGCAAATGTTGTTTTTCACTTGTTTAATCTTTTGAATTATATTGGAAACAAACATTACTGATGTGAGCATATTTCAGTTCTGTCTAAGTGAAAAGTCTATTTCTAAAACAAAATGGTGCTATGAGACAGTGGGTCATGTTTACTAAATGATAACATTAACTATTTGCTGCAGCACCCATATTATTCCTATGGCTATTTGGTAGATAGCACACCTTAATGTTTAGTAAACATGGCCCAGTAAGTCTAAACTATTACCTCCTTAACACTAGCAGTGGAACCTGCAATAAACATAAGAGGGCTTTATGGCTGATAAAATTATACAATTGAGTATCATGCAAGTACACAGAAAGGAATATATAAACATATCATTTACTCTAAGGGGTCCTTTTACTAAAACACTCTAAGCAGTTAATGAGTGCTTCTGCATGTGATAACTGCATGCTTGGACCCATGGAGACTGTTACTGAAGAGGGTTACTGAGAGTCGCCGCATACTGATTCACACAATAATTTCCACTCGTGTGTTGGGGTGCGGAATGGGCAAGCTAAAGGTGAAGTATATGCATGATGAGCACAGTGCAGTTAGCACAGGGAAACATATCACACACTAACTGTCAATGTTGTCATAAGCACGGGTGCTGCTACCACTGCCAGAACAGGTGGAGTTAGGTGCACCTGTGGTACTTGTGCCATGCGTTACGATATGCATCCGTGCATTAACTGCCAAGAATATGCTGGTCATGGCGGCTTTGCACTTAACATACGAGGGGGTACCCAAAAAAAACAGGAATTATTTTTTAAAAGCTATTTATTTCAAATTCTTTACAAAACAACCTTATCCCCTTCAAAATTCTCTCCATTACAACTGATACATTTGTCCCACCGGTGCTTCCACTGTTCGAAACATTTTTTGTAGTCATCTTTAGAAACGGCTGACAGCTCCTCCCTCCTTTTTTTCTTGACTTCTTCAATGTTGTCAAATCGGTGTCCTTTCATGCCCATTTTCATGCGTGGAAATAAGAAAAAGTTGCACGGAGCCAGGTCAGGCGAGTAAGGTGCGTGGGGCAGCGGAATCATGCCATTTTTAGCCAAAAACTGTCTAACAGAGATGGCTGTGTGTGCAGGTGCGTTGTCGTGGTGGAAGAACCAGTCTCCTGTCTGCCACAAATCGGGTCTTTTTTGACGAACACTGTTGCGCAATCTTCTTAAAACTTCCAAATGAAAGGTTTTATTGACGGTCTGACCTGGGGGAACAAACTGAATGAACTACCCCCTTGGCATCACAAAAGCAAATCAGCATTGTTTTGATGTTTGATTTGACTTGACGACATTTTTTTGGACGGGGTGACGATGACGTCTTCCATTGGCTTGACTGTTGCTTTGTTTCTGGGTCGTAACCATAGCACCATGACTCATCACCTGTAATGACCTTTGACAGAAAATCTGGATCAGTTTCAAGCTGTTGTTTCAAAACACGACATGTTTCAACTTGATGTTCCTTTTGATTGTCAGTCAGAACCCGAGGAACAAACTTGGCAGCAACCCTTTTCATTCCCAAATCTTCTGTTAAAATTCGCTGAACCGAGCTCCAAGATAACCCACTAATCTCTGACAGTTGATCAATTGTCTGTCGACGGTCTGTGAGCACAAGCTCTCTAATTTTTTCAATATTTTCGTCGATTCGGGCAGTTGATGGACGCCCAGAACGAGGTTTGTCATCAATCGACATGTTGCCATTTTTAAACCGAGCAAACCACTGGTACACTTGACTTTTTCCCATAGCGTCATCTTGATAAGCTGTTTTCAACATTAAAACAGTTTCAGCAGCATTTTTACCGAGTAGAAAACAAAATTTCACAGCTGCACGTTGTTCACTTAAACTTGTCATCATAAAAAAAGAAACAAGAACAAAACAGTGCTAGCAAAAACGATCACTGCAGATGAACAGAACAAGCCAGGTCGACAACACAGGTGGCATTGAACTGACAATGAGTTGCACTATACACGCCTAGCGGCAGAAGTGCATACTACACAAGCTCTGCCCACGGCAATGTTATTCCTGTTATTTTGGGGTACCCACTTTAGTAAAAGAGCCCCTAAGTTACCTTAAGTTCTAATCCTGTCTGTACAGTGCACAGCAAAATTAAATCCACAATATTTGCAATTAATGGGGACAAAAACTGCTTCTTTATACTGAATTTAAAAAAACAAAACCATCTCCTTTCATACAGGTGGTCATCTTATAATCATTTCTTTTTTACATAACGTAAAAATTTTAAAATTCCTATATGTTAGTGTTATTCTTAGTATAACTGGTGTCTGATTTGTATACAGTCCTTAAAGATGACATTTTACTTACCAGATAATGTCCTTTCCTTGAGTCCTGCTAGCAGTTAGACCAATCCAGGATCCACCCTTGAAACTGACTACTCTGTTATTTTGCAGCAGTACCTTGATCCGCTATGATTTTTGTGTCTGGCTCTGCAGGTTCATATCCTTCTGACAGCCTTCTGGTCAATCTCTCAAGTACATAGTTTCTCTACATAGTTTCTTGACTGCTTGATATATCATTGTTGCCCATGTTGAGGTGGTGCCAGGTTTGCCATGTTTCCCATATGCTTTGGGACATATACTGAGTTGCCCTCGTGTGGCTCAGGCTGAGAGAGGCATGGACATGGGCTTTTCATTGGTTCTTTGTCTCCATCAGTCTGCTGATAGGGGAACACAACCCACTTGTCTGGACTGGTCTAGCAGGACTCAAGGAAAGTATATTACCTTCCATATCATCCTGCTAGACCAGTTCAGACAAGTGGGGCATACCAACACTACACCTCCATTGGGCAGAAAAAAGACAAAGCAGCTTGCAACGGCTTGAAGCCAAAGGCCGTGTCCACCCGACCATGGACATCCAAGTGATATTGCTTGGCAAAAGTGGAAAGTTATGCTCTGCCCATGAGGATTCTTGTTCTTGAGTAGAATGTACGCTCACACCCTCTGGAACTGTACAGTTTTGCAGCAGATACACCGAGGCAATAGCCTCTTGATCCAGCACCCCAATGGAGACTTAGACGCCATGGCACCCTTGCGTGAGCCAGCAAACAGCACAAAAAGATGATCCGATCTATGAAAATCATTTGTAACCTCCAAGTACCAAAAAAGCACTCTCTGGATATCCACAAGACAATGATCCTTATCTTTTCCCCGACACTGCTCCTTAGAAAAGGAGGTCAGGCAAACCTCCTGGTTGACATGAAAGGGAGAAATCATCTTGGGCAAAAAGGAAGGCATAGGCTGAATGGAAACGGCCTCCTCTGAAAAGGACAGATAAGGATCCCAGCGAGACAAGATTTGCAGCTCAGAAATCCACCTCGCCGATCAAATCATGACCAAGAAAATAGTCTTGAGTGTCCATTCCTTCAGATTAGTGCACTTTAGAAGTTCAAAAGGCTCTGATATCAGGACCCTGAGCACCAGACATAGATCCCAGGAAGGGACAACCGACCGAAGGGAACGACGCAGATGTCGAATCCCCTAAAGAAAGCGCAAAACATCCAGATTCCAGGCCAGAGACTTGCCAGCTACCGGACCTCTGAAAGATGCCAAAGCTGTCACCTAAACTTTCAGGGAGCTGAGAGAAAGGCCCTTCTCCAGACCGTCCTGCAGAAAGGCCAGCACAGGCAGCACCTTGGCCTCCTCAAGAACCATCTTTCTAGCACTGCACCTTCGCTCAAAGAAGCACCAGACCCACACATATGCCAGGCTGGTAGAACCCCACCAAGCTCTGAGCAGAGTAGATGCAGAGGTGGGGGTCACCCTCCCCCTTCCCAGAGGCAGCTGTGTGAGTGTGCTTGGCCCTCCCCAGCCCCCTGTTCGATGTCAGTGGCCCCCTTCTGGGTGGCAGGTGTGATGTGTCTGCTTTGCCCTATGTGGGGTTGGGGTGTGTGGTTCCAGGGGCTGCTTGTGTGCCATTGCGGGGCCTAGATGGGAGCGAGCACTGTGTTGGGCTGGAGCTGCACGGTCACCAGTGTTGTGGCTGGCCCACATGGGATGGGGCTGGGAATCTGACATGGTGTGGGTGGGAGTGGTCAGTGTGGATGGGTTGGTATCTCAACATTGGGCCAGGTATTGGGTGTGTAGCTGGGTACTGAGGGTGGCAGGTTACACTGTGAATGGCTGACTGGAAACCGCAGTCTGGGGATGGTATGGGCATGCTGCTAAAGGGTTGTCATTTACACCATCTGTTGCGTGAGACTGGCTGGGAACATGAGGTGAGATGACTGGACTACCGCACAACAGACAGCAGGGTGTTCACAGCGGACAAGTGAACACCAATGGACTGCGGCCAGTTTGTTGGTAACAGGGTATACACAGGGACGAGAGGTGGGGTGCTATATATTGCATTTGACCCCATAGCTGTTGCCTTCCACCTGCCCTCATAGCTATCTCTTTCCTCTGGCCCTCATAGCTATTTCTCTCCTCTGGCCCTCATAGCTATTTCATTCCTTTGATTCCCATGGCTATGTCTCCCCTCTGGCCATCATAGCTATCTCTGTCCATTGACCAACATACCTGGTATGTGTCAACTATGGGATTTGTGCATCGTGAGCATCAGCGTGTGTTGTACAGAGCATCAGCGCATCAGCGTGTGTTGTACAGAGCATCAGCGTGTGTTGTACAGAGCATCAGTGTGTGTTGTACAGAGGTTCAGTGCTGTGTGGCTCACCACCTACAGTGAACATAACATAACATAACATAAGAACATAAGATATGCCATACTGGGTCAGACCAAGGTCCATCAAGCCCAGTATTCTGTTTCCAACAGTGGCCAATCTAGGTCATACGTACCTAGCAGTTTCCCCAAGGGACACAGGTTCCACAATGCTTGTATTGGTTCAAGCATTGATATCCTGGGTCCCTTCTTAATAATGGTTTATGGACCTTTCCTCCAGGAACTTGTCCAAACCTTTTTTAAACCCAGCTGCACTAACAGCCTTTACTACATCCTCCGGTAACAAATTCCAGAGTTTGATTACGCGTTGAGTGAAAAAATATTTTCTTTTATTAGTCTTAAATAGTTTACCCTGTAGCTTCATTGCATGTCCCCTAGTCTTTCTATATTCTGATAAGGTAAACAATCGATCTACGTTTACCCATTCCACTCCGTTCATTAATTTATAGACTTCTATCATATCTCCCCTCAGCCGTCTCTTTTCCAGGTTAAAGAGCCCCAACCTTTTTAGCCTTTCTTCATAGGGGTATCCTTCCATCCCCTTTACCATTTTGGTGGCTCTTCTCTGAACCTTTTCTAAAATCGCTATATCCTTTTTAAGATACGGCGACCAGAATTGCACACAATATTCAAGGTGTGGTCTCACCATGGAACGATATAGAGGCATTATAATATTTATTTTCCATTCCTTTCCTTATCATACCTAGCTTTCTATTTGCTCTCTTGGCCACTGCTGCACACTGGGCCGAGGGTTTTAACATGGTATCCACAATGACGCCTAAATCTTTTTCCTGGGTGGTGGTTCCTAATGTGGAACCTTGCATCGTGTAACCATAGTTTGGGTTGTTCTTCCCTAGGTCCATAACCTTGCACTTGTCCACATTAAATTTCATCTGCCATTTTGATGCCCAGTCTTCCAATTTATCAAGATCCTCTTGCAATTTTCCACAATCCTCTTGGGTTTTAACAACTTTAAATAGTTTTGTGTCATCTGCAAATTTGATAACCTCACTCGTTATTCCACTTTCCAGGTCATTTATGAATATGTCAAAAAGCAGCGGACCCAGCACAGATCCCTGGGGTACACCACTATTCACCTTTCTCCATTGGGAAAATTGGCCATTTAGCCCTACCCTCTGCTTTCTATCTTTTAACCAGTTCCTGATCCACAATAGTACACTGCCTCCTATCCCATGACTCTTTAGTTTTGCCAAAAGTCTCTGATGAGGGATCTTGTCAAAGGCTTTCTGAAAGTCCAGATACACAATATCAACCGACTCACCTTTGTCCACCTGATTATTCACTCCTTCAAAAAAACATAACAGATTAGTAAGACAAGATCTTCCTTGTCTAAAGCCATGTTGGCTGTCTCCCATTAGGTCATGACTATCTACATGCTGAGTAATTTTATTCTTTATGATGGTTTCTACCATTTTTCCCGGTACTGATGTCAGCTCACCGGTCTGTAGTTTCCCGGATCACCCCTGGAACCCTTTTTAAAAATTGGTGTTACATTGGCGATCCTCCAATCTTCAGGTATTAGAGATGATTTTAATGATAGTTCACAGATTACTAATAGCAGGTGTGGTGAAGAGCGCCCTCCTGAGGCAATGAAGACCAAAGGAAATCCTGAAGGGCAACAGGATTTACGCCAGATTGACAATACTGGAAGGAAAGAAAAACTCCTTTCTGCTGAGCTAAGAATGGATACCAGCCCAGGGGAGGAGTTGAGTAGTCCTGATTGGGCACACCCAGTGGTTGGAAGGGGCGTGCCTGGAAGAGAACCTCGTTTTAAACCTGAGAATGACCCTGCTAAAGGGAGCAGAGAGAGCAAAGGGAGCAGAGAGTGCAGGAGGAGCAGAGAGCAGCCAAGGACTGAGCCGAAGTAGGCAGAGCAGTGCACAGAGCTGCACAAGGAACTCTGAGCAGAGGACCTCAGAGCAAAGGACCTGTGAGAGGACGAGCTGTGGAAGGACGTTTGGTACGTCAGCTGAGAGTGAGTCAGAGAGTGAATGGAAGACCAGGAAGCAGTGTGGCGGTACGTTTGACCCTGGTAATAAAAGAAGACCTGCAAGGATCTTTTCAAGGGCTGTGAATGAAAGTCCTGAGGAAAGTGGACGTAGCCCTGGATTAGACTCCTGCAAGAAGGAAGAGCCCTGGAAGAGGAAGCCTCCACGGCAGGCAAGTGAGAAAGAAAACTCATTCTTTGGAGTACAGTTCGGACCAGAGAGACACAGGAACCCTCACAGCTGGAAGACGTCTGAGCCACCTAGGACGAGAGGGGCTTGGCAAAAAGTAAGCAGTTTTCCTAGGAGTTACAAGAGTGAAGGTAAACTCAATTCTCCTATGTTTGAAGCCTTACTAAGAGAGCCTAAATGTTACCCTGACTTATTTAGCCTGAGAGGGGAGAAGGGAAACATTACTGACCAAGAGAGAAGCTTAATAGCTGCTGACAATTGCTTATCTAGCAACCAACAGGCTGAATTGCTTCTCAAAAGCTTTAAAGAGTTTCTAGATCTAAAAGCAGGCAGACAACCAGTACTGAATGAAGATACTAATTCTATACAGTCTGAAGAATTAATGCAAACTGATTCTGACTTACCTGACTGTAATAGTATGGATTGTTCATTGTGTTGTATGGAAATACCAGAGTAAAGAAGTTTGCTGTGCCGTGTATGAGTAAAATACAACGGAGCTGTTTCTACTGCCATGCTTTGAGAACCTTGATTACTTGCACCTGAATTAAGCTCCCACTGTGAATGTAACAGTGCATGTAAAGAGGCTGCATTAAATGGGATCACCTCTTGGGGCAGAGCTGAGTCAGACTTCCTAGAAGTAAAGCTGAAGTTAAAGCTGAATTCTACTTTAGTTGACTTTATTCCTAAGTTTATTCTGTTCATGTTAAAGCACCAGTTTTTGATCATGTGTATGAATTTGTGATGCGCTGGAAGAATCTCCCTAACAGCAATAAAATACTTGCAAACAAGCCTTACCGTCTCTGGCGCACAACTACACTTATTTCAGAGTGAAAGGAGCACAAGAACTACATTACCCAGCATTACCAGGGAACAGTTTTTAACTCCATTCCTCACGAGGCAATAGGCCGCTCCTGTCTTTTAGCCCTAAGGCAGGGCAGGGGCATCGCACAGGTCTGCAATCTCGTATTTCAGTTCTTTCAACACCCTTGGATGTATACCATCAGGCCCAGGTGATTTGCTACTCTTCAGTTTATCTAATATTTGTAATACATCTTCCCGATGTATCGATATTTCCTTCAATTCTTCCGCACCTTTAAATACCACTTCAGTCATGGGTAACATCCCTACATCTTCCTCAGTAAAGACTGAAGCAAAGAATTCATTCAATCTCTCCGCTATCGCCTTGTCGCCTCTTAGTGCTCCTTTAACCCCTTGATCATCTAATGGACCAACTGACTCTCTCACAGGTTTTTTGCTACGAATGTACTTGAAAAGGTCTTTACTTCGCGTTTTTGCTTCCGCAGCAAGCTTCTTCTCAAATTCTCCCTTTGCCTGCCTTATCAATGCCTTGCATTTGACTTGCCAGTGCTTGTGTTGTTTCCAGGTTTCGTTGTTTGGCTCTTTTTTTCCATTTCCTGAAAGATGCTTTTTTGGCAACAACAGCCTCTCTGACCTCACCTTTAAACCATGCTGGCAGTTTTTTGGACTTCCTTCCACTTTTCTTAAAACATGGAATACAGCTGGTCTGGGCTTCCAAGATAGTATTTTTCAACAACAGCCAAGCCTGTGTACGTCTTTAACCTTTGCAACTGCTCCTTTTAGTTTTTTCTTAACTGTTTTCCTCATTTTATCATAGTTTCCCTTTCAAAAGTTAAAAGGTAGTACTGTGGATTTCCTTACTATCCCTCCTCCACTAATTAAATCAAAGGCGATTATGCTATGATCACTATTGCCAAGTGGCCCCAACAACCTTATCTCTTGTACTAGATCTGGTGTTCCACTAAGGACTAGGTCTAATATGGCTTCCCCTCTGGTCGGTTCATGAACCAGCTGCTCCAAGAAGCAGTCATTTATTTCATCTAGGAACTTTATCTCCCTAGCATGTCCTGACGTGACACTGACCCAGTCGATACCGGGGTAGTTGATATCACCCATTATTTTTACTGCACTGTAACCTTTTGTTAGCTTCCTTGATTTCTTTGAGCATTTCATCATCCATTTGATCATTCTGGCAAGGCGCTCGATAGTATACCCCCACTACCATTGCCTTCCCCCTTTTACATGGAATTTCAATCCATATAGATTCTACAGCAGATTTTGTTTCCTGCAAAACTTTAATCCTTTCTGATCAATGCCCTCTCTAACATAGAGAGCAACCCCTCCACCAATTTGATCAGCTCTATCATTACGATATAGTTTGTACCCAGGTACCCAGGGTTGTCCCACTGGTTGTCCTCCTTCCACCATATCTCTGATATTCCAATCATATCTAACCTTTCATTTAGTGTTATATATTCTAACTCTCCCATCTTATTTTTTAGACTTCTAGCATTTGCATACAAGCATTTTAGAGAATGTATTTTACTCATATTAATTTGGCTATTGTTAGACATGGGTAATTTGGGATCTTTAAGCTCAGTCTGCTCCATACTTGAGGGCATTGGACTACTTTACTCTTTTGTGGAACCTCTCTGCTTTTGGTAGTATCCTTCAAAGATACATTCTTCCGAACCATCCGCTCTTGGGCGACTGTCGGCTTTCCCCTAATATCTAGTTTAAAAGCTGCTCTATCTCCTTTTTAAAGGTTAATGCCAGCAGCCTGGTTCCATCCTGGTTAAGGTGAAGCCCATCCCTTCAGAAGAGCCCCTCCTTTCCCCAGAATGTTCCCCAGTTCCTAACAAATCCAAAACCCTCATCTCTGCACCATTGTCTCATCCACACATTGAGACTCCGGAGCTCTGCCTGCCTTTTGGGTCCTGCGCATGGAACAGGAAGCATTTCGGAGAATGCTACCCTGGAAGTCCTGGATTTCAACTTCCTACCTAAAAGCCTAAATTTAGCCTCCAGAACCTCCCAACCACATTTTCCTATGTCATTGGTACCGACATGTACCAAGACAGCAGACTCCTCCCCAGCACTATCTAAGACCTTATCTAGGTGGCGCGTGAGGTCCGCTACCTTTGCACCAGGCAGGCATGTTACCAGGCAATCCTCACGTCCACCAGCCACCCAGCTATCTACATGCCTAATGATCGAATCACCAACTATAACGGCTGTCCTAACCCTTCCCTCATGGGCACACGGCCCTGGAGAAACCTCCTCGGTGTGAGAGGGTATTACATCACCTGGAGGACAGGTCCTAGTTACAGGATCACTTCCTGCCACACCAGGGTGATGCTCTCTTGTCACGTGACCTCTCTCCTCCATGGCAACAGGGATGCTGCCAGACTGGAGGTGGGACTTCAGGACTATATCCCTGTAGGTCTCGTCTATGTACCTCTCTGTCTGTCTTATGCTTTCCAAGTCTGCTACTTTAGCCTCTAGAGAACGGACTCGTTCCCTGAGAGCAAAGAGCACCTTGCACCTAGTGCACACGTAAGACCTCTCACCAACTGGGAGAAAATCATACATGTGACACTTAATGCAAAAGACTGGAAAGCCCCCATCCCGCTGCTGGACTGCTGTCTGCATCTTAGTTTTAATTTTGTGTTCAGATCTAAGTTCTTTACTTACTAAGGGTTGCTATGGATATTTATACTAATAAAACTGTACCTAATACGTGTAATATACCTTTTTCACCTGAAGCTTAACTAATCTCAGGTCCTTAGTGTATGACTGATTTGGGTAATGAGCTTCACCTGAGAGCATCTCCTGTCTTTTAAGATGTGTAAGTACCTATAAAGCTACGATTATCCCAGGTGTGGGTGGGTGTGGGGAGGGAGGGAGGGAAATAACACTTATTAAAAGAGGGCTGCTACACAGTACCCTGTCTTGTGCTGCTGAGGTAAGCTAAATTCTGTTTTGATTTAAATTATAGCTCTTAGCTGCTGCTAGGCTCTAACTTCTTATGAAATTTAAACTACAAACTCTCTGCTGGGTTCTAACTTTAACCAGAAAGCTCTCTTCTGTGTTTTAAATTTAAGCTAAAAGTACTTTGCTATTGCCAAGCCCTGAGTGACTATTAAATTTAGACTACGAGCTCTCTGCTGGGTTCCAAATGTAACCAGAAAGCTCTCTTCTGTGTTTTAAATTTAAACTAAAAGTACTTTGCTGTTACTAGGCCCTGAGTGACTATTAAATTTAAACTACAAGCTCTCTGCTGGGTATGAAATGTAACCATAAAGTTCTCCTCTGTGTTTATATTTAAACTTAAACTGCTGCTACTAGACCCTGACTGATTTAACAAAAAATAGTGGGTTCACAGATTAATTAGCTTTAATACAAAGAATTCCTTTTAGAAAATTACCAGAAGTATATACTCACAGTTGCCGATCTCTCTTCAGAATTAACAGTCCCTTTTTCTAGTCCTTCAAGACAGAGGATCACAGAGCTCTGGTTGAGCTATTTATTCCTGTGCTGCTGAGGTAAGCTGTGACCAACTTCCTGGGTAATTAACAGTCCTTGCGTGGATAGGAGGTGTTGTAATTCCCATGTTTGGCCCTTGTGATCTCCATGTCATATACCTATTCTCCTGGGTCTCTATTGTGCTTCATTGTCCTTTGTTTGGTGATGGTCTGTGTTCCGCATGTCCAGTATGAGCTGTGTTATGCTGTTACTGTGGAATGTGGTTCTCACTGCCACCTGTTTGTCTCCCCCAATAGGCCATATGTTGTCAATCTCTGCAATGGTTTGGTCTGCTATTAGCACCGCTGCCCTCTGCGCGGTCTGGTATGGTGCATTCTGTGTACTCATAGTGCTGTCATGGTACGTCGGGTTTGCTGGGGGTTCTACATCGCCTGTGTTTGCAGTTCCTCCTACTCATGATGCCAGTTGGTAATGGCATGTGGTATGGTGGATATCTGGTACCCCTTCCATATCCATGCACACAGTGTGGGGCATGTCCAACATCAGTTGAGGTACTCTAGCGGTATGCAGGTCCTGATGCATCTGTAGCCTCTGCTGGACATGTAGCCACACACTGGGTCCAGGTTATGGCCCCACACACCCCTGAGGCAGCCCCTGTATGTGCTGTGCTGTTAGCTTTCCCTGTACCACATATCACAGTCTTACCTACCTGTTGATGCGCTGTGTCCAGCGCTGGGGACTGGTCGTAGAGGTATATGGATCCCCGACATTCAGCTAGCTGCTGCTCCATGGGTGTTAGGGCAGGTCTGCTTGGTTCCCCACCACCAGTGGCCACTGCATGACATCTCTCATGTGTCATGTGTGCACGGACCCCCCGCTTTATATCACTAAATTGCTTGCGTAGGCTCTCAATGTTTCTGAGTGGGCCACCTGCCTCTGCGACTGCTGCCTGTACGGCCTCCCAGGCCATGATCCTTGCACTCTGTGGCAAGGTGGAGCTGAGGCGCCCATACAGTACCTCGTACTGCTCGAGGACACTGGCCAGTAGGTTGTCTTTCTCGGTCTGACTGAATCTTAGAGTCCTCTTTCGTGCCTCCTCTGGCACGGGCCGTCTCCTCTTCTTTTCTCCTGTTGCCCCTACTGGCTGTTCCTGTGGGGGCTGGGACACCCCTGAGGGCCCTGCCGCTTCCGTCTCAGCCTCATGCATTTCTGGGGGATGCTGGCCTGGTGTTCCATCATTGGTGTCCTCGCCATGTGTCTCCCTCTCCTGGATTTCCCTGTTGGACATATTGCTGTGTATGCTACATTGGCAGTCTGCGTACTATACACCCTCACAGTTTAATGCATATGTGACCTGCCTTATACATGCGCATGACATGGTCTTACATGCATGGCATGGTCTTACGCGCACTGTGCGTATGCATGCACAATGTGTGTTTTGCAGCAAGGCGTGTAAGACTGCACCATGTGCAGTGCATGTAAGACTGCACCGCTTTACAGTGTACCATGGGTTTCCATACAAACATTCCCTTTGGTGGAATATATTTGCATTGTGCTTGTTGTGGTAGCTTGATATAGTGGTTACAGGCATGTGGTCTGCCACTATAGGTTGTGGGTTTGATTCTCACACGTTCCTTATCTTTTCTTTTCTTTACTTGTGTTCTGCTAACCTTACCATACAATGGCTCCGGCTTCATCACTTCTCTGTACACTCTTCTTCTCTTCACTGTACAGTGCAGTGTTCCCTCTGTGCAGCCTATCCATCACATGCTAGTTGTTACATATGGTCCCTTTCTTTGGGTTGCCTGGGTGGGCTGTTGGCTCAGTGGTTTGGTATTGCTGTCAATGAGATGTGTTTGGGCTCTTCATTGTTCAATTCCCTTTTACTCCTTTTTGGTTCTCTTACCTATTTTGCCCTTGTACACATACCATCCACACAGCCGGCCCTTCAGTGTGACCCCTGACACCTTGTTGTTATGCGCCATAATCTGACCACATATTCTAAGGCACTTAGATGTATCTCATAAGGCACGTAGGAAGGTCTGTAACGTCACGCACGTTCTTGTGCACGCTGCACTCAGACGTCCTGCTACATGCATTCGCCGCAATGCGCATACGACATAACACGCGTACACCGCACTACTGTCTGATAATCTAGCAGACATGATGGCCACTTGGTGGAACATATTTGCATTGTGCTTGTCGTGGTTCTTTGGGATAGTGGTTGCAGATGTAGTGTAGCCAACATAGGTTGTGGGTTTGGGTCCCACAGGTTCCCTTTCCTTTTGTTTGTTCTGCTCTCCCTACCATATAATGGCTCTGGCTTTGTCTCTTCTCCACACACCCTTCCCTCTCTTCACTGTACACTGCAGTGTCCCCTCCATGCAGCCTATCTGTCACCTGCTAGCTGTTACATATGCTACCTTTCTTTGGGGTGTCTGGGTGGGCAGGTGGCTCAGTGGTTTGGTATTGGTGTCATTGAGCTGTGTTTGGGCTCTTCAGTATCCTGGTTCAATTCCCTCTTACTCCTTTTTGCATTCCCTGCCCATTTTTCCCTTATACACACACCATCCACACAGCTGGCCCTTCAGACCGACCCCTGGCGTCCTTTCCGTTACCGTTGTTTAATCCTCTGCATGCTGGGTTCACTGCACACCATTTCATGGTGTGTGTGCATGTGTTAACTGTGGCTCACATCCTCATTACAGACTGCTATATCAGCTGCCTGTGGTCTATGGCCTTACACCTACGGCTCCATTTCTCATGTGGCACTATGTCTGCACATCCCTCAACGCGTCTTCTACTATCAGCGCGCCTTAGATTGCAACCCCTTCAGACATGCTGCTGCTTCCCATCGGCTGTAGTGTTCATGCACAGTGGGTCCATGGCACACTGTACCACGCGTTACGCGCCTTGTAACACGCGTTACCTGACACAGCTTGCTTTACCGTTGCACCGCCCACTCCTTTATATGGGCATCCATAACATTACTGGGGAACTTAACAGCCGTAACATTTCCGGACTTTAGTAAACATACCCCTAAGACTTCCACAGATATCTCAGGTTCTGTGTTCTCATGCGGCTCACCTCCAACGGCTGAAGCCAGCGTTATCTAGCCTAGCTGTCTCTTTTGGACTTTGTACTGTTCCAGAGACTGCCTTGGACCCCAGCTGCAATTGTCCACCTGGCAAAGCTAAGGTACTGGTTTTATGTCTTCTCCGGAAGGTAGTTATTAGTCAGATATCTGTTTTTTGTACTTTTCCTAAGTGCAGAGTGTGCCTATGACCTCTGGTTGCTAATCAATGATTTATTACATAGTAACATAGTAACATAGTAAATGACGGCAGATAAAGACCAGCATGGTCCATCTAGTCTGCCCAGCAAGATGGCAAGAGTAGGTGCACCTGTCACTCTGTGCAGGCCACCCCTCCCCATGTCTTTGTTTAGGGGTAAACCCACCACTCCATGTAGGACACTCCTATTTGTTGAGACCTTATATGGTTCAGAAGTTAGATGGTACTGTATATTTTGTTTTTATCCTATTGCTGTATAGGGATCCACTGTGTTTGTCCCATGCTGTTTTGAATTCCGTCACCGTGTTTGCCCCCACCACTTCCTTCGGGAGGGCATTCCAAGCATCCACCACCCTTTCAGTGAAAACATTTTTCCTGATATTGCCTTTCAATTTACCACCTTGCAGCTTCATGTTATGCCCTCTAGTTTTACAGCTTCCCCGTCTTTGGAAGAGGTTTGTTTGTTCATCATTTCTCTTTAAGTATTTAAAGGTCTGAACCATATCTCCCCTGTCCCTCCTCTCCTCCAAAGTGTACATATTTAGGTCTTCAAGTCTCTTCTCATAAGGCTTCTGACGCAGGCTCCAAATCATTTTGGTCGCTTTCCTCTGAACAGTTTCCAGTCTTTTTACGTCTTTTGCAAGATATGGTCTCCAAAACTGAACACAGTATTCCAAGTGAGGCCTCACCAGTGACTTATACAGTGGCATAAGTACCTCTTCTTTTCTGCTGGTAATCCCTCTCTGTATGCAGCCCAACATCCTCCTGGCTTTTGCCACCGCCTTGTTGCACTGTTTTGCCACCTTGAGATCATCAGAGATAATCACACCAAGGTCTTTCTCCTGAACCGTGCATACCAACCTCGCGCCCCCTATCTTGTACATTTCCCTTGGATTTCTGCTACCCAAGTGCATGACACAGCACTTTTTTGCATTAAATGGTATTTGCCAAGCATTAGACCAGTCTTCCAGCTTTTGTAGATCTTTCCTCATGTTAACCACTCCCTCGGGGGAGTCCACTCTGTTGCAAATTTTTGTGTCGTCTGCAAAAAGACAGACTTTTCCATTAAGTCCTTCAGCAATATCACTCATAAATACATTGAACAGTGCTGGACCCAGGACCGAACCCTGGGGCACCCCGCTAATTACCTTCCTCTCATCCGAGTGAGCTCCATGTACAATCACCTTCTGTCGTCTGTCAGTCAACCAGTTTCTAATCCAGTTTACCATCTTGGGACCCATCCACAAGCTACTGAGCTTGTTGACAAGCCTCCTATGAGGAACAGTATCAAAGGCTTTGCTGAAATCCAGGTAGATGACATCGATCGCATGCCCCTGATCTAGTTCCTTGGTCATGCAGTCAAGGAACTCAATCAGATTTGTTTGGCAAGACCGTCCTTCGGTAAAACCATGTTGCCTCGGATTTTGCATCCTGTTGGTTTTGAGAAAGTTCACTATTCGCTGTTTCAGGAGCGCCTCCATTACTTTTCCCACCACCGAGGTAAGGATCACGGGCCTGTAGTTTGACACTTCTTCCCTGTCACCACTTTTGTGTAGAGGTATGACATCAGCCATTCTCCAGTCCTGAGGAACCTCTCCTGTTTCCAAGGATCTGTTGAAGACATCCTTTAGCGATCCTGCAAGAACCTCTCTGAGCTCTTTCAGTATCCTAGGATGTATCCCATCTGGTCCCATGGCTTTGTCCACTTTCAGTTTAACAAGTTGTTCTAACACCTCGTCTTCTGTGAATGGTGTGGTATCTACTTCATTCCCATTTTTATATTTGGGAGTCACAGCTGGTCCATCTCCAGGATCTTCTTTAGTAAAAACAGAACAGAAGTATTTATTTAACAATTCTGCTTTTTCAGTGTCACTTTCCACAAGTCCTTTCCCAGCACTTCTGAGTCCTGCAATTCCAACTCTGATCTTCGTCCTTTCCCGAATATATCTGAAGAAAGTTTTGTTGCTACCCTTAACATCTTTAGCCATCCTTTCCTCTGCCTTTGATTTTGCTATCCTTATTACTCTTTTAGACTCTTTGAGTTGGATCCTGTATTCATTTCTGTGTTCTCCTGTTTGCAAGCTTTTGAATTTTGCGAAAGTTGCGTTTTTTGCCTTTATTTGAGCAGCCACCTCTTTGGAAAACCAAATAGGTTTCCTTCTCCTCTTGTTTTTATTTACTTTTCCTACATATTTATCTGTTGCCCCATTTATTGCCTTCTTGAGTTTAGCCCATTGCAATTCCACTTCCTTTATCTCCTTCCACCCCGTCATCTCCTCCTTTAAGTACTCTGCCATTTTATTGAAGTCAGTGTATTTGAAGTTTAGGACTTTGAGCTTGCTATGATTGGCCTGTACCCTGGCTTTAATCTCAAACCACACCGTGTGATGGTCGCTGTTGCTCACAGGGGCACTCACGCAGACATCTGACACATTATCACTGTTGGTGAGCACTACATCCAGTGTTGAGCTTTCCCTGGTTGGTTCCATCACCATTTGTCTAAATAATGCGTCTTGGAGAGCATCCACAATCTTTTTGCTTCTTTCCAGATGTGCAGAAGGAGTAATCCAATCCACATCAGGTAGATTAAAGTCACCCAATATGATCGCTTCCCCCTTTGCTGCTATCTTGGCAATATCTTTAATCAATTTGTTATCTCCCTCTTCAATTTGAGTCATAGGTTTGTAGACTACAGCAATATGGATGACAGCGCCATCTCCTCTTTCCAACGCAATCCAGAGCGCTTCTTATTTTCCCCATGTTCCCTGCATTTCAGCAGCTTTAATATTGCTTTTCAATACCTTTTGTATGTATGGGTGTCCCTCATAATACTCTTGGACAATGATTCATGTACTATTTAACTCTTAAACTCATTATATCTATGTTTTGTTAGATAGGTTTACCAGTGCAACTCAATAATCTAGACACTGTAATAATAAGAACTATCAGGTCTCAGACTGAGAACGGCACTATCACTCAGGTTGTACCCTGGATCAAACGTCCTGGACTTATGTCCAGTGCGTGTGCCTGTTAATGCATAATATTGCTTTTGACATACAAGGCTACTCCACCTCCTTTTCCATTTTCTCTGTCTCTTCTGAATAGATTGTAGCCAGCTATGGCTATATCCCAATCGTGTGATTCATTAAACCATGTTTCTGTAATGGCCACAATGTCCAAATTCATTTCCACCATTAAGGCTTCCAGGTCTGGAATTTTGTTGGCTAAGCTTCGAGCATTTGTGCTCATTGCTTTCCAGCATTTTCCTGGCTTGTGTGTATTTTGCATTGATTTTGTTCTGCCTACTTCTTCCCACATGCTTTTGATGTGTGGTTTAAAAGTGTGGCTGTTTCTGATGGTGTGGCTGTTTCTGATTACCTTTGCATAATTGTAATCACAGTGCTGCTACAATTTGCTACCTCATATCTCTAATATATATATATGTCTGTATATCTCTTATTTTTCTATCCATAGTAAACAATATATATAAATACAGATTTGGCTCCCTTTTATGCCACTTTTGCCAGAAGGTCTCACCAAACCCTGGGCAAGGAAGTAGCAGGTTCCCCTAGACATAACAGAGCATAACTTATTCTGTTTGCTGCTAATACTCCCCACAGGTGTCTAGCACCCAGTGATTCTTGGTGACTTCCAAAAGAAAAGGTGAAGCCTGCCTCCAACCAGAGGTAACTGGGAATGGGCTCCCAAACCTTCCTTGTGTAGACCAGGAGGGACCTCCTTTGGATGGGCCAGAGTCTCTAGACCCCCAAGCTCCCCAAAAGAACTGAGAATGAATCTGAAATCTGGAAGCAGAGGGGAATAAAGGCTTTCCAGGATGATAACGATGGGAGTCCTGAGACTCCCGGAAGTCTGACCAGTGTGACTGCGAGGGGCAGCCTGGGCCTGAGGAAAGAGAACCCCCTGCATCTTGCCAGGACCTAATGGACTGTCTTCTGGAAGGCAAAAAAGTTTACTCTCACCCAAGTCCTTCACCAACTTTTCCAAAACAGCTTCCCCTTAAAGGCCAGTTAGGCCAACCGGGTTTTGGAAGATGTGTCCGCTACCCAGTGACAAAACCAAATCTAGTGTCATGTCACCATCAAAAGGGTGCTATCCATAGCTACTAGGTGGATGAGGTCATAAAATAAATACATGGCATCAGAAAGGAAGGCCATAGCCGACTCCAAAAAACGGTGGTATCATTTGAAGGTAGAGAATGAATCCATTAAAAAAAAGTCTTGAGAAGTCAAGCCTGCGCACACTGTCAACTGCAGAACAGCAACCACCACTGCAAACTGATTCTTCAGCAAAGAATCCACCTTCCCGTCCAGAGCATCTTTCAAGGCTGATCTGCCTTCCACAGAAATAGTGGCCCAAAATGTGACTGCCATGACCTGCGTAACTACCTTATGTGTACCAAACCACACAATGAACTCCTCCAAGAGAACGTACATCCTCTTATACACCCTCAGCCCCTTAGGTGGGTAGTCGGGAAGATCCTACTACAACTGGATCATGACCTGAATCACCTCTGGAAAGGGAAGACTGTAGAGGATTTCCACACTCCCTGCAGGAGTGAATGGACCTTCAGCTCCTACTCCGTACCTGAAGCATCTGCCAGGTTCAAGGTGGATGAGACTCGGGTAATCAATGCTGCCAGTTCCGCCTTTCAAAACAGGTGGATAATGTCAGCCTCTTCATAATCTACTAAAGGCGAAAATACTTCTTCCTTCATATCAGAGCCCACTGCCAAGATGTCCAAACAAAGTCCAAGTCGAAGTCTCAGACAGGCCACGACTGATCTACATCTTTAGAAGGTGACCTCAGCTGGGGATGCTTAAAAGCATGAGCCTCCAATTAAAGGTCAACAAATCCTTAGAGAAAGGGGAGTGACCAGAAGCACACTTGCCAGATCCTCCGGCCGACTTACCATCTTTACCAATAGTGCCATCCATCACCTCCTGCCCTGAGGCAGGCAAGGCCAGGCTAGTTGAATGTTCTTACTGGGAAAGAACATGGACCCTCCAAGGAAGACTCTGAAGCTGCCATTCAAGAAGAGCAGAGTCCAGAATCCAGAGACAAAAAGCCACGCTTGCTACAGACCAAACATTTCCTGGAAGGAGACATAGAAAGTTAAGAACATAAGAAATGCTATACTGGGTCAGACCAAGGTCCATCAAGCCCAGTATCCTGTTTCCAAAAGTGGCCAGTCCAGGTCACAAGTACCTAGCAGGTTCCCAAAAGGCACACAGGTTCCACAATGCCTGTCCTGGGGTAAGCAGAACTTGTCCAAACCTTTTTTAAACCCATCTACACTAACAGCTTTAACTACATCCTCTGGGAACAAATTCCCAAGTTTGATTACCCATTGAGTGAAAAAATATTTCCTCTTATTAGTCCTAAATGGGTTATATTGTAGCTTAATTGTGTGTCCTCTAGTCTTTCTACTTTTTGATGGCATAAATAACCAATCTACATTGACACGTTCCACTCCATTCATTAATTTATAGACCTTTATCATATCTCCCCTCAGCCTTCTCTTTTGCAAGCTGAAGAGCACTAACCTTTTAAGCCTTTCCTCATAGCGGTATCCTTCCATCCCATTTATCATTTTTCTCTGTACTTTTTCTAATTATGCTATATCCTTTTTAAGATATGGTGACCAGAATTGCACAGAATATTCAAGGTGCGGTCGCACCCTGGAAAAATACAGAGGAATTATAAAATCCTTTGTTTTATTCTCTATTCCTTTCCTTATGATTTCTAGCATTCTATTTGCTTTCTTGGCCTCTGCTGCACACTGGGCGGAGGGTTTCAATGTATTATCCACAATGACATAATTCCTTTTCCTGGGTGGTGGTTTCTAAGGTGGTACCTTCCATCATGTAACCAAAATTTGGGTTGTTCTTTCCTAGGTGCATACATTTGCACTTTTCCACATTAAATTTCACCTGCCATTTGAATGCCCAGTCCTCCAGTTTATCAAGGTTGTCTTGCAATTTTTCACAATCCTCTTGGGTTTTACCAACTTCAAATAATTTTGTGTCATACTCAAATTTGATCAACTCACTCATTATTCCCATTTACAAGTCATTTATGGACATGTTAAAAAACAGTGGGCCCAGCACAGATCCCTGCGGTACTCCACTATTCACCTTTCTCCATTGGGAAAACTGGCCATTTAGCCCTACTCTCTGCTTTCTATCTTTTAACCAGTTCCTGATCCACAATACTACACTGCCTCCAATCCCATGACTTTTTAATTTCGCCATGACTCTTTCATGAGGGACCTTGTTAAAGACTTTCTGAAAATCCAGATACACTATATCAACCAGCTCACCTTTGTCTACCTGTTTATTCAGACCCTCAAAAAAATATAACAGATTAATAAGACAAGACTTTCCTTGACTAAATCCATGTTGGCTTCTCCCATTAAATAATGACTGTATATATGATCAGTAATTTTATTCTTTATAATGGTTTCTGCCATTTTGCCCAGTACTGACGTCAGACTCAACGGTCTGTAGTTTCCTGTATCACCCCTGGAACCCTTTTTAAATACTGGCGTTACATTCGCCATTCTCTACTCTTCAGGTACTACAGATAATTTTAATGATAGTTCACAGATTACTAATAGTAGGTCTGCAATCTCATATTTCAGTTCTTTCAATACCCTCGGATGTATACCATCCAGTCCAGGTGATTTGCTACTCTTCAATTCATCAATAGTTGCAATACATCTTCCTGGTTTATTGATATTTCTTTCAATTCTTCTGATGCATCACCTTTATATAGCATTTCAGGTATAGGTAAATTCCCTACATCTTCAGTAAAGACTGAAGCAAAGAATTCATTCAGTCTCTCCGCTATGGCCTTGCCCTCACTTAGCATCCCTTTTACTTCTCTATCATCCAATGGTCCAACTCACTCTCTCACAGGGTTTTTCCTATGAATGTACTTGAAAAAGTTTTTATTATGCATTTTTGCTTCCATTAGTAGCTTTTTTTCAAATTCTCTCTCTGCTTACCTTATTAGTGCCTTGCATCTAACTTGGCAATGCTTACGTTTCCCATTTTCGTCATTTGTCTCCTTTTTTCCATTTCCTGAAAGATGCATTTTTTTCTCAACAGCCTCTCTGACCTCACCATTAAACCATGCTGGCAGTTTTTTTGCCTTCTTTCCACTTTTCTTAAAGCGTGAAATACATCTGTTCTTGGCTTTCAAGATAGCACTTTTAAACAATGCCAAACTTTATGTAAACCTTTAACGTTTACAGCTGCTCCTTTTAGTTTTTTCTTAGCTATTTTCCTCATTTTATCATAGTCTTCCTTTGGAAAGTTAAATAGTAGTACTGTGGATTTCCTTGCCATCCTTCTTCCATTTATTTAATCAAATGCAATCATGCTATGATTACTATTGCCAAATTGCCCCCCAAACCTTATCTCTTGCACCAGATCCTGCGTGCCACTAAGTACTAGGTCCAAATTAGCTTCCCCTCTAGTTGGTTCATGAACCAGCTGCTCCAAGAAGCAGTCATTTATTTCATCTAGAAACTTTATCTCTCTAGCATGTCCTGCTGTGACACTGACCCAGTCGATACCCGGGTAATTTCAATTCACCCATTATTACTGTCTTGTAAATTTTGTTAACTTCCCTGATTTCTTTCAGCATTTCATCATCCATCTGTTCATCCTGGCCAGGCAGTCGGTAGTACACCCCCACTGCCATTGCCTTCCCCTTTTTACATGGAATTTCTACATCTTATTTTGTTTCCTGCAAAACTTTAACCCTATGTGACTCAATACCCTCTCTAACATAAAATGCAATCCCTCCACCAATTTGATCTATTCTGTCATTGTGATATAGTTTGTACCCAGATATCACAGTGTCCCATTGGTTTGTCCTGCTTCCATCGAGTCTCTGAGATGCCAATCCTATCTAACCTCTCATTTAGAGCTATATATTCTAACTCTCCCATCTTATTTTTTAGACTTCTAGCATTTGCATACAGGCATTTTAGAGGTTGTATTTCATTCATATTAATCTGGTTATCAGTTGAAAGAGGTAATTTGGAATCTTTCAACTCTGTACTCAAGAACATCTGGGTAACTTTTATCTTTATTGGAACCTCTCTGTTAGGATGTCCTAACTTCCCTCTTTGCTAGTATCCTTCAAAGATACATTCTTCCATACCATACACTCTTGGGCAACTGTCAGCTTTCTCCTATTATCTAGTTTATAAGCTGCACTATCTCCTTAATAAATATTAATGCCAGTACCTGGCTCCATCCCGGTTAAGGTGGAGCCCATCCCTTCAGAAGAGCCCCTCCCTTCTCTAGAATGTTGCCCAGTTCCTAACAAATCCAAAACAATCATCTTTGTACCATCATCTCATCCACGCATTGAGACTCCGGGGCTCTGCCTGTCTTTTGGGACCTTCGCATGGCATGGGAAGCATTTCTGAGAATGCCATCCTGGAAGCTCTGGATTTCAACTTCCTACCTAAAAGCCTAAATTTGGCCTCCAGAACCTCCCTCCCACATTTTCCAATGTCATTGGTACCAATATGTACCAAGACAGCAGACTCCTCCCCAGAGCTATCTAAAACCTTGGGTGGTGCGTGAGGTCTGCTACCTTCGCACCAGGCAGGCATGTTACCAGCCGATCCTCACGTCCACCAGTCATCCAGCTATCTGCATGCCTAATAATTGAATCACCCACTATAACATCCGTCCTAACCCTTCCCTCATGGGCACATGACCCTGGAGGAACCTCCTCGGTTCAAGAGGGTATTACATCCCCTGGTTGACAGGTCCTAGCTACAGGATCACTTCCTGCCTCACCAAGGTGATGCTCTCCTTTCACGAGACCTCTCTCCTCCATAGCAACTGAGAGGCGGCCAGACTGGAGGTGGGGTTTCAACACTATGTTCCTGTAGGTCTTATCTATGTACCTCTCTGACTTCCTTATGTCCTCCAAATCTGCTACTCTAGCCTCCAGTGATCGCACTCGTTCCCTGAGGGCAAAGAGTTCCTTGCACCTAGTGCACACATAAGAAAATCGTACATGTGACACTTAATGCAAAAGAATTGATAACCCCCATTTTGCTGCTGGACTGCTGTCTGCATCTTAGTTTTAAAGTTTTGTTTAGTTATTTAAGTTATTTGAAGTTACCAGGGATACTTGTGCTAATACAGCTATACCAAATAAGTTTAATGGACTTTGTTCACCTCGAGATTAATTACTTTCAGGGCCTTAACTTATCTATTCCTGGT
Organism: Ichthyophis bannanicus; assembly: GCA_033557465.1. Taxonomy (NCBI): domain Eukaryota; kingdom Metazoa; phylum Chordata; class Amphibia; order Gymnophiona; family Ichthyophiidae; genus Ichthyophis; species Ichthyophis bannanicus. Next base: position 462,055,871 of record CM066036.1, read on the forward strand.
GAGGATAATCAGCTGAACCTGAAAGTGAATAAGAAAACTCCTCTCCCATTAATAGATTTAAGACCTTATAAAGCTAAGATTATGCCTGAGGTGGATGGGAGGGAACTGACACTTAGTAAAGGCTGGTTGGCTACACAGGTCCCAGACCTGTGCTTCTAAGGTAATCTGTGAACAAGTTCCTGGGTGATTCACACAGCCCTTGCTTTGATAGAGGGAGCATTTCAAACTTCCCCTTTGATCTGTCACTTGAATTTAACACCTATTTAAAACAATTTCACAGGTCTCTTGCCCCTTATCTAGACGGCCTCTTTGTAAAGGTCTCTAGAAACAATTTATTCCTTTATGCTCAAGAATATTGACCCTATTTTTCCTTTTATACTCTGATTTGATTTAAATTAAAGCTCTCTGCTGATACTAGGCCCTAATTGAGTTTTAAACTTAAACTAGAAGCTCTCTGCTGAGTTTTAAATTTAAACTAAAAGCTCACTGCTGATACTAGGCCCTGACTGAGTTAACCAATACACTAGATTCTAATTTACACAGATTAATCATCTTTTTCCCCAAGATTTAGAGAATTTCCCAGAAGTAAATACTTACAAGTGCAGATCTCTTTCCAAAAGTAGCAGTCCCTTAGGTAGTCCTTCAAGTTAAGCCAAGCACAAAAGTTGCACGAATTAAGACCACGCTAACACAACAAACAGGTGTTAACAGCACTTATTGTAACTCAAGCAAAGAGTGCTTGGGCAGGAAAGTGCATTGGAGCCACTCAGGCAGAGAGTGTGCTAGGACTACATGACCTCAAGGAGCACAAGAAAAAAAATGCTATTAACACATGCCGGAAAGGGTGGGAAACCTCCATATTGCACCTAACAGTCGCCAGCGGTCCACCCTGATTTACGGATGGAATTAGGAGCCTCCAACAAGGACAATGATAAGGTCAGACCTTGTACTTTATGACTTTTTTATACTAAAGGCTTGTGTTCTTTTTTTGCACAGTTTTGCTTGCAAGCCTTCCACTGTAAATTCTTTGCACTATTTTGCCCTATTTTTGCCTAATACTTAATACTTGTCTAAATATTCTCAGCTCCCATAGTGAAAAGTGATGAAAAGACCTACGTTTATCTTGATGTGTGGAACTGCTAAGGACAGCCGGTGCTTCTCCGGGGTCTTCAGTTTCGGGTAAAGATGTTTGGTGAAGTCTCCTAGCAGCTCCCTCAGGACCTGGGATACATGATAAAGTTTGATCTTGGGTGCTTTGGAGGAAGCAGAGATCACTTTCTCTTCCTCCAGCACCTTGGCCAGCTTGCTGTGGAAGATGCTGGAAGGGTCTGTGTTGTTGTAGAGCGTAATGAGGGTCTCTTGAGTAGCATAATCCTTCAGGCAGACTCCATGCTCCAGAAAGAGCTTCACAAAGTCAGGTTTGTTGTCAATTAGAGCTGCAGTCATAACATCATGTATATCGCAGGGCTGTGGAACAAAAAAAAGTCGCAATCAATAAAAACAACGAAGTATCATTTAACCCTTTCAAGGCCTACTTTACATTTTTAATCCACATTCTGCAGCCTGGTTAATTTTTGCATATTTCAGGAAAATTGTACCCGTCTTATTCAATATGTTCTAATAGTGATTTTCTTTCTGCTATGGTCATGTATTATATACCATTTGATAGGAATATATAGTCAGAATTTTCGATCCCAAGAGTTTTGGGCTCGGCCTGGAAAGGGTTTTAAAACAGATATCTTTACAAGGATAACAATATCATTGATATGCAAGAAAAGCACTATTTATCCCTGGGGATATGCAGCATGGTACTGGCTATTTTTGGAGTATCTCAGGTGACTTGTATTGGGAACAGGACACTGGGCTTGATGGATCTTTGGTCTCATCCATTATGGTACTTCTTATATTCTTTATTGGAATTCTTAAAGACTCTTCTCTAAATGAAGTTTTAAATTATGTATTTCCATTGTTTAATTTTGGGAACTTCACTTAACAGTTTCATTGTTTTGAATTTCGGCTCATTTGGAAAAAGTACCTCAATGGGCCTTATAAGGGCACACAGCCCTTGAAATCTCTGAATGGTGTGCATCTCCAAGTATAAACAATGTCATTCTAAAACTGATGTTTACATGTGTATGATCTATACAGTATGGGCCCAATTCCCATCGGGACACATCCGGCCCTTCCAAACATCCAAAATCTAGACGGGCCATATTTGCACACAATTCTGAACCAACGGGAGCTATACAGGATCAGAATCGGGTGCAGGGGCCAGGACAGACAGGACGTGCCCTGATTACAACCCACTACACGTCCAGCCTGTTCTCCATCCAACCCACCCAAGGCTCCCACTTGGAGCCTTGGTGCTGTAGCATCCCATTGCCATGGCACTGGGACACCATGCAGAAGCCCCGATTGCTGCAAGTCTCTCACTTTTCCTTTTCTCCGCTGCTCTTCCCACAGTTGGACCTGCCAGGGTCGGGATCAAGTAACAGGGATTCTGCTGGCCTGCCTACCTCATCGGTGGTGGCCCACTGCGAGGTCCTCCGGTGTCAGGGGGACTTATTCCACCTCCAAGGTGGAATATGTCCCCCGTTTAAGTCTAGAATCAGCCCTGTACATCCAGGGTCAGGGTCCCGCCTCCACCCCACTCATGCTCCTTCTCCAGACCTCCCCCTCCCGCCCCCATCCAGAGTCCCCACACATCTCCTTTATACATGTGAGGAGTTCTGCATCCAGCATTGGGGCCAGGCATTTAGCGGAGATGTATGTCCAAACCAGACTTACACCTCCTTTAAATGCTGCTCGGAATGACCCCCTATGTGTAAATGTTACTATTTACACATTGAATGCTTCTAAAATGACCTGCTATGCATAGTGTGGCAGCTTGCTAGCAGTGGGACAATCCCCCCCCCCCCCCCCCCTCCACAGAAGAACTTCAAACTCTGCACAGGCCAGGTCTTCACTAAGCCATAATGCTGCTCAACTTGTTTGTTTTGATAAAGCTAGATAATATGTTGGTTATTTCTAAGTGTGATTTATTGTTTCTGTTGTACATTAGACATAAATATTTATGCAAATTGTTGTGTAGTGTGTAGTGCATTTTCTGAAAGTATCTTCTATTTGGACCTTGGAAAAGTGGTAACTCTACATAGGACAAGATCAAGCCAGCACATGTTTGTTCCTGTTGCTGTACTTCTATCTCCCACATCCTAACCTCATGCATCCTCAACACAAAAGTTGTCCAAAGCCTGATTTTGTAATAAGAATAATTATTTTTCACTTTACTGAGTTCTTTGGCTTTTGCCTATTATCATTGCTATCTCTAGGTTAAGAGTCCTGCTTATGCTGCACTCACAGAGGATGATTTTTAAAGGCATTTCTGTGGGTAAAATGCTTCTTTATATGCAGAAATATCTGCTACAAAATTGCCCATCCAATATGCAGGCAAATGTATGTGCATATAGTCTATTTTGTTTATGTGTAAGCATATTCATTGTGTTAAGAGGTATTCCCAAGAACGAGGTTATGGAAGGGGTTTGTATTTGCATCTATATTTTGACTCAGAAATATTGTGTGCTCAAATAGTAGACATAAATGACGGGCAAATTTGGCCCTGAGGTAATTTTCAAAGTAGACAAATGAATTCACTTCAGCTTTGAAAATCAGGTGAATTCCACATGAAGAGAAGCATACACAGAGTTATTATCCAGGCATGCAGTTATAAAATGATTCCCATGGTTCCTGATGCTAAGGGTTCAACCTTTTGGAGGGGCAAGGGGAGGAACTGCACCCCCTCCAAAATGTTGCAGGACATAGAAGGAGAGCCTCCCTACCCTTCTCCATGTGATCTAGCATCTCCCCCTCTCTCTCCCCCCCCCCCTCATCAAATATCTCCCCCTTGCTTCCCCCCACTGTGGTCCACTACCTCCCCCTAGTCCCTCCCTCATTCAGTCCACTCCTTCCCCTTAAACCTCCATGTTGACTGTTGCAATAGAAAGAAACTGAATGACCATAGAGCCTTATGCTCAAGCGCTCTGCCAGGCTCTGCCAGTCTCACCCCCTGGCAGCAGGAAGGGCACATCAGAGGGGGCAGGACCAGCAAAGCCTTGCAAAGCTGAGTTCAAGGCTCTGTGGCCATTCCCTCTTTTTACTGTGACAGGCATCACAAAGATTTGAGAGGGAGGGGTGGTCTAGAGGGAGATGTTAGAGGAGGAATGGGAGAGGAACACGAAAAGGGAGATTCTGGACATGAGGATCAGGGAATAAGGAGAAAGAGGGGAGATGCTGGATTGTGGCAAGAAGAGACTAGGAGGCTGGCACTGGCAAATGGAAGGGTAGGAGAAGGAGGCATCATGAAAAAAGAAGAGTCTGATGCTGGGACTGGGAGAAAGGGGCTGGGGCTAACACAGGAGCTGGGGATGGGAGAAGAGGGCTCACTCTGCAGATGCTGGGTTGGAAGAAGTAGGCAGGGAGCAGAAAACAGGGGTTGGGGTAGCGGAAAGGGCGCAGATATGGATGGTAGTGGGAAAAGGAGACTGATTCTGGGGGAGTGAGAAGGAAGAGAAAGATAGAAACTGTTGGGGAGGTGCAAAGCAAGGGCATATGCAGTAGAAGGTGAAGATGGATGAACAGAGGAAAGGGTGCTGGGGGAAGAAAGAGAAAGAGGTCGATGGGCAGATGCTGTGGAAGGACATATAGGGAAGAGGCAGACAATGGGTGCTAAGGATGGGGAAGAGGCAGGGGCAATGAATGCTGGGGAAAGGGAGAAGGGTGGAATGTGAGCCTAAATAAGGAGCAAGACATAACAAAGGAACTGGAGGTGGAGAGGGGATTAGTGACAGAGAAGAAACAAAGGTTGGTGAGAACATGAGGCAGAAGCAAATAAGGCTGGAGAGAGGATGGGGGTCATTTTAGAAGCCCTATTCGTGCTTTGGACATCTGAAACAGGCATAGCGACATCCAAAGCACAGAAACCATCTTCAGAGCCATTTTAGAAGCTGGCTGTGGGGACATCTCCAGCATGAGGACGTTTGAATCTGAACAGGGGCATAGAGGAGGCATGACTGGGGTGTTCCTGGGAACCTGCAGGTGGGTTAGGGCACTCTCAGGTACAAGGACATCTCCACCTGATTGCAGAAATTTTATGGATGTCCAGCATCACGTCTAACTATAGACCTGCTCTGAGGCACACATAGCAATAAAACGCATCTGAAAGGTGCTAGTTTTAGCTGAAAAACACCAAGACAGCATAGAGAAGAACACACTCTATCATCCCCAGGACTCAGTACAATTTCAACTATAGCAGCAGCAGGCTTGGAACCCTGGCTGCCTTGCTTGTTACCCACTACTTTAACCATTACGCTATCATAGATGTATAGCCTCTGAACTATGGTTCTGAGGATGTCTAAGTAGATGCCCCGGCAGACGTCCCTATTGGCTCCAGGTTTGTGAAATCATGCCTGCACCTGGACATGCCTGCATTTTTTTTCAGACGTTCTTGATTAGATGTCCCAGATTGCACTTGAATGGATTTTCTAAAATTCCCCTCCACAAATTCAGAGGTTGAAAATGGGGGTCTAGAAAGTGGCTGATAGATAGGAAAAGGATGCTGGCAAAGGAGAGACATACAGCAGGTGAAAATGTGAGGAAGAGGGAAGTAAGTTACAGGTAGCTAAAAGACAGATAAGAGAAATGGAGAAAAATGATGGATCAATGATGGACCAGATGGATCAATGTCATAAACAGATGTAAGGAAGGACGAGAAGAAGACAGGGGAGTGAAGAAACAGAAAATAGGAATGAGATCCTGGAAAAGGACTTAAGTAAAACAAGGAGTGGTAAAGATACCTGGACCAACTCAATTAGAAAAATAAAATGTTGTTTCCTTGAGTTCTGGACCAAGAACTACTCCACTTCCACAACGACCTCCCCAATGGGCCTGAAGGTCGTTTCTAGAGAGACCAATATCTCTGCTAAAAGTAACACAAGTAAGAGAAACCCCTCTCTAAGTATTTTTACCAGAGTTGCCTAAAGTTGTAGCAACTTTGGTTTATCTGCAAGAAACTGCAGTTGAGGAAGAAAAAATTTCTTTGTTAGATACCTGGAAAGTAGTTACGAGAAATAAGATTCTACTGAAGGATTCCATAGCTCAATTTTATGTTTTATATAAGGAAACTGTAATTGAGATGGAAGTTCTTGACTCTAGATCTAAATCTGTAGAAATACTTTGAACATCTATAGAGTCACAGATGCAAATTCTTGAAGTGACTGGTCTTTTAGGCATAAATAACAACCTAGTAATGCATCACAAGTTAGAAAACTCTGTCAGAGCAAAGAACTAGTATTGTCATAACTTTCATATAACTAGAGTATTGTCACCTGTTATTCTTTTGAGAAAATATTTTAAGGAGGTAGAGTTCCCTCATGGGGAAGAGGCAGGACTCTCAAAATATGTTTATTTGTCTAGGAAATAAAAGTTTTCTGGTGTCAGAGGTGAGAATCAAGTTGTATCTCCCAATAGTTTGGACCTTTCAGGGTTTCCTGTGTCCTCTCAAGATGATGCAAGTGAGAGATCTATCCCATTGTTCCTAATGTCTGCATTTGAAAAAAAGATGCTCTTTTCTATGAACAGAAAATTCAAATTTTTCCCAATACTGCTCAAGTCAATTGCATAGTGTCACGAAGTGGATCTAGCAGAGCCCATGGAAATAAGTAGAAATACAGATAGTGGATCTGACACTGACACTTCAGACAAGCACATGACAGGGAGTTGCTATAGGCAACATAAACAAACCAGGTCTCGAGCTCTGAGAACATGCCCAAGCTGCAGGAAGGCTCAGGAATCATTAGGGAATGAGGAGCAGCTGAAAGGAGGCGGGGTTGAGACACACGTGGATAAACCTCACTCACCTGGAGTTAGAGGGGAGGGCGAGTGCAAGTTCAGGTTCGGGTTAGACGGAGCTGAGAGAGCAGAAGCAACAGAAATCCTGGAAGCCAGAGAAGTCCCAGGAGTTACAGGAATTAGCAGAGAGGCAGAGAGAGCAGCAACTGCAGAAACTCCTGAGAAGTCAAGGAACTCTGAAAGGGCAGAGAACCCCAGGAGCCCAGGACATTCTGCTGGAAGTCTGGGTTGGAGTGGAGCCACTGAGAGGGCTAGGAGAACCGAAAGGTTTAGCTCCAAGGCTGAGAGAGAAAACCCAGAAGTCTGCCATAGAAGGCAGTGCACAGACACCTTTGAACACAGTAACGCTTATACAAAAGGTAACAGAGAAGGCAGTTTTAAAGCCAGGCTGAGACAGGCTGGAAAAGCCAATTACCCAGGCTACAGGGATAGAAAGGATAAAGTCTTCTGTCCTGAAGACAGTTTTGTACCTGGGGAAAAGCCAAAAGGGAAAACCTGTAAGGAATTGCCGTCCTGTTCCACTCCGGTAGCTTCAGCTGTGCCGAGGAACTCTAAGCTGAGAGAGCCAGAAGGTAAGCTTATTACCTCTAATAGAAAGAGAATTGAATGCAGGAACTTCCCATATGATTGGCAGCATTTGAAGGGCTCTCAAGAAAGGAACTCTAGTGAATACAGTAATTGTTTTTCACAGACGTTAACAGAGGAAGAAAAGAAGTCTCTTTGTGATAGGGAGAGACTGCTAAATAGCACGTCTAGCTATTTGAAAGAGAGACTGTTTGCAACAGAGAGTGAGGACATGCAGTGTGAAGTGCAGGGGGACCAACCCACTGTTGAATACATGGATTGTATGCTCACAATTGCAGACGAGATCTCCTCTCTATGTTAAAGGAGCTGTGAAACTTTCTAACTGTGGAAGTAACAGAGAAAGGGTTTATGTTTGTTGGAAAAAGGACTGTTTAAAATACCTTTTCATTTGGTGTAAAGAAGCTGAAAAAAGAAGCAGTTTTTGTTCACATTTTGTCTCTTTATTTTTGTACCCAAAGTTGGTTTATCTGCCTTGTTTTTCATTACAAAAAGAATCCTCCTGGAAGGGGAATAAATCCTGTCTTTGAGCCATACCACGCGTCCGCAACTCATTTCTTGGCTGGTCTATAAGAACTACAACTCCCAGAGAGCATAGCAAGGCTTTCTATATCCTTTTTCTGGCCAGTTCAAGATAAGGCCTCAGTGTAGTACCCTGCCTTAACCTGTGGGGTCCCATGCTGGGTGACAATAGGCACATATTTTTGCAATTGAACGCGCAGATCTTGCTATTGGGCTTCCTTTTACCTGCATGTTCCATGCATGGCAGGGGAAGCTTTATATTTTTCTTGATCTTTTGCATTTGGAGCAATTTCTTCAGGATAAAAAGAAGGTATAAGATCAAAAATGCAATGTGTGCCTTCGAGTCAGTCCTGACTCCTGGCAACCCAGAAGCTCCGTATAAGATCATGACCTAGATATTCTTGATTTTCTCTTGGCCTAGATTTAGGGTGAGCTGTTCAAAGAATATAGGTAGGGTGAAAAAAATGGAGCTAATGATGCTTGTATTCTTATATTTTTCCCCTGTACAAGTCTCCATATCGTGCTGCTAGACCAGTCCAGACAAGTGAGTTGTTTTTCCCTACCAGCAGATTGGTGGAGGCAGAGAACCAATGAAAAGCCCAGGTTTCAATGACATCACTCCCATGCCTTTGTCCACCTCACCCACCAGAGGGCCCTTCAGTATTTCTTTGTCTCCAGCAGATGGTGGATGGATTTTCTCCTCTCTGTAGAAAATCTGAAGATTGAGAGGAAAAGAGATTGATTAAACACTCGTGAATAACTACCTCAAGCCCTAAAGGGGTGACTCACTTGAGTGTGATGTGGAAGGCTCCACTAGACTGCAATCTTTTTGGTAGCCGTGATAAGGGCCTGTTGATCAGCCACAAATTCGAAGGATTTGGAAGAATTTGGAAGTGTACAAAAACCTCACACAACCTCAGTGTCCCCTCCTTCCTCCTCTTTTTCCCCCCTACACTCTTCCCAAGACTGCAGAAGACTCTCAGAGGGATCTGCTTGCTAGACACCTTTCACACAGTGTGTTAAAAATAAACTCAGTCAGTGAAAGAGTTCCAGGGGACTAGAGCTGAGCCCGGCAAGATTCTATGACCAGGGATCTCAGGGAGTGAGTACCAAGGCTTAATCATGCCATTCTCCTTGTTAGGGGCTCCCAGTTCCATTTCTGAGGGATGCAATTCAAGGTGGACGGCTAGCAACTGTTGGTACAGTGTGGGGGTTTCCCACCGTTTTATGCACACATTAGTAATGTTTTTGCCTATTGTACTCCTGGGGGTTGTGCGGCCTAACACTCATTCTGCCCAAGCAGCTCCAACATGCAATCCTTCCCTAGCACTTTTAACACGTGCTCCGTAAAAATGCAGTTAACGCGCACCTGCGAGCCTACACAGCCTTAGCACATGCTCTGCTGATACTTACCCTAACTCTCTATGTCTTCTTCCATGAAAAGTTGTTTGACCTGTAGCAAACGAGGAGCCTTATCCTTGGATTCTGGACTCTGCCTTTCCTGTATGGCATCTTCTAAGTCATTCCTAGAGGGCATGCTTTTTCCCTCTCAGTCAGGGGATACAATTAGTCTATCCTTATCTTCTTCAGGGCAGGAGGTGCAGGATGGCACTAAGGATAAGGATGCTCAGTCAGCTGGAGGTCCAGTAGCCGTGCTGTGAGCCACTCTTCATCCTCTAGGGGGTCTGTGGCGGCTATGCCCCCTGGTGTCAAGGGGCCTTTTCCGAGAGGAGAACTTTTGGAATCTGGAATCTGAATTGTCCTCCCCAGAATTTTTTTCCTTTTTACAACAGGCCTGGGTCTTCTTTTATGGAAATTCAGACCCTGCGGCCTCTATATGCCCCTGGACGCAGTCTTGTACCGGGCAGGCTGAAAGTAGAAGCCCTGTTCGATTGCCTTTGGCTAAACATCCGCAGTGTGGACGCTCCCTGAAGATTAGGAACAGTTGGCAGCTGTCCAAGATGTTGACTAAGTCTCGGACCAGATGAATCGGTATTGGGCTCTGATGCGGAGGAGGACCACTATCACCTTCAGAAGACAATGCAGAGGTCAGCATGATCTGCCTGTTCCAGAAGGAGGAGCTAGCAGCATTGATTTCCAGGGTCTCACCTACCTTAACCTGACTAATACTTCTGGCACAGAGCTACAGCCGAAGGTACACCCACTTCTTCAAGGGATATGGAAATCCACTACTGTCTTCCCATTCCCGGAGGTGATCAAAGAGATGAAATGGTCAGAGTAGGACTCAGTTACCGCTCTTACCAATCATCGGTGAACAGTGTCACCCTAGGATAGAGCTGGAGAACTTCCACATCATAGGCCTTACCCTACCCACCTACTCTTTTAATTAACAATATACTAAACAAATTTTATCCTAAAAAAGTAGTTTTAAAGGATTCACTCAAACAACCGTTTTTTTTTACATCTATTCAATAACTAAAGTGTATCGTTTACTTGGGAACATAACGTGATTAGAGGTAAAACTCCTCTTCCTTATATAAAGTTGTAGAAAGTTATACTCATGTCTCTTACAGAGACCGACACGCATCTGCAAGATTAAAGAGAGGAAAACCGCATTACAAGACTAGTTACAATCTCTTAATCTTGTAGCAATATAGTACTTATCTAAACAATATGTTCTTCATGCGATTCCTTCGCGCTTCCTGGTGCACCGCCTCTGGCAATCAAACCACCGATCAGACAGCACCGTAAGCAAGCTGGGCAGCGAAAACGTATCCAGATCCAACAAAAGCTTTTGTTTCACCCTGCCGGGCTTCCTCAGGGATCCAACGTCATGCCCAAGAGATAGTTACACCATTAACGTTTAAAAGAGAGTGACGTAAGCACCCGGCAGGGTGAAACAAAAGCTTTTGTTGGATCTGGATACGTTTTCGCTGCCCAGCTTGCTTACGGTGCTGTCTGATCAGTGGTTTGATTGCCAGAGGCGGCGCACCAGGAAGCGCGAAGGAATCGCATGAAGAACATATTGTTTAGATAAGTACTATATTGCTACAAGATTAAGAGATTGTAACTAGTCTTGTAATGCGGTTTTCCTCTCTTTAATCTTGCAGATGCGTGTCGGTCTCTGTAAGAGACATGAGTATAACTTTCTACAACTTTATATAAGGAAGAGGAGTTTTATCTCTAATCACGTTATGTTCCCAAGTAAACGATACACTTTAGTTATTGAATAGATGTAAAAAAAAACGGTTGTTTGAGTGAATCCTTTAAAAGTACTTTTTTAGGATAAAATTTGTTTAGTATATTGTTAATTAAAAGAGTAGGTGGGTAGGGTAAGGCCTATGATGTGGAAGTTCTCCAGCTCTATCCTAGGGTGACACTGTTCACCGATGATTGGTAAGAGCGGTAACTGAGGCCTTGTTGACCAGATATTAATTACATATTCTTAACATAATTCGTCAAGAAATAGGTGAGATAAGTGGTGTTAAAGGGTGGTGCTGTTGTTAGTAGTTTACTTATACCCTTTAGGTAGTTTTTTGTGTCAGAGTAGGACTCACCCAACTCCCTCCCTAAAGGGTTAAGGGTCTATAAGAAGATCTATGCTTTCCCAGAGGAGGAGCACGGTGAGTGGTTTGACGTTCCCAAGGTGGATGCACAGGTCACGGCAGTTACCATACGGACCACCATTCCCATGGAAGGCGGATCAGCCTTAAAGGATGTTCTGAACTGAAAGGTTGATTCCTTGCTAAAGAGCCTATTTACCATGGCAGTGGCTATTCTACAACTGGGTGTATATACCAGCTTGACTTCTCAAGCACTGCTGCAGTGGATTCAGTCTCTTCCGCCTGATGATACTTCTTCTCTTGGAGTCTGCTACGGCATTCCTTTCTGATGCCATGTATGACCTGGTGTGCTTGGCAGCCAGGGATGGTACACTTGGCGCCAGGGATGGTGCCCTGACTACTGTGTCACAGTGTTGGATTTGGCTGCATCAGTGGACTCATTCTTGGTCCTTTTGTGAAGCACATGGACCCAGGGATGCAGCCTCTTCCAAAGGAGAGCCCTCCCAGGCTATGCAGTGAAGATTTGGAGGCCCATTCCCTGGTGCCTCCAATGAGCGACAAGCTTCGCCTCTTCTTTCAGGAATGGGCCCGGGTTACCAAAGATCACTGAGTGCTAAACCCCATTCAATTTAGCTGTGTCCTGGAATGCAAGAAGCCAATTCCTAATGCCTTTATCATCTCTCCCTGTGGGTCTGCAGTCAAAGGTGCTGTGGTGCAGACCACTTTGGACAAGTTGCTTCGCCTACGGGTGGTGGTGCCTGTCCCTTCAGATGTGCGGGGCAAGGGCAGATACTCCATCTACTTTGTGGTGCCAAATAAGAGCAGTTCCTTCTAGCCCATCTTGGACCTCAAAGGGGTCAGCAAGCACTTGCGCATCCTGCGCTTTTGAATGGAAACCTTGCACTCTGTGATTCAAGCAGTGCACCAAGGAGAATTCTTGGCTTCTCTGGATATGGCTGAAGCATATTTCCATATCATGATCCAGGCAGACCAGCACAAGTATCTGTATTTGCTGTACTTGGATCTCACTATTAGTCTGCCACCATTCCTTTTGGGCTCTCCACCTTTCCAAGGATGTTCTCCAAGTCATATTGGTGGCAGCTGCGGCACTGCAGCGCCAAAGGATCTGTGTCCATCCCTATCTGGAAAACTTGCTCATCCAAGCCTGTGCCTGTCAGAAGCATCTCGGCTGATGACCCAAGTGGTGTCCTTCTTGGAAACCTCGGCTGGGTGATCAATCAGGAAAAGAGCCAGGTTTTGCCTTCCCAGTCCTTGGAGTTTCGGGAGCATGTTTCGACACTCGAGTGGGCATACTTTTCCTGCCAGTAGAAAAAGTCAGAAAACTATTGGATTGCCTGTTGATGTTCTATGCATAGCAGGCCCCCAGAGTCTGGGATTACCTTCAGCTCCTCAGATTGATGGCAGCGACCATCGAGATGGTCCTGTGGGCATATGCTCACATGCGACTGATCCGGTGGTCCTTGTTGACTCAATAGTTCCCAAGTTCTCAGGAGTTCAAGTGCAGGCTACCACTCCCATTGATGGTGAGTCCAGGCTGTAGTGGTGGCAGCAGTCCTGTCATCTTAGGAGGGGCATTCCACTTGATAATTTCTCCTGGATCCTGCTGACAACAGATGCCAGTCTCTTGGGCTAGGGAGTCTATTGCGAAGACTCTACAACTAAGAGCCATTGGAACCACAGGGAAGTGGTGTGGTCCATCAACCCCCTCGAGGAAAGGGCTATCAGGCTGGCTGTTCTGCGTTTCTGGCCCCTGGTCAAGGACCAAGCAGTTTGAGTGTTCTCAGACAATGACATGGTGATGGCATGTCAATCGGCAGGGTGGCAGAAGAAATGCCAGAGTGGCCCCGGAGATGAGTCTCCTGATTGCCTGGATGGAAAAGAACCTCCTAGACTTGTCAGCTCAGCACACTGCCAAAGTGGACAACATGGATGCGGACTTCCTCAACCGGCACTCTCTTAATCCCAGTGAATGGGAGTTGAGTCAAGTATCATTTCAGTTGATTCTACACTGCTGGGATATGATGGCGACCTGCTGTAATGCCAAAGTGTGCTGCTTCTTCATTCACCGCATGGAGATAGGGTCCGAGAGCATCAATGCTCTGACCCAGCCTTGGCCCTGTCATCAGCTGCTGTACGTGTTTCCTCTGTGGCACTTAGTGGGATGTGTAATTCGCATATACAGCGCCACCTGGGCAGGATTGCTCTGGTGGCACTGGAATGGCTGCAAAAAAGGTAGTTCAGAGACCTGATATGGCTCCTTCAAGCACCTCCCCTTTGGCTGCCTCCATATCGGGAGCAGGGACCATTTATGCTGGAGGACCTGGCTCCCTTCTCACTTATGTGATGGCTTTTGAAAGAAGACTGCTAGCATGTAAGGGCTACTCTTCAGCTGTAATCTCTACTATACTTGGTGCCCGGAGGAGGTCTACCTAGCTAGCATGCGAACAGATATAGAGTTTCTTTGAGCGCTGGTGTGGCGCATAACACTTAGCTTCTGAGATGGCCAAGATGTCCTCCCTGTTGGTTTTTCTGCAGGATGGCCTAGAGAAGGGCCTCTCTCTTAACTCCCTGAAGGTTCAGGTGACAGTTTTGGCCTGTTTCCATTGTCCGGTGGCAGACAAGTCCTTGCCTTGCACCCAGACATCTCTTGTTTTCTCCAAGGGCTTCAACGTCTGCATCCTCCCTTACAGTCTGGGATCCCTTCGTAGGATCTGTCTCTGGTGTTCAGTGCCCTGTTGGTGGCCTCTTTCTGCCTTGAAGGATTTGACGCTCATAACTGTCTTCTTTGTTGCGATTTTTTCTGCAAGGCCAATCTCTGAACTGCAGGCCCTGTCTTGCCAATGATCCTTATCTGTTCTTTTCAACTGAGGCCATTTCCATTCAGTCTGTGCCTTCCTTCTTGCCTAAAATGCTGTCTCCCTTTCACATGAACCATGTGGTTTGCCTGCCCTCCTTCTCTAAGGAGCAGTGTCGGGGGAAGGATAGAAATCTTCACCTTGTGGATGCCTGGGGGGTGCTTCTCCGGTACTTGGAGGTTACAAATTCCTTTCATAAGTCAGACCATCTTTTTGTGCTATTTGCTGGCCTGCGCAGAGGTGAAGCAGTGACCAATCGACCTTGGGGCACTGGATTAAGGAGGCTATTGCCTCAGCATATCTGTTATTGAATCAGCCGTTTCTGGAGCGTCTGCGTGCCCATTCTACCCAAACTCAAGAGTCCTTGTGGGTGGAGCAGAGCTCGGTTGCTCCTGCAGACATTTGTCAAGCAGCAACATGGGCACCACTTTCCACTTTTGTCAAGCATTACCACTTTGATGTCCATGCTATGGTGGAAATGGCCTTTGGTTCTAGGGTTTTGCCGACTGCTGTGTCTTTTTCCTGCCCAGTGGAGTTGTAACTTTGGTACATCCCACTTTTCTGGACTAGTCTAGCAGGACAATATAGAAGGTGACATTTTACTTACCAGATAATGTCCTTTCCTTGAATCCTGCTAGACCAGTCCAGGGTCTGCCCCTGAAACTGTATTTGCTCTGTTCTTCTGCTGCAGTACCCTTGGGTCCGCTATGATTTTATACTTAGCTCTGCAAGCTCATATTCTACTGACAGTCTTCAGTTTCTACCTTCCCTTACATCGTTCTGTACTGTTGTTTATTCATTGTTGCCTACATTGAGGTTGTGTGAGGCTTGATCTATATCTCCCATTTGCTTTGGGATGAATACTGAAGGGACCTCTGGTAACTGAGGTGGATAGGGGCACAGGAATGATGTCATAGAAGCCTGGGCTTTTCATTGGTTCTTTGTCTCCACCAATCTGCTGGTAGGAGAACACAACCCACTTGTCTAGACTGATCTAGCAGGACTCAAGGGAAATTAATTCTCTGGAAAGTAAAATGTCACCTTCTCATACTCGCATAATTGGCCTTGATAGTGGTGGAGTATTATTGTTTGTTCATTTTATTCGCTTAAATTTTGGTAATTTGTTTTCTTGAATTTGTAATTCTGGAATGTACAGTAATGTTTTGAAATTTAATACAAATGAAAAAAAGAAAATGATGAGACAAAGATACAAAATATTTATTTTCAAGTTTTAGAAATGTGTCAATTTTTAGAAATGTGTCAACTTTGAAAATGTTTATTTCTTTGTATTTTGTTCAGTACAGGAGGAAATAAATTTCAATTTCTCTTTCTTCAGTGTTCTGCTGCTCACATAGTTTGGTTTTTTAGATTTTCATTTTTAGTAGGTATATTTGTTTCTAGTTTGTAGCCTCTTTTTCTTTACTAGGTGATGAGGTGTGTTTTCCAGGTGTAACTGTGGTATAGGTTCTGGGTTGCAATCTCTAGCAGTCTGGCTTGTTTTCTTTTACAAAGTGAAGGTGTACTGCTGTTCTAAAATATTTGCAATGCTGACTCTTCATAAGGAGGGTTGGTGCAGTTTGAATTTTTGGATGATGCTGGTATGGTATGGCAAACCTCTGAGTGTCCATTTGCAGGATATTGTGTTACTTCACACAGGGGCATGTTTACTAAAGTCTACTAATTTAGCACGTGATTGGGATGTGATTCTAGCATGGACGTACATGCTGACTTCTGGGTGTGTGTGTCTGTCCCCTTGCTGTTAGTGTGTTGCCACAGTGTGGCACCATGCTAATTGTCACACAGATGCACTTAATGCCACCCACTAAGGTGTCATTAAGTGCACCCATATTAATGGCAACAGCCATAGTTAACGCACATCAAAAATGCCCTCGCTAACTGTGCTGCACCATCAATGCCCTTGTTCTGCTCCTAACCCGTACAACCCCAGCCCAATTGTGTGCTAACCAGTTAGTGTAGGATTTTTACTACATGGTCCTCTGCTAACTTTTAGCATGATGCACTTAGCGACCATCAAAACCCATGCAAACAAATGTAAATAAAGTAAGACTGTAAATAACTGTAAACAATCGACAAGTTTTGTACATAGTTACGAGTCCCAGCCATACTGTTGAACGTTGTAGCGACAAAGGGCTCAGCCTGTACATAGTTGCCCCAGTTATAAATCCAAGTTACGCCACCTGTTCAATGTAAGTACAATGCAGGCCCTTCCTGCATTGTACAAGGAAATGCTAATTGTAAACCGCACTGATTGTAAAGAGCGCGGTATAGAAAAGCTTTTAAATAAATAAATAAAATAATGCCAACCATTAGTGAACTTAAATAAACATGTCGCACAGTGTCTGTCAGTGGAGAGAGAAATAAGCTGTGCCGAGGGAGCGAGTGGGAGGAAGAGTGCCAGAAGGGGGAGGGAAAAAGAAAGAGGAACAGAGTGCCAAGTGGGGAGAGAAATGGATAGGAGCAGGGCCGGATTTACCTATACACAACCTACGCCATGGCGTAGGGCCCACAGCGGACAAGGGCCCAGAAAAATAGCCGCCTTAAAATTAAATTTAAAAAAAAAAAACGCTGGCTGCCGCGGCGGCAGAATGGACTGTTCCTGCGGGGCCCCCTCTGCTGCCGCGGCAGCATGGACCGACCCGCGGGGCCCCCTCTGCCCGGCTGAATCGTCCGTCCGTCCCTCCCTCCCTCCCTGCGGGCTTAACAGAGACGCGAGGGAGACACTCTCCCTTCGCGCCTCTCAAAGCCGGCACGGAGGGAGGGAGGGAGGGACGGACGGACGATTCAGCCGGGCAAGGGGGCCCCGCAGGTCGGTCCATGCTGCCGCGGTAGCAGCCAGCGTTTTTTTTTAAATTAAATATTACTTTAGGCCGATGGGGGGTTAGGACTGGTAATGGGCTATTGGGGGGGGGGGTATGGGAATGGAAATGGGCTGGGGGGGTTAAGGATGGAGGTGGGATGATGGGGTTAGGACTGGTAATGGGCTGTGGGCTGTTGGGGGGGTTAGAACTGGTAATGGGCTGTGGGCTGATGGGGGCTGTCTGGTAATGGGCTATGGGGGGGCTAGGACTGGAAAGGGTCTGGGCGGGTTAAGACTAGAGGTGGGCTGATGGGGTTAGGACTGGTAATGGGCTGTGGGCTGTTGGGGGGGTTTTAGAACTGGTATGGGCTATGGGGGGGTTAAGACTGGTAATGGGCTATGGGGGGGCTAGGACAGGAAATGGGCTGATGGGGATGGGTTAGGACTTGAGGTGGGCTTATGGGGTTAGGACTGGTAATGGGCTGTGGGTTGATGGGGGGGTTAGGACTGGCAATGGCTATGGGGGGCTGACTAGAAATGGGTTGATGGGTTAGGACTGGAAGTGGGCTGATGGGGGGGTTAGACTGGTAATGGGTTATAGGGGGGGCTTAAACTGAAAATGGGGTGATGGGGGGTTAGGACTGTAACTGGGTTGATGGGGGGGCTAGGACTGGTATTGGGTTGGGGGGTTGCTAGGACTGGAAATGGGCTGATGGGTGTTGAGGACTGGAAATGGGCTGATGCAGGGACTAGAAGGGAATGGATGCTGGGTGAGGCTGGAACTAGAAGGGAGCTGATGTTGAGGGAGGATTAGAATGGGATGGGGCTGGAAGAGTAAAATGGAGAAGGGAAAAATATTTTGTGTGGGAGTGATAAAAAAATCTACAATTGGCCGGGTATTGGGAGAGTAAGTGGGGATTGAGGATGGAGGGGTAAAATTTGAGAGGATGAAATAGGAATGAGGAAAGAGCAAAAGGAGAAAGATTAGTATGTTAAAGCAGATGTAGAGAGAGAATGGAAAAAACCTAGAAGAGAGAAGAAAGGACAAATGGACAGCAGACAATGGAGATTTAGCAGAAGACACGAAGAAACCAGAAGAAAGTGGCTGGAGCAATTGCAGCTGAAAAAAATGCACAAAAGGTAGAAAAATATCTCTTTATTTTGAATTTATTAATTGGAATATGTCAGCTCTGGTAAATGTGCATCATTAACGTCTGTGCTTTGTTTAGTACAAGAGCAAATTAATGTATAGTTTTATTTCTACAGTGTTGTACATTCCAAGTTTGGCTTTTGGGATTCCCAGTTTAATTATTGTCTTCCTGTTTCTAAATTGTGATTACTTGTTTGGTGATGGTCTATGTTCTGGATGTGTAACTGAGCTGAGGTGTTCTGTTTATATAATTCCTATCTGACATTGCCACTTGTTCTCTTTCCCCAGTAGGTCATGTATTGTTGTTCTCTGAAATGTATTGGTTTAATATTTGCAGTGTTGCCTTTTGATTGGTAGAGTATGGTGCTTTGTGAGTCCTGGTAGTGCTGTTAGGATACGGCGGGTTTGCTATGGGTTCTAAATGGGCAGTGTTTGTAGTAGTTCCTAATGTGTCTGGCAGTTGGCACTAGATTATAGTAATGTAGAAATCTTTTAGTCTTTCTTTATCCATACACTCATTAAGAGGCACGTTTACTAAAAGTTAGTATATGGTAACATTATGCAAATATTTATGCAAATGAGGCCTCTTATGCAAATGAGGCCCCGCACCCCCCTTGGGCCGCCCCTGCTGGGGGCCCACAATTTTTGTTGGCGTAGGGCCTCACTCAACGTAAATCCGGCCCTGGATAGGAGAGAAGGGTGCAGGAGCTGCTGAAGGGTTATGGGATAGAGGAAAGAGAGAGACAGAGTGAGTGCCAGGAAAGATGGAGGGAGGAGATAGTGTGCCAGGAGGAGGAAAGAAAAAGATAGAGAGCGTGTGATCAGGAAAGAGTAGGTGAGAGATGAAGGAGATGATTAGATGGTTTGAGAAGGGGGAAAAGAGAGTAGGGAAGAGGAGATAAGAGGGAGAGAAGGTGGGGTAAGAGAGATAGAAGGAAGCAAGAGGAGAGGGAGGGGAAGGAAGAGGGGAAAGGAGAGAGATGAGAGGGGAGGTAGAACAGCTGAGAGAATTGAGGAGGAAAAATGAGTGAACAGAGGCAGAAGTGGGGGAAGGAAGGCAGAAAAAGATGGTAGTATGGAGGAGAGAGAAGTAAGGAGGGTGGGATGGAGAAAGAGAAGGGAAAGAGGTGATGGCTGAGGGAGATATAGAGAGGTGGGGAAGGGTGAGTGAGTTGGGGTGGAAGAATTCATGTGGAGTGGCAAGGAGTGAGAGGTTATGTAAGAGCAAGAGGGGGAAAAGGAGAATGGAAGAGTATAGGTGGAATAAAGGGAAACACAAGAAAAGAGTAATAATAAATAAAGTAGAAACTATCACATAAAGAAAAGAAAGATTACAGGAGGATGGGAAATATAGAGGAAATGCTGTAAGAATAAAATGAGAAACAGAAAAAAAAAGATATCAGAAAGAAAAGTGGAAAATGAATTTATAAGGAAAGATTAGAATGCCCCGATGCTAGCTGGCTCGCATTGGAGCACGTAGGGGATTTAGTCGGGGATATTCAATGGCACTACTTCATGTAAAACATGTAAATGCCATTTGAATATTGGGCCCACGATCACTAAAATAAAAATTTAGAAAGTGCTGTACTACATCTTCCCCCATCAATCAAATATCTGCCTTAAAAGCAGGGCTGCTGCAAGGATCAAAAAGGCCCTAGGTGAGCCGCAATCCGGGCCCCCCCCCCCCCCCCCCCCCGCTGCCATCCCCTAAACCAAATGTCTGCTTCAGAGAGGGCAGAAGTGGCAGGTCATAGAGCACAGGAACTGCAGCACTAGGCCAGAGACTTCAGGTAAGCATTGTTTTGCAACAGCAGCAGCAATGGGCCACCGTGGAAACATCGGCACTCTAGGTGATCACTTTGTGTGCCTATTGGGTCTCTGCAACCCTGCTAAAAAAAAACCAAGGTGCCGATATCCAAAGCGATTAGCCGGCTAGCACTGGGACATCCCAGTGGCGGAGCAGAAGAGGCAGATCCCTTCTATCTGTGCCCTTCTCTTCTACTGCCAACTCCAGACTTCGATCCTTCCACCTTTCTGCTCCTTATGCTTGGAACCAACTACCTGAGTCTGTATGTCAGGTGCCTTCTCTGGCCCTTTTCAAATCCAGGCTGAAAACTCACCTCTTCGAGGTCTCTTTTGGATCCTGATCTGCTTAATCTCTTATGTGTTTCCTTACCATTCCCCTAGATACATCCTTGCCCTCAGCTGTTATGCTGTCTGCCTTCACTAGATTGCAAGCTCTGATGAGCAGGGACCGTCTTTTACATGTGTCTGTACAGTGCTGCGTATGCCTTTTAGCGCTATACAAATGATAAGTAGTAGTAGATATTCAGCTAATAGCTGGTTATCCCACAGTGGCAAGCTTTAACCATACCCATCAAATTCACCTTAGTAATTTCTTGTATTTCTGAACAAGACAACGCATCAGTTATGAGGAGTTACTTTAAAGCCAAGGATGTTCCCTTTTGTGGTGCCAGGGTTTTGTTATTTGCGGATGTCTCCAGGGTCACACAGTTAAGAAGGAGAGCTTTTTTGTCTGTCAAGCCTAGGGTGTTGGCCCTGGGGGCGTCCTTTTTGTTTCATTATCCTTGTAAATGCCTGGGCCCTACAATTTTAAAATCTGAAATCAAAAACTGAAGAAGGATAAGAGCATCCAGTGGGAAGACTTTACCAGATGTACCTTACACTGCAGTTCATCCGTAAAGATCTCACTTCTGGCAATATCCACCCTGTTCCATGCTACTGCCAGCTTCAGTTGATGGTCCCAGTTGTCATGGCCTTGGTGATCGTGGCATCGTGAAGCTGCCGCACATACAGAAAGAGAAGGGACAAACCTAAGCCTCTGCCCAGATACGTCAAATAAGTTCATTCTTACCTTATTCCAGAACAAGATCATGCTCCTGAGATATCTACATGTTTCTGAGTCAGCATTTCATGGCCAGTTTGCAGTCTTTCCATCATTGTAGCAAATATGACCCCCAAAACAATCTTCACAAGAAGTAAATGTTTATTAGTTGTTATATCAAAGTTCAGTTTTGCCCTCCGACACCATATGATTGGAGAATAAAAGGATCAGAAGAGGGCAATTTGAGTGGAGGAGTAGCCTAGTGGTTAGAGCACCGGCTTAATAACCAAGCAACCAGGTCTTGATTCCTACTGGTGCTTTGTGTGGCCTTGGGTAAGTCACTTAACCCTCCATTGCCTCAGAAGAAAGTCCTGGCAATCTACTTCCAGTCACACTGCCACAAAAACCCAGGAGTTGCTGGGTCACCAGGCATCAGCTCTGACTTGAAGGCACACATTGCATTTGCAAGAAAGCAATTTTAAGATTTTTCCTAGATAACTAAATAGTTATTGTAGTAAACCTGAGTACTGAAAATTGCCCCCCCCCCCCCCCCCCCGGTCCTTTGTGGTAAAAGTGTCCTTGCTCTGAAACAGTACATGTTTTCCATCCAGATTAGAAAGGCAAAAAACACAGGAGGGTTCATTTTGAGATCCTCATGCATGCCTGATGGGTGAACTTTGCACAGCTCTGGGTATGCCTTGTAGTGCTATATAAATGATTAATAGTAGTAACTGTAATAAAAGTGCTGTGATCCATATACATTTTAAATATTGCTCCCTAAAAAGTTGATTTGCCCATTTAAAACTTGCCAGGCAAAAAGCTATTGGAAACAGCCCAGTGAATACAAAGATTTGCTATTCAAAGCTGGAACACTGCGTAGCAGGACAAATAGGGTTAAATGTGTATATAATAAAACTTTCAGGCCAGCACTAATCAAAGCCATAAAACGCATTGAGGGGCTTATTTACTAAGATGTGCATCGGTATTGTGTGATTGTGCTGTTAAATTAGCATGGATGCCTGTGCTAATATTTGAGGGCATATCCATCCATCCCCCTCCCAATAGCACGATATTAATGCACATTAGCTGGAACACAGGTGCACTTACCCAAAAGGTGTGGTTAGCATGTGCCCAAAACACCAGCACTAACATCATGAATATCCACATTACATCCCTAATCTGTCCAATCATGCGCTAACCAGTTAGAGTGGGATTTTTAGTGTGGGGCTGTTAGCATACTTTAGTAAACATGCTCCTAACTGTCTCACGTCATTATACACACGCCTGATTTTCTTTTTGAATATAGAAAGTCACTGTGGGAATTCAAATTGAGCACTCTTGGGCCATGAAGACAGAGGGACTTAAGGACAAAAAAACACCTGCCCATATCTCAGTATCAACACTGCCTCATCTACATACTGTCTGAAATGCTAATTGGTGAGGGGAAAAAGGGAGCGTACAGCTGCCCGCATTAAGGGAGGCTCCATGGCTGGAGTGCCAGGGGCGGAGATAACCAGGCATTGTTGCCCCTCTCTGGGAAAGGGGAAGGGAGCATTGCCTCCTCCCCTTTCTTTTCCCAGGTGGAAGTCAGACTGGATATCAACCCCCGGCATTAACAGCCCATTTCTGCAGTCTTATACAAGTATGACTGCCCTGTTAAAAGAGGCATACTTGACCGAGCAGAACTTCAGAGGCAGGTAATCATTAACTGATTGCCCTAGTGGTAAGAGAGGCAGTGAATCAGACAGAATTTTCCTAGCTCTATTTTGGGTATCAATACAAAAAGGAAAAGCACAAGGTTCAGCTAAAAATGACCAGTGACCCAGCCCAGTCCCAGAGAGGGGCAATGGCACCCAACTATCTCCACCACTGGCCACTCATAACATGGGCAGCCATAGGCTTCCTCCAAGGCAACTCTCACCCTACCTATGCAGATCTAACTGCAACCCCTCTAGTCATATTCACTTTCCTCTCCTTCCTCCCTCTTCTCTCCCTTTCTCATGTACCCTGTGGAATGCCTGCTCTCTCCAACAAATTTGCCTACATTCCCAGTCACTTTCACTCTCATACTTTGCATCTTCTTACTCTAACTAGATTTGGTTTTCCAATGAAGACCCTACTTCAGTTGCTGTCCTCTGGCATGGAGGTTACCTTTTCTTGCATACACCTCACCCAGAACTCCGTGACAGTGATGATATACTGCTACTTCCTGTAGGTTTCATAAGAGCATAAGATTTGGCACATTGGGTCAGACCATGAAGCCTAGTATTCTGTTTACAAGGGTGGGCAATCCAGGTCACAGGTACCTAGTGGGATCCTAAAGATAAGCAGTGGATTTCCCCCGTCCATTTTAAAAATAATTTATGGACTTTTTTCCAGGAACTTTTAAAAACGTTTTAAATCCAGCTATGCTAATCAGTGACTTCCCCAGCCCCTTGGACATCCCTCCCCTATGCTGCTGGCGCACCCCTGCACTGCGGAGCTCTACTCATGCTGCCGGCCCCCCCCCCCCCCCCCCCCCACGATTGGCACATGGAGGCAGTATGGCAAACTTAACAAAAGGTTGGCTTGCTATGGTGCCTCTCACTCCGTGGCTCAGCTGCTCTTCTCTCCCTGCCAAAGTCTCATGATTTGATAAGTTTGACACACTGCTCCATAAGCCCAGTGAGGTTGCACCCCCCTCCCGGTCAGCACCCCACCCTTGATACACCACTGATGCTAACAACTTTTTTTTATAATTCTTTATTTATAAACCACCAATAAACATTAACAGTCAAGACACTAAACAAACTCCGAGTGGGGTAGACTCTTATCCCCAAGTCGGAGAACAGCCAAAGGTACAGGTGTATTTAACATTTTATGACCTTCCCCCCTTTCCCCTCCCACCCCCCTCCACCCCTCCCCCCTCCCCTCCTCCCCTCCCCCATAGTCACTCCCTCCCCACTCAGATGGAGTCTCAGCTGAAATCGTCAGTCAATCAGCCACCTATTCACCTACATATGTCTATGACTGTCCACTTGCTGCCCATTGCAAAACTTCATTACGACTACGGGGACTTAAAGTTTGAATATATGGGTCCCAGAGCATCTGAAACCCTGGCCACTTTCGAACATTACCTCGGGCACTTCTGCCCTCCATAAGCATCAACTGATGAAAACAGTTCCGCCACTCCCAAAAGGTGGGCAGATGCTGTTCCCTCCAGCCACGCAGGATTGGCCCCTTCCCCACCAGGCATGCCTTACGCACTAGCAGTCGTTCCCATTTTCCTTTTGGGTGCATAACCCCTAACCGATCCAATATGACAAATGAGGCATCCCAGCCCACCTGCTGCCCCAACAGCCCCTGAATGAAGGAGGAAATTTTTGCCCAATAGGGACGAATAAGGCGACATCCCCACCACATATGCAGTAAGGTCGCCAACGGGGCAGAACACCTCAGACAGCTCCCATCCGAGGTCAAAAGACTTCGGAAGGCCCGTCGTGGAGAGAAATGCACCCTAGTTATACATTTGAATTGCACCTCTCTCCAATGAACTCCCTCAGCCAAATCCGCTATCTGTCGAAGCCCCTTGAGGACCGTACCTGGGGGGACCTCCCGCTCCATCTCCCCAGCCCAGGCCAACTCTACACTACGGTACTCTGGGAGAGGTCTGTACTGAGTGATCCTAGCTTTCAGCAGCTGTATTGACGGCGGGGTCTCCCCCCCCAAGTCAAAAAATTCTAAACTCTGCGCCGACCGGTCAGTGTGAAGCTCCGCTGCCGGCAGCGAAGCCACATAATGAGATATCTGCAGATAGGAAAAAAAATGACTCGGCCTCAAGTCATATTCCCTACAAAGTGATGTAAAGGACTTGCATTTCCCAGAGGGCTCTACAACATGGCCGATATTTCGAATTCCTCTTTGCGCCCAGTCTCGAAAGGTCTCTGTATCCGTTCCCGGGGTGAAACATGCATTACCTTGAAGCGGCAGCCAGCTCGAGGCCTTCCAATTTCTGCTCCAATACACGTTTAACTGCCGCCAGGTACGCCGCACTGAACCCAGCAACACGCTTTCAGTGAGATGGCTGGGGAGCTTGCGGTTCTCCTGATGCAAGAGAGCCAGTAAGGTATGGGGGGCTACAGAGGACTCTTCCAGGGCCCTGGGGGTGAACACCTCCGTACCACCAAGCCAGTCCCCCAGATGCCGAGCCTGGCAGGCCAAAGCATATGCCCCTAGGTCAGGAAGCCCCAGTCCCCCCTGTCTCCAGCCCCCCACCAAACGTCTAAACGGGATACGTGCCCTTGCCCCCTTCCATAAAAAAACCAGAATCACCCCTTCAAGCCGCAAAAGATCCCGCCGCAATAACCAGACCGGAAGAGTCTGCAACCAATAAAGTATCCGTGGTAATATTACCATTTTGATCGCAGCAACTCTCCCCAATAAAGATAGCAGGAGAGGACCCCACGCCTGCAGCTGGACCCACAATCTGGCCATCACATGGTTTAAGTTAGACCCATAAAGCTGAGCTGGCCGTCGTGTCAATACAATGCCTAAGTACACAAATTGGTTCTCCGCCCATCGAAGAGGGAACTCCCCTTGCCACGTGCTCCGTAACTGACCTGATACATCTAAGGCCTCCGATTTTTCCCTGTTGATACAAAGGCCGGCGAACTGCCCAAAGGTCTTAAATTCCTGTAACAACACATGCAGTGATTCTCGGGGTGCGAGCAGGTGCACAAGAAGGTCGTCCGCAAAGGCAGATAGCTTGAATTCGTGTGAGCCGATACGGATCCCCCGTATCCCTCGAGAAGCCTCCACTGTACGTATAAGGGGGTCCAAGGACAAGATAAAAAGAAGGGGAGAGAGAGGACAGCCCTGCCTAGTCCCCCGTCCAAGCTGAAAGGTCTCCGAGAGCACCCCATTACAATAAATCGCCGCGGTCGGTTCTGCATACAGGCTCCCAACCATAGTGCAAAAGGAGGCCCCAAGTCTGTAACGTGGGAGCAAATACTGCAAATATTGCCAGTCTACCCTGTCAAAGGCTTTTTCCACGTCAAAGCTTACTAATAAAGACTGCAGTTGTCTACTCTGCACCCATTCTAGCGAGGTCAGTATCTTTCGCAAATTACGCACTGCATATCGTTGTTTCACGAATCCAACTTGCGATTCATGGACCAACTGGTCGAGAACTCCTGCCAGGCGATCCACTAGTATTTTCGCCAGCAGTTTAAGGTCAAAGTTGAGGAGCAAAATCGGCCGATATGAAGCCGCTCGCAAGGGATCCTTCCTGTGTTTCGGAATGAGGATAATATGGGCATGATTACTGCCCCATCGGAAGGTACCCTGTTTGGCTCTCTGAGTATGGACGGCTACTAGGGTCGGGGACACAAGATCACTAAGGATTTTATAAAATTCAGCGCCCAACCCCTCAGACCCAGGTGATTTATAACAACTTGCCTTGGCAATAACTGTTTGCACCTCTTGCAATGTGATCGGCTGATCCAACTGCGCTCTTTGCGCCTCTGTCAGTTGGGGTAAGTCTATGTCTCTCAGATAGTCCACCATCTGCGTGGGAGAGCCTATCTCAGCCACATATAATTTCTGGAAAAAAGAGCAGAACACGCAAGCAATCGCCGAGCTCTCCCTATGAAGGTCTCCCTGGTCGTCTCTAAGCGCTGACACCAATTTGGAACTCCGAGGGCCGCGTAAGCATTGAGCCAGCAATTTCCCCGGTTTATCGCCATGGCAATATAGTTGATAGCGATAATAAAGTATGGATTTCTTCGCCCGCTGATGCAGAAGCTCATTTAGTGCTGTTTGAGTCTCCCACACCTACCTCTTAAGACCTGCACTTGGGTTATGTGCACACATCCGTCTCTGCTTCGTAACTAACTTTTCCAGACGGATGATGCATTCCGCCATCATTCTCCGCTTTCTTGCCAAAAACCCTATTATGTCACCGCGCAGTACCACTTTCACAGTTTCCCACACCAACTCGGGGTCATCTTGGTCATCTGCTTTTTGACATATTCATAAATGACCTGGAAAGTGGAATAACGAGTGAGGTTATCAAATTTGCAGATGACACAAAACTATTTAAAGTTGTTAAAACCCAAGAGGATTGTGGAAAATTGCAAGAGGATCTTGATAAATTGGAAGACTGGGCATCAAAATGGCAGATGAAATTTAATGTGGACAAGTGCAAGGTTATGCACCTTTTGAAGAACAAACCAAACTATGTTTACAGGATGCTATGTTACACATTAGGAACCACCATCCAGGAAAAAGATTTAGGAGTCATTGTGGATACCATGTTAAAACCCTCGGCCCAGTGTGCAGCAGCGGCCAAGAGAGCAAATAGAATGCTAGGTATGATAAGGAAAGGAATGGAAAATAAAACAAAAGATATTATAATGCCTCTATATCGTTCCATGGTGAGACCGCACCTTGAATATTGTGTGCAATTCTGGTCGCTGTATCTTAAAAAGGATATAGCGATTTTAGAAAAGGTTCAGAGAAGAGCCACCAAAATGGTAAAGGGGACGGAAGGATACTCCTATGAAGAAAGGCTAAAAGGTTGGGGCTCTTTAACCTGGAAAAGAGACAGCTGAGGGGAGATATGATAGAAGTCTATAAATTAATGAACGGAGTGGAACGGGTAAATGTAGATCGATTGTTTACCTTATCAGAATATAGAATGACTAAGGGACATGCAATGAAGCTACAGGGTAAACTATTTAAGACTAATAAAAGAAAATATTTTTTCACTCAACGTGTAATCAAACTCTGGAATTTGTTACCAGAGGATGTAGTAAAGGCTGTTAGTGTAGCTGGGTTTAAAAAAGGTTTGGACAAGTTCCTGGAGGAAAGGACCACAAACCATTATTAAGAAGGGACCCAGGATATCAATGCTTGAACCAATACAAGCATTGTGGAACCTGTGTCCCTTGGGGAAACTGCTAGGTACGTATGACCTAGATTGGCCACTGTTGGAAACAGGATACTGGGCTTGATGGACCTTGGTCTGACCCAGTATGGCATATCTTATGTTCTTATGGTGCCCACGATGGTCTGACTCAAACTCCTGCCAACGCCCTCTGAGAAACTGACGAAACTGAGTGTCTGTATAGAGTTCTAAAGGAAAACACCAGAGATGTGCCTTCGGGGCATTACTGCCCCAGTGCAGCTCCAACCAGATTAGTGCATGATCGGAAATCTCAATGGGACCGATCTGTGCCTCCCCGACTGCTGCAAACATACCCCGAGAAATCAACAGGTAATCAATACGCGCACTAGAACCATGTGCCCGAGATTGGTGCGTGTAATCTTTTTCCGCAGAGTGGAGTAACCTCCAGGGATCAACTAATCCCAGTCTTGTCCGCAAGCGGAGCAACACCCGCGCCGTCTGGAATCTCTCTCTAGGCCCCTCACCCTTGGACGTATCCAGTTGCACGTCTATGACGCCATTAAAGTCACCTCCGAGAATTAATGGAAGCTCTGGTAATTGCTCGATTTTAGAGGCTAAACGGATATATAGATCAAGATCTAACACATTAGGGCTATAGATGTTCCCCAGAATGACGGACTTCCCCTCCAGGATACCCTGTAACAATATGAATCTCCCAGAAGGGTCACTGATATCCCGTTCTACATCAAAACGTACGCTCTTGTGAACCAAAACAGCCACTCCGCCCTTCTTTCCCTTGGCCGGGGATCCCCAAACCTGCCCCACCCAGTCTCTACAAAGTTTACTATGCTCGTCAGCGGTCTGGTGGGTTTCTTGGAGTAAAGCTATCTCGCCTTTTTGCCTAGCTAAGGCCTGTAATATTTTAGATCGCTTAATTGGGCTGCCCAAACCGCAAACATTCCAGGAAAGTATCTTCAGGATGATATGGCAGCAGTTGGGCAGTACCACATCATAAGAACCAGTATCACGGAGGGGGCTCTCCCAGCCTGAAGCTCCCTCCCAACCTCACTTAAGTGGCTCAACCCATGCAACTGACCCCTATCTCGGGTGTGACTATACCCCCCCATCCCAACCTCCCCCCACCCTCCCCAACCCCCCCATTTCCCCCTTCTGACTCTCTCATTATCCTCTACCCTCCCTTTATTGGGTAGATTGAGTTCCTCCCTTAAGGTCTACTAAATGCGTGCAGTCTCCTCCATGCCCTTCCCCCTCATGATTCACTCCACCCTAGAGCTGGGCCCACAATGTTGGAAACATTACCCCATATGCAACCACATGGCTTAAACATCTCATACTGTAA
The DNA here is from genome assembly GCA_033557465.1 of Ichthyophis bannanicus. Taxonomy (NCBI): domain Eukaryota; kingdom Metazoa; phylum Chordata; class Amphibia; order Gymnophiona; family Ichthyophiidae; genus Ichthyophis; species Ichthyophis bannanicus. Next base: position 462,085,337 of record CM066036.1, read on the forward strand.
CTAAACAGAAACAGGTAATCACAGCAAAAAACATTGTGTAATAAGAGAAGGAAACTGCAGCAGTGTGGCCTCTACCCCCACCTCCAGCCAAACTTTCAGAGACCGGCAGACCACAGATTAGAGGCCTGCCGAGCCTCCCTCTGAGAGCGGGACCAAGGCCAAGGAGCTAAGTCCTTCACCCCCCGACCCCCTGATAGCCCCCCTCCCCGACCCCTCAGCTGCAGACCCCCACTCCCCGGCATAATTAGCAATGAAATCCCGCCATTCCCCCGAGGGGTAGGACAATGCCCCCGGCATCCCGCAGCTCTAGCAGAGAGCCGAAATATCCAAAGTATTCCCTTCCCAGCACTCAATTGAAACCGTCCCAATGTAGGGTAATCCCGAGGGACTCAACTGACAAAGAGTGCTAGAGCCTTTAAATTATCAAGACTAAACTCAGCCACTCCCTGGATCAACGGCCCTCTGCGCTGCAGTGAAGAGAGGGGAAAAAATCCACACCCTCGATCCAGTGCTCCCCTCCCCCCGCCCACATCCCCTCAGGCTACAACATCTTACCAGGCAAGACCAGGCCCCAGTTAATACCATATACCCCTCAGTCATAATTTCCCAATGTCAATTTTGTATTGGGGCTTTAGGCCAGTAGGGGCCCAACAGGAACCTGCTGTACAGTTAGATACAACTGACCCCTTCCTCACATCAAATTGCAGTTCCAGAGTTACTCCGGGGGAGGTCGCAGAGTCCAAGAGCATCTCTTACATTTGAGGGGGCCTCCCGGCTACAAGGGCCTCCTCCGACTCGAGGCTGGCTCCCGTCGCTACCACTCCTTCAAGGGAGCCTAGGACAGTACTGGTTCTCTGGCGCCCTATGGGCTAGATGGTGGTGGATTTTCTCCCCTCGCAATGGCCTCGATATAAGGGCCTGCGTCCGCCGCGGAGTCAAATGTCCGGTGAGCCCCGTCGTGAAAAACGTGCAGCCCGGCAGGGTACTGTACTGAAAATTTAATTTTTGCAGTAATCAGTTTTTCACAGAGAGGAGCATAAGCTCTACGCCGCTGGCTCAGGGCGGTGGAATAATCCTGAGCAATTCTAATTTTCAGGTTGTCATGCACTAGGTCTCTCCTCTGCCGTGCCGCTCTCAAAATTGCCTCTTTTTGCGGGAAGTGCAAAACCTTTGCTAAGACGACTCGCGGCCGGTGGTCCCGAGGCTGCTTGGTTCCCACACGATGTGCTCGTTCGATGAATAATTTACCGCCATCCTCTATGCCCTCGAGCAACTGAGGAAGCAGGGTCTCCAGATATTGCTTCAGGTCTTTATCAGCCACCGAATCCGTAATGCCCATCAGCCGCAGATTATTGCGCCTCGATCGATTTTCTAAGTCATCAATTTTCATTGCTTGTGTAAGCACTTGAGATTTCAGGGCCGTCACCTCCTGTGTTAGTGTCTCCAGGGAATCCTCCGCTCGCCCAATACGCTCTTCAGCCTCCTGAAGTCTATTTCCCAAGGCTCCGACCAAAGTCTGCAAGGTGTCCATTTTTTCATGTAGTGCAGTAAATTGTGCAGACAATGCCTCTGCTACCGCAGTAGAGAACTCCTCCAGGAAGGCCGGGGAAGTCGGCGACTTTGGCGAGGGGATCATGTTGGCCATTTTAGCTGTAGTGGTCCCACGCTCCTTCTCTCTCTGGGCAGTTTTAACAGCCGCGGCCATCCCGCCGACCACTTTTCACCCGCAATTCCAGCCGCAAGTTGGTATTCCAGCAGGCGACAGATATTTCAACTTAGTTTCAGCTCTCAGAACGGCATTAAAGTCCCGGTTTGGGCCCAAGGAGACCAGAGTGCCAGCAGAGAACGTCTGCTGCCCTCACCGCATCACATGACCTCCTATGCTAACAGCTTTTACTACATCCTCCTGCAATGAATTCCAGAGCTTGATTATGCGTTGAATGAAAAAAATATGTTCTGCAATTGGACTTCAATGTACTACTTGGTGGCTTCATTGCATGTTCCCCAGTCTTTGTACACTTTGAAGGAGTAAAACCACCAATTCACGTTTACCCATTCCACTCCACTCATCATTTTACAGATCTCTATGAGATCTTCCCTCAGCTATCTGTTCTCCAAGTTGAAGAGCCCTAACATCTTTAGCCTTTCCTCATAGGGGTATTGCTCCATCCCTTTTCTCATTTTGGTCACCCTTCTCTATATTTTTTCTAATTCTGCTATATCCTTTTTTAGATGCAGCAACCAGAATTGTACACACTACTCAAGGTGTGGTCGCACCATGGAGTGACACAAGGGTATTAGGATATTATTTGTTATATTCTCAATGGCCTATTTACATAACATCCTTAGCTGAATCTTGTGCTTTTCCCTTTATCATCTTTCCAGAAATGGAAAAAGGAGCCAAATAACGAAAACAGGAAACAACATAAGCACTGGCAAGTTAGCTGCAAGACATTGATAAGGCAGGCCAGAGAGAGAATTTGAAAAAAAGTTTGCTGTGGAAGAAAAATGCATAATAAAAACTTCTTCAAGTACATTAAAAAAGAAACCTGTGAGAGAGTCAAGTTGGACCATTAGATGATAGAGAGGTAAAAGTAGCACTAAGGAGGGACACGGCCATAGCAGAGAGACTGAATGAATTCTTTGATTCGGTCTTTACTAAAGAAGATGTAGGGAAGTCACCCATGACTGAAATGGTATTTAAAGGTGATGCATTAGAAGAATTGAAAAAAAATATTGATAAAGCGGGAAGATGTATTGCAACTATTTGATAATCTAAACAGTAGCAAATCACCTGTATCGGATGGTATACATCAGAGAGTGTTGAAAGAACTGAAATATGAGATTGCAGACCTATCTGTAATACCTGAAGACTGGTGACTGGCCAATGTAATGCCAATTTTTAAAAAGGGTTCCAGGGATGATCCGGGAAACTACAGACTGGTGAGCCTGAAGTCAGTACCGGGCAAAATAGTAGAAACCATTACAAAGAACAAAATTACTGTACATGTAGTCATGGTTTAATAGGAGAAAGCCAACATAGCTTTAGCCAAAGAAGGTCTTGTCTTACTAATCTGTTATATTTTTTTAAAGGTGTGAATAAACAGGTAGACAAAGGTGAGGCGGTCGATAAAGTGTATCTGGACTTTCAGAAAGCCTTTGACAAGGTTTCTCATGAGAGACTTGGCAAAATTTAAAAGAAATGGGATAGGAGGCAGTATACTATTGTGGATCAGGAACTAGTTAAAAGATAGAAAGCAGAGGTATGGGTAAATGGCCAAATTTTCCCATTGGAGAAAGGTGAATAGTGAAGTACCTCAGGGATCTGTGCTAGGTCCGCTGCTTTTTAATATATTCCTAAATGACCTGGAAATGGAAATAATGAGTGAGGTAATCAAATTTGCAGATGACAGAAAGTTATTCAAAGTTGTCAAAACCCAAGAGGATTGTGGAAAATTGTAAGAGGACCTTGATAAATTGGAAGACTGAACGTTCAACCCAAACTATGGTTAACACGATGCAAGGTTCCACATTAGGAACCACCACCCAGGAAAAAGATTAGGTGTCATCGTGGATAACACATTGAAACCCTCCTCCCAGTGTGCAGCGGTGGCCAAGAAGGCAAATGTTTATTGTTTATAGTGCAATACCTGATGCTATTGTTCCATTCTTTGATACCTGTTCTATGTAAAACCTGTTCTATGTAATGCGTTGATACTTGTTCTCTGTAAACCACACTGATTTTGAAATAGTGTGATATATAAAATCAAATAAATAAATAAATAGAATTCTAGGAATCATAAGGAAAGGCATGGAGAATAAAACAAAGGATATTATAATACCTCTGTATCATTCCATGGTGTAACTGCACCTTGAATATTGTGTGCAATTCTGGTCGCCGCATCTTAAAAAGAATATAGCGGACTTAGAAAAAGTACAGAGAAGAGCCACCAAAATGGTGAAGGGAATGGAAAGATACCCCTATGAGGAGAGTCTTAAAAGGTTAGGGCTCTTCAACCTGGAAAAGAGACAGCTGAGTGGAGATAGGATAGAGGTCTATAAGTTAATGAATGGAGTGGAATGGGTAAGTGTAGATCAATGGACACCTTTAACTTTTTAGGATGGAGACGTGTCTACTTTAAAAAGCACTTACATGTATCCACCCGCACCTTTTCGCCTCCCACAGAATTTCAGAAGTTTTGACATGGACATCTCAGGTTTCATATAAATGGCCTTTCTGAAATGTGCCTTCGTATCAACAGGTTCAACTTTATCTACATATTTATTTACACTTTCAATGTAGCAGATTGGTGAGGTAAGACTTCCTTTGGATAAATCCATGTTGGCTTCGTCCCATTAAACCATGACTATATATGTGCAGTAATGTTGTTCTTTAAAATAGTTTTCTACTATTTTGCCTGGCATTGATCACCCCTGGAACTCTTTAAAAATTGGTGTTAAATTGGCCAGCATCTAATTTCAGGTACTATAGATGATTTTTGGCATCCTGGGATGTATACCATCCTGTCCAGGTGATTTGTTACTATTTAGTGTGTCAAATTGCCCTACTACATCTTCTAGATTCACCAAGATTTGTTCCAAGTCCTCCAAATCATCACCTTTAAATATCAGTTCAAGCATGGGTATCTCCCCTACATCCTCTTCAGTAAAGACCAAAGCAAAGAACTCATTTAGTCTCTCTGTTATGACCTTATCCTCCCTTAGTGCAACTTTTATCCTTCTATCATCTAATGATCCAACTGACTCTCTTGATAATTTGGAATCTTTCAACTCTGATCTTTACAGCATCTGCACTACTTTTATCTGTATTGTGGCCTCTCTATCAGGATGTCCTAACCTCTCTGTTTTAGAGTATCCTTCTAAGAACATAAGAACATAAGATATGCCATACTGGGTCAGACCAAGGTCCATCAAGCCCAGTATTCTGTTTCCAACAGTGGCCAATCTAGGTCATATGTACCTAGCAGTTTCCCCAAGAGACACAAGTTCCACAATGCTTGTACTGGGTCAAGCATTGATATCTTCGGTCACTTCTTAATAATGGTTTATGGACCTTTCCTCCAGGAACTTGTCCAAACCTTTTTTAAACCCAGCTACACTAACAGCGTTTACTACATCCTCCGGTAACAAATTCCAGAGTTTGATTACACGTTGAGTGAAAAAATATTTTCTTTTATTAGTCTTAAATAGTTTACCCTGTAGCTTCATTGCATGTCCCCTAGTCTTTCTATATTCTGATAACGTAAACAATCGATCTACGTTTACCCATTCCACTCCGTTCATTAATTTATAGACTTCTATCATATCTCCCCTCAGCCTCTGACTTATGCGCTCCTAGATGACTGTCAACTTCCGCGCATTATCTAGTTTAAAGCTGCTCTATCTTATTTTTAAAGGATGGTGCCAGTGGGCTTGTTCTCTGAGGCCAAGAGTGTATAACGTCTTCACCTTAATCTCACTTATTTTTGTCTCTTGAAGTCCACTCCATCTGCTTATTTACTCCACTTCTTCTCCAGGTAGCTGTCATTTATTGATCCCATGATAAGTCCACCTCTTCCTTTCTCACTGACTTTGATTCTTAGCTCTCCATATTTCTTGAACTATCTTTCCCTTCCTTTATTTTTGGGTATTTAAACATTGATGTTGATGGCTCCTCTGACTTATGCCTCAAAGCCCTTTGTTTTAAACTCCTCACCATCTCGGCCACTGCCTTGATCTTGTCTTTTTCTCCAACTTCTCACTCTCAAACTTCTCAGCCTCAGTTCTTCTCCATCTGACTATTATTTCTTAACCTTCACACTTAACCATCCCCCCTCACAGTTTTGTTCAGTCTCCACCAGCACATTTAGGAATCTTTAGGCTATTGACCCTTGCATTCTCTCCACCACTGTCATCTCTCCTCTCTCATCTAATGCTTTCTTTGTCAATAAGGTAGTGTTTTCATATAACACTATAATTTCCTCTGCTTTAGACACTCTTGATTCTTCCATTTCATATCCTGTAAAGCATACTATGCTTCAACATTAGCCTCCAGAATCTGCTACATACATTCCTGTGCCTGCTGTGCTGAGTGCCTTTGGCTAAAATCTCATGCCTATACTGACTTCATAAAGTTCAAGTTCTTGCTAACCTCCTTCCAGTCTGCTATTGCACTTGCCAAGCATGAATAGTTTATTCATCTGATGAACTCTCTTGCCACTAGTCCTCATCATCTCTTTACCCACTCAACTTTCTTCTCAAAATGCCTCACTTTCAATTTCCCCTTCATTTTATGCCCAGACTATGGTTCACTACTTCCACAAAAATATTCAAAAGATAAATCTTGAATTCTCAACCAGATCACCTCCATCTTCCCTTCCCCCACCTCATTATCACTTTCCTTTAACTCCTTTCACCCTTTCTTTTCTAAAACAGAGAGGAGAAACTGCACATCTTCTCTCCTTCTCCAAACTCACTAACTATTCCTCTCATCCCATTCCCATCTTGCTACTCAGCACTATCTCCTCTACTGTCATCCTTCCATATGTCACATCCTCAACCTACTGCTTCCACTGCAACTGCTGCAGATCCCTTCAAACATACTGTGATTATACCACACCTCAAAAAAGCCTTCACTGTATCCTATAGGCCCTTCCAATTATCATCTCATCTCCCTTCTTCATTTAGCATCCAAACTACTTGAATATGTGGTTCGCCATCACTGTCTTGCTATTTTTATATCTCAAGCTGTTCTGGGTCCACTTCAATCTAGCGTTCATCTTCTAAATTCTATAGAAACAGCCCTTGCCAAAGTCTCCAGTGATCTATTCCTGGCCAAATCCACAGGCCTTTACTCTTTCCCCATCTTATCTGCTGCTTTTAACATTGTTGATCACAACCTTCTCCTTGATATACTATTCTTGCTTGGATTTGGGATTCTGTTCTGTCTTGGTTTTCTTCTTATCTCTCCCATCAAACTTTTAATGCATGCTGTGATGAATTCTCCTCCACAACCATACCATTAGTAGTCAGTGTACCTCAAAGGTCTCTATTGATTCCTTCTCTTCTCCCTCTATACTCACTCATAGGAGTGGAAGAGTGGCCTAGTGGTTGGGGCAAGGTACTTCAGGCCAGAAGGTCAGGGGCTCAAATCCCACTAGAGGACAGCAACCTTGGGCCAGAAGGACTGGGGTTTCTAGTCCCACAGGTGCTCCTTGTGGTCTTGGGCAAGCCACTTAACCCTCCATAGCCCATGTTCCCTGTAAAATAGTTATCTCCAAGTTATAATGCCCTGTTCAATGCAAACTGCACTGATGCAGAATAGCACAGTATATAAGAGAATGTAAATAAAATAAAAATAAATTCCCTTGGTGCTCTGATCTCCTCTCATGGTTTTCATACTATCTTTCCACTGATGAATCCCAGATATACCTCTCTGTACCAGAAATTTCTCCAGGATATTAAGTCCAAATCTCAGCCTACTTAGCTGATATTGCTACTTGGATGTCCCACCACTATCTGAAATTGACTGTGGCCAAGATAGAACTTCTTATCTTTCCCCATAAACCCACATCCCCCCTTACTCTGTTCTCTATTTCTGTGGATAGCACTGTCATCCTTCTGTCTCCTCAACTCTTAATGCAGAAGGTGATCTTTGACTCCTCTCTCTCTTTCATTGCACATATCAAATGGACAGCTAAAACCTGTCATTTCTTTCTCTATAACATCAGCAAAATTTGTCCCTTCCTTTCGGAAACCATTACCAAAACCCTTATTCACTCTTTCATCACCTCCTGCTTAGGCTAGTGCAACCTATCTCTCACTGGTCTCCCACTGAACAATCTCCCTCCCCTTCAATCCATTCAAAACTCAGCTGCACAACTAATCTAACTCTAGTGTTGCTACACTTACATAAACCATCTTCTCAAGATACTTCATTGTCTCCCTATCTGTTTTCATATATAGCTCAAACATCCCTTACTGACAGTTAGGTGCACAGGTGGTGTTCTCTTCAATCCTCCCTGTTGAGGGTAAAGGCCAAGGCAGAGAGGCTCGCATCCTGGAGACAAATGCATGGCTGCGTGGATGGTGTCATCGAGAGCGTTTTGGTTTCCTAGACCATGGGATGCTTTTCCAAGGGTTGCAAAGCAGAGATGGCATCCATCTGTCCAAGAGAGGTCAACGCATCTTTGGTAGTAGACTGGCTAATCTACTGAAGAGGGCTTTAAACTAGATTCCTTGGGGATGGGTGAAGAAAGCCCCCAGGTAAGTGAAAGCCCCCAGGTAGGTGATACATTAAATACCTTTATGGAAATGGGTAACAGGGGTAACATATGGAAAGCAGTGTGTATTAATGCCCGTAGCATGGGAAATAAGATCCCTGAGGTTGAAGCTTTGGTGGGAGTGGCTGACTTGGATTTAGTGGCAGTTACAGAAACATGGTTCACAGAAAACAATGACTGGGATGTAACTATACCTGGCTATACTTTATTCAGGAAGGACAGGGTAGGAAGAAGAGGAGGAGTAGTGGCAATATATGTAAAAACTACTATTAAAGCTTTGGAATTACAGAGCTTAAAAGGGAGAGAGGAGGCATTGTGGGTTAAACTAGAAAGAGGGAAAGAGAAATCTATTTGCATTGGAGTGATATACAGACCTCCCTCACAAGAGGAAGAGGTGGACAGAGAGTTAATTGAAGACATACGCAGCATTGCTAAGAAAGGGGAAGTGCTACTGATAGGAGATTTCAATATGCCAGATGTTGATTGGCACATTCCTGCTGCAGTATCATCTAGAAGTAAGGAGATCCTGGATTCTCTACAGGGAGAACTATTCAGGCAATTGGTAACAGACCCCACACGTGAAGGGTCCATACTGGACTTGGTGCTTACCAATGGTGAAAGTGTTTCTGATGTTGTAGTGGGAGATCATTTTGCTTCCAGTGATCACCAGATGGTGTGGTTCAGTATTGGGACTAGGGCTGTTAGAATCCATTCCAAGGTGAGGATCTTAGACTTTAGGAAGACTAACTTTGCGAAGATGGGCCAATACCTCAGGGAGTCGTTAGTGGGATGGGAACAGCTGGGGGATGTAGAAAAACAGTGGGCAAAACTGAAAGGGGGTATTTTAAGGGCAACCAACCTTTTTGTTAAAATGGTAAATAAAGGCAAAAGGAACAGGAGACCGCTATGGTTTTCGAAGGAAGTAGCTGAAAAAGTGAAGAAAAAGAGGGAGGCCTTCATGAAATACAAGAGATCACAGAGAGCAGAAGACAAGCATCTGTATTTGGAAAAACTTAGAGAAGCTAGCAAAGTAGTCAAGAAGGCAAAGATTCAAAAGGAGGAGGAAATAGCCAATGCAATAAAATGGGGGGATAAGACATTTTTCAGATATATTAGTGAGAAGAGGAAGAGCAAAAGTGGTATTGTCAGACTCAAGGGTGCAGGGGGGGAATATGTAGAAGCTGATAAGGATAAAGCGGAATTGCTTAACAAATATTTTTGTTCTGTGTTCACAGATGAAGAACCAGGAGCAGGACCTCAGAAAACACCCACAAATAAGAACAGAAGCGAGGGACATCTTAAACTATTTTCAGAAGACTGTGTTCGTGAGAAACTAGCTCAACTTAAAGTAGACAAAGCGATGGGACCGGATGGGATACACCCTAGAATACTGAGGGAACTTGGGGACGTTCTAGCAGCTCCACTGACTGACCTTTTCAATGCCTCGTTGGAGTCAGGAGTGGTGCCAAAGGACTGGAGAGAGGCTCATGTGGTGCCTTTACACAAAAGCGGAAGTAAGGATGTGGTTGAAAACTACAGGCCGGTTAGTTTAACTTCGGTGGTGAGTAAATTATTGGAAACGCTGCTGAAAGAGAAAATAGTGAGGTTTCTGGAGTCCAGCGGATTACAGGATCCGAGGCAGCATGGATTCACCAGAGGCAGGTCTTGTCAGACAAATCTGATTGATTTTTTTGACTGGGTGACCAGGGAGTTGGACCAAGGGAGAGCTCTAGATGTGGTGTATTTAGATTTCCGTAAAGCCTTTGACACTGTTCCTCACAGGCGACTTATAAACAAACTGAGCACCCTAGGGATGGACCCTAAAGTTACTGCTTGGGTTAGAAATTGGTTGGGTGGGAGGCGACAAAGAGTACAAGTAAATGGAGCTCACTCTGAGGAGAAGGATGTTACCAGTGGTGTGCCCCAGGGATCTGTCCTTGGTCCAATTCTTTTTAACATCTTTGTTAGTGATATAGCGGAAGGGCTGTCGGGTAAGGTTTGCCTCTTTGCGGATGATACCAAAATCTGCAATAGAGTAGACACCCAGGAAGGGGTAGATAACATGAGGAGGGATCTAGCTAAGCTTGAAGAATGGTCTAGAATTTGGCAGCTGGGATTTAATGTTAAAAAATGTAAGGTCATGCATTTGGGCTGCAGCAATCCAAGGGAGCAATACAGTATAGGAGGTGAAGTACTTTTGTCCACTAAAGAAGAGCGGGACCTAGGCGTGGTTGTGTCTGATGATCTTAAAGTAGCTAAACAGGTGGAAAAGGCAACAGCAAAAGCTAGAAGGATGCTTGGGTGCATACGGAGAGGAATGGCTAGCAGAAAAAAGGAGGTGATAATGCCTCTGTATAAGTCTTTGGTGCGACCTCATTTGGAGTATGGTGTGCAATTCTGGAGACCGCACCTTCAAAAGGATGTGAACAGGATGGAGTCGGTGCAGAGGGTTGCTACCAAAATGATTAATGGGCTTCATTATAAAGCATATGAGGACAGACTTAAGGATCTTAATATGTACACCTTAGAGGAAAGGCGGGATAGAGGTGATATGATTGAGATGTTTAAATACCTCCGTGGCATAAATGTTCAGGGAGAGAGCCTCTTTCAATTGAAAGCAAGTTCTGCTACGAGGGGACATGGGATGAGGGTGAAGGGAGATAGATTCAGGAGTGATATGCGGAAATATTTCTTTACGGAAAGAGTAGTGGATCCGTGGAATAGTCTCCCAGTGGAGGTGGTAGAGATGAGGACAGTAACTGAATTCAAGAAAGCATGGGACCAACACAGAGGATCTCTAAAGGCAAAAAGTGGACTGTTGTAGTTGTTATGGAAGGACAGACTAGATAGGCCATGTGGTCTTTTTCTGTCGTCATATTTCTATGTTTCTATGTTTCTATGACCTACAAGTGCATTCATTCTCCAGCTCTTCATTACATCTCCTCTGTTATCTCTGCCTACACCCCTCCTCAGGAACTCTGCTGATCAAGTTAAATCACTTTTATTAATGCCCTTCTCCTGTACTGCCAACTCCAGCCTCCATGTCTTCTACTTTGCTAAACCACATACTTGGAATAAACTTCCTGAGTTGATACATCAGGCTCCATTTCTGGACCTATTCAAATCCAGGATGAAAAACAAACTTTTTGATTAAAAGTTAGCACACTTTGGGGAGAAGGGGAGATCCAAGATGGTGGTGGTCAGGTTCTCAGTCTGACTTGTGTTTCCAAATGCCTAAAAGGAAGCATAAGGTGGGCAAGAAACCTCCTCAAGCCAACGCAACTCCCCTCTTGGATTGTCAGGTCTAATGGATTCTTTTGTGCAGCGACCAGAACAACAGTCAGTTTCCTCAGGTTGTCTCAACACCAGCATCCAGCAACTCAGCATCCTACTTGGGACTTGACACCTCATTTTCACCTGAGCAACAGATACCTCCAAAGCCACCGGCCAGAGTTATTTTGCCAGAGATACCTGGGCAAGCAACCCCACCAGAGTCTGCGATTTTGGACCTAATGGAGGGAAGCTCTCCATGGCAGCTGCAACATTGGTACAAACATCACGAGATTTACATTAGAGTGCCAAGACCTGCTACTACTACTACTTATCAATTGCATAGCACTGTACAGAGACATGTAAGAGACAGTCCCTGCTCATAAGAGCTTACAATCTAGTCAAAACAGACAACATGACAGACAACACAACTGGAGACAAGGATATATCGAGGAGGATGGTAAGAAAACCTATGAACAGGAGACTAGGGGGTATGTTTACTAAACAGCGCTAACATTTCATGCGATAATGTCTCTGGTGGCGTTAAGGCACACAGAGGGTGGAGTAAGTGTCTCCAGAGGGCAGAGAGAAGGGGTCAATGGGCGGAGAGTGGGCGGGGAGAGGCTCCAGGTACACTAACGCCAGGATTTTAAGACCAGAGCATTACCGTGCTTGAAAACCTGGCGTTAGAGGCACAATTGCAGGAAAGAGAAACCATTTAAATCAGCAATGTACAGCAAAGGCGGGGAGACCAAGAAAAGTGATAGTAGTGATACATGTGCAGCAACAGCATAGTGCCCAAGTATGAAAGGGCACTACGGTGAGGCTACAAATGGGGTACAGGGGGCTGCAGGCAGGACATGTAGTGGGGCAGGTGAGGCACAGAGTGGACTAGGCAGATGACTAGGTGGCACATAGGAACACAGAAACTGCAAATCAGCAAGCCAGCAACTGACCAAGGTCAAACATGCCCACTAGTGTGTGTCCCACAGTGTCCCATGGGACAGTACCCAGCAGGTACCCCAAAGGGCACATAACATTGGCAGGCGGTGCTGGGGGGGAAGCGTGGATGTCTATTTAGGCACCCCTAACCTAGATCCCACACCGTAGGCAGCCGCCTGCAGGCACACTGGATGGCCTGGGACTGTGCAATTCCAGCACCACCGGCATAGGGGCATGTCAGCATGGTGGGGGAAGGGTGCTGGTGATGGAGGGGGCAGTGACAGCTGCCCACTGCAGACCAAGGCCAAGTCCTGTTTAGGTGGATGGCATGCAGTGCAACAGACAAGGTCTGTCTGAAGAACAGTCATGGTGCCGTACACACAGCCCAGTATGTTCAAGGGCAGGAAGTCACAGGTTCAAGTCCCAGCAGTGGCTTCTGCAGACCTTGTCCCTATATTTTACCCTACAGAACACATACACCATAAACATGTGCACACCCTAGAGAAGCAGTCAACAGGGGCACAAATACCAACACCCACAGGCCCCACTATCCATAAACTCATGGAGGGCCAGGCTTTTGGGCCCTGCGCGGAGCAGCAGCCACCACTACTACCACCTGCATACCTTAGCAATGCCGTCATAAACATGAAAATACGCTCCATATACAGTATATCAAAAGGTTGCTATGATGAATGTCAGATAACAGATCCTACATTAAACACAAATTGTTAACAGAGATTCATCATAGCAACCTTTCTGATATATGTGGAGTGTGTTTCCTATCTGTTTGTTTTCTGACAGTGTTTACCACCCTAGAGAGTGACCCTAACAGTATTGAATACCTTAGCAATGCCTGCACTGTGCCCAGGACTGGTGCCAGGGCTGCCAACCACCTCTATCTTTGCACAATAGGTGGGGAAGTGTGTGTATGTTTATCCAGTGTTTTGTGGCTGCCTACACCTTATTGAGTCCACAGTGCTTTCACTGTTTCCAGCGTTAGCCTGCCAATGTGCATAATGAGGAGAAAGGTATTGTGGGTATGGCCCAGACAGGGCGGTCTGGGCAGGATGCATCTGCACAGGGCATAGGGCAATGGCTGGGATATTGTAGTGCCCGACCAACACCTGTACAGACAGGTTGGCCACAGCATGTCATGCTGGGAGGTCAATCTCACCCTGACTGAGCAGTGACCATGGCATGTCTAGGTGCCCACATAGTGCCATACACTGTTTCTCTCAAGTGATATCTATGGGTTCTCTTTTCTGGGTCCTAATCACTGACATACTTGCTTGTTGTGTGTGCTTAAATCCCACTTTTGGGTGCACACAGTTCCTCCAGGAGCATGCACTATGTACTAGCTTGTAGACTGTCTGCAGTTAGCATGTGCATGGCTGGAACACCTTGCTGGGTGCAGTGGATGAAGATTGAATGTGCTGTCTGCTGGTGTATGTCAGATTGTGGTGGATGGGCAGCTAAGCTTTTCCAGGCCTACTGCCTCTCTGCCAGTGCTCTAAGTGATAAGTGCAGATCTGCAGTGACTGCCATGGAGGGTGCCTATTCCCCAGCAGGACTGGGGTGGTGGTCCCCTCTACTGTCTCCGCTGTAGAATGTGGATCTGTTGATGGGAGATTCTGTACCCCACCCTGACCCAGTGAGAGCAGGTTGGGTGGTGCTGCATAATCCGCTTTTGGGTCCAAACACCACCCTTCTCCTATAAGCAAGTGACCATGGCAACCACACAGGATATGCACTATTCTGGGTGCACATAGTCCATAAGGGCTAGATGTGACTGGGAAATACAGATGGACACAGGTATATCCTAGGTGCGTCTGCAGGGACTACCTGTCATGCACTGATGATGACCTGCAGCACAGCCTATCTCAGCCAAACCAGGTGTTGCGGACCTGGTGCTGGGAGCCCCACCTCACCCTCAGGGTGAGCAGAGGAACCACACATTGTCACAGTCTGTAGCTACTCTGTGCCAGTAACACACACGGTCAGTTCCCCCTACCAGGCCGAGGTGCTGTGGAGGTGCATACCCCATCTTGTGATCAGCTGTAGACTGCTGATCTGCATGTGCAGTGCATCATGGGTACGGGTGGGTTTACCCTATCCTGGTAACCACAGCAGACAGTTTGTGCAGTGATCTGCAGTCTTTCTGTAGCCAGCCAGCGCTATGTTAGAAGCTATAGACATGTAGCCCACTGGTTACTACAATGTGAAAGCAGAGGTCATGAGTTTGATCCTGCAGTGGTGTTATTTAATAAGGCTGTCTGAGGGATTTCCTTCTAATTTAAATCAGTGCTGCCAGCAAAAACACCCTCACAGCGTCGTAACCTTAAGGTGCCTCATAAGGCGCCCTATAGGCACATTATAAGGTGCCTTGGCAAACAGGGCACTTTATAATGTGCCCTATGGGCGCCTTATGAGGCACCTTAGGTTACGGCACTGTGAGGGTGTTTTTGATGGCAGCACTGATTTAAATTAAAAGGAAATCCCTTAGACAGCCTTATTAAATAACACCACTGCAGGATCAAACCCATGACCTCTACCACCACAGTCTTTGTAATAACCAGTGGGCTACATCTCTATAGCTTCTAATACAGCGCTGGCATGGACTTAAGGTTAACACGCGTTAACGAGCCAAGGCGCCCTCTATCGGGCGATACAGATTCTTGCTACCTTGCCGCCGGAACGCCCACTACCTTATATGGCATTCCTCACATTAACGCTGCAACTAGCGCCGGTAACATTAGGACAGTTTAGTAAACATACCCCTAAGAGGATCAGAATCCAAAAGCAGTCTCAAAAGTGAGTTTTTAACTAGGATTTGAACAAGGCCACAAATGGAACAATGTCCTGACTCAGATAATTTGTTCCAGGTATAAGGAGCAGCAAAATAGAAAGACTGAAGTCTGGAGTTGGCAGTGGAAGAGAAGGACAGATAGAATGGATCTGCCAGAAGAGTGGAATTCCCAGAGAGGGGTGTAGGGCGAGTTAAGAGAGGAAAGGTAGTGAGGAGCAGCTGAATGAAGGCACTTAGAGGTCAGTAGTAGATGTTTAAACTGGAAACGGATCAGGAGCCAATGAAATGACTTGAGAAGAGGGATGACATGAGCATAGCAATACTGGCAGACGATTAGCCATGCAGCTGAGTTTTGAACATACTGACGTGGGGAGAGATGATTCAGAGGAAGACCAGCAAATAGGAAGTTGCAATAGTCTAGGCGGGAGATGACTAGAGAATGGATAAGGGTCTTAGTAATATGTTCAGAAAGGAAGGGCCAAATTTTAGCAATGTTATCGAGAAAAAACACAGGTTTTAGCTATCTGTTGGATATATGTAGAGAAAGAGGGAGGGTTCAAGGGTAATGACGGCTATGTCTTCGAGCTCTGATAAAAGTGACAGTTCTTCTCCCGGCTTAGTTGTGAGCCAGTCTCCTCCAGCACCGCGTTTGCCTTGTAGCACTATAGAAATAATGAGTAGTACTAGTAGTAGTATTAACCCAGGATCCATAAAATTCAATTGGGAAAAGCTCAGAATCATGAGGTCATTAAAGCAAAATCGTACCAATTTCTTGCATCACATCACCACAATTTTAAAATCAGAGATATTAAACAAAGAAAAGATAAAACATGAAGAGGACAATTTTAGACGTTTTTATGTGGCTAGAAACAGCACTTTAAGGATTATTTTATGGATTATAAAAATAAATGCAGCAGTTATGAACTGAATTTCATTGTATAGGATGACTTTTGTATCTCATCAAACAATTTACAAATCTTACCACATACCTGCATACTGGTATGATGTATCTGCACATGCATCTTTTTTTTCTGCTGTATATTTTAAAGGGCAAAAATATGGATTCAAACCAAGACCCCACTTCCAGAGAGACTGAGTAGATTGCATGAACCTCAATCTCAGCCCTTTACAGTGAACAGTACTAAAATTAACTTTCAGGCTCTAGGGATTTTAATGTCTACTAGCAACAGACCCAACAAGTACAGAAACAAAAAGGAGACCCACAAAACCCTACATTCAGCTCCGATAAATGGTGTTTTGTGTGGAAGAAGTGGACTCACATTTCTTATAGTTCTATGAGAAACACTCTTGAATGACTTATAATGTTACCAAATTACAGCATGGAAGTAGTGAAAGGAAAACACAAAAAAACATGTGAAATCATAGATAGCATAGGGAGCCACCTGGGGAAAGAGTTATGTGAGGTAACCTATCCACTTGCAACTTGTCCCCTAGAGTGGATAATTTCCTAAACCACAATATGGGGACAAGTGACCAGAAGAAGCTCACAACAGTCAAAAATGTATTTCTTTACATGTGCCTGTCTTGTCAAGCAATTTAGAAGGTTAGTAATATAAAGCATCATGGAAACAATAATATCACAGTAAAATAAAAGGCAAAGATTATAGGAAATATGCATTAATAAAACATGTTAAAATGTTCTATGAATATGCTTTCACCGCTGTTCAAGTCAATGAGCATGGTACTAGTGCCCTTGAGCCACAGGATGCCACAGAAGACATCACTGTGGATGATGATGAATTCACCATGACCCTGAATAACCCCACCCAACGCAAAGAAGATGAAAGAATAATCAGACGGTTCAAAACATTTGACAGAGACTCATTCATCAATGAAATTAATCCACAACTTCAACAGGAACAAGACACCCTGGATCTTAATATAGAAGAGTGGAACACAATAATAGCCAACGCAGCATCTGCCCCAACCAACAATGAACCACAAACTTTCAAAAGATCCAACGCCCCATGGTATTCACAAGAAATAAGAGTTGCAAAGTGCACACTAAGACTAGAACGAAAATGAAGACGGAAAAAGTCACACAACATCCTAACACAATAGAGAGACGAACAACGGGAGTATAACAATCTAATAAATGAACACAAACAACAACACCATACCAACCTAATCATGAAATCTACCAATAGACCAAGAGAACTTTTTAGCATTATCCAAAAGCTCACTAAGGATGACACGCAACAAAGCACCAACCATCTTGACGCACAAAAATATGCAGACTACATGAAGTCAAAAAACACAAGCCAAACAAACTCTGCCTCACAACAAACAAATGATCACACGATAAAAAAAGAAACATCAAACATGGGAGAGCTTCAACATACCAACAAAATAGCAAGTAGAAGACATTATATCTGGTCTAAACACAACAACTTCACCATCATACCTATATACAGTGTCATGGATCAAAGCCACAAAAAGCCAGCTCTCTCATCACATTCAAAAAATCGTCAAGGATTCACTCCAACAAGGATACATGCCGCAATCCCTAAAGCATGCAATGATATGACCAATAATTAAAAATAGCAATCTGAGCCCATCCAAACCAAAATCATACCGTCCCATCTCTAGCCTGCCATTCCTTGCTAAAGTCGTGGAAAAAGCAGTCCAAAGGCAACTTCAGGACCATATAGATATCAATGCCCCTCTGGACATACATCAGCACGGATTCAAGCTCCAACATGGCGTGGAAACACTACTCACCTCCCTCTGACAATCTCCTAAGAGGCATTGACAACATAAAAAACGGTTTCCTCCTAGTGTTCATGGATATCTCGGCGGCCTTCGATACCGTGTCACACCCTAAGCTACTGCAACGCCTATAACAGATAGGACTATGCAACAATACCCTAAAGTGGTTTATATCATACCTGGAAGGGCGAATGCAACAAGTCAAATGTGATCTAAAGAAATCCCTACAATTCCCCATCACGCAGGGAATACCTCAAGGCTCAGCCCTATCTTCAATGTTCTTTAACATCTACATACAGCCCATATGCAGCATCATCAAGAACCATAATCTATGCTACCACATTTATGCTGATGACATCATGGTGTACGCTCCAGTCAATTTACTGGCACTAAACACTACACCAATATCAAAATGCCTCGAAGACATGAATGACTGGCTCATAGCCAACAACTTAACAGTCAACTACGATAAAACTGAGGCAATGTTCGTCACCAGGAACCCCACATTCACACCCCCACAAACCATAAGTATCCTAGACAAACACATAGTAGTCAAAGAAGAAGTTAAATATCTGGGCATAACACTAGACAGAGCTCTGAACTTAAAATCTCACATCAACAAAACTGCAAACAAGGCATATCATCGATTGAAAACAGTCAGACAAATCAAACCAATGCTCCGTCAAGACCACTTCCGCACAGTATGTCAAGCACTAATCACACCACTGCTTGATTATGGAAACTCACTATATCAAGGCCTTCCTCACCAGACACTACACCCACTACAGATGGTACAAAACACCACAGCATGCATCATTACAGACACCCCAAGGACCGAGCACATCACTCCCGTCCTACAACAACTACACTGGCTCCCAATGGTGGCAAGAGCTAAATACAAAACAATCATGATAATCTTCAAAGTCATTCACCATCTCTCAGCGGACATACTCCGAAGCATTATAACAAGAGACATCAGCAATAAACCAAGAAGAATCAATAATAACAACATGATCAGCACCCCTGCAGGCTATCACAAAACCAAACAAACAACCTCAAAAAGAGCACCATCACTACTGGCATCCTCAATATGGAATTCCCTACCAATGAGCCTGAGAGCTTTAGAAGACCTCACAGATTTCCACAAAGACCTCAAAACATGGTTATTTATAGAAACCTATGAGCATTCAAGCAACATCCCTTACCCAAACAGCAATACTAACATCACCGCAAATAAACACACACCCACCCCATTCACACGAACAAATTCATCACACCATGTTAGTAAATACCTTTATGTTATATGTTACCTCAACTGTACTGTCTAAATACTGTCACATAACTGTACTGTCTAAATGTTTACACGTACCCTAATATTAAATGTAACCCTCCAATTGTGTTGTGACGTGACCACCTTGATTGAAGAAAAAGGTGGCATACAAATCTGTCTAAATAAAATAAATGATGAGATTTATCTTATTTTCCTATCACTTCCCTCATGTTCTGGGCACCCCTTTATCTGATGCACAAAACCTGACTCCTGCATAACATTCACCTCCCATTAGTCTTCCAATAATAAATGAGTGCTACAAATAAAGATCTAAGAATCAATTTTTGACCAAGTGTCCAGATGAAGTGTATGAATTGGAGACTCTATAGTCCCCTTTGCCAGATCTTTGCCTTCTCCTGTTTCTTCCGAGTCATTCTGAGGAGGTAGTCAGTGCTCTACAGAGGTTCCTATGAGGAAGTCAACCCCAATTTTATGAAATATTGTGTTTATTGCTTTTATTAAATTCTTCTGTTGTAAACCACATAATTGGGCAGTGCAGAGCCTACCCCAGGCATATCATGATGCTTGGGAAGGGTAGGCTCGATATTCCAAGAGGCGCATAGGAGCTGAGAACCCGCTGAAGAAACCTACTCAGAAAAGGGTTCATGCAACTGCAATTTGTTGTAAATAATCATCAAGCAGTCATGTTGCCACCTGCTCCCACTGGCCTGGCTGTCTTGCCTGTATATAGTTGCTTTACTGAGTAGCCTGTACATAGTCTCCCCAGTTAGCCAAGTTGTAAACCCTGTTCCTTGTAAGTACAGTGCGGACACTGCTTGCATTGTACAAATTAGTTTAAACTGTAAACCGAGCTGATTTTAAAGAGCGCGGTATAGAAAAACCTCAAATAAATAATTAAATAAATATTAATGCAGCAGGTTATGAATGTTCACAAACTACAGTAGAAACCAGCAGATGGTGCTGGAAAATGATGTGCACAACATTTGTTGCCGGCACAGCTATAGAATATGCTCCCTCTGCCCTGCTCATGACTGGGAGCTACAGCACCTACACCTGGCCATTCCTGGAGGATATGTTAAAAGGTGTAAGTGTTGCGTGGTAAAAGATGCTAGTTCACAGGGTTCAAAATAGGAAGGGCCAATTTCCTAGAGGAAAAATACATAAGCTGTTGATAATGGGAACTTGGGAAGTCCACAGCTCATCGCTGGGATTAGCAGCATGGTGTAGGGCCTTCTCTTGAGAACCTGACAGGCATCTGTGACGTGGCTTGGTCACTGTTGGTAACAGGAATCTGGGTGTGTGACACCTTGGCCCTGACGAGAGTATGGCATTTCCTAAGTCCCATGTTCTCTACATATCTACTACTGCTACTGGCAAAAAGCGGTATATAAACGCAACTAAATAAATAAATAAATAAAATAAATAGTGCTACAAGGCATATGCACAGACAAATAGTGCTACAGACACATGTAAAAGATGGTCCCTGCTCATCAGAGGTTACAATCTAGATAAAACAGACAAGCAACAGCTGAGGACAAGGATACATATAGGGGTATGGAAAGGAAACACATAGAAGACTAAGTGGATCAGAATCCAAAAGCAGCCTCGAAGAGGTGAGTTTTCAGTCTCAATTTGAAAACAGCCAGAGATGAAGCCTGATGAACAGACTCAGATAATTTGTTCCAGGTATAAGGAGCAGCAAGGTGAAAGGATCAAAGTCTGGAGATGGCAGTGGAAGAGAAGGGCACAGACAGCAACGAATCACCAGAAGAGCAGTGCTCCTGAAGAGGGGCGTAGGGAGAGATAAGAGGACAGGCAGTGAGGAGCAGCAGAATGAGTGCACATATAGGTCAGTAGGAGAAGTTTGAATTGGATAGGGAACCAGTGAAGCAATTTGAGAAGAGGAGTAATATGAGCATATTGAGGCTGAGGGAAGATTAGCCGTGCAGCCGAGTTTTGAACAGATTGAAGGGGAAAGAGATGATTCAGAGGGAAACTAGCAAGGAGAAGGTTGCAGTAGTCTAAATGGAAGGTGACTAAAGAGTGGAGAAGTGTCTTAGTAGTGTGTTCAGAAAGGAAGGGGTGAATTTTTGCTGATGCTATAGAGAAAGGAATAACAGGTTTTAGCTATCTGTTGGATGTGTGTGGAGAAGGAGAGGGAGGAGTCAAAGACAGCCCCAAGGTTGCGAACCAAAGAAACAGGGAATAGTAAAGTGTTATTCACAGAGATTGAAAAAGGAGGAAAGGAGATGGGTTTAGGGGGAAAAAATAAGAAGTTCAGTTTTGTCCATATACAATTTCAAACGGCTGTGAGACATCCAGGCATCAATGTCAAATAGGCAGGCAGAGATCCGGCCCTGGATTGCCAGAGAGATTTCAGATGTAGAGAGGTAGATCTGAGAGTCATCAGTGTAAAATGGTATTGAAAACCATGGGAGGAGATGAGTGCGCCAAGGGACTGGGTATAGAGAGAGTAAAGGAGTGGCCCCAAGACAGGCCCTTGGGGTACACCGACTGAGAGTGGGATAGCAGTAGAGGAAGATAGAACAGAACAAACACTGAAAGTGTGACGGGAGAGGTACGAAAAGAACCAGGATAGCACAGAGCCCTTAAAATCAAGCGAGGACAATGTATCGAGGAGAAGGTGGTGGTCAACAGTGTCAAAAGCAGCAGAAAGGTCAAGAAGGATGGGGACCAAGTAAAGGCCCTTGGATTTATCCAGGCACAGATTACTGGAGACCTTAGCAAGAGCCGTTTCAATAGAATGTAAAGGATGAAAGCCAGATTGCAGTGGAACCAGAAGGGCATGAGAGAACAGAAAGGCAAGGCAACGGCAGTGAACTATGTTCCATAGCTGTAAGATAGTATACAGCACCACAAAGTGGTTCTGTTCAAAAATCACAGCAGTTCAACCCAACAAACATCTCAAAATACAAACAATGCCCTCATATTCCAAGAGCTTTCTAAGACGAGTGGTGCCATAGGGTCAAAGAGAGATGGTGAGAGTGGGGTTGCAAGCAAGAAGTACAGAATGGGTGGGGCAAGATAGGGAGGACAAGGGAGGTGGGGAGGGGTAAGAGAGAGTGGAAGAGAGGGAAGACGGGCTGGGAAAGAGTGAGGGGGATAAAACAGCCATGGAAGAGAAGGAATGGTACAGAGTAGTGGTGTGGGGTGGGATCAAGTGAGGAAGAGATAGTATATATAACTTATATATCTTAACATTTTTCTATACCACCCCTTCCAGAGATCAGGGGCGGTTTACATTGGAACAATTCTTTTACATGGAACATTGAAACTGTATTCTAACAAATGACTATTTACATTAGAACTATGCACATTATATAGTACAATGAAAGTGAAGGCACAGAGCAGGGAATAGGGGCATAGAGGGCATTTGGAAGGGGCAATAAGAGGGCAACTGCAGAAGGAGGAAGACCCTATGGGGTGTAGAGGTGAAAGACAGGTATGTGAAAAAGCATACATGGTAACAGACAGAGGATGAAGCCATCAGTCACAATGTGCTGTTGCCTGGAGGAGTGGGAAGGGATGCGGGTGCTGTGGAGATCATAGTGAGAGCCACCAGGTAGTCTCCATGAAGCTCCACTTGTAATGCCATATGCCACAGAGATACAGACAAAGCAGCAACCAGATCCTGGTTGTCCAGTGATCAACTAGGATCAGCATTAGGCTTGGTAAACATCTCTACAGCACAATTCACTAACCTACAGTAATTCAGTACCATAGGTCACCCTCACAAGCTGCATTCTTCTCCCTGAAGGCACTAGTCCACTAATGCATGTCCTTATCATCCAAAGGAACTCTATTAAAGAGAGTGGAACAAGGGAATTAGCACAAGGACCCCCCTCCCCATCAGTTCTCCCTGTAAGGCATTGCCCCAAACCCTCCTGCAAGATTTCTGACCCTTCCAGCAAGACCCCCAACTCCCTCCCCCCTCACAAGACTCATGACTCCCCTCTACAAGATCACCAATCCCCCTCCACACACAGAAAATCCCTTGACCTACCAGGGAGTTCCATAGTATCTAGCAACTGGAGCAGGAGTGATCGCCAGTCACCTTTGGCCCATCTGGCTCCAGGTTGACGATATTATTGCTAGGGGTCATGTTGGGGTTGCCAGATGTCCTGATTTTATCAGGATTGTACTGCTTTTTGGAAGCTTATCCTGATTTGAAAAATGTTCTGATTTTGTCCTGAATTTTGGCGTTTTGTTCTGACTTGTCCTGAATTTCTGTAAAGTTTTGACAGATGATTAAGATGAACATTATAATACAAATGAAGTTATTTTTATTGGCTTACAGGGTCATTCCTTGGCACAAATAGCAAGGATGGATGTCTCGTTGAGATATCTATCCCTGCTATTTGGCACCTCTGCCAACCCTGACTAGCTTCCCCACACATACAGGAGTTTAGACGGGGGCAGGAAAGGGATGTTGCAGGGGAGGAGTTTGGGTGGGCAGTGGGCAGTCGGTGGCCCCGGACATACAGAGCCGATTCCAATGTCGGCCCTGTATGTCTGGGGCCGGCGGACTGAATGGGAAACTTATTCCACCTCTAAGGTGGAATAAGTTCCCCTAGTCGGGTGGATTGGGTAGGACCGTGGCTCAGAAAAGGCGGGAGGGAGCAGAGGAAATTCCCCGCAGCCCAACCCTGGCCTTGGGAGACCAGATCGAGGGTTGGGCTGCGGGGAATGAACATTTTGTCTGGCGGCCGGGGATCGCGGCTCTTGAATGGAGCTGAGGTGCCATGGCAACCGGATGCCATGGCGCCGCAGCTCCATTCAAGAGCCCTGACTGTTAGCTGGGGAAGGCCTGTATGTGGAAGCTGACCAGAATCGGGGTCCCGGCTTGCACGTACAGGCCTGAATGCGATTCTGATCACATGGGGCTAGGCGTATCCCGCGGGATCAGAATCCCGGCTCACTCTGTGCGTTCGGTTCTGACCCAGTGCACAGAGGGCTGTCAGATCGAACTCTGAATTGGGCCCTTATTATACATAAAATGGAGAAATGAAACATTAATTATAAGTTTTTCTTTTTCAACATGTGAGTGTGACTCAGTGTTTTTGCCCAAAAACATTTCTCTTGGTGTTTGAAAAAGGAAATAAATTTTGGGCTCTTTCCCGAAAATGGGAAAGTTTGGGTTCCATTGTAAATACAAACGACAGCAAATTTAAGACATTTGTATGGAGGGGGGAAAATATAAATATTTTCTGGAAACAACTGATAACACAGGTACACTACCAAAAAACTGCCTCCAGTTTTGCAACTGATTCCTATAGATTTTGGGGTGCTGAATCCAGGAAAAATAGCCAAACTGTTCCATCACGTCACGTTTTCTTGCAAAATTAGATTTCTTACCCATATAAGGAATGTTCACATAATTTCTTTTTAGCCGACTGCAGTTTATTTTCTTGGCCCAAAATAGAGGTTGTAATGGTTAACTAACTAGAAACACTCCCTCATGATATTTTAGAGTGTTTTGTATTCATTTTATACATTAACAGGACAATTGGGAGGCGGGGGGCTAGATCCAGTACTCGCGCTGGCGCATGTTCTTTCCTGTTCGCCTCGCCTCGTTCGCTCGCTCGCTCAAACACGGTGGTTGCGACATGAACGTTCCTGTCAAATTTCAGTTTCTTGCAAGTTCATTATTGCCTTTTGTTTGCTCAGTCGTAATCCAGCTTTATTCCGAAGTGGTTCACTACAGTTGTAGTTTGCAGTGCTGTGTATTTGTGATGGCTCACAGAGCCAGAGGTTGCGTCAACTCTCCGGACGGTTTTTGTTTTATTTGTGGGGAATATACCGTGAAAAAGCGGCAGAGGAACATTTCTGCATTTATTAAAAAAGTATATTTCGCCTATTTCGGTTTGAAGTTAGGCGATCAAGACAAACCGTGGGCTCCTCACAAAGTGTGCAAGACATGTGAGGAAGATCTACGCTTATGGATGAAAGGTAAAAAACAAGCATTTCGTTTCGGAATACCTATGATGTGGCGTGAACAAAGAGACCACAGCAGTGATTGCTATTTTTGCTCTTGCATTGTGAAGGGATACAACTTAAAAAATAAGAACGTAATAAGTTACCCCAACCTTCCCTCAGCAATTAGGCCTATGCCTCATAGCAACGAAGTACCTGTGCCTGAACCACCAAAATCTTTGGATCATATTTGTGTGGACGGTTCTGATCATGATGAGACTCATCAGATGGCTTTTCCCGATGAGTCCAGTACTTCCGAGTTTGAAACTGAACCAGATCCGAAACCTGAACTTTTCTCTCAAGCTGAATTGAATGATTTAGTCCGGGATTTAGGACTCCCAAAAGATGCTGCCCAACTGCTAGGTTCTCGGCTTAAACAGAAAAATCTATTGTCACCAGGAACAACTTTTTATTGGTACCGCGAGACACAATTTTTGAAGTATTTCAGCAAAGAGGAAGATTTGGTATTTTGCAACGATATATACGGAGTGATGGAAAAGTTTAAACTCAAGTATGATCCTGCTGAATGGCGGCTGTTCATTGATTCGTCAAAAGACAGCATAAAAGGTGTTCTTCTTCATAATGGCAACACATTCGCTTCAGTTCCTATTGCTCACTCTGTTATTCTCCAAGAAAAATACGAGAATTTGGCCCTGATTCTTCAGAAGATTCGTTATGATGAGCATAAGTGGATGATTTGTGGAGACTTTAAAATTCTATCCATGCTATTAGGGCAGCAATCCGGTTTCACCAAATATCCCTGCTTCCTTTGCTTGTGGGATAGCCGGGCCCGCGACCTACACTGGGGGAAAAAAGACTGGCCAATTCGGGAGTATTTGAGACCCGGTGAGAAAAATGTTCTTCATGAGAGCTTGGTACCTCGTGATAAAATTCTATTACCACCTCTCCACATTAAGTTGGGTCTCATTAAGCAATTCATCAAGTTCCTTCCAAAAGATGGTGAGTGCTTTCGGTACCTTTGCTCAAAGTTCTCCCGACTTTCTGAAGCAAAGCTAAAGGAAGGAGTGTTTGTTGGCCCTGATATAAGGAAACTCATTTCAGATGGAGCATTCGCTGAAACGATGTCTGAGAAGGAAAAAGAATCCTGGGATTCCTTCAAGGATGTTGTTCTCAAATTCTTGGGGAACAGGCGGGATGAGAACTATAAGGATATTGTTGCCAGGATGCTCAATGCCTTCAAAGAACAAGGCTGTAACATGAGCCTGAAAGTCCATTTCTTGCACTCCCATGTGAACTACTTTCCCGAAAACTTGGGGGCGTACAGTGAAGAACAAGGTGAAAGGTTTCACCAGGACATCAAGGACGCAGAGAGAAGGTACCAAGGAAGATGGAACACCACTATGATGGCTGATTTCTGCTGGTTGCTGCTGCGGGAAACCCCAGATGAAAAATACGCCAAGCAGCGCACCAAGAGAAGCATTCGGGGGAAGAAGAAACGGGCCCACCAGGAGATTGATTGATCCAAGAATGACTTTAAAATCTAAACTGTGTTGACAAATATCGTGTTTTTACTAAACTTTGAAATAAAAATTTGCTAGTTATTACCACAGTGTCGGATCTCATTTATTAGAATTTTATTTTCACACCATCGGGTGTTTGTCTTCATGTATTGCAATGGTGCGGTTTGCGTTTTCTATTCTTACATACATACCTGTACAACATTTTTTGCACATTTCTTTGCTTTGCTTTGTGTCTAACCTCGCTCTTATATGCTCAATGTTTGTGCACATGTATGTGGCTGTTTTAAGTGCAGACAATTTTGCTACCATCACAGTGTGTTTTGTTGACATTACTCTATTCTTATGTGCTGCCTTGTTACAATTTTCTTTATTCTTATTTGAATAACTACTAAACAATTAGTATAAAGAATTCATCCAAGAAACTTTTATCTCGATCGCACTCAATCTGAAACGTTCACCTCAAACTGCTAACCCAATGTAGCAAAAAATCTGTATGTGATGGAGCAAATTGGTTATCAGATTTGGATTCAGCGCACCAAAAAACGTAAAAATCAATCGAAACATTAGAGGCAGTTTAAAAAAAATTTTTTTAGTGTACCTGTGTAATTACTGTATATTAGTAAATGGTTCAGCTTAAACAATTACCCACTTCAACCGACAGGTTGATGCTAAATACGACCAAGTTTGAAAATTGGCTGAATATCTATTACCCCCCCATTGCCATGAAAGATTCATTGTTTGACGAAACAAATGAATTGAACTTATTGCTACAGATGTCTTCAGATGCATTTAATAATTTGCCAATTGATTAAAAAATGGTCCACTTTATTTGAAAGCAAAAATTTGGTCGATTTGAAAACACTAGCTAGCATAATTTTTTCAATTCCTACATCACATGCCACTGTGAAATGAGTATTTTTGATGTGCAAGAGGCAATAGATGGATGATCGAAATTGATTGGATATAAAACTGCAAAATGTTTGCTTCAAGTTAAAATAAACATTATCTTGTGGTGATATGTACAAAAAGAGTTTTGCAGATGAAAATCTGCTAAATCAAATATCGTCGAACAGTAAATACATGTAAAAAGTGTTTTATTGTGTTTGTTGCCTATTAAAATGTTTTTTTGAAAAGTGTTACTTTTTGAAAAAATGTCCTGAGTTTGAACCAAAGGTATCTGGCAACCCCAGTCAAACTACCAGTTTCATAAATTTTGTACTATGAGACTTGGACAAAGGAAGTTGATATCTTTACTAGGCCTTCCAGCTGGCTTCTCTTTCTTCTTCAGAAACTGGACGAGGAATCTCGCAGTGGGAAGTTCAGTGACTGGTTTTTGCAGATTTTCTACCAATCTGGACTCTGTATCCACTTCTTTACTCTGAGGCTCTATAAGTTTTACTAAATGCTCTCATGGAAGAGGCCTTAGTTTAGCCTTGCTTTTCTAACCATTAATGCTCATACTGATTTACCCTTGAGACCTCAAGATAGGGACTTTCTCCAGATTATGGAAGGGGTGTAAGTGTATGTATATTTGAGATGTGAACACTTACCCCAGCTCTTTGGCTGGTGTAGATGCTAGTGCTTAGATTTTCCAAGAACACATATGCAATGCTTGCTGTTGAGTCAATGCTGACTTAGAAACCTCTGAGGTTTCTTGACAAAGTGTGACCAGAAGTAGATTGCCAGGCCTTTTTTCCAAGGCAATGGAGGGTAAAGTGACTTGCCTAAGTCATGCTAGTGGCACTTGAAGCCTGGTTACTTGATAAGCAGACCACTGCTCTAACCACTAGGCTACTCGTCCACTGCAAGATCATGCATAAATGATATTATTTTATAATTTATATACATACTGTAACTATTCTCTGCCCAAGCTTCACGCAAACCCCATCCCTGTACATGCTCACAGTGAAAATACATGCAATTGACCCACCATATGTATTTTCAAAATAGTGACTGCATCAAATATGCATGCAGATGCCCGTTTACACATATATATGACTACAGTACATAGATTTATATGTGCTGTTGATGCATAAATTCAGGAAGCGCCATATAAAACCGCCCCCTGTAGATCTCACTCAAATTTGTCTAAAACCAAATGAGTATCTGATACTGCTTCATTAAAGAGATAAGTGGATCTCTTGGTATTATAGGGACATATTAACATCACTATCCTTCAACTCAAACATATCAGTGTTGAGTACCTTATCTTATTAAACTCTTACCTTTCAATAAAGCCTGAAGAATGGCCACATCTACATCATACTGGCCATCCTTGCCTTCTCGGTAGATAGTCAACAACTGGCTTTTCCGTACAATATCCTGGATCTGCAAGAAAGCCAATACAGAAACTAAAGTCCAGAACGAGAACAGTGTTGCAGCTACAGTGCAGACATGGTGTGAAGGAAGGCTGTAAGTTCTACATGCTTGCAGCAGCTAGTGTATTAGCAATATCAGCACTGAAGCAGGATAAAGTATACATGCTGTCCATGGCACGCACACACTTTATGCCATACAGAATAGAGGCAGCAGGAGCAATGTTAGTGCAGGATCCTTAAATTACATGGAAGATATTATTTTGAGATCCTCGTGCATTCTTTAGCCTGCATACTTTGCATATGTACATAGGATAAAGAATACCCACAGCACCAAGCCACCATCGGATTTTCAAAGGGAGTGATAAATTCTCCATAATGAAGTTAATTTTGTAACAGGGCACCTATATGACGTTCAAAGAGGTACCTATTTTAAGTGTCCCCAGAAGTGTATTACAAATGCTGGGTGTCTAGCATAATCAAATGGTTCAAATAGCAGCCTAAGAACAAGGCAGCCATGGTTCAAGCCCCACTGTTGACATGGTGCTGAATACTGGGGATAGAGAAATGTCTTCTTCCTTATACCCTCTGGATATATTTCAGCCAAAAGAAGCACTTTTCAGATGCCTGGAGCAGGTCTAAAGTTAGTTAAAGGTGTCGCTGGATGTTTCTGAAATCAGAAGGGGATGTCCAGGTTTCTGGGAATGTTCCAGCTATGCTCTACCATGTCTCTGTTCAGACTTGAATGTCCTCACACTGGAGATGTCCCCAGAACCAGCTTCAAAAATGGCTTTAGACATCTCTTTGCCCATTTTTGGATATCCAAAACATGAATAGGTCTTCTAAAATGAACCTCATAGGATCATGTTTACTAAGCCCCAGTAACGCATGCATGGGCAGTGTTATTAGCGTGAGGTTGGGTACCACACTTCACAGCAGTAACACGGTCACTGGAGCAATTAACACTACTCATTGAGGAGGCATTAGTTGCACCCACGGTATTTGCACTGAGAGCAGGTAGCGTGGTCTACAAATGCCCACGCTAGCTGCACCATGGTGGGAACATCCCCATCCCGTCCAGTCACTGTCCCAGTAAGGCAAGGTTTTTAGCATATGAATCTGTGCTATTTTCCGATAGCATGTGAAAGCCACAAGCTAACTTTGCGCTACCCTTTTATTAGCATGCACCATAGGCATCTATGTATCTTTATAAAGTAGGTTAAAAATAGGCACTTATGTGGCCTTCACACATAAGAGACCTGTTATAAGATTACCTCCTGTATGTGCATGAAGAAGTCACAAACTGACCTACCTTCTTGGTCCACTCCACAATTCGGTTCTCTGTGAAAGTGTCAAAATTATCTTGAAAAACAGTGCTCATTTTTTCCTGGATCAGAGAAATGGTGATTTTTGAGACTGGCAAATGGGCCACCTGGGCAATGATATCTGCCACCCGTCCCGAACCTTCCACTATCACACAAGGAGTTCCATTGATGATTGCATTATAAATTGCCTGCAACACAATAAGAATGTCATGTGGTTTCATTCTAATAAGTACTACACCTGGCCAAGATTTCTCATTTTGAAGGAGAGTGTTCTTGTTTGCTATCACTGAATTAATGCAGCACAAGCTTCCATCGGAGACTTGTGCATGGTCTGATTGAAAGGACGTTTGCAGTGAAGTCATTATTTATTTATTTGCAAAACTTTTATATACCGCTACTTCCCAAGATCAGTGGCGGTTTACATCAAACAATGTCTAAAAGTACATGGAGGAGTGGCCTAGTGGTTAGGACAAGGAACTTCAGGCTGGAGGGCCGGGGGTTCAAGTCCCACCTGGGGACAGCAATCTCAGGCCGGAGGGACTGGGATTTCTAGTCCTATAGGTACTCCTTGTGGTCTTGGGCAAGCCACTTAACCCTTCATTGCCCATGTTCCATGTAAGTATTAGCGTATGTGTGTCATATCCCCTCATGTTAAATGTATCTCCCAATTGACCGCTTTGACCCGGTGAAAAGCGGGATATAAATTCAGCTAAAATAAAATAAATAAATAGAATAATGTGCAACTATAGAATTATAACAGATACATAGAACTGTAAATAACTATATGCAGGTAGGATATCAAATTTGGAAGTATTTATATTTTCTTATACAACACCCCTGAGGAATTCTTATTGACAAAACATGATCGTGTAGGGTGAACTTGGAAGCGATTTTATGAAAAGAAATAAATCAACTTATTTTGGCATCTACATCCATGTGGTGCTGTAGACTTACTCCACTTCACTCCTTGATTCCTGCTGAGATATTTGCGGGTGTATGAAGTGTGATCAGAAAGTATCGAGACTTGTTGTGTAGCTATATAACAATACGCCACGCCATGATGCTATTAAGCATGCAATGACCTAGCTAGGTGCTCTCCATGTGCAGAGTGTAGCATGGCTGCAGCACACCTGCACTTTTTTAATCACTTAATGTTTGATATTGTGTAAAAGTAGTTCATCAGATTTACGATGAGTGAAAAAATTGAACAGCGAATTTGCATTAAATTCTGCCAGAAACTTGGAGATTCATGCAAAGAGACTTATGACAAATTACAGCAAGAGTATGGCAATGAATGCATGAGTCATGCTCAAGTTTATGACTGGTACAAACATTTCCAAGAGAGTCCCCAAAGTGTTGACAGTGATAAACATTCTGGAAGGCCATCCATGACCCAGAAGAAGGCAAATTTGAAGCAGTGCATGCTGCAATACGCTCAAATCGTTGATTGACTATTCAGGGAGCTTGCTGAGGACATGGACATCAGTTTTGGGTCAGTACAGTCCATTCTTACTGTTGATATGGGGATGAAACTCCTGTCCCCTGACCAAAAAGAAGATCGACTGTCTGCAGCCAGGGAATTGTTTGAATGCGTTGAAAATGACTCAGATTCCATCAGAAAGATTATTACTGGTGATGAATCATACGTTTATGGTTATGAGCCAGAAACTAAGGCTCATTCCTCACAATGGAAGACTCCAGACTCTCCCAAACCCAAGAAAGTCTGTCAGGTGAGGAGAAATGTCAAGGTCATTCTCACAGTTTTCTTTGATTACCAGGGTATTGTTCATCATGAGTATGCTCCAAAAGGCCAAACACAGGTTCCTCAATGCCTGTATTGGGTCAAGCAATGATATCCTCTGTCTCTTTTAATAATGGCTTATGGACCTTTCCTCCAGGAACTCATCCCAACCTTTTTTAAACCCAGCTACACTAACAGCTTTTACTACATCCTCCGGCAACAAATTCCAGAGTTTGATTACATGTTGAGTGAAAAAATATTTTCTCTTATTAGTCTTAAATAGATTACCCTGTAGCTTCATTGCATGTCCCCTAGTCTTTTTATTTTCTGATGACATAAACAATTGATCTACGTTTATCCGTTCCACTCCGTTCATTAATTTATAGATCTCTATCATATCTCCCCTCAGTCGTCTCTTCTCCAGGTTGAAGAGCCCTAACCTTTTTAGCCTCTCTTCATAGGAGTATCCTTCCATCCTCTTTACCATTTTGGTGGCTCTTCTCTGTATATAAATGGTAACTCTGCATACACATTTACGTTTCAGAAATGTAAGAAAATAGCAGACATGCCATTAACACATGCCTATCACCACCATTATTCGACACCAATAGAGGGTCATTTTATAAAATGCGCAGTTAACGCACATTGCCATGTGCATTTTTGGGGCCTATTTTATAAAGTGACATATACGCATAGTTTACTTTCTAAAACAGAGACACATCTTTACATCCCTATCTAGTCGCGCAGTTATGCCTGCTGTAGAAGAGTTGTAAGTGCCTGTGCTTAGATTGTTCAGAAACACACGCAAGTCATAATATTTTTTAACTTGTGTGCATAAATTTATATTCCATCCAAGCTCCACCCTTATGCACACTCACAGTGAAAGTATGCGCGATCAAACTTATGTGCACACTTACAGAATGACTGCCTAAAGTGTACATGTAAAGTGTTCATGCATGTACAAGTGTACATGTAAAGTGTTCATGCATGTAAATCTTTTCAAATAGGGACTTATCACATAAATAGAGTGGAACCTTCTGTGCATCCTGTACTACATATACTTTCAACATCCTAATATGACAACATTCAAACACAGTGTGTGCAGTTACTTTCTTTAGAAAATCAGCTAGGTTTCTCCAGACTGGAAAGCATGTGTATACTAATTTATCCCACTGTCACCTAGTCCAAACCTTTTTTATTATGTGGATATTTTCTGTAGCAGTACAAAAGAAGGAAACTGATCTCCTGTATCTAGACCCTGGAAAACTTACATCAAGAGTGCCAGGACCTCCCTCTAGTACAACACACACAACTGGGATCTTGATGGCAACCCCTGAAATGGAAAATCAAGAGGTTAAATTCAAAGAAGATTCTGTAGTTTTTATTTTCTTTTTTAAAATATGTAGGGAAACCTGAAAGGTAGCAAGACCTCTTTAATGGAATAGCTAATGATTTCCAAACTCTTTCAGATGCTACTGTGAATGAGATATCAGTATGAAATGCTATTTATGTTTGAGCTCATTTTTATGAGGCCAGCTGCGATTTATAGAGCAAGGCACGACATTGTTCTCAGGAGTCAGTGTACCTGTTTATGCTTTGCTGTAAGAAACAAGGAAGAGTCTCAAAGTATGTTCTAGGACTCATGCCCAACCCTTGTTAACTATGATTATTTCTACCACACTGCACCAGCCTATGGTATGCTAGATGGAGCTGGGTAGAGCATTGCTTAATGTTAGAGATACTGTTCTAACTCTATAAAACAAACTGTGGATCTTGGCTATGGGTGATTGCTGCCTCATTGGGTGTCAACCCAGAATCCCTGATGACCTAAAAGGGATGTGAGCATGCATAATGGTTGATCTTTACATCATGCTTAGATAAAGGCCACTTCTGAATGACATTCCGAGTTGGGAATAGTGGATCTTTGTGGGACATTTGTGGCAGCTTCCATGTAGTACACAGTGGGGATCCATGACTCTCTTCATGATTGGGGGCCTATAAGATCTCTATGGTTGCTGTTCTTGTTGTTCTGTGATAACTGGACTAAATAATATTGTTATTGCATGCACACATTCATTCACTGTCAGAACTATTGCTGTAAATCATCCGAGTAGCTGCTACTGCATAGAAGTACTCTATAGCTAATCTGTAAATAAAGCACTTTTTCTTTTGGCAATTATTATGTCTCAAATACCTCTGTTGGGACAAAATGCTATGCACCATTAGATACTGAGGCAATAATATTCAGTAATAGCAGGCATTTGTTGACTGTTAATGGGGGGATTGAAGTTCAGAAGTAATCCTTACAGATAGTGATATGCTACTAAATTTTTTTATCATGACATCCTCAATATTATACTATTTTATGTGAGACACTTTTGTTTTCTTAACAGAAGTTAATAGGAGGCTTCTGGGGGTCTCTGTTAGCCCTCTCAAGCTCATCATTGCTGACAAGGTATTGGACAATAAAATAAAGAAACTGTTAAACTGGGTTCCATATAATCTGATTTTTCTTTAAACATTAAGCATTAAAACCTATTTCATGACTTCATGTGTTAAATGTTCCTGTAATATTTTTTCATATATTAAAAAGAGCAATTAAAATACACAACATATTTGCTCATGATAGCAATCTGTCAAGATTATATGTCATTTCATTCAAGCAAGTCATTATCTGGATAGTGGTGATATTCACCCGGCTATCCAGATAGCAAACTGCAAAAAGTTAGCTCAGCCTTTTTTTGACCTAATTATATGCAGTTGGTTATCTGGTTAGCGAGCTGAACAGTGCTACTAACCAGATGCCCATCACTACTAACTAGATACCCAGATACCCAGCTACTCCCCAACACTATCCATGTAGTTCCAAGGAGGTCAGAGGAAGTATTCAGCGGCTCTATCCAGACAGTGCAACTGAATATCGTGCTGGCTGGCATTTATCCAGTTAACAAGTGCTATCAGCCCCTTAAAGAAATTAAAATTTAGCCTTTTTATACAGATAAGTACAGTACTATGATATGCAACATACATAAAATATAAATCATTTTGATAGATAAGGATTAAATTATTCCTGAAAAGAAGAGAGAATAGCAAAGTTTAGAAACAAGATTTGAAGATTAATATAGCACTTCTAAGCATACGAGGTGTGATCAGAAGGTCGGAGGGCAGGAGTTGCCTACACTCCAAAAATATTACTCAGCACTGCCTGACCAAAGGTACTGTCCCTGCAGGATTCGCTTTCCAGGCAGTAGTGTGCTGCAAACATGTGAATGGATGACCAAGTGGCAGCTCTGCAAATTTCTGTCACCAGCACAGAATGGAGGTGGGCCACCGACATGGCCATTGCTCACACGTAGTGAACTGTGAGCCGGTGCTCCAGGGAGAGGCCCACTCGCTCATAAGCAAAGGGTGATGCAGTCTGCCACCCAAGAGGATAGGAAACGCTTGGTTACAGGGAGCCCCAGTCTGCTGGGGTCATAGGACATGAAAAGCTGAGGTATTTTTCGGTAGCCCTGGGCCTGCTGCAGGTAGAAGGACAGGACCCACTTACAGTCCAGTGTGTGATCTCCTCCCTGCCAGCATGAGGCCGTGGATAGAAGGTGGGGGTGCCACTTCCTGGTTGAGGTGAAATGGGGATACCACCTTCGGGAAGAATTTAGGGTGAGAGCGGAGCACTACCCTGTTCTTGAAGAACCTGGTGTATGGAGGGTCCGCCACCAGTGCTTGAAGCTCGCTGACTCTGCGAGATGAAGTCAGGGCCACCAGGAAGGCCACCTTAAAAGATAGGTATCTGAGGTGGTAGGTGGCCAGGAGTTCGAACGGTGGTCTGGTCAGCTGGGAGAGCACCACATTGAGATCCCATTCTGCCGCTGGAGGGCGGATAAGGGGTTTAGACAGTAGAAGTCCCCATAGGAACTTGGAGACCAGGGGTTGGCTGGATAAGAGCTTGCCCCCTACTGGGTTGTGGTGAGCGGCTATGGCACTCAGATGCACCCGGACTGAGTTAAATTTCAGCCCTGTGTGCAACAGATGCACTATGTACTGGAATACCAGATGTACATGGCAGGAGAATGGATTCTCCTTCCTATCCGTGCATCATAGGGAGAACTTGCGCCACTTAAAGGCATAGGCTCTTCTCATGGAGGGCTTCCTGGAGGCCAGCAGGATCTCCTCAACCTCTTGAGGCAGGTAGAGTGGGGCCAGGGCTATCCTCTCAGCAGCCAGACTGTTAGAATCAGTGACTCCACATTGGGGTGCAGGAGGGAGCCCTCCTCCTGAGTCAGGAGGGCCGGGGCCTGATCCAGGGGTACTGGGATTGTCATTGCCAGTGAGATCAGTAGTTGAACCAGGGTTGCCTGAGCCACCTGGGGGCTATCAGTATCAATGATGCCCTCTCATTCTCAATCTTGAACAGAGTCTTGGTGACCAGAGGAGTCAGTGAGAATGCATACAGCAATCTCTCGCACCATGAGATCAGGAACACATCAGCCACTACCCTCTGTGGGTGCAACTGCCTGGAGCAGAAGCAATCCAGCTGCGTGTTGTCCAAAGAGGCAAACAGGTCCATCTCGGGCCAGCCCCAAAAGCAGAAGAGTCTCCCCATCACTGTGGGGTCAAGACACCACTCGTGAGGGTACAAGACTCTGCTGAGCCTGTCTGCCAAGTAGTTGTCCTGGCATGGGAGGTAGACTGCTCGCAGGAGCATGACATTGCATACTGCAATGGATAGGAGGGCTACAGCCTCCTGGCAGAGCGAATATGAGCCCTTACCCCCCTGCTTGGTTATGTAGAATATTGCAACCTGGGTGTCCATCTGGACCAAAACAGGTCTGTTCCGCAAGAGGATGCAGAATGCATGTAGGGCGAGAAATACTGCCCAGAGCTTCAGGAGGTTGATCTGAAGTAGAGACTCCTCCTTGGACCAGCAGCCCTGAGTGCGGATAACTCCGCAGTGGACTCCCCAGCCCTGGAGAAAGCATCTGTGGTCAGGGTCCTCTGCGCCTGGAAGGGCATTCCTGCCTAGAGGAAGCTTAGGTTTTGCCATCAGTCGAGGGATCTGACTAGCTGGCTGGTGACCCTGACCCTGTCCCAGAGTCAGCTCATGGCCTGAGTCTACAGAGTACGCAGGCACCACTGGGCTGTCTGCATATGCAGATGAGCTAGGGGCGTGACATGGACCATGGAGGCCATGTACCCCAGCAGGCGGAGGAGGCACTAGATAACAACTAGGAAACAGAATGACAAATTATTTTTTAGTTGTTTGGCTGTCTATTTTTGCACTTTTCCATTGTTTTCACTATGGTTTAATAATAAGTTTGTCGTTCTGTCTCCTAGTTGTTATCTAGTGCCTATAACAACTACTGTCTAGACGCTGAATGTTTATTCATCCATTGATAAGTTCAACAGTTTTATTGACCTTGCTTCATGATATGTCTCCCTATCGGCAGCTGTATACATCTGTATGGTTTTATGTAATTATGTTTATTTATATTATTTATTATATGTACACCCTTTTTAACCATTAATAGGGCTGTTTTTAATTGTCTATTATTTATTTTATATCACATTATGTTTTTATTTATTTTTTATTGTTTTTATTGTTATTATTGCCCATTTTTTTAAGATTACAGTTAATCCTTTTATGTTTTTATATTGTAGTGGTCATAGTCCCCTGATGAAGGCCTTAGTGGCCGAAACACGTGTTGGGCTTACCAATCAATAACGTTTTGTCCTCCAAGGGTTTCTTCTTTGCCTGCTTCTTCTGTGTGCTGTTTGACTGCAGGTGAGGTGTTTTCCTTGTTCATGAAATACAGTGCAGTTAGTGAACGCTTAACCTCTATTCATCTACAAGGAATGCCTATCAACATAACTATAATTCAAGTATATGCCCCAACAACAACTGCAGAAGAGGATAAAATTGATGAGTTCTATGAACAAGTGTAAGCTGAGATTGACAGAACATGCAAACAGGATATCCTGCTAGTCATGGGTGACTGGAACGCAAAAGGTGGCAACAAAGAAGAAGGCAAAATAGTTGAAAAATATGGACTTGGCAACAGAAATGAAGCTGGAGAAAGACTGATAGAATTCTGTAAGACCAAAGATCTATTCATCTCAAACACCTTTTTCCAGCAACACAAGCAGCGACTGTACACATGGACTTCACACAATGGATTGTACAAAAATCGAATTGACTACATCTGTGGAAGTCAACGATGGAAAAGCTTGATAACATCAACAAAGACAAAACCTGGAGCTGACTGTGATACAGATCACCAACTACTAGTATGCAAACTCAAGCTAAAGTTGAAAAAGAGCAAGCCACTCATGAATGTAGCAAAAACAGCTGACTGAATAGTGACTTCCAGGAAGGTAAATCTGAACTGCACTCTATAAAAACAAGAAGCTAATGAAAATTTCTGAAAATGGAAATGCTATGGCCCTGCTTTTAAAACAGTGAGGTGGTGCGATGCAGCATTCTGTAAATGCACAAATTAGAGAATTAGCATAGCAGAAACATGAAAGAGTAAAATGCGAACAGCAATGTTAACAGGACCAAAATCAAGAAAACTGTCAGGCACAGGGAATGTATAAAGGACAAAACCAGATTTACAAATGTTAAGAAGTGAGACAATAAAGCATGAGGCAAACGTTTTAGAGTAGGGTAGCCCCACCAGTACCCATGATGCAGTGCACATGCAGAACAGCGGTCTGCAGCTGATCACTGAATGGAGAATGCACTTATCCATCACTGCAGCTCAGTAAGATGCACTGCAGTGTGTGATACAAGCACACAGCAGCTACAAACCGTGCTACTAAGCAGTTTCTGCGGTCACCCTGATAGTGAGGATGGGCACCCAGCACCAGGTCCCCAGTACCTGCAGTAGTCTTTGCTGCTAATTCCCCTTAATGTCTGTGTGTTACAGGTATTGTCTGTAGTATGATATACTAGTTACTTTGTCTGCCAGTACCATCAGCCTGACTCTCCTTGCAGCTGTGGATAGTGGAGCTTGTCTGTGTGACTACTCTTGCTGATTGATTCAATGGGGTTGCGCATGTTGGTACTATACCTGCACTGTGAGCTAAAGTTCAGCCACAGGGACATGCAATGCATAATCCACAGCCAGGACCCAAACCTGTAACCCTCTACTCATATACACACCAACTGTGTACATTGAGCCACAGTGCTGTCATATGGTTGCAACACTCCCTGGAGCTGACGTACTTCACATCAGATAGACCTTGACACATTACAATGCGCACTGTGCACAGGACCAAGGCATGGCTTTGATTTGCTGTAGGCGGGTGCCACTGCCCCTTCCGCCAACACCCTGACACCATGCGGACATACCCGTGTGCTGTCTGTGTTGGTGGTGTGCAGCCTCAGCCCATCCAATATGTGGGTTGGCGGATGCCTAGGGTGCACAGTCTGGATGGGGGGGGGGGCAGAGGCATACATGGATGGCCATACAGCCCCTTCCCCAACCATCTGTCTCTGCAGGGAGCCCATCACCACCTGCCAATGATACATCTCAGGGGAGGATGACAGTCCTGCTGTGGTAGTCCCTTGGGCACCTGTATGTTGCAGCTGCCTGGGGGGCTACAACATCTAGCACCATCAGTCTCTTCCCCCACAGCTGGATTCTGTGACAGCAGAGGGGGGGGCAGCCTGGATCTCTGCCTGGGGTGCCAGGACCCTTGGACCGCCCCCTGTGGCACATTGCCTTTCTGCAGCAGTAGCAGGATTGTGTGCTGCCACTGTCACCGTGGGATCATGACAAACATCACAGATGGTACTGCAGATGGTAGAAGTCCCCTTTGTGGAGAGACTAAAAAGGTTGTGGCTCATCAACCTGGGGAAGAGACAGCTGAGGGGAGATATGATAGAGGTCTAGAGATTATTGACCAGAGTGGAAAAGGTAAACATGGGTCACTTTTTTATGCCATCAGACTGAACAGACTAGGGGACCTGCAGTGCAGCTATAGTAGCATATTTTGTAGTCTTATGTTCCTATGTGCCATCTAGGCAGCTGCCTGGTCCCCCCCTGTGCATCAGCAACCCCCACTGCATGACCAATGTGCCACCTCCTTTGCCCCAATTTGCACCATCAACATAGTATCCTTTCATACTTGGGCACTATGCTGTTGCTGCTAGTAGAGCACTGCTATCACTCACTTGGGCTCCCCTGTCTGTGCATCACATTGCAGATGTTAAATAGTCTCTCTCTCCTCACAAAATACCCTTTCCATGAGGTTTTGAGTTGCGTTAGGGTTCCTGGCGTTAAGGTGCCTGCATTAAAGGAGCAAGCCTTGTTCCTGCCCACTCCTTGCCCATT
The DNA here is from genome assembly GCA_033557465.1 of Ichthyophis bannanicus. Lineage (NCBI taxonomy): Eukaryota > Metazoa > Chordata > Amphibia > Gymnophiona > Ichthyophiidae > Ichthyophis > Ichthyophis bannanicus. The sequence continues at coordinate 462,125,850 of CM066036.1, forward strand.
GACCCCCACTCTCCGCCCCATGCACACCTTCTCTCTGCCCACAGGTACAGTTAGCACGCACTAAAGTGGCTTTTTGGATGCGCTAAGGGCCTAATATAAGAAAGTGAAATGATGATCAGTTGAAAGAAAGGGGCATATCCAAACAATAAAACCAGGCCTGTGCTATATCATCTACTGATACCTAAAAGGTCTACCCAAGTTAGCAATATCAAAGAGGATGGCTGGACTAATTGTCAAAAATGAGAGCGATGTAACTAGAAGTAATATAAATGAAAGCAATATAAATAGGTAGATTGAACTCCAAATATAATAAATAATATGCATTCATATAGCACTGGCCTTGTTTTTGTTCTATTGTGGTTTTTTAAAAAGTGCTACATTGCGGTATAAGTCTTTTAAAAATCACGGGTCCTACTCCTGTTTTTGGATGACTGAAATCAACCCAATGTTGATCTGCTTAAGAAGTGCAAATTACATGGATTGTCTTTTAACATTTATTTATTTATTTGTGAGTTTTATATACCGCTATTTCAGTTAGTCATGCCGGTTTATTTGGAACAACAGGTACATTAAAACAAGTTAACAATGTAACAGGTGCTCAACGAAGATCAGTCAATTTACAAGATTCAACAAATCAAAACAGAGTAACTTATTTACATTTCAGTTAATTAGTAGAAGGGGAAGGGGAAAAGAGTTGGGAGTGAAGAGGCATGATATCACTGTTCAAGGGAGGGTAATGAGGGGAGGTAAGGGGAGAGTTGGGACTCATATTGTTTAGGTAGCCGACAGTTAGTCAATAACTGTATGTGATGGAGGGAAGAACTTTATGGAGGGTAATCACCAAGACCGAAGTGATCAATGAATAGATAGGTTTTGAGATGAGACCTGTGATGGCCAAAATGTTCCCGAGCCCTTATAAGTAGGAAAAAAGCACAATTTTACCTTGAGGGAGAGAAGCAGGAGGCGGGGATGTGAAACACAAAATGTTCTTGAACAGAAAAAAACTCATCTAGTGCCTAGCTACAAGCCACGCCCTAGCTCAGGAACAAGCTGTAGGGCTAATGAAGGCCAGCTGAGGAAGCAGCATGTGGTTACAGCTCAAACACGTGCAGGGAGAGTACCTAGGGGATTACAAAAGGAAGAGGGCAGTAACAGGAGAAAGGTTGATCCTAAGGTGGATGCTAATGCTGAGCAGGATCCTGACGCTGATGCAGAGGCCGAGGTTGAGGGGCAGCATCACAGGAGGAAGGGAGTTCCCAGGGGAGGAGCTACCCGAGACTCAGAACACAGCAGAAGTCCTAACGTGCTGGATGGAGGAAGAAGCTCCCGGGCAGCTAGAGTGAAAGGTATTTCCCAGGACAGCCCAGGGGAGGAGAAGGAACTGCTGAGACAGACTTCTAAGAGAAGCCCAGCCTTAGAGGACACTGTAGAATCTGCTGGAACACTCAGGGTAAAAAGCCATAAGCCAGGGAGGAATCCAGAATGCAGGAGAGTTGCTTTGGAGCCTGGAGGCAGGAGATTTCCTTCTGAGAGAGCCTTAAATGAGGACACTTTTACTGCAAGCCAAAGGCTTGGTGAAAGCTTATCTGGTACAAGGAGAACCGTGAGTAACCCTGTGTCCAACAGCAAGTTAAGCAAGCTGCAGACAATAAGCCAGTTAATGAGAGAGAGAGAATTGCCAGTATATGCTGAGAATTCTAGAGGCAAAGGAAAGTCTTGCTGGAAGAAAATTCTTGAGCTGTTAGAAAGGGCAGAGCCTGGGTTTACCCGGAGAAGTTTAAACCACGATACACAAGAGTCAGATATTGAGGAAATGGAGACAGGAAGTTATCCTTCTGATATTGACCCTGAATGTTCTGCAATGGAATGTGCTCTGTGTCACAAGACAAGTTAAGTCTTTGAGCACTATAGAGTGTGAAGCTCAAACAACTGCATTAGCCAGTAGAGAAAAAGAAACAGGCTGGACAGTGTTTTAAAGCCCTGTGTGCTTTTAGAAATGTTTCCTTGAATGAAGCCAGAAAGTTTGTTTGAATGTTGGGAAGTTTCAAGAAGTGCAAACTGGCATATATGTTTAAAGGCTAGAAGAAGTAATGAAGCCTGATTTGTGAATTCTGGAAGTGACAGAAGCTAATTGTGTTAGGAGAAGAAATCCTGCTTTTTTCTTTCTTCTTGCCCTTGCGCTGAGTTTTCTAAAAGCTCTGTATGGAGAAGTAGTAAAAATCAATAAATTTCCTGTGTTAGCCTTAAGCCTCTCGGACTTCAATTTATTTGAAACCCACAACTACAGAAAGAGTGCTCGCCCTACCTTAGGCAACCGCCTAGGGTGGCAACAAAAGGCGACAGACTGGAACAAGGTAAGGTCGGTGTTTTTTCGGAGCGCTTCAGGTAGCGAGTTCCAGGGCACCAGTGAGACATATTCAAATGCCCTGTTGCTGGTATTTTGTTTAGTTCTTCAGAAGTCAGTTGGAGTAGTGAGCATGTTACTAGCTTGGCCTCGCTTTAGCCGGTCATTGGGTGAGGCTTTGATCATTTGGGAAAGAGTAGAGGGTGCCAAATTTCTAATGATTTTGAATGTCCTCAATTCTCACCATAGAGACCATATCACCCCATTTCTGCAAAAGTTACACTGGCTTCCCATCCAAAACTGTATAAAATATAAACTTATTAACCACATTCAAAAATATCCTATATCCAATTGCAATGGCTCAACATACAATTTTTTCAGAGGCCATGCATAAGACTATTACAATAGTCAATATGTGGGATTTTCAGAGCTTGCATTATAGTTCTGAAGTCAGAGTGTTGCAGAAGGGGTTTTAGGTGTTGTAGGAGTCTAATCTTGTTAAATATGGTCTTTGCCATGTTCTTTATATGGGATTTGAATGTTAGATGTCTGTCCAGTGTTACACCCAGGTATCTTACATCTTCTTTAACTTCAAGGATAATATTGTCAGTGGTTATATTTTGTGGTAGGCTTTATTTTGTATTTCTGGTTATGATCAGGATGTCTGGTTTTTTTGTAATTTATGTTCAATCTGTGGTTTTCGAGCCATGCGGCTATTTCTTTGAAACAATCGATGATGGGATCGAAGTTGGACATGTTAATGTTGAAGGGCATGTATAACATTATGTCATCAGCATAGATGGCATAATCAATCGCAAAGTGTTTCATTATGTGACAAATAGGTTGAATATATGTAGATATTAAACAGTAATGCATAGAGTGACGAGCTTTGTGGTAGGCCTGTAGCTTGTGGGTATGTGTTGGAGAATGATTGGTCTATGCAGACCTGTTGAGTTCTGTTGGATAGATAGGATGTGAACCATTTAAGTGTAGAGTTAGTGAGGCCTATTTTCAGTAGGCTTAGTATTAAATGTGAGTGTATAACTGAGTCGAATGCTGTGGCAATGTCTAGGAAATTTAGGATGTAGGCTTGATTACTGTTGTCGGTCCCCTTTAAGAGCTTGTTGTATAGTATCAGCAACAGGATCTCGACACTATGTTGAAGTCTAAACCCAAATTGGTTATCATCCAGAGGAGAGTAGAGATCAATGTGGTCTTGAAGTTGCATATAAACATTTTTTTCAATTATTTTAGCCAGGAATGGTAAACTGGATATGGGTCTATATGATGATGGGTTATGTTTGTCTAGGGATCCATTTCTTAGTATCGGGCATATAATGGCTTTTTTGAGGCCTTTGGGCATGTATCCTTGGGAAAGGGAGAGGTTGACTATCATCAGTAAAATAGGGGCTAGTTCATTGAAAGCAGACTTAATACATTTAAAAGGACAAGGGTCAGCTTTGGATGTTGTGATGCTCATTTTGGTTATTGTTCGTTTAAGGGAGTCTAACTGTATGGGGTGAAATTCATCCCAGGGGATATGTTTACTAAACCGTCTTAATGTAGCAGTGCCAACGTTATTGAGCGATACGTAACATTATTGCGCGATAATGTCGGCAGCAGCGTTAAGGCACACTAACGCTGTGAAAGCTGGGTCTGAAGGGTGGAGTAAGGCTCCCCAGAGGGCGGAGATAGGGGTCAATGGGCGGAGAGTGGACGGGGAGAGGCTCCATACACACTAACTCCATGAAATGAAGGTCTGAAAATTAGCGCCAGTGAAAACCTCGTGCTAGAGGCACATTTGCAGGAGAGAGAAACCATTTCAGTCAGCAATGTATAGCAAAGGCAGGGAAACCCAGAGAAGTGATAGTGGTGATACATGTGCAGGAACCAAAAAGGCAAATAAACATATAAAATGACCAAAACCACATTTGAAATCCCAATAACCAAGCTGGCCAATAGTGATATTAATGATAAACACAAAGCAACACTACTGACAAAATGTAAAAAGGAAGATATCATGTTTGGAAGGGTCTATGCTCTGTTCCCCTAAAAAGTGAATGATCCCACATTGAAATAGCGGTGATCAGGGTTTTTGTCGTTTATTTTGGGCAGGTTTGTTATGGCGTGCACATGTGCAGCAACAGCAGAGTGGGCACATAGGAAAGGGCAACTGTTCTGATACTGTAAATGGGATACAGGGGGCTGCAGGCGGCACATGCTGTGGTCCAGCTTGGGCACAGTGCAGACTAAACAGATGCCTAGGTGGCACATAGGAATACCGAAACTGTAAAGCAGCAAGACAGCAACTGACGAGGGTCCAACATGGGCACGAATGTGTGTCCCAAAGTTTCACAGGGGATATTACCCAGCAGGTACCCCCAAGGGCACATAACAATGGCAGGCGGTGCGGGGGGGGGGGAGCGCGCATGTCCATGTAGGCACCCCTACCCGAGAACCCACACCATAGGCAGCTGCCTACTGGCACACTGGATAGCCTGGGACTGCGCACCACCAGCACCACCGGCATAGGGTATGTCAGCATGGTGGCGGAAGGGTGCTGGTGGCGGAGGGGGCAGTGGCATCTGCCCACAGCAGACCACGGCCAAGCCCCATTTAGGTGGGTGTCATGCACTGCAATAGACAAGGTCTGTCTGACGAACAGTCATGATATCCCCAGGGAATAATCTGCCCCTGTGGCAACAATTTGGTGCAGTACACACACAGCCAGTGTGTTCAAGATCAAAAATTCACAAGTTCAATTCCCAGCTGTGGCACCTGCCAATCCTGTCCCCATATTTTACCCAGTACTAAAATATGGTAATAAAGACGGAAACTTTATTGAAGATAAAATAAACATGCCTGAAACGCCTATATTTTACCCTACAGAGCACAGACACCATAAACATGGGCAATCCCTAGAGCAGAGTTTCCCAACTGCAGTCCTGTAGGGCCAAACACCATTCAGGATTCATGCTGTCCCTAATAAATATGCCTGTGCTGCATATGTATGTACCGCCCCCATTGTATGCAAATGTATCTCATGCATATTCATTAGGGACAGCATGAAAATCTGAACAGTGTTTGGCCCACCAGGACCGGAGTTGGGAAACTCAGCCCTAGAGCAGAGGCCAACAGGGGCACAAATACCCACACCCACAGGCTCCACTATCCAACGCCTCATGGAGAGTCAGGCTGTTGAGCCCTACGCGGAGCAGCATCTCCCAGTACTGGCACCTGCATACCTTAGCAATGCCGTCCAAAACTTGGGAACACGTTCCACATATATCAAAAGGTTGCTATGATTGATGTCAGATAACAAATCCTAAGTTAAACATGATTTGTTGATAGAGATTCATCATAGCAACCTTTCTGATATCTGTGGAGTGTGTTTCAGTTATTGATTCTGACAGTGTTTACCACCCCGGGGAGTGACCCCAACAGTTTTGCATACCATAGCAATGCCTGCACTGTGCCCAGGACTGGTGTGGCGGCCAGGACTGCCACAAACCTCTATATTTTCACAATGCTGGCATAGGTGTGGGAGTGTATGTCTGTCTATCCAGTGTGTTGTGGCTGCCTACACCTTACTGAGCCCACACTGCTTGCACTGTTTCCAGTGTTAGCCTGCCAATGTGCATAACAAGGAGCAAGATACTGTGGGTATGGGCCGGACAGGGTGGCCTGGGCAGGATGCATCTGCACAGGGTATAGGGCAATGGCTGGGACATTGTAGTGCCCGACTACCACCTGCATGGACAGGGTGGCCACAGCATGTCATGCTGGGAGGTCACTCTCACCCTGACTGAGCAGTGACCATGGCATGGCTAGGTTCCCCCATAGTGCTATATAGCATTTTTCTCAAGTGATATTTATGGGTTCTCTTTTTTGGGGCCCAATCACTGACATACCTGCTTGGTGTGTGTGCTCACATCCCATTTTTGGGTGCACACAGTTTCTCCAGGAACATGCACTATGTACTAGCTAGCAGACTGTCTGCAGTTAGCATGTGTATGGCTGGAATGCCTTGCAGGGTGCAGCAGGTGGAGACTGACTGTGTCCTCTGCTGGAGAATGTCAGATAGTGGTGGGGACAGCTGAGCTTCTCCAACATTCTGCCTGTCTGCCATTGCCTTACGTAATGCGTACAGATCTGCATTGGCTGCCCTGTAGGGTGCCCGTTCCCCAGCAGGACTGGGGTTGATGGTCCTCTCTACTGCCAGCATTACAGAGATGTACAATGTGGATCTGTTGGTGGGAAATCCTGTCCTCCCACCCTGAGCCACAGAGGGCGGGTTGGGTGGTGCTACATAATCTGCATTTGAGTCCAAACACCCCCCTCCTTCACCTATAACATGTGACCATGGCACCCACACAGGATAAAAAACCAAAAGAAGCAAGCAGAGTGTGGGTCACTTGCGCTTTATTAAATAACCAAACCCCGATGCGTTTCGGCGAAAGCCTTCATCAGGGGGCTAGAGGACTGCAAACAAATACAAACAATATATAACTCAATAAAATATAATAAAAATATAAATGTATGAATTTAAAATAAACACAAATAGTTTAAAAGGACAAACATCAAAATTGTGTATATCATATTATACTTACACATTGTATTAAATAAATACAATAAATGAAGCGCATAGGAATGTGTAACCAGTATTGTAGTCAATAATGCTAAAAAACAATGAACATATTAAAGTACAAATGCAAATTAAGATGCAAATAGTCAACCAATGATTGCACAGTGCAATGAAAAAAACAGATGGGAAACTCAGACCTAGAACAGAAAAAATACATGCATTGAAAACTGCTAAAAAATAAATAAAACAAGAACTGATTCATCTATATCATTAAAACATAAAAACTTTAAACACGCCACAGGAACATAGTGAATATAAAAAAACTTAGTAATATAAAAAATAAATAAAGGTCAGAGGATGGTCACTAAATCAGATCAAAATGGGAGCCAAGATACCATGTTGTAAACGGATACAAAAAGAGTGGTGCAATTAGTGTAATGTGTAAAAAATAAGTGTTAAAAAACCTGTCAGTACAACAATCAGTTTTAAAAAAAGGAAAAGACATGAATGTCATATTGGGTAAACGTAAAACGTTGTGACGTAGGAGACTCTTATGAAGCAATGGAAACTGATAGTGATCCGGTGGAGAGAACCGGTACTGCAAGGGAATGCAGGATTTTCTCTTCTGAGAGAAAAAAACACAGAGCTAATCAGGAACCACACCTCACCTCAAGGCAGGAGAGAAGCCAAGTCCCTGATTGGGCACGCCCATGCAGGAGGCGGGCAGTGCAGTACTCAGCCAGCTTGTTAAGAACTGAGAAACAGAAACAGTTAGAGGAGCACGAGCAGCAGGAGCAAGACGAAGAGGAGGAGTCAGGACACAAGCACCTGGACGAGGACAGGTCAGATGACCAGGAACAGGAACCGTTGGAGAGAGAACCACTAAGCAACTGTGATCCATGAAGGAGCAGACAGGACCTGGGAGACTCAGGGGCAGAGAAAGACTTCTGTTACCAGAAGAATTCAAAGGCACTGAGAGACCCAAGGCTACAGCTCAGGAGTTTAAAGGACCAAGCAGAACCTTGGAACAGGAGGCAGAGGGAGAAAGAATTACCCTGGAGAAAGCCCCAGCACAAGGTATCTGGTGGGTTTGGAACGCCTAGCAAGCTTAACAGTGGGAAGCCAGAAAGAGTGAACTTTAATTGTGAAAGACAGAACAAAGGCAGAAAGTTTGATAGTAATTGGTTAAGCCAAGAGAAGCCTGACTGTTTTCCTTTTAACACTCTGAGAGACTCTCCAAGCACAGCTGAAGCGTTTTACCCTGCACTTTCATTTGGAGATAGGTGGGGGAAGGGAAATGCTTACACGCTGAACTGTTGTCCAAGTAAAAGCACTGATAATTGCCAAGAGATAAGAACATTAAACAAGCATTTACCTGAAGGAGGATATTCTCAGCCTAGCTCAGAAAATACACAGGCTGAATTACTTCTCACTGAATTCAGGGAGTTCCTTAAAAGTAGAGCAGTTTCTCCTCATGACGTAGCAAAGCCTATGAGCAGCTGTGAGGAAGAAATGCCTCTAATTTCTCTGCCGTCTACAGAGCAGGAAGTCCCGATGGACTGCTCTACATGTGTGATTCAAAAGGACATTTAAGTGATATGCTTGCCAATGTTTTATGAAAGAATATAACAAAGTTACCTCACTGATTGCTATGCAAAAGAAGCTTATGTGAAGAGAATAAGTGAAAGCATATTCTGTGCAATTCAGGAGCATTGCTGTTACCAGAGTTTTCTGTTACGTTAATGAAAGGAGGTCACATGACAACCGAATGTGATCAGTAATGGACATTTAACCAAGCAGTAAAAAGCCTTGTTTAGTTAAGTTTCTCAGCCTTGTTTTGTGCTACATTATTTCATTTACGTCTGCTGCATTTGAACTCCTGAGCAGGAGGAATAAAACCTCACAAAAGAAATTTTCTTTGCCTTGCCTTACTACTTGAGCACCTACACAACTACAGCCTTAACCCTCAAGGGCATTCAAGGCCAGCCCCTCCCTTAACCCTCAAGGTCTAGGGAGTGGGTGGGTGGCAAAGTGGCGTAGTATTGAGGATACTGCGCAGCCGCAAGAAGTAGCCATACCAAGAACTGCAGAAGCTGACTTCCAGGAGGTGCCCAGCCGAAGAGCTGACAAGCCCAGACAAGGAAGGAAACTGCAGGAGACTACAGGATCTTCTGTTCCTGACGTGCTTGTATACCACCTGAGCCAGGTAAAGGGTATCCACCCTTTTCATGTAGACACACTACATGATTAATTTTAGTGTTTTTCCAATTATTCTTTGGTTTGTTTTTACATACAAAGTTTTTTAAAGTTTGTCATTTTTCTAACCCCCTTTTATATCACGGCAGTATTCGTCATGCATTATAGGTTGGCAGTTCCCACTTTTTCTACATATCATTGTACAAATAAATTATTGTTTTTTTTACCAGCACATTTTGTAATTGGATCACATGTCTGATTACGTTTAGGTGCCTTGCCACCTTTTTTTCTGTATATTGACACCGGTTTTAAATTGCTATACGGAGTACCCTCTATTTTTTAGTTTAAATGGCTTAAATGTATATGTTTTTAAACCATGCACACAGTTTTTTAATTGGTACCTTCTAATACGTTTTACGTTTACCCAATATGACATTCATGTCCTTTCCTTTTTTTAAAACTGATTGTTGTACTGACAGGTTTTTTAACACTTATTTTTTACACATTACATTAATTGCACCACTCTTTTTGTATCCGTTTACAACATGGTATCTTGGCTCCCATTTTGATCTGATTTAGTGACCATCCTCTGACCTTTATTTATTTTTTATATTACTAAGTTTTTTTATATTCACTATGTTCCTGTGGCGTGTTTAAAGTTTTTATGTTTTAATGATATAGATGTATCAGTTCTTGTTTTATTTATTTTTTAGCAGTTTTCAATGCATGTATTTTTTCTGTTCTAGGTCTGGGTTTCCCATCTGTTTTTTTCATTGCACTGTTCAATCATTGGTTGACTATTTGCATCTTAATTTGCATTTGTACTTTAATATGTTCATTGTTTTTCAGCATTATTGACTACAATACTGGCTACACATTCCTATGCGCTTCATGTATTGTATTTATTTAATACAATGTGTAAGTATAATATGATATACACAATTTTGATGTTTGTCCTTTTAAACTATTTGTGTTTATTTTAAATTCATACATTTATATTTTTATTATGTTTTATTGAGTTATATATTGTTTGTATTTGTTTGCAGTCCTCTAGCCCCCTGATGAAGGCTTTCGCCGAAACGCGTCGGGGTTTGGTTATTTAATAAAGCGCAAGTGACCCACACTCTGCTTGCTTCTTTTGGTTTTTTGGACTCTCTGCGAGCCAGTGCTCTTCCTTGTGACCCACACAGGATATGCACTATTCTGAGTGCATCATAGTCCACAAGGGTTAGACGTGACTGGGAAATACAGATGGACACAGGTGTATCCTAGGTCTGTCTGCAAGGACTACCTATCACACACTAGCACTGATGGGGACCTGCAACATAGCCTATCTCAGCCAAGCCAGGTGCTGCGGACCTGGTGCTGGGTGCCCCACCTCACCCTCAGGGTCAGCACAGGACCCGTACAATGTCACGGTCTGTAGCTACTTTGTGCCAGTAACACACATGGTCAGTTCCCCCTACCAGGCCTAGGTGCCTGGGGGGTGCATACCCCATTATGTGATCAGCTGTAGACTGTTGATCTGCATGTGCAGTGCATCATGGGTACGGGTGGGTTTACCCTATCCTGGTAACCACAGCAGACAGTTTGTGTGGTGACCTGCAGTCTTTCTGTATCCAGCCAGCAGTGTGGTAGTAGCTATAGAGATGTAGCCTACTGGTTACTTCAATGACTGTGGAGGCAGAGGTCATGGGTTCCATCCCACAGTGGTGTAATCTAAAAAGTCTGGCGGAGGCATTTTCTTTTAATTTAAATCAGTGCTGCCAGCAGAAACACCCTCACAGAGCTGTAGCCTAAGGTGCCTCATAGGCGCTCTATAAGGCGCCCTATACAGTGCCCTATAGGGCACATTATAGGGTGCCTTGGCAGACAGGGCACTTTATAATGTGACCTATGCGGCGCCTTATAGGGCGCCTTATGAGGCACCTTAGGTTAGGGCACTTTGAGGGTGTTTTTGCTGGCAGCACTGATTTAAATTAAAAGAAAATGCCTCAGACACTGTTTTAGATTACACCACTGTGGGATCGAACCCATCACCTCTGCCTCCACAGTCATTGCAGTAACCAGTTGGCTACATTGTTATAGCTTCTAACACTGCACTGGCATGTACTTGGGGTTAACGCGCGTTAACGTGTCACGGCGCCCACTATCGCGCGATACATATTCTTGCTAACTTAGGACTGGAACGCCCACTCCTTATATGGCATTCTTTACATTATTGCTGCAACTAGCGCCGGTAACATTAGGATGGTTTAGAAAACATACCCCCAGGTTTCAGTACATGGTGTGATATCCAGAGTGTGTAAGCAGGGTAGGTTTGCGGTAGAGTTTGATTTAGACATATAGTAGTCAGCTAGATTTTGTGGCGATATTTTGGGTGGACCAATTGGAGAGTTAGGATTAGACGTGAGGGATTTTACAATTGAGAATAGGTCATTTGGTTTGTTAATTGATTTCATGAGGAGTGTTATGTGGTATTCCTTTTTCGCTTGGTTAATATGTTGCTGGTAATTTGAGAACGAGGTCAGGTATTTGTTCCTATTCTCAATGGTTTTATTGGTGCATCAAGTGTGTTCGTGTTTTCTTAGTTCCCTTTTTATTAGTTTTAGCTCATGTGAATACCATTGCTTAGATAGGTTTTTTGATGTTTGGAGAGAGTTCCGTGGCTTGGTAGTTAGGTTGGAGATGGAAGAGTTCCAATTATCTATGAGGGTGTCTAGATCTTCCGTGGCTGTGTGAAAGGACTGGAGGAGTTTTTTTGTGAATGCTTCTTTTTCAAATTGTATATATTGAGAATATTGTTTAAAATGTTTTTGTTCCATTGGGGTGTGTGATTGTGTGACTTCAAGTGAGAATTCTATGAGGTTGTGGTCAGACCATGTTACCGGGGTTATAAGGGGATGGGGGGTATTGTTATGTAGTTTGGTATCACGAAGTATAAATATAAGGTCCAGCAAGTTCCCTTTTTTGTGGGTAGGGTTGTCAATGATTTGTTTGTATTCAAGTTGTTCCATAGCATTAATAAAGGAGGATGCTTTTCTGTTTTGTGATAAAGGGAGATTAAAATCACCAAGGAGGACTAATTTCTTCTTTAATGATATGCTGGTTATTTCATTAATAATGTTCATAAGCCCGTCTGGGTCGCAGTTTGGAGGTCTCTAAATAAGACAGAAGGCCATGTTTCTGCTGTTAATTAAGAGCAGATCAATGTCTGATGTTGTTATGGAACTATGGGATTGAGGCAAAAATGCATCTTTTATTAGTATCAGTACACCACCTCCCTGTTTGTTCGACCTTGGGGTGTGGAATATTTTATAGCCAGGGGTATTAAGTTGGTTTAAGATTACATTGTCGAATTCACTGAGCCAGGTTTCAGTTATGAATAAAATGTCTGGGTGTGAATCTTTTGCATAGTCAACTAATATGGGGATCTTCCTTTTTATGGATCTTGCGTTTATATGCACACATTTAAGTTGTGGGATGAGCTTTGTGTCATTCTCTGATTTGTGGGAAGTCAATGGGGAGAAACATATAGATTAGTCTACGGTTATGAAGATGGTTTGGAGCCCTGAAGTAGTGTTTAGGTAGGGGGGAGTTATGTGGGGAAGATCAGGTGTGGATGATTGGAATTGGTTCATAAGAGGTGTGGGGTAGGAGTTGAGCGCTTAATTTCAATGTTAGGCTCGCGAGTATTATTGCGCCGAGTATTAAGGACAGGAAAAGTTCAGAGTACATATTGTTAATCGATAGATATACAGTCACAATGAAGACTAGCGCAGTCAGCAGGGACTTTTATTTTCAATTCTCGACAAAGGGATTGTTAGCGGATATAAAATGGTCATTAGTTTATTTACATGTATTTTTTGTTTGCCATCTCTCCACCTTGCCTCTTACCATACATTCATTTTGCATTACTTATACTCCACTCGCGAACTGAATGACATTTTTCCATTTATTTTATACATTTATTTCCTATATACTCTTCTGCCCTGGGTAAGGTCCATGTTGAACTTTTTATTTCATTTTACATTAGGCTTTAAAACAAGAAATATACACAAGTATTTTTAGGATGAACAGCACAGCTACAAGGTCTTGCATTACAAGTTACATGTCACTGTGCCTCGGTTTCGTTTGACACTTTGCCTAGCGCCGTTTGCACTGCTTTGGAGTGAAGTTTCAGCAGTAAGCTTCATCGACTTTTTGCTCTCAGCATTTTTTCAGTGTTTCTTATTGCCGATAAGAATTCTCTTACATGGCTGTATTCCATTTTTCCTGCTTTCTAATATACACTTTGTGATATTTTATATGGATTCTCATACAGCTATGTTTTTGTGTTGGTTTTTCCCTCTCGGTATTGCTTCCGCTCCACTCTTGGTTCCCAGTGTACTTCTTGTGGCTTCTGCTACTTGGAAATACAAGATTTTATGATATATTTTAGTCATCTGTGCATCTTTGTTGCTTCCAAGTTTTGATTCATTTTGTTTATATGTTCCTCCGGGTGTTAAAGGGTTTCAAAGGGGTATGTTTACTAAACCGCGGTAATGTAGCATCGGTAACATTACCGTGTGGTAACGTTACCTAATGTAACGTTAACGCATGGTAACGTTACCTAATGTAATGTTAACCTACGGTAAAGTTACCGGCAGCAGTAAATGTCCCAGAGGGTGGAGAGAAGCTAAGAGAAGGGGTCAATGGGTGGGAAGTGGGCGGGGAGTGGGCGGAGAGAAGCCCCTGCTACATTATCGCTGGAACAGTAACACCGGGACTTTACCGCCACTGAAAACCTTTTGGTAAATGCACTTTTGCAGAAGAGAGAGACCATTTCAGTGTCAGCAATGTATAGAACAAACAGGGAGCCCAAGAAAAGTGATGTTAGTGCTACATTTGCAGCAACAGCATAGTGCCCAAGTATGAAAGGGCACTATGTTAATGGTGCAAATGGGAGCAAAGGGGGTGGCACATGGGTCATGCAGTGGGGGCTGCTGGTGAACAGGGTTAACCAGGCAGCTGCCTAGATGGTACATAGGAACATAAGACTACAAAATATGCCAAACTGTGTCAGACCAAGGTCCATCATGCCCAGTATCCTGTGTCCAACTGTGCACAATCTAGGTCACAAGTATCTAGCAGTTTCCCCAGAAGACACACAGGATCCCCAATAACTGGAATGGGGCAAGCAGGGCATAGCTCAGATCCTGTTTAGCAATGGTTTATAAACTGTTACCCAGGAACCTGTCCAAACTATTTTAAAGCCAGTTACACTGATAGCTTTTACCACATCCTCCGGTCAATGTTCCCTCTAATTTTCTGTAGGCTGTGTGCGCATAAAATATCAGCTGTGTGCAGTTTTTGAAGGAAGGTTAAATTTTTGTGCACCACATAATGACACTCGGAGTTACATACTTTAAAATTTGACTACACGTCAGAATACAGTATGTACACCACACTGATTTTAATCAAATTAAATGAAAATAGACAATTACTAAATGAAGCGGGAGATTTCTAGTAATTACAAATCATAACTTTTAAATTTTAAGACGTCTGTGTTGTTTTCTATCAGAATCAGAGCCATAATTTTTGTGCGCTCTGTTGTAATGTATGTGCGCTCGCTCGGCGAGGTGTGTGCGCGCGCACACGCGCACAGCTTAGAAGGAACAGTGCCTCCGGTATGATTACGCATGGACTGAAAACGTATTTTCACCTAGAAGACCGAAATAAGTTACACTGTAGCCGCATTGCAGGTCCCTTAGTCTGTCCACAGTCTGATGACATAAAAAAGTGACTTACGTTTACCTGTTTCACTCCAGTCAATAATCTATAGACCTCTGCCATATTTCCCCTCAGCAGTCTCTTCCCCAGGCTGATGAGCCCCAACCTTTTTAGCCTCCCCACAAAAGGGTATTCTGCCATCCGCAGAAGCATCTGTGATATTGATCATGATCCCACAGTGACAGTGGCAGTACGCAGTCCTGCTACTGCTGTGGAAGGCAATGTGCCACATAAGGTGGTCCAAGGGTTCTAGACCCCAGGCAGAGATCTAGGCTGCCTGCCCCCCTCCCTTGCTGCTGCAGAACCCAGCTATGGGGGAAAAGGCCGATAGTGTCAGTTGCTGTAGCCCTCCAGGTAGCTGGAAAATGCAGTTGCCTGGGGAAATACTACAGCAGTGGCTGCCATCCTCCCACGAGATGTATCAGTGGCAGACGGTGTTGGGGCCCCTACATGGGCAGTTGGTGAGACGGCTGCATGGCCGTCCATGTGTGCCCCTCCCCCCATCCAGACCCCTTGCCCAAGGTGCCTGCCAAACCCACATGTTTAACATGCTGGGAATACGACCACCACCACTGACAGTGCATGGACATGTCTGCATGGTGGTGTGTTGGTGGTGGCGTGGGAAGTGGCACCAGCCTTCAGCAGACAGAAGCCTTGTCTGGTTGTGTGCAACATGTGCATTGCAACATGTGCTGAAGGTCAGCTGAAGAGAAGTATGTCAGCTGAAGAGAAGTATGTCAGCAACAGGAGCTGCTATTGCTATAAGGTACATGTTCCTGTGGACAAAGTTTAGCTGATAATGTAAGTACAGCTCCAGCATGTGCAACCCTCAAGGAGATGGCCAGCAAGGGTGGAAACACCCACCAGCAGCACTGACAGGCTCCACTATCCACAGCTGGTTGGAGGCTGATAGCACATGCAAACATTACATAAGTTATCAATCTGTAGTGAGGGTAAGGCACGGTAATATAGCACATGCAAACAGAGCACACGTTATCAATCCTTGAGCTGACTTTGAGACAGGAGTGTCAAGGAGGAATGCCAATCATCTCCACTTTTGCTCAGTGCGCCAATGAGAGAGTGTGTGTGTGTGTGTGTGTGTGTGTGTGTGTGTGTGTGTGTCTCCTCTTTGTCCTGTGGCTTTCTGCACTGCACCTTGGCTGTCATTGATCACATTTTTCCCAGCCTGTTTGGAAAACGTGAATAAGGCGAGGCAGAGGATTGTGGGCATTCTGTCCTCCCTGAGCTCGCCTTAGGACACCTACGTTACAGTTTGACAGGTGTACTTCCCCAGTCAAACTCCCCACCGGCCACTGTCCCCTGAGCGGGTCGCGCCCAGCAGGCACTGGGCGCTTGGAGCCAGAAGCGAGAGCCCCCCCCCCCTGCCTCACCAGGTAAGTGAAAAAACGATTGAGTCTTCAAACCAATGAGGTACCTAGAACCAGGATGAGGGAACGGTTCTCGTCTGGAGGGTAGTGGTGCACCGTGTGCGGCGACTGCCGGCTGCGACACTACATGCACTGGGACTCCTACCCTCCAGGACCGCAGCGGCCCGACGGACACCTGACCCCTCTCCCTTCCACCCCGGACGCCGACCCACGGGCCGCAGTTCCCTCAACTCGCGGTCCATAGGTAGATCCGTGAGGGCGGGCATCAGAGGGGCACGTGCACCGCCCCCCCAGCTGGTGGGGCAGCTGTAGGCACAGTCATGGGGGGAGGGAGGAGTGGCCTAGAGGTTGGGGCAAGTTACCTCATGCCAGAAGGTTGGGGATTCAAATCCCACTAGAGGACAGCAATCTTGGGCCAGAAGGACTGGGGTTTCTAGTCCCAATTACATGTTCCCTGCAAGTATTAGTGTACATGTCTCATATCCCCTCATTAAATGTATCCCCCAATTGTGTTGTGACCACTTTGATTGAAGGATAAGGTGGTATACAATAACTGTCTAAATAAATAAATAGCACAGATGGGCCTGGATGTGTCTGCCACAATGGTAGGGTCACTGGCTGAGATTCCATTTTGCCTGTCTGCCACCTGCATTGCCTAGGTGGCCACTGTATGACATGCTGATATGGCACTGTCACTATGACCAAAAAGTGAGCATGACACAGCTATGTTCCCACATAGTGCTTATAGCACCTGTCTCTAGTGATATCTGTGTGCTTCCTGTTCTGGGGCCCAATCACTGAGGCATCTGTTGGGTGCATGTATCTCCTCTGTGCACATGCACTATGGACAAACCTAGTGAACTGTCTGCAGTTTATATGTGCATGGCTGGAACACCTGGTGGGGTGCAGTAGGTACAGTCTGACTGTGCCATCTGCTGGTGAATGTCAGGCTTTGGTGGTTGTTTATAGTTTCCCAGGCCTTCTCCCAGCATTACTGCTGGTCTGCTAGTTCCCTAGAAACAAGTACAGATCTCTTCCTGGGTTCCCCCCTACCTCCCCCTTCCCCCTCCCCCCTCCCCCTCCTCCTCCACCTCCCCCTCCACCTCCCCCTTCCCCTGCCCCTCCCCCTCATCCTGCCCCTCCCCCTCTCCCTCCCCCTCCCCCTCCCTCCTCCCCCTCTCCCTCCCCCTCCCCTTCCCCACTCACTCCCTCCCGCCCTCCCACTCCCCTCCCCTCCCCTCCCCTTCACCCCCTCCCACCACTCCCTCCCTCCCCCCCCTTCTGCTCCTCCCCCTCTCCCCCTCCTCCCTCTTTGATGATCACCTTTGGCCAGCAGGACTGAGGTTGCTGGTCCCACAGCTATTCTTCATGGGCATACCACATGTCCCTCCACTGCCACAATTACAAAAATGCTGATTGCAGGCCTTTTGGGGACTGTAAACCACTTTGACCCAGAGAGGACAGTATATTGGCCATTGCTACATAAACCTCATGCAAGTCTAGACACCCCTCTGCCCTGATAATTAGGCGGCCATAGCAGCTGCATTTTAACACTGGGTATGCACTGTTCTGGGTGGGTCCTAGTCCACCAGGACTAGATGTGACTGGGGCATACAGAAGAGCACAGGGTGACTTCAGGCACCACTGCAAGAACCACTTACCACACACTAATAGTTATGGGTATCTGCAGTAGAACCTACCTCTTGCACCACAGGTACTGCGGACCTGGTGCTGGGCGCCCATCCTCACCCTCAAGGTGAACACAGAACCTGCGCAGTGGCATGGTCTGAAGCTACTCTGTGCCAGTATCACACACTGTCAGTTCTTCTTACCAAGCTGAGGTGCTGGAGTGGTGCATTATCCATTTGGTGATCAGCTGTAGACTGCTGTTCTGCATCTGCATTGCATCATGGATACTAGTGGGGTTACTCTATCCTGGCACACACTGAATCACTTTGTGCAGTGACCTGCAGTCTTTCTGCATCCAGCCATTGCAGTGCAAAATGCCATAAAGGTGTAGCCTACTGGTTAATACAACGACTCCCTAGACAGGAATCGCGCGTTTAATTCCTCTTTGTTCTCTTTTTTTTTATGCCTGTCCTACTCAAATCATTTTCATGTTTGTAACAGTCACATCTCTGCAGATCTGTGCTGCCAGCCCATAATACCCACACATCAGTTGCCAACCATCCTTCAACCCATCTATTTGCCTCTTGTCAACTGTGTACAGTCCTGTCTTCTTGTGCAGGCTGCTACCCCATGTCTTACACTAGTACCCTTTTCTGCATTGCGGCTCTTTATGCTTGCCTCTCCTGTGCCTGATCTGCATAGCACCACTACTCCTCTGTCCTCCTGTCATTGCAAATATCCTGCCACCTCTGCCTCCTCTGGGAGACACGTATTCCCATCCTCTGCCACCCACTGTCATTGTTGCACTGTACATTACCATCACCCTGTACATCGGTACAGCTGCCTCCAACATGTTTGTCCACTTTACCGGCTGCCACATAGGATGCCTGCAGATATGGCAGATCCATCAGCTCCCTCCTTTACCTTCCTTCCATCACTTGTTCATTGCCTTTCCTTGGTGCTCTATCCTGTGTTAGGGTTACAGCTATTTTTATGCCTTATAGTTCATGCTTGTCAACTTAAAGCACCTTACAGCCCTTAGGGCACCTTACGGTAGGGCACCTTACTGCCTTTAGGGCACCTTAGCATCCTATGTTAAGGTGCCCTAAGGCAGAGGTACTCAAATCCAGTCCTAGAGGGCCGCAAACCAGTCAGGTGTTCGGGATATCTCTAATGAATATGCATGAGATATATTTGCAGCACTGCCTCCATTGTATTTGAATGTATCTCATGCCTATTCATTAGGGATATCCCGAAAGCCTGACTGGTTTGTGGCCCTCCAGGACTTGATTTGAGTACCCCTGCCCTAAGGGCTTTAAGGTGCCCTTAAAGCCCTTAGGGCGCCTTTACCTAAGGCATCTTAACCCAAGGCGCCTTAACTTAAGGCGCCTTAATTCAAGGCACCCTAAGGTCTTTAAGGCACCTTGGGTTAAGGCACCTTAGGTTAAGGCACCTTAAAGCCCTTAAGGCACCTTGACTTAAGGTGCCTTAAATTAACGCGCCTTAAGTTAAGGCACCTTAAAGCACCTTAGGGCGCCTTGTCAGCCTTAACATGCCCTGTTTGTCACCTTAACGTGCAATGTCCCATTAACATGCGTTAAACGGCCAAGGCGCCCTTTAACACATATTAAACAGCCCATTGCTTCCTTTACGCTGGAATGCCCCCAACCTGCCCACTGCCTTATATGGCGTCAGGTACCTTAACGCTACACTTACCGCTAGTAATTTTACCACGGTTTAGTAAACATATCCCAAAGTGACATCTGGTGAGTTTGTTTATTTGGGTCTCTCATATTTACACACTGCCATGCCATTGTACTTGAGTACATCTCTTTGTATAAGTATGAAATCAAATATGTGTAATCTTATCTGGTCCTTGGTTTTATACACTTTTTTATATAAATTTATTTTTATGTACATTTTTATATGAGATTACTTTTTATGAGATTCATTTATATATTTTTTTATGAGATTACTTTTATGTTTTTTTAGTACTGTTGCATGCCAAGTATGTTACATGTTTTTTTGTCTTTTGAATGCATATTGTTTTTATTATTTATTAGAAACATAGAAACATAGAAACATGATGACAGAAAAAGACCACAAGGCCCATCTAGTCTGTCCTTCCATAACAACAACTACAACAGTCCACTTTTTACCTTTAGAGATCCTCTGTGTTGGTCCCATGCTTTTTTGAATTCAGTTACTGTCCTCATCTCCACCACCTCCACTGGGAGACTATTCCACGGATCCACTACTCTATCCGTAAAGAAATATTTCCGCATATCACTCCTGAATCTATCTCCCTTCACCCTCATCCCATGTCCCCTATGTTTTGGTTCAATTTGTTAATTTATTCATGTTTTAATGTCTTATTATTTATTTATTTTTATTGCTCCTCTGAAGAGGGCCCCTGGCCGAAACATGTCTCGGGCTCACCTCTCTGTGGTTTAATAAAATTGTCCTTCCATGGTGCCATTGTGTCCTGCTCCTTGTGTGCTTGCTGTCGCTGCAGGAAGGGTGTTTCTTTTGCTTGAGATAAAGAGTTTTACAGATGTGGGATGCAATTCTGTCTGTCAGTGGAAGAAATATACTTTGTGACTGCAGTAGAGAGAAGAAGATTCCTGTGATTGAGTTAGCCATTATAAAAGGTCAAAGAGAGAAAGTTGAGAGTGTTGGACCTCATCAGATTGGACCAGTCAACCTCCCTGAGATCAGAAGACAAGAACTACAGAAGGTAAGGTAGGTAAAAAGGAAGGAGAATGAAGAGTGAAAAAAGAACAGCAGAAGACCAAGGGGTATGTTTACTAAAATGGCGGTAAGGGAGCAAGTGTGCTGTTTATGTGTGGTAATGGCACACATGTCCCCTTAATGCTGCAAAAATTCCAAGTTTCCGTGCATAAAAGGCTCCTGTAGTGTAAAGCGAACAGGAGGCGGAGAGCCGCTGTGAAGGAGCAGAAAGTGGGTGGAGAAGGGGCGGTAACATCATGTGTTATTTTAACATCCCTTGCGTTAATACCCCTAAGAGCCACTTAATTCCTGTAACCTTACCGCAATGTAAAACCTCACAGAAAGGGTGTCTGCAGAGGGGAGAGAGCCTATCTAAATGTGAGCAGTGTGATGAAATGACAAGGGAGCCCAAGTCAGGGATAGCAGTGCTCCATTAGCAGCAGCAGCATGGTGCACAAGTAGGAAAGGGCATCATGCTGATGCTGCCAGTGGAGCAAAGGGGTGGCACTTTGGTCATGCAGTGGTAGGTGCAGGTGGACATTGCAGACCAGGGAGCTTCCAGGTGGCACATAGTGGCAT
Source organism: Ichthyophis bannanicus (assembly GCA_033557465.1). NCBI lineage: Eukaryota > Metazoa > Chordata > Amphibia > Gymnophiona > Ichthyophiidae > Ichthyophis > Ichthyophis bannanicus. The sequence goes on from CM066036.1 coordinate 462,147,073, forward strand.
AAGAACCGAGGATCCGCAGATATGCCATACTGGGTTAGACCATGGTCCGTCAAGCCCCATATCCTCTGTCCCACAGTGGCCAATCATGCTCACAAGTACCTAGTTGAGTCCTTAAAATGTACCCATGTTCAACGATGCCTGTAGTGGGGCAAACTGTGGATCCTCGGTGCCCCCTGCATACTGGTGCAATGACTGTTCCCTTGGAACCTAACCAAACCTTCTCTAAGCAAAATTACACAAGGAGCCTTTATAACATCTTCATGATTGGACTTCCAGAGATTACCTACATGTTGCCTGACAAACTATATGCCCTACCAGTCTGGAATGCATTACACTGTAGCGGCATTGCCTGTCCCCTTGTCCACCCACATTTTAATGGTGTAAACAACCGATCAACGTTTACCCATTGCATGCCATTCAATAAAGCATAGACCCCCAGCATATCTCCCCTTAGCCATCTATCCTCCAGGTTGAAGGGACCTGACCATTGTAATCTTCGCACATAGGGACATCCCCCTATCTGCACCATCTGTGATGTCTGTCATGATCACACAGTGACTTTGGCGAAACACAGACATATGGCAGCTGTGGAAGGGAGATCTGTTACATGGGGCAGTCCAAGGGACATGGATTCTAGGCAGAGATCCTGACAGGCCCCCCTCATGGTGCTGTTGAACCCAGCTGTGGAGGAAAAGGCTGATAGTACCTGCAGCTGTAGCCCTCCAGGTAGCTGGAAAATGCAGGTGCCTAGGGAAATACCACAGCAGTGGCTGCCATCCTCTCCCTGAGACATATCAGTGACAGGTGGTGATGGGTCCCTTGCATAGTTGGCTGGTAGGGGGGCTGCATGGCTATCCATGTGTGCCTCTGACCCCCACACTATCTGGCCTTGCACTCAAGGTGCCCATCTAACCTGCATGTTTAACATGCTGTGACTGCACACCATCACCACTGACAGTGCATGGGCATGTCTGCATGGTGTGGTGGTGGATGCGTGGGCAGCGGCACCAGCCTGCAGCAGACAGAAGCCTTGTCCTTGTCCTTTGTGCCATGCACATTGCAGCATTTGCAAAAGGCCAGCTAAAGGGAAGCATGTTAGCAACAGGGGCTATTGTTCCCTATGGCATCACTGTGGTGCTGCACACATGGTCAATGTGTATTTGTGTGGAGGGTCACAGGTTCAGGTCCCTGCTGGGGTTTCTGTTTTGGACAAGGTTTAGCTGACAGTGCAAGTTCAGCTCCAATATATGCAACCCCCAAAGGTGGAAACACCCAGCAGCAGCACTGACCGGGTCCACAATCCACAGCTGGTTGGAAGCTAATAGCACACTGACTGGGCAGTAACAACCTGTGGTGAGGCTAATAGCACCTGCACACAGAGCACAAGTTATCAATCCTTGAGCTGACATTGAGACAGGAGTGGCAAGGAGGAATGCCAACCATCTCCACTTTTGCACAGTGCACCAATGAGTGTATGCATTTGTATGGCACCCCTTTGTCTTGTGGCTTTTTTCACTACACTTTGGCTCACATTGTCCGAGTTTTTCCCAGCCTTTGCTTGAAAATGTGAATAATGCGAGGCAGAGGATTGTGGGTATCACCTGAAACAGCACAGATTGGCCTGGATGTGTCTGCCACAATGTAGGATCAATAGCCAAGATTTCATTGTGCCACTATGTCATGTGCATTGCCTGGGTGGCCACTATTAACACAAACCCCAACCCACAAACACAAAGGTAATTGGTGCCTCTCTGCATTGACTCTTCCTTCCTGGTTTTGTGGTCCTCCTGTCCTTTACTCTTAATTGCAGTTTTTAATTTTTTGTTCTATGACATTCTCCTCTCTATATTATGTTTTCTTAATGTTTTTAATGTTATTATCTGAACTTTTAAAGCTTTTTAGCCATATGTATGGAACATGGTTATTTATTGTTCTCTTATTTAGTTATTGTAATTTTATCATTTACTATTTATTTGCTTATTATATGTACTGTCAGCTAGTTACTTTTATTTAGAAGCAATAGTTATTTATATTTTTATGGGGTTTTGGTGCCCTTGCTTTTTTATTATTTGTTTTTATCCTGTGATCATATTTTTGACGTAGCGTACCCCCTGAAGAAGGCCCCTTGGGCCGAAACACATTGGGGTTTGTGTTGATAATAAAGAGCCTGCCATCTATCTCACAGACGTGTTGTTTTGGTTGTTACTGTGTTTTCTGTTGTGCCATCATTGTGACCTCCCAGCTTTAAGTAAAGAGGATATATCTCATACATTCAGGCACATAACACTCGTTGCATAGCCATCCCCTGCATTGTTCTGTCATCATTACTTGCTCCACATGAAGCAAATGGGTTCAACTTGTCCTTTTCTATCATGCCACACTATCGGGTGTATTGTCTTGCAATTGCACAGACTGAAGCACCAGTCCCATCCACACAAATAATGTTTCATGTACCCCATGGCACTTCTACTTTTGGATCACACACACCAAATGCATTGGGCCAGTTTAATCCCATATATTCACCCACCACACACATTGCAAACTCTCTGCTTGGAAAATCCATGGCACAGCCCTGCACCCACCATTTGACTGTCAGGGGGATTCATCGTGGGTTAGCTTATTGGCATAGCCAATAAGCTGCCTCACCATGGCCAACAAGGGTCATTTGCAGCAGTTCGCCATATTATGCACACCTCTCTTGTGACTGCTCCACATGAACACTCATGGACAATCCTCACTTTCTTGCCCACATCAGGAATATGCTGCTTCCACCCAGACAATGTCATGGCCTATGGCATGCCACACACTAACAGTACATCTGGATACATGTCCACACCTCACAGACATTATAATATATAGCTCATGGCACGGTGTATGCTTTTAGGAGCATCTAGGACTGCACGCCTGTCACAGCACCTCCCGCTGCTGTATCCCCTCCTCTGACTCTGCTGCTACCACCACCCACCCATGACACTGCCAACACCCACACTGACCAGCATCACTAGACAGCTGCCTATCTCACCTAGTCAACAGCATAGGCTTGCTGTACGGTCAAAAATGGTCATCACACATACTGCCACATAGCCAGGCATCAGGTGAATCAACTCCATCAGCTGCCAATTGTGCTTGCATCCATAACTTCTTCAATGGCTTCCCTGCCACCCTTTCAGCATTTCAGAGGCTTTCCTCTGTTAAGGTGCATGCAAGCTACTTTAACACAGCATTTGCTGTTACTGTATGATAGTGTCCACTACCACCTCTAAATGTCCTGTTACCGCATATTAAGTGACCACTACCACCCCTTAATGACAGAAAGCCTCTAACATGCCCAGCACACTTACCGCACAGTAAACCCTTATTGCTGCCATTACCGCTTGGAAAGACATGCTTGCTTGCCACTGTTTAGTAAACATACCCCCAAGAGATGATGGAGAGATCTGTGCTTGAAGTCGAACAGGGAGATTTGGATGACGTGATGGAAGAACCAATGGAGGAAGCTGATGTTGCTCTAGAAAAAGCTAGGAAGAGGCCAAAATATAATACTGAGGATATAGCCAACATAGCCCTTGCCAGTTTAAGACACCATAAAGGACTGAGAGAGACAGCAGAGATTACTACTACTGCCTGGATTGATGCAGGGCCCATCATTCACTTGGACACTGCTTTGCTAATTGATCACAAGGTGAATAGGGCTCAGGCAAGAATCATGAAAAAATTGGAGGTACAGTTTGAGGAGGAACTGCAGCAGAATGGCATTAGTTGCATTTTCTTTGATGGTCGTCGTAATGATACCACGTTAAAGGCAGAAGAGAGTGATAAAATGTATCCAGGTATGGTGAAAGAGGAACATTACACAGTTTGTATGGAGCCAGGAGCAGATAACTGTGGCATTTTGTTCTTACAAGACCAACTAAAGAGAAGACTCGTGCAGAAATAATTGCTGATAATTTGGTTGCATAGCTGAGAGACAGAGGAGCAGATAAAACTCTTCAAGCTATTGAAGGTGATTCCTGTAATGCAAACACTGGTTGGGAAGGAGGAGTGATGCATTATGTTGAGGAGAAGCTACAAAGGAAGCTGGTGTGGATTATCTGTAACCTGCACACAGGTGAACCACCATTGAGGCACTTGATGACTGCTGTAGATAGACATTAAACAACAAGAAATGGGCAGGTCCCATAGGAAAAATGCTGGATTTTGCTACTGAACTGGAAATAAATCCTGATTTTACTAAGATCTCTGTTGGCCCTGATCTTCCTCAGTTCAGTGATGAAATGATCAAAGACTTAAGCACAGATCAAAGCTATGGCTATAGAACTGTAACTGCCACTATAAAATGTGTCTTGCCAAAGGATCTGACTCTGTTGGAAATAGGACCTGTGTCACATAGCAGATGGCTTACAACAGCTCTAAGGTCCATGAGAATATGGATTTCCAAGCATAATCTGAAAGGAAAGAATCTGAAAAACTTAAGAATTATTGTAGAGTTCTACAATTATTTGGGGTTTTCATGCTGAACTGGTTCAATATAAAAATAAATAGCAATTGGACACAAAGTCCCAGGCATCTTCTTTTCCAGTTGCAACTGTTGAAAGAATAGTGTGAGGAGGTAAGGAAGATAGTCATGCCTACTGTGAGAAGGTCAGCTTGGTATGGTTATAGTGAGTCTGTTCTGCAAGCTATGTTGTGCAGTGAAGAGGAACAGGAGAGAAGAGATGCAGTAGAGAATATATTGAAGATCAGAGGTGAAAGAGATGAGAAGACTCAGCGTGGAGACAGTAGTGTGAGACCCAGGAAAACACCATCCATCAACACTGAGGCAACTACACTCACTCGACTTGAGCTCCAGAGTCTGAGCCTCCTCTTACCTGTACCGTGACAACAGTAGAGCAAGGCATTTCTGAGCAAGCCCATGGTGGTTCCAGATTGGCCACCACACACTCAGTCCATAGAAAGGTGTGTAAAAATGACAACTGAGATTGCTGGTCATGTGTACAATCAGGAGAGGAGGGAACATTATATTAGGGGTCAGATGGTCAGCAGGGAGCTCATGAGCCAAAACTGAAGCAAAGAAGATATGGCTCTTTGCTGGACTTTGTTAAATAACATTAAAGTAACTGCATAAATGACATTTTAAAGACAATTTGTAACTATAGGTGTTGTTCAGACTATTTATACGTTCAAATAAATATTACTTAATTTCCACATAGTTCAATTGTGATTTGATATAGGTAAGACTCACTTTAAGCAATTTCTGAAGATAGTTTTAGATTCAGCATACAAAACTGCATAATTTGGTCACTAGTAGTTTGTAAAGTTGGAAAAACAAAAATCTATTCCTAGGTTCAGAAACTGCTTAAAGTGAGTCTTACCTATATCAAATTACAGTCATTGCAGGCAATCATTTGCCAAAACACAGCCATGCCATGCCATGTTTGGTTAATAACTTGTCAATGTATGTACTTATTGAAATCCTATTATTTAGCCCTGCTGTGTTGCTTCACTCTTTAATCAGCAGAATCACAGCACATTATAGTCAATATATCAACCTTGTATTTCTGTCTGATTCAGGTCTTACCTCCTTTCTCCTTTGTCTGCTCTGAAATAAACTTTTCCAGTTTGGCTCTCAGAATTATCTCAACTCCATATCTACCATGGGTTCCATCATCGACCAGGATGAAATGAGAGTGATTGTTATCCAGACAGGACAAATTACCCTGGTTTTGCTCATCAAGGAGATACTCAGCTGGAAAGACCCCCTAAGGATATCCAAAGAAAATGACAACATTAAATTCAAATCCAGTGGTGCTTCAGATAGGCTAGCTTGGCTGTTCCTGTTTGTTCAGGAGGCCAACTACATAATCACTGAGTCAAAAGGAATTATCTATCTGTTCAATTCACAATTCAGTGAATTCTGATTCTTCTAGTCTATGTAAAAGGAAAGTACCTTTTGTTCAGGATGTGGGGATTTGTAATAACAGAAACATAATAATGAAATCAGTTTTTCTTTTCTGAAAATTGTATTAGTAAAGCTGCTTTTTATAAGTGTGGTCTACTGTGAGTCCTTTTAGTGTGTGAAATTAAAAGTTGAACTGTTTGGATAGTGAAGGAATCCAAGTAAGACCATCTCATGAGACTAATGGAATCTCATTTAACATCTGTTATATTGCTTTTCTATGGCAGAGAAACAACAAACATTTCTGAAAATGTGGAATTAATTGTCATTTTTGGCCTTGACATTCTTTGCAGCATTATAGGCCCCATATATAGAAAGAATATGATCCCACACAATGAAGTTCAATGTTCTGTAGAAATAACATAATTGAACTGGAGTGGTGAGACTGTGGGGCATGTTTACTTCTGTGTACTAACAGCGTGGGGTTTGACATGTGGTAGGTGCACCGTGCTGTTAGAACGAGGCCCCTCGGTAAAAATCCCATGCTAAGTGGGTAGCGCACAACAGGAGTGGGTTAGGAGTGAAATGTGAACTTTGACAGCGCATTATGGTTAGTGCAGGGATTTTGGGCACGTGCTATCCAAGAATGTTGCCAATAGCATGAGTGCACAAAACGCTACCCAAAGGGGCAATGTTACGTACGCTCGCATGCTAGTTAGTGCAGTATGCAACACCATAGTAGCAAAGAAACAGTTTTTTGTTTTGAGATTTTTTGACAATGCTTGGGGCATTTCTGGTACATTGGGTATTACCCTTCCGCTTGCCCTTCTACTACCATATCGATTGGAATGCCCTTCTACTACCATATTGCCCTTCATGCTCCCTTAGATCTTCACAAACAAATCTCCTAACAACTCTTTCCAAAACAAGATTAAGATTGCTATTCTCTGAAAGAGCCACCTTTAGCTTCCTGGGACCTCAACTTTGAAACTCTCTTCCACCAGATCTTAGATTAGAAAACTCTCACGCAAAGTTTAAAAAAAGAGTTAAGATCTGGCTATATTTGCAAGGCTTTAGCTAGACATCTTAGCTTCTGCCAGACAGACTCTAGTTTAATTCCCCTATATCTCCTCCTGTGCCACTGGTAAACTACTTTTGGATTACTGATGTTGTCCCTACAAGCATTCCCTCCCATTTTGTTTTATGGTATATGTGCTTTTATGTATATGTTTTTGTAACCACTGGTTTGTCCGGACTGTAAACCTCTATGATGTAAAACTAAATAGCAAATTATTTTAAATAAATAAATAAATAATGGACCCGATTTTCAAAGCCCTAGATGCGAGCTATGTGTGTAAAAGCCGGTCCTACCTGTGTAAAACCGCCATAACCGTGTAGACCAGATATTCAACAAGGCGGCTTGAATTGTTGAGGCCCAGCTACCCACACAGCAATAGGCGCCGAGGCCCGGGAGTGGAATGGGGGCATGTCACAGTGAAACCCGCGTAAAGTGGATTTTCGAAATCATGTGCGCCGACATTGGACATCACTAAACGTGTAGCCTTAAGCAAAGGTTCCTGGCAAATACGACTGCTGATAGTGAGTAGCGAACTTGTGTAGTGGTGGAACAATGTACTGTAGAGTGAGGGATGCATGCGCAGACCTGTTCCCAAACCGTGCAGACGTAAAGCGATGCTGGACAGGCAGGGGTGCCATGTGGGCCATGTACATGGTAATCCAGAGGTGAAGACACACCCGCCGTGCCAGGCACAGTGGAAGATGCAACAGGCAGTGCGTACCCAGCAGCAGACTAAGCCCTGCACCCGAGACGCAGGTACCATGCTCCACGTGTACACAGGCCCAGGGTAAGCTACCTGCAATTGACAGTGGAGGAGGTCTACCAGAGATACAGACTGGATGGGGCAATGATAACTGAGCTGTTCATCATTCTCAGTGCGGATCTGGAGCCCTCCACATCCAGAAGCCAGGCCCTGCCAGTGGCCATGATGGTGACCACTGCTCTGGGATTCCTTGCAACCGGCAACTTCCAGCATGTAATGGGGTGACTGTTGGAATCATGCAGTCTACTGCCAGCCACTGCATAGGAACCTTCACCAGGGCCCTGCTGCAGAGGATGTACAAACTCATAGCCTTCCCCCAGACACAGCAGATGCAGCAGGAGACCATGCAGGTGTTCTACAGTGTTGCTAAGTTCCCATCGGTGCTTGGATGTATAGACTGCACACACATTGCACTGCAGGCACAATGACTGGAGCAGAGGGCATGTGTACACATCGATGAACATGCAAGTCATTGTGGATGCCAAAATGGACTTTATTGATGTGTGTACCTGCTACCCAGGGTCCTGCCATGATGCATTTGTCTTTGCCCAGTCCAGTCTGGGATAGACAGCAGCCAGAGATCAGTTCGGAGATGTGTGGCTGTTAGGTGAGTGTGCATATGTGTGAGCCCCAGGACAGGCCCTGAACAGACACCTGATGTAGCATGATTCTATGTGTACTGCAAACAGGCGGTGATAGATATGTTCTATATGTATCGCAACACATGAGTACCACTGTGTGCACATGCTCTGCTGTTTTGCAGAGCCATGCACACTGCAGGCCATAACAGACATTGTGGTGACAACCAGGGGAAGCCCCATGGCTGGGAGTAGACAGCACGCACCAACATGTGGAATGTGGAAGAGCACAGCCTGTTGCCATATAGCACAGCAACATGGCACCAGTACGTGTAGGGCACATCCATGTCTGCTCCCATTCCAGCCTGCAGACCCCCCAACTCCATTCCTGAGCCATGTCTCTGCCCCTTTCCCTCCCAACAGGCATGTCCATGTCACCATCAGCCATTGCCTGCACAACTGCCTGACTGCCGCACAGGCCATATATTGTCGCTGACCGTGGATATCTCCTGAGGATCTGGCTGCTGATCCCAGCACCACCCCATAAGCTGGCAGGAGGAGCAGTACAATAGCACCCATCAGCAGACCTGGGCGGATGTGAAGTGTGCAATTGGGGTGCTGAAGAGCAATTTTCCGGTGCCTCGACAGGAGCGGTGGGCAACTCCTCCAAAGCCCGGAGTGGGCATGCCAGATATTCACATCATGCTGCATACTCCACAACCTTGCATGAAAGCATGGCGTGCTGGACCCAGAGCCAGCAGTTGTGGAGTGGGAGGCTGCAGAGGCAGCAGAAGGTGATGGTGCAGAATCCGGGAGCCAGCAGCAGGCCAGAGCACTGGCCCACCATGCGCGGATGATACGTGATAGTTTCTGAGGTGACTGCCCCAAACTGGCACCAGGATAGGACACATAAAATCACCAATAAAGTGCCCATTACCACGCAATGTGTGCAGAGTGATACAATAAAGTACCCATTACCTCGCAGTGTGTGCAGAGTGTTCTTTATTTCCCCCCACATGATTCCTCTGCCCATGGCTCCCCGCTGGCCATGGGTACTTGCTAAAACGCACACTGCAATGCAGTGGAGGGATGTCGGAGGTGCTGGCAATGTCATCACCCCCCCCCCCCCCCCAGCAGGGTGGGCTGACAGCAATGGCCCAGGGTTAGCAGGTGGCTGTGCTGTTGCGCTGGAAGCCCCAGCACCCACCCCCTGTGCCTACATGAGGCCCACCAAATCGCACAGGGATCTGGTAAGCTGCCATCTCCCTCATCAGCCGCAGGTGCCCCTCAATGTGGTGCTCCACATGCAATCTGTGGTCCTGCCACTCCTCGCACTCTGCCTCCCTGGCCTGTTCTGCAGCCTGCAGGTCCTGCCAGATACCCTGCAGCTCGGACAGTATGCCTTCTGAGCCAGCCATCAGATGTGCACCCTCCTGCAGTAGCTCCTGGTCTAGGTCACTGCCCCCTGCATCCACAGGCTCCTCCAGGATGGCAAACTTTGCTCAGCAAGTGGGGCATCATCTGCCTCTGACTCCCCAGCACTGGTGGTCACACCAGCCTACTCTGCTTCCCTGGGTGGAGAACCCGACTGCTCCTCTGCACTGACTGGTGCACTGGACTGCTCTGCTGTATTGGCAGGCACACTGGCTTTGATGGTTGTACTGCACCCTGGCTGTACACTAGCATCAACTGTTGTGGGTGTTGAGGATCCCCCTGATGAATCTGTCCCAGGCTGGGAGGGCAGGATCCCTGGCAAGTCTGAAGGAAAGCAAAGGTGGCAGACGTTAGTGACATAGTTTGTCAGGTCAGCCTACGGGGTAGCATCCAGCTCACTACAGAACTGGCAGGTGGTGTATGGTCCACACCGTACCTATCCCATGTAGCACCCAAGGTCCGACAGACAGACAGGCATGCCCTGGATGGATGGAGGCATGGTAGGGACACATACATGGCTGTCATGGACCCACCCAGGCTATGGGGTACCCCTGCTCACCCCCCTCTGTGCCTGTGGTAGAGCTGTCAAAGCCTGCAACTCCAGAGATGGTGACCACCTCCACATACTGCAGCACCTGCTCCTCAAGTGGGATGAGACTGTGAAGCTGCACAGCAGCAGCCTGATGTTGCTGGCCCTCTTCTCCTTTGCTGCCTGTCATGCCATGCGCCACTTCTTCTTGATGTCCTCCATGTCCCTGATGTAATGGTGTACTGCACTGACCCTGTGGACAATGTCTCGCCATGCTGTCTGCTGGGTGCTGGTATCCTCAGTGAGGAAGAGGGCAGTGTGCTGCTGCAGGATGAGCCCCAGGGCCATAGCTGTCATGGACAGCGTGAAGTTTGCCTTCCTTGTACGCTTTGCCACTGTCATGCCTTGTCAGCTATTGTGTAGCAACGCGCTAGGCAGTGTTCAACTACCTGCATAGGTCCTCTTATGCATAAGCGGTTAGAACACATAGCGGGTGCCACACACCATCCAAAGGCATATCCGGTACCCATGTAGGTCCCTGGGCACTGACAATTCTAAAATCTGCATGATAGCTTGCTACCTTAGGATACCAGAGCCACATAGCACTGGGCGATGGCAACATAGTTGTGCAGGGCTGCGATACCTGGGCAGGTTGCATAACACAGTAAGCAGGCATGGCAACCATGATGTGCACCACTCCGACAGTGTTCCTTCATGGGGCAGGGGGTGCCCTGCATGTGCAGCACCACTGGGCAGCACCCGTGCTGCCGTAGTTGTTCTGCATGGGTAAGACAGAGGGGTGCTACCCATGCAGATGGTCATAGCCATAGAGGTGCCACCATTCAGGGCTGTGCCCCTCTGCCATACCCACGCAGGACAAGGGTGCCCACACCCCATGTCCATAGACCCCCAGGCCTCCTCCTCTGGTCCTGTGCACCACCCACATAGACACAATGCCCTGCCCCCACAAAATGGATGACACAGCGTGTTTGCAAAATTGAACCATTTTATTGTTAAATATGTGCCAACAGTGGCAGACAATATACATCTGTACAAACTTCAGCCTGGGGAACCACCTATAGTACAGGGGGGTCCTGCTTGTGCCAATGGTTGTGCTACAGTCCGCACTGCCTCCTAGTGGAGCCCAGTCAATGGATGGAAGAGCGGGTGGTGGTACAGATGGGCCTGGTATGGAACAGCCAGAGTGTGTCCATGGGTACTGGGGTGGCTGTGGGGGCCTCCAGCTTTGGAAGGTGGATCGCAGCTCTGCTGTCTATTGCACCTGGCCTGTGCCGAGCCATGTGGTGGGCACATGACCCCCTGGTAGGGTACTGGGTGGGCATGACTATGGGCTGTGAGGCACAGCTGGGGGGGTATAACTCCACCTCTGGGCCCCCTGCCAGATGCCTGCTTGTGGTGTCCTGTGCCACACCACTGTACATCCCCCCTGCTAACCCCTATGGTCCCTCTTCTACCCCCTCTGGCCTCCCCACCCTATCTCTGGCCCTCCTTTCCCTCCCCCTCTGACTCCCCTGCCTCCCCACCCTGCCTCTGGCCCACCAATCCCTCCCCACTAACTCCCCTACCTCCCCACCCTGCCCCTGGCCCTCTGATCTCTCCTTCTCTGACTCATCTGACAACTGTGCCATGGCCCCCTCGCTGCCCTCCTCCTGCAATGAAGTGTCCACTGACATGATGTTGTTGGACTCCTCCTCCTCCTCCTCATCCCCATCACTGCTGGTGGTACTGGTGCTGGACTGCTTCTGTTGTGCTGGACCGCCACTCCTGGGTGGTGGGCATGTTGGACCAGTGGTGTCTGGGTCACCCCTGGAGCCAACTGTGGGGAAAGAGGAGGGGAGTTTAATGGTCTGCACAGACATGGCCCTGGGGTGGGACTGGCACACCCCTGGGGGCCCACACATGCATCGCTCAACCCACCTTCAGCCCACAGGGGCATGCCTCCACCACAGTACACACTGCACACCCTCCCCTTTGCTCACCTCCAGCCAGCTCTGTTCACCCCCCACATGCCCAGAAGTGGCCTGCCAGCACCTCCCTCAGGCAATGGGCATGCACAGGGGGCATTGTGGGCAGGTGCACAATATGCACATGGGGCCACCGCTGGGGAATGTGTGCCCTTGAACTGCCTTTCTGTGCCATGTCCCAGACATGTGTGTGCACCTGCATGTCCTGGTTGCCAGCTGGTGCACACACAGGATGGTAGCACCAGAGGATAGCATGGCTACCCATAGTACATTCCCATCATTGCATACAGAGAGAGTCCACCACCGGGTTTTCTGCCTGCACCAGTCCAACAGTCATGGCTGCCGCCCCCTGCATCTGCTAGGCTCCACTTTCTCAGCTGCCACCCACTTCCTGACCCGCTACAGTTGGTTCAGTCTCCTCTGGCACAGTGTGCCGAAGCGGCACTTGAGGGTCTCAAGGGTGCATCGCATGCCATATTCCCTATGAGAGAGAGGAGGGGACACATATGTGCTCAGTTGAGTGCTGCTATATCGCCTATTGTGCATACCTGTATCCTGCCGCTGTCTGGAAACCTGCCCATCCTGGAGGCAGGGGTGACATGGGATATAAATAAGTCCTTCTAAACTGCCACTACGATTTTTATTATATATGCTTGTATTTTATTAATATACTAGCTTAGCCACCATTTTGAGACATTTTTGCTATCATGATCTGGCTGTTTCTTGTTTCCCCTAACATGCCTGTTACCTTTCCTCCTGGCCAGTCTAAAAAGCAGGCTACAGCAAAACTAACAGACATTCCTTTGTTCCTCACAGCTTGACTCCTATATGGACACAGCTGCATGTTGTGAAGTAAATAGCAACTCATAGTGAACATCTAGTCAAGGACAGACACTGTTTCTCCTAATAGAGATCAATAGAGCAGCTATTTAAACCCCTTCTCCCCCCTGCTGGCTGTAAAAGCAGGTTAGATGTAATTGCACTTATGTTCAGGATATCATCCATATGGTCCATTTCCCATCTCCTCATCTTTAGAAAGAGCTCCAGAACTCAGTTCCAAAAGACTATTTCTCACATATATTCCTGAAGGGATTTTAGCTGGCCCCTTTGGCCAAAGAGATACTTTCACCCCCTCCTTCCTCGCACCCCTCCATCTCCCACATTCTTATCTCACCTTTCCTCAACATGCCTTTTGTTCCCAAGGAAACAGCCTGTAATATAATTGGTTTTGTCCATGGGAAAGGTTCTAAGATTACCTACTTTTCTTGTACCAAACAAGGTATAAAAGGTCTTTACTTGGCCAGTGACGTGATCGCTTGTGGTTCCATTACCTGTGACCCTTTGCTGCAGTACAGAATATATTTACTTTTGCCTTGCAGAATTGGTGTTTTCTGTCTATTTGTCCCCGCTGTGATTCAGACCCAGGTGAGAGAAAGGATCTGGGCCCAATTAGGGGTGACTCTCACAACAGGGGGCATACCCATGGGTAGCAGGTGTGGGATGCATGTGATGGTAACCTCTGGTGTCAGCCACCATATTTATGCCCACCACTCCCCTGGCCCTTTGACAACCTTCCTGTGCCACCAGTGATGATGCCATCTGGGCCACTGCTTTACTTGTGTCACCCCTCTGGGCCCATCAGACACCTCTGCAGTCCTTCCCCCTTACCATGCTCCTATCTGTTGCAAACAGGCATCCGTTGACACCATGGTACTTGGTTGTGGGTTGTGCATGGCCTCGGCTATGGACAGGTTCCATGGCAGGGGGAATCCACTACCTCAGGGGCCATATCACTGCATGGTTTGTTGTGCATCAAGCAAGGACAGGGTGTCACAGTTTGTGCATGCTTGCCATTGCAAATCTGTCATGTTCTGTGTCATCACATCATCGACATGCTGCCACAGCCAGACTGAGGGTGGCAGTGAGTGGTGGCAGATCCATTTGAAGGGGCAGATGGGCAACACATATGTGTTTTTTGCCAATGTTCCCCGCACAGGAGCTGGGGGGTGGAGCAGGTGTCCAGGGCATCCAAACTGGCTGGCAGGGTCCCCTGTGGTGCCCAACCCAACCACAGCTCCCCCTGCACTGGGAATTACCGTTGCTGTGCATGCCCTGTGGCATTGCTACCAACTGCCACCAGAGGGTGCAGTGGCTTCACCACCTGCTGTGTGTGAGTTTGCTCCCTGTTGTGGGCAATCAGGGTTGCCACTTGTGCCAATGCATGGCCCGTCCCTCCACCAATTCCTGATTGACACACATTGGGGCAGCCACCAGCATGTGGCATGGCATCATAGCCCTGTCTCCCTGTGCAGACACACAGCTGTGCCTTTTAAGGTGTGTCTGCCTAGCATGATGCTCAGCCCCCCCCCCCCCACCCCAGCCTGTTGTGGCCTCCTTACCTGTGCAGCCGGAGTTGGATGCCCCTCCATATGACTGTTGACAGCCGTAGTTTTGGCCAACAGCCTCCCTGGGGTAGAGCACCATCTCATGCTGCAGCACAGAGTGGACAAGGCTCTCACTTTCTTCGGGGCTGAAGTTCACACTTCTCCTTGCCACCATTCTGCTGGTGTTTTCCACCCAGCCACAGGGGGCTCTTCCACAGGCATCCCACGGGGCCTGCGTGATGGTTTTGTCTATGCACAGGTACACTGTATGGGCAATGCACAGGTACACTGGATGCACAATATGCGAGTTCATGCATACATGCCATCCTGCTTCTCTGGCTGCTGTTGGGGTCACATACACGGGTATCACCTGTCAACCTTGGGTGTAAAACCCAGGCTTTTACGCCCTGCACTTACCCGTATTTACCGCGGTGGGCACCTGCCACTGTGCTTGGTTTGTGCTGCATTTTCGTTGCTTTCCTGTTTTTACAGCACATAACTCACGATTCAAGCACTTTTCCTGAACAGGTAGCTTTCTAGGGGTATGGCAGACCTCGGTGCCTTGTTGAAAATTGAGCCCAATGTATATTGTGACAAGGCAGAGGCTGCAGAACCTAAAAATAGGGGTTTAAAACACTTTTTGTCCTCAGAAGCTGTCAGTAAAACAGGTCAGGAAAGGGTTAAGGATCCAGCCCTGAAAGCTTCTCTGCACAAGAAAGCAGAAAGAGAGCCACACCCGAGCTCCAGACAAACTCAGGGAGCTGACGTGGGAGGAAAAGGGGCGGAGTCACACCTGATAGGGCAGCCCTGTTCACATAACCAGGAAGCAACTGTTAGTCGAGGAGAAGGAGGAGAAGGAGGAGAAGGAGCCCTCAAGGGAGAAAAGGCAACCAAGAGAGAGCAAGCAGCCAAGGGAGAGCTGGCATCCAAGGGTGGAGGAGAATCCGGAAGAGACTCAGCATTGGAGTTGGATTCAGCCTTGGAGGGAGAGCAGTTCCAGGAAGGTCCAAGAGAGTCAGATCCAGGGAGAGATCTGGGGATCAGGAGAAGCAAAGCCAAGAGCAACCGGTATCCGGTTAGCACAAGGGGCTTGGGGAGTTGCTGGCCAGACTGCAGAGAGACAGCCAGGTCTCAGGAGAGGTGTCTGAAAAAGCTTCCAGGAAGGAACTACCTTGAGCCGCACAGCAAACAGAAACGGGTCAGAAACTATTTCAAACCTCAGGGGAAAAGGTTAGATACCTTGCCTAGAAGAGACAGGAGTAGTTCTTTGGAACCTTCTCTTGAAGTCATAATTACAGAGGAGAGGTTGGGCAGAGAGAAAGTCCCAGTCAAAAGACTACAAAAGTTTTCCCACTACAGAGAACGTGACAGGAGTTCTAGCTCAGAGTGTAGCCCAGGTGCCACTAAGCAAATTACTAATTGCAGGCATCACAGCCAAGGGCTAGAGTCCGACCCTGAAGAGCACGCTGTTTTAAGGGAGCTGGTAAAGCAGTATCAAGAGAAATATTTGCCTCTCAACCAGAAAGCATATACTAGGCAGACCAGAAGGAAGGTGAGCCCTTTTTATGATGTTTTAAAAGGTGCTGGTGATTTGGAATCCTTGCAAGTGCCTAGGAGTTTTAAGGATAAAATCCATTCAACAGCAAGAGTAGACTCCATTAAACCTGGTCATAAGGACGTATCAGATCCTGAGCTGAAGGAAATGCAAACTGAAGCACCTCTAAGTGATAGCAGTGGTTTAGATATGGACTGTGGGTTTTGTCAAAGGGAGTGAAAGCTGTATAAATGTATCCTGTAGAAGTGCTGAGAAAGCCTAACTGTTGTAACCTGAGTTTTGCATGGAGAAAGGCAGCGTTCTGCCTGTGTGGAAACTCAAGCCTAATTAAACAGCTGTTGTAATTGAAAGCTGGAAGAGTAAAAATGCAACGCAGGGAAGTTTTCCTTTATTGAAGCTTGTACCTGAAAGTAAGGCTTACGTATGGAAAGCTGCAGTGGTATTTGAAGCTGGAAGAAGTTTTGAAAAGCTGTATGTTTTGCTTTAATCTAGTACCTGAGAAGTATCAGGAGATCCTTGGACTTTTATTTGACACAATCTAGTAGCCACATCTTATGTCTGTGTTTGGGGAAGTAGTTCAGTAAAAACTCCTGTGCAACAATAAAAGTTATTGTTATCCCATTCAAGCCTTCGCTGTACTTACTTGGTCCACAACTACCATGGATACCAGGCTGCAGCACTTATAAGGTTAAAAATATGTATTCTTCTCCAGTCTCGCCTGCCAACCCCTCCTAGGCAAACGCCTATATATATCGGAGGGTGGTGAAGTGTGACAAAATATTTATTTAAAGCATTTTATAATTTGCCTTTCGTCATTCCTAAGTAGTTGCACAGTATCACATACATACTAAAGAAAACCATAATACAATACAATATACAAACATTAATTCAAACATGACTATAAGCATTCCTAAAAAGAGTCTTTAAATTTCTTCGGAACACTTTATAATCACATTATTTGGTAATGCATTACAGAGTTTCAGCCCCACACAGAAAAAACCCTTGATCATACTGACTCCTGGAGATAAATGCATGGCTGTGTGGATGGTGTCATCGAGAGCATTTTGGTTTCCTGAACCATGAGATGATGTTCCAAGGGCTGCAGAGCAGACATGGCATCCATCTGTCCAATAAGGGTTGACATGTCTTCAGTAGCAGACTGGCTAACCTACTGAAGAGGGCTTTAAACTAGATTCATTAAGGATGAGTGAAGAAAGCTCCCAGGTAAGTGAAACATTAAATACCTATATAGAAATAGGTAAAAGGGGCAACATCTGCAAAGCAGTGTGTATAAATGCCTGTAGCATGGCAAATAAAATCCCAGATGTTGAGGCTTTGATAGAAGAGGCTGACTTGAATTTAGTGGAAGTTACAGAGACATGGTTCACGGACAACCATGACTGGGATGTAATTATACCAGGCTATACTTTATTCAGGAAGGAGAGGGTAGGAAGAAGGGGAGGAGTAGTGGCACTATATGTTAAAAATAATATTAAAGCTATAGAATTACATGGCTTAAAAGGGAGAGAGGAGGCACTCTGGGTTAAATTAGAACGAGGGAAAGAGAAATCCATTTGTAATGGTGTGATATACAGACCCCCCTCACAGGGAGAAGAAGTGGAAGGAGATTGAATAGAAGACATACGCAGAATTGCCAGGAAAAAAGAAGTGCCACTGATAGGTCATTTCAATATACTGGATGTTGATTGGCACATCCCTGCTGTGGTGTCATCTAGAAGTAAGGAGATCCTGGATTCTCTACAGGGAGAACTATTCAGGCAACTGGTAACAAAACCCCTCAAGTAAAGGGACCATAATGGACTTAGTGCTTACCAATTGTGAAAGTGTTTCTGATGTTATAGTAGGAGATCATCTCACATCCAGTGATCACCAGATGGTGTGGTTCAGTATTAGGACTAGGGCTGATAAAATCCATTCAACAGCAAGAGTCTTAGACTTTAGGAAAGCTAACTTTGACAAGATGGGCCATTAGCGGAATGGGAACAGCTGGGGGATGTAAAAAAACTGTGGGCAAAACTGGAAGGGGATATTTCAAGGGCAAACAATCTTTTAGTTAGAAAAATAAATAAAAGGAAAAGGAGACTGCTATGGTTTTCGAAATAAGTGGTTGAAAAGGTGAAGAAAAAAAGGGAGGTCTTCATGAAATACAAGAGATCGCAAAGTAGTCAGGAAAACAAAGATAAAAAAAGAAGAAGAAATAGCCAATGCAATAAAATGGGTGGATAAGACATTTTTCGTATATCTTAGTGAGAGGAGGAAGGGAAAAAGTGAGAGGAGGAAGGACTCAAGGGTGAAAGGAAGGAATATGTTGAAGCTGATGAGGATAAAGCAGAATTGCTTAACAAATATTTCAGTTCTGTGTTCACAGATGAAGAGCCAGCAGCAGGTACTCAGAAAACACCCACAAATAGGAACAGAAGAGACGGGGATATCGAACAATTTTCAGAGGACTGTGTTCGTGAGGAACTAGCTAAATTAAAAGTAGACAAAGCGATGGGACCGGATGGGATCCATCTGAGAATACTGAAGGAACTTGGGGACGTTCTAGCAGCTCCGCTGACTGACTTTTTCAATGCTTCTTTGGAGTCAGGAGTGGTGCAAGAGGACTGTAGAGAGGCACATGTGGTCCCTTTACAAAAAAGCAGAAGTAAAGATGAGGTTGAAAACTACAGGCCAGTTAGTTTAACCTTGGTAGTGAGTAAATCATTGGAAATGCTGCTGAAAGAGATAATAGTGAGGTTTCTGGAGTCCAATGGATTACAGAATCTGAGGCAGCATGGATTCACCAGAGGCAGGTCTTGTCAGAAAAATATGATTGATTTCCTTGACTGGTAGACAGGGAGTTGGAACAAGGGAGAGCCCTTGATGTGGTGTATTTAGATTTCAGTAAAGCATTTGACACTGTTCCGCGCAGGTGACTTTTAAACAAACTGAGCACCATAGGGATGGACCCTAAAGTTACTGATTGGGTTAGAAATTGGTTGAGTGGGAGATGACAAAGGGTACAGGTAAATGGAACTCACTCTGAGAAGGAGGTTACCAGTGGTGTGCCCCAGGGATCTGTCTTTGGTCCGATTCTTTTTAACATCTTTGTTAGTAGTATTGTGGAAGGGCTATCAGGTAAGGTTTGCCTCTTTGCAGATGATAGCAAAATCTGTAATAGACTAGACTCCAGGAAGGAATAGATAACATGAGGAGGGATCTAGCTAAGCTTGAAGAATGGTCTAGAATTTGGCAGCTGAGATTTAATGCTAAAAAATGCAGCGTCATGCATTTGGGCTGCAAAAATCCAAGGGAGCAGTACAGTGTAGGGGGTGAAGTACTTCTATCCACAGAAGAAGAGTGGGACCTGGGCGTGATTTTGTCTGACAATCTTAAAGTAGCTAAACAGTTAGAAAAGGCAGCGGCGAAAGCTAGCAGGATGCTTGGGTGCAAAGAGAGAGGAATGGCCAGCAGAAGAAAGGAGGTGATAAAGCATCTGTATAAGTCTTTGGTGCGACCTCATTTGGAATATTGTGTGCAGTTCTGGAAACCATACCTTCAAAAGGATAGAAACAGGTTGGAGTCAGTGCAGAGGGTGGCTACTAAAATGGTTAATGGTCTTCATTATAAAGCATATGAGGACAGACTTAAGAATCTTAATATGTATACTTTAGAGGAAAGGTGGGATAGAGGAGATATGATAGAGATGTTTAAATACCTCTGTGGCATAAATGCATAGAAAGAGAGTCTCTTTCGATTGAAAGCAAGCTCTGCTACTAAAGGATGCAGGATGAGGGTGAAAGGGGCTAGACTCAGGAGTAATATGCAGAAATAGTTCTTTACGGAAAGAGTGGTAGATGCATGAAATAGTCTCCCAGTGGAGGTGGTAGAGATGAGGACAGTATCTGAATTCACAAAAGCATGGGACAGACATAAAGGATCTCTAAAGGAAAAAAGGGACTGTTGTAGTAGTTGATATGGAAGGGCAGACTAAATAGGCCATGTGGTCTTTTTCTGCCGTTATGTTTCTATGTTTCCTTCCTAACCAACATCACAAACAACCATGTAAATGCCCCTAAGTGGGATATTCAGTGGCACTAACATGGTTGTGCCACTGAATATCCCTGAATAATGCCACTATATGCCCCAAGGCTAACCACTTAGCATCGGGGCATGTTGGGGGCGGTACCTGGGGATAACCGAGGAGCAGTGATATTCAGCCGCAGCGATGAAAGTTATGTGCAGCAAAAGCTGTCTTAACGTTTGCTGCCAAAGCCAACCAGGCAGTGGCTGAAAATTGCTGCTTCCCAGTTAGCTTCTGTGGCATGCACAGCTATGCTGCAAGCAAGGATGTTCAATGCCGGTGGCTAGATATAGCCCTGGCATTGAATATTCGGGTTAACTCTTCAGCAGTAACGGCTAGGCACTGTACTTGCCCTAGCCGCCACCACTGAATATCGGGCCCTAAGTGTTTACATCAGGCCTGTGCACTTTTTAAAACTACCTTCTTTGAAGCCCAGTCCAGATGCATGTCACTGTTTAAAAAAGACGGAAGGAAGGCCAAATGACTTCCAATATGGCAAAAAGTTGAGCTGAGAGAGAGGCTGTTTTAGGCAAAATGGAAGAAACCATTATAAAGAATAAAATTACTGAACATATAGATAGTCATGATTTAATGGGATAAACCAAAATGGATTTAGCTAAGGGACGTCCTGCTCTTTTTGAAGGCATGAATAAGCATGTTGGAAAAGAAGAGCCACTTGAAGTGAAGTAGCATTTTAGAAGGGACATCTAGGAAATTTTTCAGAAGTCCAAAAACCAGAGAAGGAGCAGCCGTGTCTTCTGAAATTGCTCTATCTCCCCCCTGAAAAATGAATGTCCCAGTAACTAGTTCAGAAGACGGGCCATACCTAAATATCAAGGCTGGGTACATTGCATGGGTGTAGGCCATTTTACAAATCTGGACGTCCCCAAAGTGCACACCCACAGAACTGAGTGCTCGGTTGCCCAGGGCACGTCCTGCCCTGCCATTTCAGTTACTCAGACATGCAGCGGGGGACCAGTAATATGTTTGGAGTATGTATTTATAGGCAGGTTCTTCGGCCAGGAAATATTAAACACTGTGATGTAAGCACAGTTTACTCTTCCCCCTAGAAGCATTGCAGCCATGAAATGAGCACTTTTTTGCACCTTATTTATGATCAGGAGTAGGTATAGGCATAGATACCTTGCCTACCAGGATCTGACGTGCTTGTGCCATTCTGAAATCGTATTGTGATGTGCAACTCCCTTAGCACGCCTCCACTATGCCTCCGGGCTACCTGGACTTTCTTGTGCCAGGGATGTCTATATACACTGCTTTCTAAAATGGCTCTGGGGACATCTCCATAATTTAGACATCTATGTGCCCATTTTCAGATGTCCAGCTCATGTACAGAACTTCTAAAATACCCCCCCCCCCCCCCCAGGGTGTGCCTGGATTTTCAGAAAGCATTTGATAAAATCCTTCATAACAGACTTTGAGGAGATTAAAAAGTTATGGGATAGGAAGCAATGTCCTAATTTGGATTGGGAACAGGTTAAAAGATAGAAAACAGAGAGTAGAGCTAAATAGTCAATTTTCTCAATAGAGAAAGGTGAATAGTGGAGTGCCCTAGGGATCTGTACTGGACCCACTGCTTTTTAACATATTTATAAATCACCTAGAATGAGAAGATCAAGTTAAGTGATCAAACTTGCAGAAGACCCCAAATTATTCAAAGTTGTTAATCACAAGAAGATTGTGAGGAATTTTAAGAGGATCTTGAGAAACTGGGAGACTAAGTAAAGGGGTACAAAGCCATTTTAATTGTGCTGGTCACCACTGCAGAATATGCCCCCCATCATGTACTGATGGCTACTGGCATTCCAACCCCCCTCAACACCCGAGGTGGGAGTCTCGTGCCAGACAGAGTCCTCTCCCACCTGGCACAGTCCAAAGCCCTCCCCCCTAGGCCCACACCACAGAGCCAGCACGTCAAACTTAAAGTCGTGGATTGCTTGCCATGCTGTCTCTGCTCCAGGCCCAGCGGCTCTTCTCTCCTGGGCCAAAGTGTCACGATTCTCTAGCACTACCAATGATTCAGCCCCCCTACATAAATAAAACCCCCTCCTCGGGTACCTACAAACCAAAGTACAGATCCTCCCAAGGACAACCCCCCCCCTCCCCCGATGATGTCCTTCCAACCCCCGAAGGCTACCAGAGCCTACCTTTGAAGTCCCTGGTAGTCTAAAGGAATAGACCGGCAGCAGCAATCCCTTCTTGCTTTTGCCAATGCCGGCTCCAGGTTCAAATTGGCACTTTGGATTGCCTATCGGTAGTCTCTTGCTACTACCCTTGGGTTGACCTTAGCAGTAGTATTTTGAGACTACTGCTAGGACATCCTAAGCGCCATGTTGAATCCAGGCTGACACCAGCAGGAACAAGAGGGGATTGCCCTTTCTGGTCTACCCTCTAGACCATCAGCGCCTTCAAAGTTAGACCCCGATGGCCTTTGGGGATTGGATTGAGTGGTTTCAGGGGAGACTGTCTTTTGAGATCTGAAGGAGATGGTGTTGGGGTAACAGGAGGGGGACATTATTTGTGTGGAAGGAGCCAAGTCATTGATGGTGCCGGGGGAGCGGACCTTGTGTTTCATTTCATGGCCTGGCCTGATGCACCTGGCCAAGAAAAATAACACCAGCTTTGAGCTAACTTTATTTTTACCCTTGGAATAATGCAGCTTGCAATGATTACCACAAGCTGCATTATTCCTTTACGATGGGAGTCACTAACCTGCGATATCCCAGGTTAGTGACTCCCTTGGTAAACTAAGCTGCTGTAAAATGTCAGATTTTACCACAGCTTAGTAACAACACCCCTATATGTGTTAATGCCAAAACATTTGGACTTGGCAGACTTCCTCACTAGCAGTGTTGGAATCTTGTTTTCTTAATGATTTCCCATAGATTTCCCAGTATCACTCACCGCTTCATAGATGAGGCTGTTCCGATTGTGCACAATTCCCCATGTTGTTATGCCAATGGTGACAATATCATTGTCCTTGTTGCCGCTACCCACGCTGTAATCCTGGACTGCTTCTCCTACTTGTTTCATCACACCAGCATGAGACCCACCAGTTATAATCCAGGCCTCTAGGAAAACAGATAGAAGACTTCTGAAAAAAAGCCATAGAGGCCACCAACACCTTCCTGATACATATGAAAGTCTCCTGTAGTGTTTCAAATAATAAATATATACTGGCAATTTAAAATGATATTGCATCCACTCACCTATCCATTTTTACTGAGAATAGAGTTGAACTGGTAGAGACCAATTTCAGGAAAAAGCAGTAAGACACCATCAGAAAAGACAATCAAATGTCACTAAATGAGGTAAGTCTACATGTCCAGAGGAAATATCTGAAACTCTGAACTTAAAGGCTTGATTTACTAAAACACAATGGGGCATGTTTACTAAACTGCGGTAATGTCACTTGCGTTAGGTTCCGTGGTAAAGGTACAGATGCCCATATAAAGGCATGGGTGATGCATCATCACGGCAAGCTGCATGAGACAATGCACGGTACAGGGCGCCCTGGGCTAATGTGCGGTACAAAGTGCTGTACAAGGTACCTAGCATAACGTGCCCTACAAGGTGCCCTACAAAGTGCCGAAACCTAAGGTGCCCCAGGTCCAGATGCTACAATGATGCTAACGTGACCCAACATATGGTGCCGTAGGGGCAGTAAGGTGGCCCAAGTTGACAAGCATGAAATGTAAGGCTGAAACCCAGATGTAACCCTAACATTGCACCGAGCACCAAGCAAAGGCAATGGACAAGTGATGGAAGGAAGGAGAGGTGGGAGCTGATGGACCCGCCAAGTCTGCATGCAGCCTATGTGGCAGCTGGTAAAGTGGACAAACATATCGGAGGCAGCTGTACAGATGCCCAGGGTGTTGGCAATGTAAACTGCTACAATGACAGTAGGTGGCAGAGGATGGGGATACGTGTCCACCAGTGGAGGGAGAGGTGGCAAGACAAGTGCAATGATAGGAGGACAGAGGAGTAGTAGTGCTATGCAGAGCAGACACAGGAGAGGCAAGCATGAAGAGCCGCAATGCAGAAAAGGGTACCAGTGCAGGACATGGGGTAGCAGCCTGTACATGAAGACAGGACGCCACACAGCTGACACACGCAGATACACAGACAGAAGGATGGTTGGCAACTGTGATGAGGGTAGTATGGGCTGGCAGCACAGATACACAGAGATATGACTGTACAAAGGAATGACAAGTAGTTGTATAGGACAGACATAAAAAAACGAGAACAAAGAGAAACCAAACCCATGACCAGTGGGCAGAATGTCAGTGCACAAACCAGCAGGCTACACCACCATGTTGAGTTCCACAGCAATGTCTGCATACAAGAACACTGCAGGACACCACACAACACGCCTGTTGTGTGCCAGGATAGGGCAACCCCACCAGTACCCATGATGCAACACAAATGCAGAACAGACGTCCACAGCTGATATCGCAATATGTAAGTGAGACAAGAGACACAGATAAACATATGCACACACACCATGAAATGGAATTCCGTGAACATAGCATGCCAAGGAGCGAAGATCAAAAATAGAAAGTGTGTCAGGGGCCTGCAGAGGGGACAGACGTGTGCATGGTCAGTGGACCAGGGCAAAACGAGGAACAGAACCAAAAAGGAGCACATGAGAATCAAACCTGCACACCGTGTCCAATACCAGCATCACAACAGCACTACCAATCCCCCAAGCCAACTGCTCACTTGGACAGCATAATAATAACGACCATATGTAAGAATATAAGAACATAAGATATGCCATACTGGGTCAGACCAAGGTCCATCAAGCCCAGTATTCTGTTTCCAACAGTGGCCAATCTAGGTCATATGTACCTAGCAGTTTCCCCAAGGGACACAGGTTCCACAATGCTTGTATTGGTTCAAGCATTGATATCCTGGGTCCCTTCTTAATAATGGTTTATGGACCTTTCCTCAAGGAACTTGTCCAAACCTTTTTTAAACCCAGCTACACTAACAGCCTTTACTACATCCTCCGGTAACAAATTCCAGAGTTTGATTACACGTTGAGTGAAAAAATATTTTCTTTTATTAGTCTTAAATAAAATGTAACAGCTAATATGTGATAGACAGGCTGCATAGAGGGCACAGTGTGGTGCACAGTGAACAGAAGGGAGGGTGTACGGAGAGGTGATGAAGCTGTAGCCACTGCATAGTAAGGTTAGCAGAACACAAGAAAAGAAGAGGAATGGAACATGCTGGAATCAAACCCACAACCTATGGTGGCCCAATGCATGTCTCTAACCACTATCCCAAACAACCACAGCAACTGCAATGCTAATATGTACCACCAAATGGAATGTATGTATGGATAGTCATAGCACCGTGTGAGGTGGCAGACGGCTGGCACACAGACAACTGCCAGTGGTCCAAGATGGTCAGTGTGGTGATGATGCAGCAGCAGAGAAAAATGTCTGTCCAACATGTCACATCAAAGCCATCAGTTCGTCAACAGATGATGAGCAGGACAGATCATGTCCAGTAGATGCATGGTGTGCACATGTACACAGTATGTGCTGCATATGGAGGAACAAACACACAGGAGTCATGAAATGTCCACAAAGGCATACGTGCCTGGCAATACAGGACACACAAGCCAGGAAAAGCATACACAGCTAGATATCTGCTAGTCTACACACATATATATGTAATGGGTGTCAGAGACTGGCCATGATATCAAGCAAAACAGTGTACATGGCAACATAAACCTCATAATGTATATCAAACGGTGACAATGATTAACTAGACCCCGTCAGAGCAATGCAGGGAATGTGGCCTGACAAATGCTACATTGGGAATCAAACCCTGGTCACCAGGTACCCAGACCAGTGTGAGTACCATAGTGCCACAGCAAGACATAAACAGCTCTGCAGTGGATGATATATAGACAAGGAGGCAGGCGCATATCCAATCCGTCCCGCAGCCACTGCCAGTACCAGTGCCAATGAACACCAATGCCAGCTATGTCCAACACACACATCCCAGGTGGGGATGTAGAGGCACTAGCCTGGGCATGCATGTGCCCAAGTAGTAGAGATACCCACCCATAAGAAGCCACAATGCTCCAAGATAGACGACATCCAACTATACAGGCACATGGGAGCGATGAATGTGCCTGTGTTAAAATGGAATACCATTTTAACACATGGAATACCATTTTAACACCATCGCAACCCTAAACACTTCCACCTCATACTCAGACCCATGTCCAGCATTCTGGATAAAAGATCTGCGATCCGACCTTGCCCCTATCTTAACCAAAATGATAGGACTATCATTTAGCACAGGGTCCTTCCCAACCACGCTTAAACAGACCTCTGTTAGACCACTGCTAAAGAACACCAATCTAGACCCTCAAAAGGTCGAGTCCTACAGACCTATCTCCAGTATCCCGATGCTCGCTAAAATCGTAGAAAAAATAGTCTACAGGCAGCTACAAGATCATGTGGACACCAATGCACCTCTGGATCCATCGCAACATGGATTTAGAGAATCACACGGAGTAGAAACACTACTCACCACTCTATTCAACACTATAATCTCAGGCATTGACAACCCTCGTACAGGCTTCGCACTCATCTTTTTAGATATTGCCGCAGCCTTCGACTCAGTCTGCCACGAGATTCTCCTGATTCGGCTAAGAGAGAAAGGCATCACCGAAACAGCTCTGGAGTGGTGCAGGTCTTACCTGTCTGGAAGATGGCAACATGTAAGAGCAAATGGAACCACATCCGAACCATTCCTACAAAGCCAAGGAGTCCCTCAAGGATCCTCACTATCATCACTCATGTTTAACATCTATATACAACCCATTTGTAACATCATTAGATCATTCAATGTGTTGTATGATTTACGCAGATGATGTCTTAATGTACCTGCCAATATCCCTGGAATGCCCGGATCTCACCCCACTAACTAAGTGTTTCAACGCAATATCCGAATGGCTCCTCTCACAAAATCTGCGCATCCAACATAAGAAAACTGAGGTCCTGTTCATCTCTAGAAATCCTGAGTTTACACCACCTAACCACCTGGAAGTAGACAACGCCAAGCTGCAAGTAAAATCAGCCATACGGTATCTTGGAGTCACATTGGATCAAAACCTCAACATGAAGCAGCACATTGCAAAAACAGTAAGAGCGATCTACTTCAAGATCAGATCCCTTAGACACATACGCCCCCTACTCGAACCGAGCGACTTCCGCACCATTTATCAAGCTCTCATCATCCCTCATTTTGATTACTCAAACGCCATCCTACAAGGACTCCCTCAGGCAACCTTACATCCCTTACAACTCGCAATGAACAGTGCAGCGCGAATCCTCTTCGGAGCACCAAGGAGAGAGCATATCACACCCCTACTGATTCAACTGCACTGGCTCCCCATCCAAGCCAGGATTAGCTTCAAGACCTTAGTGATGACATTCAAGGCTATCAACGGACTATCCGCCTCCTCAATAAGTGACCTCATACAACCACTCATACCCAACAGGACAAGAAGAACCGCTGCAGCCAACATGCTAGCAATACCAAAGGCTATGACAAAATGCTCCATAACAACTTCAAATAGAGCCTTCAGCTTGAGCGCCCCAAGCCTCTGGAACTCCCTACCACCACACATCAGAGCTATCCCCAACTTGAGCCAGTTCAGGAAGGCCTTAAAACACCTCCTCTTCACTAAGTACCTAATAGACTCCTCCGAACCACAGCCAACATGTATGACTAACACACAATAACTCCATCCCACATGCATACAATTACTTATTTCAATGTTCCACACATGTAGATAGTTTTCCCTGGTTAGCCAAGTTGATGCTCCTGTTCTTTGTAATGACCTGACTCTTGTTTTTTGTCGGAAACTGTTAGTTCTATGTAAACCGCGCTGATCGCAAATAGTGCGGTATAGAAGAAATGTAAATAAATAAATAAATAAAATAAATACTTATGTGGCCAGCAGTGATACCATCTGTACACAGGAATGCAGCAGCACAATGTCCAACACACCACACACATGTTGTGCATGATAGAACACACACATTGGGCAATGACCTGAAAGGTCGACTGGCGACACAGTGATGTGAGTGAACCAGATGGCAGTGACATACGTTGTCTGCATCATCATGGGAATAGCACAAGAACACACAACTGACAGGGGGCACGGTCCAGGCAGGTGCACCAAGCTGCCCACACAACCAGAAGGCAATAAGGTCGGAACGGAGGATACCTAGATGTAATGCCATGCTGCCATAAGGTAATGTAAATCTGCAGTGCACAGGCAAATGCAGAAACATTAACAAACTGTCATGTCTCAATGCCCCAGCACCACCCCTCAACTGTGTAGACCATATGTGTGTGTATCAGTGGATCATACAGCAGTCTAGATGGCCAGTCAAAAGTCTGTGATGTGCCTGAGAATCAGCAGACGTCAGGTACGCATGTACAGAAACACCTTTAATGCCCAAATGGGAGCAAAAACATTTACACAAGGCCAAATGAGGACATGGAAACAGGTAGGAGATGCACATGTTGCCAAAGAACAAAGCCGAACCTCACAGACATAGAGGTAGCACCATGCAGAAGGCCTGCTGCAATGGGTGTAGTGGATACAGAAGCATCACATATATGCCAATGAACAGGGAATACACAACCTAAGGCAGAAAAAAGAGACACCCACCGCCCCACAGCTAAGGTAATGGTGCAATGTGAGTGGCACAATGCCATGTCACAAGGAGGTTCAGGCACACATGCATTGATTAGTAGGTAAATCAATGTACAGCGGCACATCTGTAGAGGAACCACACACAATAACATGTATATGGAGGTAGAAAGAAAGGACTGCAATGATGCACTAACCCACACAGAATCCACATAGGCACATGCACCATTGCAAAACTGGAATCAGGCAGATGCACTTGCACCGTGTACGTTGAATCATGACAGCGTGCTGCCCCATATGAACTGTAACACCCCCTGTGAGGGTCAAACAACAATCACAGATGGTGGCACGCATCACAGTGGTGTGGTGGCAAACAGTTTGTCATCTCCAAGTATAAAGTAGCCAGACATAGAAACAGGGCCTACAGAATGTCCCTCCTGTGGCACACACATGGCTGCATGCAACTGTTCACCCAAACATATGTGGATATACTGCACTGCAGGTCACACACATGGCCCACACACATCAACACATTGTCAGACAGATGTACAACATACAGCAAGTATGTGACATCCTGCTGTACATGTACGGACCAGTACACATTGTCCACAGTGAAAATGTCATCTGCAACCACTCGCTGAGCCCATCACTCAATCCCCCAGGGATCGTTGCATGGAGGTGCTCTGTCCACCAATGGTACTGTGATGGGTACGCCAGTTGCAGTGTAGTCGATGTGCTGTGTGTGTTCGCTGCGCCCTGTGATAGAAGAAGGAGAAACAGGACTCGGTATTCTGTACACAAGATAAGGTCACAATGCAGAGAGAGAAACCACAATATGTACATAATGAGACCTCAGACATGCAAACAGGACACGATCACAACACAGAGCACAGTGCGTGTTGCCCACAGCTGGAGATGGCACGGCCGACCAGGTTGCCATCTCGACATGGCCATGTCTATGGCCATGTAACACAGGCTGCCCAGTGGGCCACAGCATGTCCAGCAGTGTTGGTGCACACAGATCCCACAGAGGTCCACGACAAAACAAACAGCCCAAAAGAAACATGTGAAGTGTGATGTGAGTCACAGCAGAGCAAACATGCAATGTACCGTCTGTGTGCAGCAGGTGTCTGATAGGGACTGTCTGAGGTAGGCAAAGGCCACAAGAGGTCACAGTAAAAGCAGAGAATGTCACTGAAATACATGGAATCACCATGTCCACATATCGAGCCGTCAATGCCACATGTCCAAGGTCTGGTGAGATGCGTGAAATGGAACCATTGATGCATAGTGGACTGACAGCAAACAGGAGACAGGTCAGTCAAAAACATAGAAGACATGCATAAATACGTGCGCACAATGTACACAAGGGCACCAGCACAGGGTTAGAGATAGAGTAGTGAGTACCACTGCACAAGTGTCCAGGCACATCCCATCACCAGAAAATGCTCAAGGGCAGCAGAGTGTGCCATCACATAGACACTTCCCAAAAACACAGAAACACACACACAGTGAGACAGAGAGAGCACGCCGCCAGTAGCATACGGCCCCTGTGAGCATAAGCTGAGACCAGTGGAGGCAAGCATCATAGTCCATGCAAGGAGACACTGATGTTGTATAATGGCACAATGCTAGGGAAGGGTGTATGTGCCAACCGCCACCAACACACTCTGCACCTGCAGACACACACAGCTCCATCACAGTTGCCACAAATACAGTTTTGAAAACGCAGAACGTGACATGAACTAATGGCCATATGGTTGCCAAATGGAACATGTGGGGTAGGGAGGCACAGGCCAAAGAGGTGCACAACAACATATGTGCAGTGGACTGAGAACTACAGAAATGTGCTATGCCGCAGTGCCCCCACAGTACAGGTACCACTATGTCCATCCAATACAGTCACCTGCAGGTTGAATGACGTACACACAGGTACCACTGCACTGCAGTGACGGCCAGGAACATAGGCTACTCCTGGGGATGCAAAGACAGAAGGGAAACATACATATGTCCAGAGAGAGCCCAGAAACAGACACGACAGCATGTAGACAAATATGCATATCACCACATATGCAGGACTTACATGAGAACAGCTCCTCGATCAGATATGGCCTGACTGCCGTCCCCGCACATGTGTCCCCACTGCCACATACAGGAGGGCACAGCGGATCGTCCTCCAGATCCTCATTAATGTAGACCCAGATATTGTGCCTGAGTGCAATGTTGTGTAGGATGCAACAGGCCAGAATGATCTGTGCCACAGTCATGGGTTTGTATTGTAAGGCCCCATCAGTCCTATCCAGACACCTGAAGCGACTCTTCAGAATGCCAAAGGTGCGATCAATGACTGAGCGGCTGGAGGCATTGTACCTCCTCTCTGCACATGTCCGTGGAAGATGCACAGGGGTCAGCAACCAGGCACGACAGCCATATCCCACATCACCTGCAGACAGAAATGTGATAAGGTCAATCATCAGCTGGTGGGCACACAAATGCTCATAAGTATCTATGTGTGAAAGGTCAACAGATATATGACGACACACACAGATGATGTCACATAATAGCACATGGCAGCTGTGCGCTAGCGTTTGGGGGTGTGAGATACAGGACACCGGGGAGGGGCAATGAGGGCAGCACACATCAACTGTAACCAGACCAATCACATCACCAACCACCGGTAGCCAAAAGCCACGAGTGGCATCCCTGAACGCAGCAGGCGGACACATGGCATTGCACCAGGAATGGGACAGAGATAAGCATACATGCAAGAGTGTGACGGCCATGGCACAGTGCACACACACATGCTGTCACAGTAACATATACAGTAGGGGTGTAGCCAAGATGGCTGAAACTATACACCAATGCTGCCCAATACAGGGCAGACATGTGGGATGCAATGTGGCATCACAATGCCAGCCATGTGATGGTACAGATGAGATCAACAGAAATTGGCCCCCCCAACACACTGTACAGCAGGAAAATGAATATGTGATCCAACCTAGCCCCCCCCCCTCCCCCCGGTAGCACACACACACACTTTGCAGACAGAGTCAACTAGGAATACACAACCAAGACAGACACATGTACATTTGTGTATGTGTGTGAGCCAAGGCCGTGCACTGTAGGTGTTGGCAACCAATCTGTGTCACACACCACCATGGAGGAACACACCAAAAGACATGTGCAATACAGCAGCGGAACCTGGAAACAGTGTTACCCGCATGTGTGCCAGGACACACAGATGAGCAATGATGCACATATGGCAGACATAGTTAAGTGTAGAAACACACAAACATATGTGTCCATGTCCCCAGTGACAGTGACATGGCGTGCTGGAGGACACCGCCCCACACAATGTCAGCGCTGCACAACCACAATGCAGGGAGAGACATGCAGGGGTCATAGTTGGCAATGGGACCACGTATAACAGACAGTGGATGGGCAGTGATATGCCACTGCATGACAGACTGTGTCCATAATGTGTTCTGAAAAGATGTCTGAGATGCAGCACGACAGGTCATGTGTGTCGCAGGGGATATGCAGTCAGAAGGCCCGAATGGAACACCGAAGGTGACCCTGTCCTACCTGTGAGAGGTGCAGTGCCCCCAGGACACAGGGACAACATGTGCTTGTTAGAGATGGTTAATACCCACCAAGCAGGACATAGTCCCCATATTGTCCGGCCTCAAATTGTCTGAATAGTGCCGAGTGGTGCAGGATATGGGAATCATGGGTGGACCCTGGGAACCAGGGAGCCACATTCAGAATACACATAGTTGCATCACAAACAACCTGAACATTCAGGGAATGGTAGTGTTTGCGGTTACGGAACGCCACCTCCCTGTCTCTTGGCGGGACCAGAGCAACATGTGTGCAATTAATAGCTCCCATCATGTGTGGTATCCCTGCAATCCACTGGAATGCCTGGCCCATGGCCCCCTACTGTTGACCACTGTTAGGAATCGTAATTCCTAACCTGGCTGACCATGGCTCGCAGTACCTGATGGAGACAGTGTGAGAAGGTGGGCCTGCTCATCCCACCCACTGTGGCCACCGAGGATTGGAAACAGCCAGAGGCAAAGAAACATAGGGTAGTCAGGAGCTTGGCCAATCCCGGTATGGCATGTGACCGGACAGTCCATGGCTCGAGGTCAGGTTTTAGATCCTCATAGAGCTCCCTAATAACACACGTGCTCAGACGGTAGAGGGAGAAGACCTGGTCCTCACGCATGTCCTGGAGCATGGCCATGGGCTTGTAGAGGCGAGGCAGGCGAGGGCGTGCCTCCCCATGCCTACGGTGCTGTGCTGGACATACCTTGGACTGTGGAGCCTCCACAGCTGCAGGTCTGTGTTGCAGAGGGACTGCACCCATGCCCAGTGCCACAGCCCTAAGGACACCATCTCCCTCATCAGGCAACCGCAGCTCCTCGAAGTCAATCAATGCCACCACTGCACAACCCGCATGGTCGGTGTGAGCCATCATGGACAGCAGCCTGAGTGATGCAGGGAGCTAAATACGGCCTGAGGTGTGGCAACTAATCAGAACAAACATAACACAGCTGCAGATGCAGCAATGCACATCAGCAACAGTGTTGCAAACTGCACAGTGCGTACAGAAGCAGAACGCCATAGCGTGCACAGCAGTGCACGCACCACATCACACAGGTGCACCTCACGATTGGGTCTGAAGAGCGCGTGTAGGAGGGGGAGGGGCACGTGGTGTGCCCCCACATGCGTAGAGATTGCATGTAGAGATTGTGTAACGTGTGCTTGCACAATGTATGCGTAGATGAAATGCGTGGGGTACCTACGCGCGGCAGAGAGCACCATAGCTACGGCCTAGCACACAGAGCAAAACTACATACCAGAAACAGCAGATGTGTGGCACCAAATACAGAAGAGGACACAGCACCTGTGGATGTAGGGGCAGACAACAATGAGGAGGTCCGAACGTACAGAACGTTATGCGCACAGGTGCGTAATGGCATAGCACATATAGGAATGCACATTATGCACAACATGCACATTGAGTGCATGTATGGCGTAGAGCAACGAGTGAATGGGGGGGCAGGGCCCATACTGCATGCTGTGACACATGCGAGAGCCGGGTCCCCGTACACCGATGGAGCATGTGATGTATGCCACCCCTTGTAGGTGGCACAGAGGTAACACATGGCTGCACATGAAACTCACCCTGGGTAACAGATAACACGTGCTGCACATGCATAGGAACACATGTTGCGCAGTCTGAATGCCTGATGGACCACACCCTGTGTATGTAAAGGGGCACACCAGGTCAGCAATGGCAAGGGTGATACATGATGGCACAGCATGCAGCAGGTGAGATGGCCATGGGTACCATGACCAGCCAGCAGTCAGCAGTGTCCCCCGCCAAGGAGGAGCCCGAGGGGGGCAAGGCAGGTTCATCCAGCCACAGCCAGACGGCATGGGAACAGTACAGAGGTGTGGCAGGTGGCAAGCACCACCGCAGGCCAGTGCCTGATGATGCCAGGAGGAGGACAGCCCACTACACCCAGGAGGAGAATGACCTCCTCCTAGAAGCCATCCTGGAGGGGTACGAGGTGCTATTTGGGCGGCTCAGCAGCACCACCACCATTGTCCAATGCAATATCACATGGGAAGAGGTCACAACAGCAGTGGCTATGGCAGGGGGCCCCAGCCATGACACCGAGAGCATAAGGAAGCGATACCGGGACATCAAGTGCTCAGTCCAGGCACATGCCAGTGCAGAGAGGCACCACGCCCATGTGACAGGAGGGGGTGCACCACATCAAGCTGCACTGTCACCGCTGGAGCAGCAGCTGGCTGATAGACTGGGGCCCATCTACCTCCACGTCCTGCCACCCGAGCTGGACACAGCGTACCCATGTGCAGGTTGGACAGAGGAATGTGTTCTAGGAAGAGCCAACACGCGGGGGTTGGGAGAAGGCTGGGGACAGGTCAGAGCTATAGGACCTAGCACGGACAGGGTACTAAGGGGAACAATATGTCAAACAGTGACAGGAGAAGCAAAGAGGCCATGGGTGATGGGGACAGGGAAGGCTCACATGGCACATCAGGGACAGCTCACCGTGGATCTGTGACAGCGATGCAGCAGCTGAGGATGGCTGACACATGCCGGACCCCACTGGAACCAAGGAGCCATGGGAGGGGGACGTGATGACGGTGTACATGGGTGAGGGTGGGTAGGCATTATGCTGCAGGTGCAGAGGGGAACAGGCAGGGACAGGGATCGGTGGCCACCAATGCAGATTGGAGACACAGTGGAGGGTTTGGGAGGGCAGCATAGGGCCTCGGAATGTAGAGTGTGGGGGAAACGGAGTCCCCCTGCATCCACATGCATGGTGGGTGGTGGTGGGATGGCAGAAATGTGCGATGGCAATCAATGGGGTGGGTGGCCCGAGGTGGGTAGGGTGGGTGGGCGAGGGGGATGCGGAGGCATCCCCAGATGCCTGACACGAGACAAGCCACCATGCAGGGGGTGGTATTAGTGGGGAGCCTGGAGTGGCCAGGGCATACCCGTGTGGCAAACACACATCCATGCACCTGCACTGCACAGCCACCCAATGTCAAATGGCAGTTGCGGCACCAGGGCTCCATGCCGCCCAGGGGCATTCAGCCCAGTGCATGGATCCCTGCCACCACAGGGCACACCTGTCCCAGGCAACAGTGGCCCACCAACCCCAGCAGTCCCACCCATTGACGCGGTCCGTACCCAGTTGCATGCACACACAGCAACCAGTGCGGCACCGCTGTCACCGGGGACACATACAACCGATGGTGCACCACATGTCCCTGCACCGGAACAGTCCCTGGCCACATGTGCACAGCCGAGGTCTACCCCGAATGTCCTATGCATCCCACGGCCCACACTGCCTGGCAGGCCACGATGGGACAGGTACATGTATGTGGCTGGCCAGGCATGGCACACCTGAGCTGTGTACCCTAACTCCCCACAGGTGAAATACATGCCATGGAGGTGGCGGTGGGGGTGGAGCCCCCAGGATCCGGACCGTGTCCCCCGTCCGAGGTGGAAACAGATGTGGAGGTGCCCGAGGAGGATGAGGCAGCACTGGAGGCAGAGGGGGAAGCAGCACACCACCTTTCAGATGACGGTGGGCTGGCTGTCAAGGCAGGTGATGACAATGTCACGGCGGAGGCTGAAGCTGGGGGCGTAGCTGGACCACCAGCCCTGGGTCCTGCACCACGGCCCGCACAAGCAGCCATCCACCAGGTCATCGGGGAGATGCGGTCCCACTCTGAAGCAGCGCATGTGGATGCAGAGGGTAAGTGTCCAACCTGTCTGGCCAGCTGTTGCATGCGTACAGGTGGAATGTGCAACCCATCTCTCATGGTTTATACCGTGTCTCACCCACAGGCATACAGATGGCATTGCGTGAGGTGGCGTTGGAACAGCATTGCCTGCAGCGTGAGGTGCAATGCCAACGGCTGGTGCTGGATGGCCTCTTCTGTGAGGTGCAGGCCCTGAATGTGATGGCTGAGTCGATGGCAGCCAGCATGGCCAGGATGGTGTCAGTGCACGAGGCCATGTTGGCGCACATGGGCCAGCCGGTGGTAGCAGTGCCAGCGGAAGCAGGAGCATCCGCCCCACGTGGTATGCAGGGACATGGCTGGCGTTGTAGAGGAGATGGGGGAAGGGTGTAGGTACGGGGGGGTGAGGTGTGCACAATAAATACTGTTTGCACTGGTGTACCCTGTGACCATGTGTCCATTCTTTCAGCTGACTGCCCCATGTTCCCTCTGTCACACATGTGGTCGCCCTGGACACATGCCCCTTGCCCTTCCCTGCTCAGGGTGCCCCCTCCCCTAACCATCCCTGCTGGATATGACCTGGGTCGCCCTTGCCACCCCCTTCACCCCCTGCCACCCCCACACCCATATCCTTCCCCTGGAATGGCCATTCCTGCCACCCCCACCCTGCCCTGTGCCCATCCTCCTCTGGTCTGCTCCCCTGGGACATAGTCCTGTCCTGCCCATCCCACCCTCCCCTGCCGTATCAGTGCTACAACCCACACACAGGTCCCCGCCCTGGATACTATGTGTCCCACTCATGTGTATTCACATCCCCTGCAAATGGCAACCTAACTGGGCCACAGTAGAGCCCACACCCCCTGGCACCCCTGCACCCCCCACCCTCCCCTTCGCCACCACCCCTGCCATATCCATCACCCCTGGGTTCACCATGGCCCATTCTGTCACCGTAGATACCCCCACCAGGCAGGGCATCTGTGGCAGTGCCGTCCCTGACAGTCCGATCTGCAC
The DNA here is from genome assembly GCA_033557465.1 of Ichthyophis bannanicus. Classification (NCBI taxonomy): domain Eukaryota; kingdom Metazoa; phylum Chordata; class Amphibia; order Gymnophiona; family Ichthyophiidae; genus Ichthyophis; species Ichthyophis bannanicus. The sequence goes on from CM066036.1 coordinate 462,184,376, forward strand.
CACGCCCATATTAGGTATTGCTATATAAACCTTACGCAAGTCTAGACACTCCTCTGCCCTGATAATAGGTGACTATGGTAGCCGTGTTATAACAGTGGGTATGCACTATTCTGGGTGGACAACAGTCCACCAGGTGCTGGATGTAACGGAGGGCATACAGATGGACACAGGGTGACTCTAGGTTCCACTGCAAGGAACACTTGCCACATACAGATAATAATAGGGATCTGCAGCAAAGCCCATCTCTAGCACCACAGGTACTGCAGACCTGATGCTGTGTGCCCATCCTCACCCTCAGGGTGAACACAGAACCTGCGCAGTGGCATGGTCTGTAGCTGCTCTGTGCCAATATCACACACTGTCAGTTCTTAATACCAAGCTGAGGTGTTGGAGAGGTGCATTCTCCAGCTGGTGAACAGCTGTAGACTGCTGTTCTGCATGTGCATTGCATCATGGGTACTGGTGGTACCTATCCTGGCACACAAAGCAGACATTTTGTGCGGTGACCTGCAGTCTTTCTGTTTCCAGCCATTGGTGTACAAAGAACTATGGAGGTTAGTCTACTGGTTAGTACAGTAACTCCCTAGACAAGGATCATGGGTTCAATTCCACTTTGTTCTCAATTTTTTTTCTACCTGTCCTACTCAAATCATTTTCATGCCTATCATAGTCACATCTCTGCAGATCTGTGCTGCCAGCCCATTACATCCTCACCTCAGTTGCCAACCATCCGTCAGATCATCTATCTGACTCTGTCAGCTGTGTAGAGTCCTATCTTCTTGTGCAGGCTGCTACCCCATGTCCTGCACTGGTACCCTTTTCTGCATTACGGCTCTTCGTGCTTGCCTCGCCTGTGCCTGATCTGCATGGCACCACTACTCCTCTGTCCTCCTATCATTGCACATATCCTGCCACCTCTGCCACCACTGAGGGACACGTATTCCCATCCTCTGCCACCCACTGTCATTTCAGCACTTTACATTGCCAACACCCTGTGCATCGGTACAGCTGCCTCCAACATGTTTGTCCACTTTACCGGATGCCATATAGGTTGCCCGCAGATATGGCAGGTCCATCAGCTCCCACCTTTCCTTCCATCCATCACTTGTTCATTGCCTTTCCTTGGTGCTCTATCCTGTGTTAAGGTTACAGCTACTTTTATACCTTACAGTTCATGCTTGTCAACTTGACACCTTATAGCCATTAGGGCTCTTTACATTAGGGCAACTTACTGCCCTTAGGGCACCTTAACCTAAGGTGCCTTATAAGATGCCTTAACCTAAGGTGCCTTATTTATTTATTTATTTCAATTTTTTATATACCGCACTATTTATAATCAGCGCGGTTTACAGAGAACACAAAGACCAGAACAACAGGCTGTTCGGTATTACATATAACAGGAGTATAAACTTGGATAACATGGGAGAACTATATACATAGAATATAATCTCTTCATTCGATAACATGAAAGAACTATTTACATAAATTAGCAGTAGTGCTAGGGTCAGGAGGAGATTGTGGTTAAGTTTGTGGTGAGGCTAATATATTGCACTTTATGTAGGGTAGTATTTGATAAATAGGTTATATTTGAGGGCCTTTCTGAACTGGGCTAGGTTGGTTATGGCACGTATGTCAGGTGGTAGGGAGTTCCAGTATTTTGGGGCGCAAAACATGAAGGCTCTGTTTGCTGTTGATCGGCTGCATGTTGTTATGGCCTTTGGCATTATTAACGTGTTTAGCGCTATTTGTCTTCTGGATCTGGTTGGTGGTACAGTTTGTGTGAGATCAGTCAGTGAGTTGGCTGACAAACCATGGATGGCCTTGAATGTGAGAATCAAGGTTTTGAATATGAGCCTGCCTTGTATCGGGAGCCAGTGAAGCTGCTTGAGGATTGGTGTCACATGATCACTCCTGGACGCTTATAGGGCGCCTTAGGTTACGGCACCTTAACCCTGGAATTACCGAGATTTTTTGCACACACTGAATACCGTTGGGGTCATAAATGACCCCACGACGAATTTTAATTGTTAACCATGAAAATTTTAAACTAAACAGACAAAATATTATTCCAAATTAAATATTTATTATATGAAGGTTAAATGTTTTGAAATTTAATGCTTTATCATAAAATTACATGAAGAAGAGTTGCCATGAAAGCAGTTTTTGCATGCACTAGATGAACACAGTAAAGTACTACAGTCATTTGCATGAGACACAGATAATTTCTGAATGTTCTTTGCAAACATTGTGCTTGCAGGAGGTGCAAACTATGTTGCTTTTCTTGTCTTTTTCTCTGGAACAGCAGTGACACCTTGCCCTTTTCTTTGGGATCCCGACATTGCAAACAGCATCAGTGGCTTCTTCAATGCTGGAAGAAGTCTCGCTGCAATTATTCTGAAGCAGCTGCTTTCCTAATTCCAAGAGGAATAGACGACGTCTGTGCTTTGACTTGGACTGCCATTCTGGATTTAGTGACATCCAAACAATGAAGGCGTTCAAAACACTGATGTCCAACATGTTGTAGAAGATTGTCACTGGCCAGCGTCTTGTCATTCGTTTTGTGGTATACGTGCGCAACATTTGATCTGCCGTATCTACTCCACCTTTACTAGAATTATAGTCCAAGTTCATGCGTGGTTTTTTGTCTGGACGTGTGTTATCTACTTCTTCTTGATCATGCAAACTGCTCAGAAGAACAACCACTTTTCCTTTCTTCGGGCAATAGGAAACCAGAGTGGCGTCATTGCGAAAGGCAAACAGTGAAGTGAATACCTCTCGGCCCTTTGCTGTTACAAATTCTGGAGGTAATTCTTTTCTGTTCTTTTGAATTGTCCCCAAAAGTGTCATTTGTTTTTCTAGCAATTTCCGTGACAGGGATAAACTGCAGAAGAAATTGTCAACAGTAACACTTCTGCCAGATCACGTCAATCCTTCAGTGAGTTGCAGCACAACCCTTTCACCCTGATTCTGCTCCCTGTTTTGTCCGAGTTCCCTTCCTGCATATACTTGAAGACGCAGAACATATGACATTGCACCGTCACACAACATCCATAGCTTTATGCCATATTTCCCAGGTTTGCTGGGAATATATTGTCTGAACGGAACACGGCCACGAAATGTAAGCAGTTGCTCATCTACGGTAACATTTTCACCAGAAACAAAGGCGTCACTTAGAGTTGCTTCCCAGGTATCAAAAATGTGTCTGATTGGAGCAAGCTTATCCACGCCTCATTGTTCACGTCTGTTGGTTGCATCATCAAATGTGAGAGTACAAGAAATTTGCTGAAAACAGTTACAGGCCATATTTTTGCCGAAAACAGAATGACCATCTTCAAGGTTCCACAACTGAACTATGGATTCATTTCGTGACTTGTACAAGCCTGAGAGGATCAGAAGTCCAAAAAAACGTTGAAATTCTCCATCTGTCAAATCTTTCCAGGTGTCGTAATAAATGTGTCTTCCTTGTTTGCTCGTCCACATCATGATTTCATTCAATAAGTTCTTCCTCATGAACAAGTGGAATGCTGCAAGAGGGCCATCAACATTTCGTACAGCATACCTTGTAGGACCTTGTTGTATGGGTATGACATTAGCTCTGGCATATCTTCCAGCAGCTTGCTTTATAGGTTTCCTGTTCCATGATGTGGCATCCTTAGATACATAGACTTCAATGGCAACATTTGTGTTTATAGTTGATGACCTCTTAGCTCCTCTACGACCACAACTAAGATTCCTCACAGATGATACTGACACTGAGGACGCCTGCCTTCTTCCCCGTCCAGCATAGCCTCGACCTTTGCTTCGACCTGTAACTTGACTCTTTGCTGCAGGCGATGTTACCGGCTCAACATCAGTCTCACATTCACTTGGCGACCAACTACTGTCGTCATCTGAATAATGACTGTCATCATCAGATTTATCGCCCGAACTTGGCTGATATGCTTCTTCGCTTGCTGAATATGCTGCATCATCAGACGACTCAGAGCCGTCACTGTCAGCATCTCGTTGCAATATTTCTCTTACTTGGGCAGCTGAATACTTTCGTTTTGACATCATAAACAATAACCTAAAATAAATAAACAAAGATAAAGTTGAATAAAACGCAAAGCAGTTTTACTATAGGTGTACAATAATCGTGATGAATGAGCTGAAAGCCTTTAGATTTCATCAGAAATAATGAGAGAACGTATGATATCAATTACAGAAAATGTGTAATTTTCATAAAATAAGAGTACAAAAAATAAATGATACATAATTAATGATAGATACCTTTGTCAGATCAAAAAATTCACAAAACTGCAAATTGTATCGCAATCCAAACCAGACGTAAGCAACTGGGGTCAAAAATGACCCCACTGGTACTCTGTGCTGCAATTCACCATTAGCGTCACCTAGCGGATGAAAATTATTTCTCTCATGGTGCAATATAAAGAGAATGTTGACATGTGAAAAGTCATAAAAAGATTGCATTCTTGAACAACTAGTTTCCGAGATACACGTTGTGAAACTTGCAATGGGGTCACTTTTGACCCCATCAGTACTCCCAGGGTTAAAGCCTTTAGGGCGCCCTAAATTAAGGCACCTTAACCTAAGGGGTCTTAAGTTAGGGTGCCTTAAAGCCCTTAGGGTGCCTTGTCAGCCTTAACGTGTCCTGTTTGTCAGCTTTACATGTACTGTCCCGTTAACGTGCATTAAGCTTCAAGGCGCCCTTTACCGCACATTAACAGGACATTGCTACCTTTACGCCGGAATGCCCCCTGCCCACCCACTGCCTTATATGGCGTCGGTAACGTTACCGCTGCACTTAATGCTGGTAACATTACCGCGCCTTAGTAAACATACCCCAATGACATGTTATTATGCATTAGCACATAGAATGAAACCTGCAGTAAATAAACCACATTAATGAGAGTTATCACTTTGTAATGCAGTAGCAATTTTTAGAAAATCTAACCCTTAAGGTAAGGCCAATTTTTAGCAAGTGGCAGATCATATACCTTAAAATTGAGATGAAACTTATTTTAAATTATGCAGGTTTTCAGAGCCATGAAACATTTTCGTGCAACTGATAAAAATCTACATATAACTTTGAAATGACTTCTTATCCATTTAAAGCTATACCTGGTATTAATGCATCAACACTTGGGGTTATGTTTACTAAACTGTGGTAAAGGAGCAAATGTGCTGTTAGCACATGCTAACGGAGCACTTGCACCCTTAGCGCGTCCAAAAAGCCACTTTAGTGCACGCTAACGGAACTGGCAGCGTAAAGCACCATGTGGGCAGAGAGAAGGCGTCCACGGGGCAGAGAGTGGGAGTCAATGGGTGGGGAGTGGGCACTATGAAAGTATGAAAGGGCACTAAGTTGATGGTACAAATGGGGCAAAGGAGGGTGCATGTGGATCATGCAATGGAGGCCACTGGTGCACAAGGCAGACCAGGCAGTTGCCTAGGTGGCACGTAAGAACATAAGACTTGAAAATATGCCAGACTTTGTCAGACCAATGTCCATCAGGCCCAGAATCCTGTGTCCAACAGTGGCCAATCTAGGTCACAGGTACCTAGCAGTTTCCACAAAAGACACAGTGAGTGTATTGGGCAAGCAGGGGATATTCTGGGCCCCTCATTAGAAATGGTTTATGGTCCGTTCCCCAGCAACCTGCCCAAACATTTCTGAGAACCAGCTACACTAACAGCCTTTACGACACCCTCCGGAAATGAATTCCAGAGTCTGAATACACTTTGACTGAGAAGCCATTCACTCCCATAGTCTTCAATGGCTTACACTGTAGTCACATTGCATGTCCCCTAGTCCTATTACCCAATCCACTCCAGGCAATATTATATAGACCTCTAACATAACACCCCTCAGCTGTCTCTTCCACAGGTTGAAGAGACATAACATTGGCAGACGGTGATGGGATCCCTACAGAGACAGATTGTTGTGGGGGAGATGTGTGGTCGTCCATGTATGCCTCTGCCCCCCCCCCCCATCCGGACCTTGTGCCCTAGGCACCCGCCAATCCACATGTTGGATGGGCTGGGATTGCACACCACCAATGCAGACAGCACACGGGCATGTCCGCATGGTATGGAGTGTTGGCAGAGGGGGCAGCGGCACATGCCTGCAGCAGACCAAAGCCATGCCCTGGTCCTGTACACAATGCACAATGCAACATGTGCCAAGATCTGTCTGATGCGAAGTATGTCAGCCCCAGGGAGTGTTGCAGCCATATGGCAGCATTCTGGCTTCATGCACACAGATGGTGTGTATGTGAGTGGAGGGTCACAGGTTTGGGTCTGGGCTGTGGATTATGTATTGCATGTCCCTGTGGCTAAACCTTAGCCTACAGTGTAGGTACTCAAAAAAACTAAAATGTCGTTCTAATACAATTCAATGATGGATCCAAAACATTCATGAGATCTCAGTAAAAAATAACACTGCTGGCTTAAGGTTCACACCGTGTAGCCGCAAACGTGTTGTGTTACATCAATGACCTCTACAACACGTTTGCGGCTACATGGTGTGAACCTTAAGCCAGCAGTGTTATTTTTTACTGAGACCTCATGAATGTTTTGGATCCATCATTGAATTGTATTAGAACGACATTTTAGTTTTTTTGAGTGTGTTTGTCGTCTAGTGACCATTTAGCAATTTTACAGTGTAGGTACAGCACCAACATGTGCAACCCCCAATGAATCGGCCAGCAAGGGCACAAACACTCATCGGCTCCACTATCCTCAGCTAGATGGAAAGTCAGGCCAACAGCACCGGCACACTGAGTGGGCATTAACATCAGAGCACGCTACTAGCTCTTGCACAAAGAGCACACATTAACAATGCTTGAGCTGATATCGGGCCCAAGGTGGCAGGCAGGAAAGCCAACCATCCCTATTTTTGCACAGCATGTCATTATGAGTGTGTATGTGTGTGTGTGTGTGTGTGTCTATCAATTTAATCATGGCTTTCTACAACTCACTGAGCCTCGCAGTGTCTAAGCTGTTTCCAGTGTTAGTCTGCAAATGTGCATGATGAGAGCAAAGTATTGTGAGTATGGCCTGAAACAGGGCAGATTGGCCAGGATGGGTCTACATCAGAGGTAAGGTCAATGGCTGAGACACTCTGGTGCCTGTCTGCCATGTGAATGGCCTGGGTGCCTACAGCATGTCCTGCTGAGAGGGCACACACACCTTGACCGAGCAGTGACCATGGCATTGCTATGTATCCACATAGTGCTATAGAGTGTCTGCTTCTAGTGTTGTGGGTGTACCTCCTGTCCTGAGGGCCTGATCACTGAACCTACTGCTGGGTGTCCATGTTTTATATCCCAAACCTAGGTGCACATGGTTACTATGTGTACTAACCAGCGGACTGTCTGCAGTTGGTATGTGCATGGCTGGAAAACCCAGTGATGGGCAGCAGGTGCAGTCTGAGTGTGATTGTTAGATGTAGGTAGCTTGGGAAAGAGATGTTCTAACCCTACTCCCTGTGGTAATGGTAGGCCCAGCAGGCCTCTGGTGACAATCCCCTTCAAGCCTAGATGCCCCCACTCTAGGTGGCATCAGCTGTTTAATACTGGGTATTAACATGCACTGTTCTAGGAGGGTCACTCTCCAGTAGGGGCAGGAATAGGGCCAGATGTGACTGGTGCAGCAAGTTGATTAGCTAAACACACTGCAGACAATAGCTGCCACACACCGGCAGTGATGGGGATCTGCAGTACAAGTGACAGAAACCATCTCTAGCACTGCAAGTCCTGGGGACCAGGTGCTGGGCGGCCATCCTCACCCTCAGGGTGACCGCTGAAACTGCGCAGTAGCATGGTTTGTAGCTGTTATGTGATTGCAGTACACAATGTCAGTGCATTGTACTGTGCTAATGTGATATATCTGTTCATTCTCTGTTTGGTGATCAGCTGCAGACTGCTGTTCTGTGTGTGCAGTACATCATGGGTACTGAAGGGGTTAATCTATATGAGCACACACAGCAGACAGTTTAGGCAGAGGCCTGCAGGCTCTTCAACTCCAGACATTGCAGCATCTAGAGGTGTAGCATACGGGTTGGTGCAATGTCCCCATAGGCAGGGGACAGGGGTCTGATTCCTATTTGTGCTGTTTGTGACTGTGTGCTTTTCAGATCATTTTCATGCCTATAATAGTCAGGGCTCTCCTGTTCATGATCTGCATGTCACCACTCCTATTTTGTCCTCCTGTCTCTGCAAACATTCTGCCGCTTCTGGTTCACCTGGAGGACACACTGACAGTGCACCATTTTACATTGGCACCTTCCTGTGCATCTGCATAGCTGCATCCCACATGCTTGTTCACTTTACTGGCTGCTACGTTTGGTGCCCACCAATATGGCAGGTCCATCAGCTCCCACCTGTCCTTCCTTCGATCACTTTTACATTAATTTTCCTTGGTGCTCTATCCAGTGTTAGGGTTACAGCCATTTTCATGTCTTAAGTTGCATGCTTGTCACCTTAATGTGCACTGTCCCGTTAACGTGCTTTAAAGGGTCAAGGCGCCCTGTTAACATGTGTTAAACTGTCCATTGTTCCCTTTAAGCTGGAAAGCCCACTGCCTTTTTTGGATTTGTGCCCCATATCACCGCCATTACCGCCTTTTACCTTACCGTTCTTTAGTAAACATACCCCTTGGACTTTCAAATTATATGGAGAACAGCTAAATTTCACAGCTCTCCATAATGTAAAATGTTTTCCTCCATCATTAGTCCACGCCCAAATCCTACCCCAAACAAAACATTTTGATTTTAGTCATATGAAGTAGGATTTAGAAGGGACATCTAGGAAGAATCTGGGACTTCCAGAGCACAATGTCCAAAAATGCAGAGGGGAAGCAGCAGTGAAGCATATATAAGGTGACATTTTTCTTACCAGTTAATGCCCTTTCCTTGAGTCATGCTAGACCAGTCCAGACAAGTGGGTTGTGTTCCCCTACTAGCATATTGGTGGAGACAAAGAGCCAATGAAAAGCCCAGGTTTCAATAACATCACTCCCATGCATCTAGTCATCTCAGTCACTAGAGATCCCTTCCGTAGTCATCCCAAAGCATATGGGAGAAACATGGCAAGTCTCACACAACCTCAATCGTGGGCAACAAGGAGTAAGCAACACTAGAGAACTATGTACAGGAAAGCATAAACAGAAAGCTGCCCGTAGAAGATGAACCTGCAGAGCCAAGTATAAAAATCATAGCGGACCCAAGGGAACTGTGGCAGAAAATAAAGCAAATACAGTTTCAGGAGCAGGCCCTGGACTGGTGTAGCAGGACTCACGAAAAGGACATTAACTACTAAGTAAAATGTCACCTTCCATATTGTCCTGCAAGACCAGGTAAGACAAAAGGGATGTACCAAAGCTACATTTCCATTGGGCAGGAAGAAGACACAGCAGCTTGCAAAACCCCAGAGTTAAAGGTCAGGTCTGTCCATGCATGGATATCCAAACAGTAATGCTTGACAAAAGTGGAAAGTGATGCCCACATTGTTGCCCAACAAGTCTGCAGAGACTACTTAGCTCTGCTCTGCCCAGGAGGATGCATGTGCTTGGGTAGAATGGGCACGCAAACCCTCTGGACCTGGCTGGTTCCGCAACAGATACGCCAAGGCAATGGCCTCCTTAGTCTAGCACCCTAAAGCCGACTTGTGCACCGCATCACCCTTGCGTGGGCCAGCAAACAGCACAAAATGATAGCTGGACTTATGAAGGGAATTTGTAACCTCCATATACTGGAGAAGCACCCTCCAGACATCTACAAGGCGAAGATCCTTATCCTTCCCTCGACACTGCTCATTAGAGAAAGAAGGCTTGCAGACCACCTGGTTCTCATGAAGGGGAGAAATCACTTCAGGCACATAGAAAAGCACAGGTCAAAAGGAAACAGCCTCCTTAGAAGAAACAGATAAGGACCTCAGCAAGACAGAGCCTATAGCTTGGAAATCCACCTTGCGGTACAAATCACAACGGAGACCATTTTGACAGTCAAATCCTTGAAAAGTAACACATTTAAATGACTCAAAAGGTGCTGCCATCAGGGCTCTGAGCACCAGACACAGATTCCAGGAAGGGATCATAGACTGGAGGGGAGGACTCAGATGTCAATGTTCCTGGAGAAAGCATGAGATGTCTGGGTGCAAGGCTAGTGCCTTACCAGCCACTGGAACTTCGAAACAGGCTAAAGCTTCCACTTGAATCTTCAGGGAGGTAAAGGAAGGGCCATTCTCCAGAATGTCCTGTAAAAAGGCCAACAAAGGGGGTACCTTGACCGCCTCAGGAGCCAACTGCTGAGAATCCCACCATCGCTCAAAGAGACACCAGATCCGCATGTACGTGTGCTAGCTTGGTAAACCTCCTCTGGGCTACAAGCAGAGTAGAGAACATTGCTGGAGAGTAGCCCTTATGCAGTAGACATCTCCTTCCATGAGTCAAGCAATAAGCGAGAAGTGAACCATGTCCAGCAGGTTGATCAATCCCTGCCACAATAAACCCCGAGACGGAGGTAACTGAAAAGAAGGCGCCTGCAGGAACCATGCTCTCCTTGGTCAATATGTTGCCACCGGAACAATCTTGCTTGGGTGGCATTTTATACACTGAAACACATGCCCCACCAGGGGCCATGGGGAAAACACATACAGCAGGTGCTGACTTGGCCAAGGCTGGGTCAGTGGTTCGACATCCTCAGGCCCTGTCTCTGTGCAGCAATTGAAGAAGCAGCAAACGTTAACATTGGCAGGTCGCCATCAGATCCATTTTGGGGTGAGCCCTAATGCTACAGAATCAACTCACACTCTCCAAAATCCAGAGAGTGCCAGCTAAGGAAATCTGCTTCCATATTGTCCACCTTGGCAATGTGCTGAGCCGACTAGGTTAGCAGGTTCTTCTCCACCTAGGCACACAGGAGAGCTATCTCCAGAGCTACTCTGGCACTCCTTATGCTGCCTTGCCAATTGACATAAACATAGAATCTTGATGGCAGAAAAAGACCACATGACCTATCTAGTCTGCCCTTACATATCAACTACATTAATCCCCTTTTTTTCCTTTAGAGATCTTCTGTGTTGGTCCCATGCTTTTTTGAATTCAGACTCTGTCTCGACTCTACTACCTCTACTGGAAGACGTTTCCACGCATCTACCACTTTTTCTGTAAAGACATATTTCTACATATTACTCCTGAGTCTATCCTCTTTCACCCTCATCCTATGTCCCCTCATAGCAGAGATTGCTTTAAATCGAAAGAGGCTCTCCTCTTGTACATTTATGTCACAGAGGTATTTAAACGTGTCTATCATATCTTCTCCATCCCGCCTTTCCTCTAATGTATACATATTAAGATCTTTAACTCTGTCCTCATATGCTTTATAACAAAGATCACTAACCATTTTAGTAGCCACCTTCTGCACTGACTCCATCCTGTTTTTATCCTTTTGAAGCTGTGGTCTCCAGAATTGCACACAATACTCTGAATGAGGTCTCACCAAAGACTTACTGTATACAGAGGCACTATCACCTCCTTCTTCCTGCTGGCCATTCCTCTCCCTAGGCACCCAAGCAGTCTTCTAGCTTTTACCATCACCTTTTCTACCTGTTTAGCCCCCTTATGATAATCAGAAAAAAACAACACCAGGTCCCGCTGTTCTTTCGTGGACAGAAATACTTTTCCCCATACACTATAAAGCTCCCTTCGATTTTTGCAGCCCAAATGCATGACCCTGCATTTTTTAGCATTATCTCACAGCTGCCAAATTCTTGACTATTCTTCAAACTTAGCTATATCCTTTCTCATGTTATCCACTCTTCCCTGGGTGTCTACTCTAATGCAGATTTTAGTACCATCCACAAAGAGACAAACCTTACCTGACAGCTCTTCTGCAATATCACTAACAAAGATGTCAAAAAGAATCGGACCAAGGACAGATCCCTGCAGCAAACCACTGAGAGTGAGCTGCAGGGATCTGTCCTTCTCCTCAGAGTGAGCTCCCTTTGGCACCTCTCACTGAACCAATTTTTAGCCCAGTTATTCACTTTAGGGTCCATCCCTAGAGTGCTCAGTTTCTTCATAAGTGGCCTGTGCAGAACGGTGTCAAAGGCTTTACTGAAATCTAAGTATACCACATCTAGGGCTCTCCCTCAGTCCAACTCCCTTGTCACCCTGTCAAAGAAATCAATCAGATTTGTCTGACAAGGCCTGCCTCTGGTAAACCTATGCTTCCTTAGATCCTGCAATCCATTGGACTCCAGAAACCTCATTATTCTCTCTTTTAGCAGTGTTTCCAATAATTTATTCACCACTGCCATGGTGTTGTCTGAAAACACTCAAACCACCCAGGACCGGAAACTCAGAAGAGCAAACCCGATGGCCCTTGCGTAGAGGTGGTTGATGGACCACACCACTTCCCTGGGCTGTATGGTCTTGGCAATGGGCTCCCCAGCTCGAGAGACTGGCATTCGTCATCAGGAGGATCCAGGAGAAAGCATCCAGTGGCATGCCCTTCCTCAGATGACAGGGCTGCTATCACCACCGCAGGCTGGACTTCACTATCATGGGAGCGGAAGCCTGCACTTGAACTCCTGAGAATTTGGGAATCACCGAGCTAGTAAGGACCACTGAAGCAAATGCATATGAGGACACATTTATGACACCATCTTTACAGTTGCTGCCATCAATCTGAGGAGTTAAAGATAATCCCAGATTCTAGAAGCCCACTGCACACTGAATAGCACCAGGCAATCCAACAGTCTTTGATTATCCTGATTGATCACCCAGCTGATGCTTTCCAAAAAGGACACCACTCAGGATGCCACCCGAGGCACCTCCAAAATGGAATTGGTCCAGATGAACCAGTCATCCAGATAGGGATGGACACAGATCCCTTGGCACCGCAGCTGTCACACCATGACTTTGGAGTACATCTTTGGGGTGGTAGATAGCCCAACAGAGAGGGTGCGAACTGATAGTGAGAGCCAAGCACCGCAAAACCCAGATACTTCACTGATCCACCCAAATCAGGATATGAAAATACATCTCAGCCACATCCAGAGAAACCAAGAACTCCCCTTGACATACTGTTTGATTCATGAAGCGCAAGGTTTTTGTCTGAAAGCACAGGACACGCAAGTGCTTGTTGACCCCCTTGAGGTCCAGAATGGGCTGAAAGGAACAGTCCTTCTTTTTTGGCACCACAAAATAGATGGAGTATCTGCCCTTGCCTTGCTCATCTGGCGCTACCGCATTTAGGCGCAGTAACTTGTCCAAGGTGGTCCACACAGCGACACTTTCGATTGCAGACCCACAAGGGGAGATGATGAAGGCATTCAGAATTGGCTTCTTGCATCCCAGTACATAGCCGAACTGAATGGTGTCTAGCACCCAGTGATCCTTAGAAATCCGGGCCCACTCCTGAAAGAAAAGACAAAGCCTGCTCCAACCGAAGGTATCAGGAAAAGAGCCCCCAAAACAATGTTTGATTCAGTTGGTTCGCGCAAACCTGTTCCTAAAATTTCCCAAATTCGCTGAACCGGCCCCTATAGGCCATTTCACACTGTGTGGCTAATTTGCATATCAGTCCAAACAGTATTTTGATGACAATATTTGGGGGCCAGGCATCGCCATTTTTGAAGATGGCAGACCACGAATGGGGGTTCGTAGGCGGCACTCCCACTCATTTCAAAAGGTACGGGGGGAGGGTTCAGGGACCACTAGGCTACTAGGACTATTTGTTTTTTAGTCAGGAGGGGAGTGGGGGCTTCAGGTGGTCTCTGGGCCATCAGGTCTATTTTCTTTTTAAGGGAGGTGGGGGGATTCCAGACCGCCAGGCCACCAGGGATTCACTATCTGGTGGGGCACCAGCTCCTGACAGTACTTTGATAGCATTGGGGGCTTTTCCCGATGCCGCGAACACCCCAGATGCCATCAAAATACTGTCAGGTGAGTAGGATTGGACCGTGAGCCACCGGGGGTTCACTATTTGTCAGGGCACCGGCCTCCAAAAGTATTTTGATGGCATCGGGGGCTTTTTCCGATGCCACGATCGCCCCCAATGCCATCAAAATACTGTCGGGTGGGAGAATTGGGGTGCTGCAACCCACTTGTACTGACCGTGTGTAAGATGATACAGAACCAGTTCATTAGATTTTTGACTCCTTCCACTGCCTCAAACCTCAATTGTGCAGCCCAGGAGGGTCCTCTTCTGGGGGGGAGTTAGTCTCTGGGCCTATGCGCTCCACAAAAGTAGTGAGAACAAGCTCGAAGACCAGAAACAAAGGGTAAGAAAGGGGGGTTTCTTCAGGTCGGTAACGACTAGAGTCCCAAGACCTCCAGTGATCCAGGCAGCGTGCACTCGGCTGATGAGGGGAGGAGGACGAGAGAAGGCACAAGCCCACTTCACAGTCCCCTTGGACCTGTCTTCCAGAAGGTAGTAAGTTTTGTCTTACCCAGGTCCTTCACCGGCTTCTCTAAATCGGCTCCAAAAGAAGCTTCCCCTTAAAAGCTAGGTGGGCCAATCAGACTTTGGAATATATATCCGCTGCCCAGTGCCGCAGCCAAATCCAAAGCTATGACAGCATCATCAGTGCACCATCCCTGGCCACCAAAGGTACGAGGTCATACATGGCATCAAAAAAGAAGGTCACAGCCAACTCCAAAAGAGAGATAGAAACATCCGATGGAAGAGACTGAATCCACTGGAGCAGAGCTTGAGATGTCAGGCCTGTGCATATCACAACTGAAGAATAGCAGCCACCACAGTGAACTGGTTCTTCAACATGAATCTACCTTTTGGTCCAGAGTATCCTTTAACGTCAATCCGCCTTCCACAGGAATGGTGGTCCGCCTAGTAACCACTATGACTTGTGTATTCTCCTTGGAAATATCAATCACACAACGCACTTTCTTTCCAGAAGAGCATGCATCTTCTTATATACCCTTAGCCCCTTAGGCGGGGAGTTGGGGTAATCCCACTCCAGTAGGAACAGGCCCTTGAACACCATGAGGAAGACAGTAGTGGATTTTCAAATCCTTTGCAGAAGCACATACCTCTTTGGTTCCTGCTCCTGACTGGAGCCTCTGCCAAGCTCAAAGTGGATAAGACCCTGGGATTAACACCTCCAGTTCCTACTTCTGTAACATAAGAATATAATAAATGCCATACTGGGTAGGACCAAAGTCCATCAAACACAGTATCCTGTTTCCAACAGTGGCCAACCCAAGTCACAAGTACCTGGCAGGTGCCTAAAAAGGTACACAGGTTCCACAATGTTTGTCCCGGTGCAAGCAATGGTTTTCCCAGGTCCTCTTTAATAATGTTTTGTGGACATTTCCTCCAGGAACTTGTCCAAACCTTTTTTAAGCCGTGCTACACTAACAGCCTTCACTGCATCCTACGGTAATGAATTCCAGAGTTTGATTACACGTTGAGTGAAAAAAAGATATCTTATTAGTCTTAAAAGAGTTGCATTGTAGCTTCATTCCATGTCCTCTAGTCTTTCTACTATTTGATGGTGTAAACAACTGATCTACGTTTACCCATTCTACCCCATTCATTAATTTATAGACCACTATCATATCTCCCCTCAGCTATCTCTTTTCTAAGTTGAAAAGCCATAACCTTTTAAACCTTTCCTCATAGTAGTATCCTTCCATCCCCTTTATCATTCTGGTGGCTCTTCTCTATACCTTTTCTAATTCTGCTATATCCTTTTTAAGATATGGTGACCAGAATTGCATACAATATTCAAGGTGCAGTTGCACCAAGGAACGATACAGAGGCATTATAATATCCTTGGTTTTATTCTTCATTCCTTTCCTTATGACTCATAGCATTATATAAGAACATAAGAACAAAAGATATGCCATACTGGGTCAGACCAAGGTCCATCAAGCCCAATATACTGTTTACAATAGTGCCAATCTAGGTCACAAGTACCTAGCAGTTTCTCCTAAAGACACAGGTTCCACAATGCTTGTGCTGGGGCAAGCAGTGGATTTCCCGGGTCCCCTTTAATGGTTTATGGACCTTTCCTCCAGGAACTTGTCCAAACCTTTTTTAAGCCCTGTTACACTAACAGCTTTTACTACATCCTCCGGTAACGAATTCCAGAGTTTGATTATATGTTGAGTGAAAAAAATATTTTCTCTTATTAGTCTTAAATAGGTTACACTGTAGCTTCATTTCATGTCCCCTAGTCTTTCTATATTTTGATGGCATAGACAATCAATCTACGTTTACCCATTCCACTCCATTCATTAATTTATAGACCTCTATCATATTTCCCCTCAGCTGTTTCTTTTCCAGGATGAAGAGCTCTAACCTTTTTAGCCTCTCTTCATGGATATATCCTTCCATCCCCTTTACCATTTTGGTGGCTCTTCTCTGTACCTTTTCTAATAGCGCTATTTTTGCATTCTCTTATATACCGCGCTATTCTGCATCAGCACGGTTTACATTGAACAAACTGAAATTACACTGAACAGGGCATTACAACTTGGAGATAACTATTTTACAGGGAACATGGGCTATGGAGGGTTAAGTGGCTTGCCCAAGACCACAAGGAGCACCTGTTGGACTAGAAACCCCAGTCCTTCTGGCCCAAGGTTGCTGTCCTCTAGTGGGATTTGAACCCCCGACCTTCCGGCCTGAAGTACCTTGCCCCAACCACTAGGCCACTCCTCCACTCCACTCCACTCCACTCTATATCCTTTTTAAGATATGGTGACCAGAATTGCACACAATATTCAAGGTGCAGTCACACCATGGAACCATTTGTTTTCTTGGCCGCAGCTGCACACTGGGTAGAGGGTTTCAATGTATTATCCATGATGACACCTAAATCTTTTTCCTGGGTGGTGGTTCCTAATGTGGAACCTTGCATCATGTAACCATAGTTTGGATTGTATCTTTCCTAGTTGCATAACTTTGTACTTGTCCACATTAAATTTCATCTGCTGTTTGGATGTCCAGTCTTCCAATTTATTAAGGTCATGTTTCATTTTTCACAATCCTCTTGCGTTTTAACAACGTTGAATAATTTTGTGTCATCTGCAAATCTGATCACCTCACTCGTTACTTCCATTTCCAGGTCATTTATGAATATGTTAAAAAGCAACAGACCTAGCATAATCCCTGGGGTATTCCACTATTCACCTTTCCCCATTGAAAAAATGGGACATTTATCCCTACTATCTGTTTTCTGTCTTTTAACTATTTCACTGCCTCCAATCCCATGACTTTTTAATTTGGTCAAGAATCTCTCATGAAGGACCTTGTCAAAGGCAAATAACCCCATCCTCCTCACAATCCTCTGAAGATGAGAGTACTTCCTCATCCACATCAGACATCTCAATCCAAGCCACAGCTGACCCTATCCATGAGGGGAGGCATGGGGCACCCCTGCGGGGGACATTTTGCATCAAGCAAAGAAGGCTTCCACTCTTAGCCTGCCCCAATGAAACTGTGTGCAGAAGAAACAAAAGACTGCAAGGTCTGCATATCCATGACCAGGCCTGCTGCAAAGGGAAAGAATTCTGGGCAGAACAATCCAGACTCCAGAAGCTCTCCTCATAGAAATGACCCGCCTACACTCGGCGACAGCTAGTGGGCGGGGAGAGGCACACAGCATGGACACCTCTGACTGGCTGAATATCCTTACCCATAGCTCCATCTGCCACTTTCTGCTGTGAAGCAGGCAGGTCAGGCTAAAAGCATCCCCTAGCTGTGAAAGGGGGAGTAGACCCTCCAGGGATGACTCAGAAGCAGAATCCAGAAGCTGGAGATGAGGCACCATGCTTGCCACAGATCAAACAACGTCATCTGGAAGAAGACATAAGAGTTAAGACAAATATGACAACAGCGTCTGCTAAGGCCATGGCGGCCTGAAGAGCACACATTAACTGTGTTTCTACTAGAGCATGTGTTACAGGTACTAATGTTGGAGCACACTTTGGAGCTGCTTGAGCGGAACACATGCAAGGACCACACGACAGACAGGCACACAATAGAGAAAATGCTATTAATGTATTCAGAAAATAGCAGGAAACCCCCACCCAGTGCCAATGGTCACTAGCGGTCTACCGCAATTGCATGCCCTACAGATGGAATCAGGAGCCCCCAACAAGGACAATAGCAAGTTCAGGCCTTGGTACTCACCCCCTGAGAGCCCCAAGCAAAGAATCCATGCTGGTATCAGCTCTACTCCGCTGGAACTATGCAACTGGCTTTGCAGGAGAGAGTGGGCATTGAGGTTGTGTGAGGCAGTCGTACTCTTCCAGATCCTTCCAAATCCTTCCAATTCTTGGCTGCTCAACAGGCCCTTATCCAATTTTCCCTCCTTCCATGACTACCAAAGAGACCGCAGTCTAGTGGAGCCACAGAATATCCGGTAAAAGTGATCCAAAAAACCTTTCCAGGTTACTTTATCTGGACATCAGACCACTGAATGTTGTTCTCACAATAAATTTCAGATGGAAAATAAAATACATTTTACTTCTGATATTATTCATGTGAATATGTAGGAGAAGGTTAGGAAATACTGACAGGGACTGAAAAGGATCTGGGTCAAGTAGTAAAGAAGCTTACTTGTTGTCTGTGCTGCCTTCACGAGGCCCCTTCGGAAGATATTCCTCAATCTCTGTTTCATGTGAAAGTTTTTAGCACCTCCAGTCACTGAGATTAGCAGAGTAGGAACCTCAAGACCCCACTGTTCTGTCATCAGCTGGTAGAGAACTTGCGAGGGGGTATCTGAAGAAACGCGTACATACTGCTGGGGGAAGTAACCACACATCAGGGAGGCAGAAAATAAAGAACTTTGACCTATTTGTAATGAATGCATGATATCAGCTCAGCTCCTAGCTGATGAGAGATATGCACATCACATATTCATTTATTATTTATTTATTCCTATACTTTTTAACTGCCTTTTTGAAGACATTTGCCAAGGTGATGTAAGCAAGTGCAACCGGAAATAGGTAATTTAAAATTATAGTTACAGCATGGTCATGATAAAATGCTCAAATACCAGCACAGTACACAATTATACTAACAAGGTAAACTTGGAAATAGCTCTGTGATAAACACAGACGTTCCATATATAATAAGAGGATAGAATCAACTTAGAGAGCATTTCCACTCAAAGCAAAAATTAAATGATGTTCACAATTCAAAAAAAGAGCATGGGGGATAACCTGGATGGAGAGGTAGTTTCTGCTCTAACCACCTTACTGGGAAGACTAGATAGGCCTTTGTATCTTTGTCTGCCATCATTTATTATGTTACTATGTTAAATAGGAAAATTAAAGCAGAGTAATAACAATAATATGGTACACTGCACAGCATACATTGCGACAATACAGTAAAACATTTATACAAAATAAAACTTAATAAAACATTCATACCATAGAGGCATAATATGATGTTAACACATGAAAACATCGTAATAAACAGTGAAGAGGAGATGCAGAGCTAAAACATGTAGACAGATCAGACAGAGTATAACAAAAGAATTAGGATAGACAAGTTGAAAAAAGCACACTTACAGTGCAACACAAAAATATGTTTCCCCTTTCCTCAATTTGCAGATTCAGGCATGTCTCTATGGGGGACTTGGTGAAATAGCCATGGTAAAGTATGTCTCAATAGGATACCAATGGATGAGTGAGAGGGCAAGTGAGCATAATGTGGGTAGTGATGGATGATGTATGTGAGGAACGTGTGGGTCTGTGTATCACTGGTATTATATGGTGGAATATCAAGATGAGATGTTAAAGGGTGTGTGTGTGTGTGTGTATGTGTGTGTTGGAGGTGTGTGCTTGTTGGCAGTGTGTTCTGGGGGCTGAGTATTTGTGATTCTCATGGATGGATGTGTCGGGGACTGTGTGTATGTATTTATGCGTGTGTGTGTGTGTGTGTGTATGTGAGTTCATGTTGGCAGTGTGCCTCAGGGACTGTGTGTGCATATGAATCAGTGTGTGTCATGGCGGGTGTTGGGTTGTGTGTGTGGGGGGGCATGTCTGTGTTGGCAGTATGTGCTGGGGACCTGTGTGTGTCAAGACATGTAGTCATCTCGTGGTTTTCCCTCAATCACTCCACCTGATACTATCTTGCAATATTCCAATTCCCTACTCTTGGCCACTCTCCCTTCTTTCCTCATTCCTCTCTCCCCTCCTTTCCCTCCCATCCCCTTTTGCTACCTCCCTTCCTCTGTGATTTTTTCTTTCTTGCATATTCTCCCTACATTCCATACCCCCTTGTACTCTCCCAAATCCCCTCCTTCCCTCCACTCTTACCTCTCCCTGCACTTCCCCCTTTTCTTATCTCCTCTCTAACTCTGCCCTTTCCCTTATGCTCTGCTTCTGAGCCTGCTCTCTCTTTTCCCTTTAACCCCTTCCCTTCTCTTTTGTTCTGCCCCATACTTCTCCTCTCTCTTCACATTCCTCCTCTCTAATTCTGCCTTCAGTCTCATGCCCCTCCCCTTCTTTTCTGAAAAGACAGACGCTCACTGGCTCTTCTGCCTTATTGTGGGTGGTCCATACCATTGAGAAGAGGACTTCCCACCAGCTCTTCGGCATTGTTTTGGAGCAGTCCATCCCAATAGGAGGGGGAACGTCTGCTGACTTTTCAACATTGCTGTGGCTGCTCCATGCTGGTAGGAGCTGGGAACTCCCACCGGTTCTTTGTGACTGCTGTGGCCACTCCAGGCTGGCAGGAGCTGCAGACATCTGCCAGCTTTTCAGCTTTGCTTTGGCTACTCCATGCCAGCTGCAACTCATTATATGCTGCTGCTCTGCCCTGCTTTAAGGCAGTCTTATGCATCTATTTGCTTAAGTGAAACACTGCGCTGATGCTTAAGTGCTATTGCTTAAGTGAAACACTGCGCTGATGCTTAAGTGCTATTGCTTAAGTGAAACACTGCGCTGATGCTGCAAAAGGAAGAAAATGAGGGACGAAATTAAAGATAGAGGGCCCTTCCGAGTACTCATCTAAAGAGTTGCTCTTTTTATTTAGCACTAGAAACCTTGATTTGGACTCAACAGGAAAATTTGGCTGCACTCCTTTATAGTGCTGAAGCATCAATAGAATCCAGTGGTGACCTGAAGAGGATGCGGGGACATGTGCTGGGCCTCATTTGCATAAATATTAGCATGCTGGATTTATTTAATCAGTGTTATGATCAGGATAATTATGAGGAGTGAAGAAATAAAATGAGAAAAAAAAATCCTGGTAGCTGTGAAATTAACATCATAATCCCAGGCTGGACTGGACCTTTGCCAGAGCTGGAAAAGCCCTGAAAATCAACAACAGTGAAACTATCCTGCCATAAAACAAAATTTAACTAAACTCTTCCCTTCAAATTTTAGATTGCCTTGATTCTGAACTGACAAAATATTTAAAATTTCATATTGGCAGCATCAAGAACACAAAACTGAAAAATCTTGTAGATAATCCATATTTCACTGCCCCCACCAACACCCTACAGGTGACTCCATCAACCTCAGAGCTCCTACAAACACAAAACTCAGCTAGCTAAGTTCCCTTATGCTTCATGCTGTCTTACAGATGTTTTAAACTCTTTCCCATAAACCCAGAGCCAGCACTACGACCTCTCTCTGGGGCTTGCAGTGGTAGCAATAGCCCTCAAACCACGACGCAGCGCTTACTAACACTCCGGCGCTTCATCGCAGTTTCTTCCTGTTCACTATATGCTGATTCCTTCCTTTTTGAAATTGGAAGCGGCGTCAGAGGGGGCGAAAATGGCAGATTGTGAACAGGAAGAAACCGCAATGCAGCGCCAGACTGTTAGTAAGTGCTGCATGGTGGTTTGGGGGCTATTGCTGCTGCTGCAGTCCCCAGAGAGGGGTAGCAGTGGCGGCAATGAGCACAGTGGTGTGGCAGGATGGAGGGCCTGCCTAGGGCACCTCCAATCCTGTTCCAGCCCTGCATAAACCCCATAGTAAATCTGACCAATAGTATGCCCACTGTCCTATCAATGCCTGTCTTCAATGCCGTAATTACCTTAGTCATATCCCCGCATTCCCCACAGGCCACCCTGCATTCAGACACTCTCACATAGGATCAGCTTATGGCCAAACCAGTTTCAAGATGGCACCAGCTTTAAATAAAAAATATAGATACCAACCTACAGGTTAGTTTCCCATTGGTCAGTTCTTGCTCATGAATTGCAATTACATTGTTGTTGTTCTGTAGCAGACACCAACAAAATATTTGTTGTAGCCCCAGCATGCTCGTCTCTGCCCCAAGTTGGCTCAGACACATTCTCTTCTTTCTCTTTTCTCTTTCTCTCTCCGTCACCTCTCCCCCTCCTCCCTCCCTCCCGGGCACTCTCTGCCTTCTCTTTCTCGTTCTCTCTTTTCCTTTCATTCCCCAATTCAACACTTGCTTCCCTTTTCCACTAAGCCCCGTCTCTTTTCCTCACTCCCTTGCCCCCCTCCAAGGCACTTTCTCCCTTGTGCCGGAACTCCATGGGTCTGGGCGAGTGAAAGCAAATCATTTTTGTCTATGCCCTTCTCTTCCACTACTAACTCCAGACTCCGTTTTTTTCCAACTTGCTGCACCGTATGCCTGGAATAGACTACCCGAGTCGGTACGTCAGGATCCATCCCTGGTCCTATTCAAATCCAAGCTAAAAACTCATCTTTTCAAGGCAGCCGCTGGATCCTGGCCCCCTTATTCTCCTGCATCCATCCATATTATTTTTAATCATTTCCCTAAGAATTCCCTAGCCCCCTATTGTTCTGTTTGCTTGTCTTAGCAGATTGGAAGCTCTATAAACAGGGAATATCTATTTTGTATATTTGTACAGCGCTGCATATGCTTAGTAGTGCTATATAAATGATAAGCAAAATTTGGAAAGTGCTTAAAAGTAAAATATGCAAAAGAGAAGGTTGTTTCCCAAATCTCCTACTCAACTGCACTGGGATAAGCAAACCTTTATGATGCAAAAGGTGGAAATTGTCATTTTCCTGGGAAAAATGAACAGTTATTCTCTAGAAGAAGGAAACTGGAAACTATGATAGTGATAAAGTATATTGAGTGGAAAGGTCATGCAACAGAAGTAAGTTGTGCTGCTGACTTGCAGCTATGCTAGAGGTTGATATGCAAAATGTTTGTCCTGCTAATTTGGGAAGTTTACCAGAGAAATCTTTGCTTCATAATTAAAACCTCTCTGCTGCTGACCAGATGAATTTGAGTGATAAGTCATAGCGAACAAAAATGCTACCCAAATTAATAAAAAAAGAAAGCAGCACTGTGGGTGTTCCCGGGCCACAGTTTCACATTGGCTACTTGGTACCAATATTCAGTGTTGCCCTGTGAAAATTACCCTGGTAATTCTGGTCAATCAAATAACAATCCTAAAGTTAACCAGGCAACTTTATCTGGTTAACTTTTGGCCAGATGAACAGTCCACGTGGATACTCCCCTCAGTAGTTTTTTGAATATTGGCGTCATTCGGTCACCATACTCTTAATTTTATATTTAAACATTATACTCAAAAGACAACAAAACCCCTAAGATAAGAACAGAAAAGTACTGAGAGACAAACCTTTCCTACTTTAGAGCTTAGGCCAATGAAACATATGTCTCCATAGGCATCTGTGGGTATTTCCTGAATGTCCTCCTTGGCATTCCATTCTTTTTTCTTTATAAATGAATGGTCCTTCAGTGCCTCCTCTGAATGCTGATCTTGGGGATATCCACATTTACACAATGCCTTCCTGAAAGACGAACATGGGGAATCGCATTATTGAATTAAAGAGAAATCTGGCAACAAGAATAACAGAGCAAATCATGCAGGATATTTTTTATTAAAAATGGGCACAGGCATGCTAGACATCGGCTGCTAGCCACTTAAGTTCTGTTTAAAAATTTCCATGCTAGTTAATGGACAACGTTCGGCCAGACATATTGATGTACAGCCAAAAATCAGTCACAGAAGAAAAAGAAGATCAAAGGGCCTGCTGGACATAAGACGAAAATTTAACTAGATAGTAGTGAAATTCAGTAGGTCATTTTAGAAGGAATGCATGGCTTCTACATATATAAATGGTGGCATTTACAGTTGTATTCAACATTATTGGCATCCTTGCATTTTAAGTATGTTGTGTACAGTATCTTGAGAAATAATTGGAAATATTTCAATTGTATATCATCATAATATTTTAACAGTATGTTCAAAGGTATACAACAAAAAAAGATGTCTGCAACTTAGACATAGTAATTTCTGAGTAAAAAAAAAAAAAAAATAAGACCAGGACAGGATTAATGGCATCCTTCACTAATATTTGGTTGCACAGCCTTTGGCAGTGATGACAGCTTCCAAACCTTTCTTGCAGCCATCTATAGATTTCGTACATCTGTCTGTTGGTAGTTTCTCCCACAATTCAACTGCAGTTTGTTGCAGCTCATGAATGTTTTCCTAGGATTCCTTTTATCAATGGCAGATGTCAGTTCTTTCCAAAGGTTCTCAATTGGATTGAGATCAGGACTCATTGCTGGCCAGTATAAAACAGTCCATTTGTTCCTTTTGTACTTTTGGATGTATGTTTTGGATCATTGTCCTGCTGGAGGACCCATGACCGTCGACCCAGACCTAGATTTCTGATACTAGGCAGCACATTTCATTCCAAAATACTTTGGTAGTCTTACTCTGACTTCATGATTCCTTTAATACATTCCAGGCCTCCAGTTCCTGAGGCAACAAAACAGCCCCAAAACATTATGAAACCTCCACCATATTTAAAAGTAGGACGGGTGTTTTTTTCCCTTATAAGCTTCATTTCTTCACCTGTAAATGTATCATTGATCTGTATTGCCAAAGAGTTCATATTTGGTTTCATCTGTCTGCAGAACATTTTCCCAGAAGGACTGTGGTTTCTCAAGGTGTGTTTGGGCAAAGATCAGGTGTGCCTTTTTATGTCTGTCTTTGAGCAGTGGGGTCCTCCTTGGTCTTCGCCCATGAAGTCCTTCTTTGTTTAGTGCATGGTGTATGTTGCGGTTTGTAACCACCGCTCCATATTGCTCCAGGTCAGCCTTAAGCCCTTTGGATGTTGCATGTGGTGCTTTTCCAACAGTTTGCACTAACATTCAAAGATTCATTTTCCTCTTACCACCATGTCCTGGGAGATTCTTGATATTTCTAGGAGCAGGAATCTTCTTAATAACATTGTGAACTGTAGACACAGGAATCCCAAGGTTTTTAGAGATGACTTTCTACTCCTTTGAAGTTTGATGTTTGGTGCTAATGACTTTTCTGATGGTCTCAGGTAGCTCTCTTGTCTTCACCATTGTGAAAATAGAACAGAGAGTGAATGTAGCCATTTTAAACATTAGAGCTATTGGTTGATCAAGTGATGTCAGTACTGACAATTGAGCACAGGTGTGTCTAATTTTACTGCAATGGGAATGTGGTTCTTCTGTTCAAACCGATTTTAATTGTTTATAAGGGTGTCAATAATCATGTCCTGGCAATGTCCCAATTTTCATACTATTTCCTTTTTTAATTGGTCTTGTTTTATGTGATTCTTTTATGCGTCAAATATGTGTGCATATCTAATCCAAAGCCATTTCACTGGCCACTTTTTTTAGGAGATATTGGACATTAATGGGTTGAACTGCAAGGGTGCCAATAATGTTGATCACAACTGTGCACATATAAGTACACTGCACACATAAGTGGCAATTTTGCAGTGTCACTATTTACATGTGTAGAAACCACAGACAGATAGTTTTGAATGGAGCATGCTTTGAGTGTGGTTTGGGCAGTCCAAAGTATTTCTCATATAACAATAGAAATAAAAGTATATTTTTTAAATTTCTCCATCAGCATTTACATCTGTTTCAAGCCAGGTATGTCAACTATGGAATCATTTGGAGGGAGGAGTGGCCTAGTGGTTGGGGCAAGCTACCTAAGGTCAGGGGTTCAAATCCCACTAGAGGACAGCAACCTTGTTTTGGAAGGACTGGGGTTTCTAGTCCCACAGGTGCTCCTTGTGGTCTTGGGCAAGTCACTTAACCCTCCATTGCCCATGTAACCTGTAAGTATTAGTGTATGTGTCTCATATCCCCTTGTGTTAAATGTATCCCCCAATTGTGTTGTGACCACTTTGATTGAAGGATAAGGTGGTATACAAAACTGTCTAAATAAATAAATTTGGACCTGGAATCTTCACCAGTGATACAGGAAGCAATTGTGTTTACCTCTGTGGTACCTAACACCAACTCAAAAATTCAGAAAAGAGTTATTTCCTTGCCAACTCAACTGGCTTCTCTTGTACATGTAGTTTTATAAAATTCAACACTTACACGTATAGGGGAAGGCAGATACATGTTTATACTGCAAGATCAGTGCTTACAAATGTGACGCCCTGCATGATGTCACTCTTTTTATTCAAGGTGTTTCTTTCTCAAATGACTGTTACAAAGCATTTTGTAAAATACTCAGGGAACTGTGAACATCCCAGCCTAGACATCCCAGTTCTTAAACAGATGCCCTATGCAACCCTGTGCTTTTTACCACTACACAGATAATATTCTCCTTTTAGTAGCTCCATACAAACAGCAATCGTAGCTTAAATGGATATTTTATCCATTTACGTTTAGTGGATAAGTTAGCCCCTTTATGTCAATTCATTATAGGCATGACCTTTATGGGTAAATCTGGATTAGAGACCGGTTGAGTGATAGACAAGATAGGGTAGTAATAAATGGACTTTACTCAGAGAAGTGATGATTAGTTGAGCACCTCAACAGGACCAGATTTAGAGTACAGCTTGCAGGGCAGTCACCCAAAGTGCTATGCAAACAAAGGCACCAGCAGGAGCCCCCAGCCACGTCTTGTGCCAGAGAAGAAGGCAATAGAGAGTATGCATGAGCCAGAAGAGAACCTGGACAAGTTCCTGGAGGAAAGGTCCATAAACCATTATTAAGAAGGGACCCAGGATATCAATGCTTGACCCAGTACAAGTATTGTGGAACCTGTGTCTTTTGGGGAAACTGCTAGGTACGTATGACCTAGATTGGCCACTGTTGGAAACAGGATACTGGGCTTGATGGACCTTGGTCTGACCCAGTATGGCATATCTTATGTTCTTATGTTCTGCCTTGCCCCACGCCAATCTCCTGTCTGCTGTCAGAACAAGGTAAGTGCTCATCTCAAAATAGCCCCAACCTCTCCTGCCTGCCATTTCTGCTCCCAACATTTTCAGGTTGCCACTACTGCCTTTACAAAAAACAAGTGACAAATAAGTTCCACGAAAGCCCCTCACATCCTGGGGTATAGACCAATGGTGGGGATGCTACCATACCTATGAGACCAACATTTACTCCAGGGCATCAACTGTGTCTCAAGCAGGATCATACCAAGTTATAAATATGCCCTGGGCATCTCATGCATCTGGTGCCCCACCCCCCACCCTACTCAGCTGCATGAAGGAACTCACTCTTATATGGCTTCCTGAAAACCCAGGGATGATATCAGCACCTTTCTTTACTTGTGACCTGTGCAGCCGCACCACTCGCACAGCTCTTGATATGGCCCTGGTCTCAAGGATCAGTTCTGGGGCCAATCGTGTTTAGTACTTTTGTGAGTGATATGACGATAGGGTCAGAAAGAAAAAAATTGTCTTTTTGTAGATGGCACTAAGATCTGCAAGACTGAAAACTCTGAGGGAGTAAGCAGAATGAGAAATGTTACAAAAAATGTGAAGGTTGGTGGGGGGGGGGGGCATTTCCAAGATGGCTACGGCTGCAGTCTGTGTCGCGTGGAAGCGGTTGTGAATGGGGAGAAAGAGTAAGGGGAAGACAGGGCCGTTGCCCTCTCAGCCCGTTGGTACCTCTACGCCGAATTTACCTTCAGTATTGGGCCTTTGGATCCTTTTCTTGTCCGCACCACTCGGGCTTCGGAGCGAACGGGAGGAGCTATACGGCTTGCAGACTCACCGGATTCGGAGTGCCCGGCGTCTGCGTCGTTTTCATCTGTCTCCCCCGTATTGAGCCCTGCACCTCCGTTGACTCGTACCCAGCCCTTTCCTTTTGGCTTCCTGGAGGTAGCGTCTCCTCCCTCTAATGTGGGGGTGGGGAAGTGCTTACGAGGGTCAGGTTGGGCTGTGTCTACTGAGTCGGGAACGGAGCCCTCTGGTGATCTGGATCTCCCCCTATTGTGGGCTAGAGAGAATAGGCAATTTTGTTGTATGTAATGATATTTTTCTTTATTGATCCCTGGTTTGTGGGGATTATTTCTGTTTGCCTTTCTATTTCTTCAAGAACTGGTGTTAACCTTTCTTGTTATTTTTTTGAAAATTGCATAAATAAAAATTTTTTTTAAAAAATGTGAAGGTTGGCCAAATGCTTTGCAATTAATATGCAATGCAAAATGTGAAGTCATGCACTTGAGATGATGATATACAAAGAAAAGAGTACAATGTAAGTGAAAAGCTGACCAGGAGAGAAATCTCGTAGCATAGTATCTGATGATCGGAATGTATGATAAGGCAGTGACTAGAGCTAATGCAAGGATATTGGACAATTCAGCCTTTTTCTTCCTACCCCAAAGATTTTGATAATTAAACTCTGTAATTATGATCTCCCCAGCACCACTCTTCCCATAACATACATAACTGGATATCATACTTTTAAATATTAAACTTTACTTTGCCTGTGCATGCCCACTCTCCCTGCAGGTAAAAGAATGTGCTAATTGAGTTTGGCTGTTAGGATCTGTTGCATTGCTTTGACAGCCGCTTGTCTTTACTACCCCTCAGAAGCTGCCTCCATAGGTGACCACATAGTCTTGCCTAATGGTTGAATCAGCCCTGCGACTAAGATTATAGGAATGCTGGGATGTATAGGGCATGGTATAAGTGTAATACAGTAGTTAGAGAAAGAGGTTGAGAACCAGAAAAGCCAGGAATCAAATCCCACTAATACTCCTCGTGGCTTTGGGCAAGCCCATTGCCATGGCTACAAACTTAGAAGGTAATTTAATAAGGGATGCCTAGGTTAACACACATTTAAATGGACATATTTCACACCTATTTTATAAAGTAAGGTGTGTGCGTACGTGGTGGAAAACATCGGCACAAATACTTCTGCCAGCCCTATGGCATGTAGCGCTATACAATTAGTTATTAGTAGTAGTATGGCAAGTATAAATGCCTAGATTTATCAAGAATGCATGTAAATTAGAGTAGTTTATTAATATGCACACATAAATTTGCACTCTGTCCAAAGTCCCCCTACAGAAAAATCACATGCCATTGGTCTGATGTACATACTTACAGATTAGTGCCCAACTACATTACATGCATAAGTGGTCAAGCATACATGTAAACCACTAAAATACCATGCTTTTCACACATAAACATACATGAAGATGTAGACATACCTATAAAATTACCTTCTTTATGATCTATTTACGAAGCACTTTATGGCAATTACACACATTATTGACCAATTAACACACTTTAATTGGCAATAATTTGTGTTATTTGCCAATAACATAGCTTAATGCAAAACACTTCACTCCGATGCACTAATGAGCTGTTTTGGGTGTAATGTAGTTCATTATTATGCAAAATGAATAACACAGCTTGCATTAAGTTTCACAAGCTGCATTATTCATGGAAAGTTAAAAATATTCTCCAAAGTGTTTTTTATTTCCCCTGGGAGCATTGGTCTGCTAAAGCGCAAGGGCTAAAGTAAAAAGGGCAGGTAAATGTGAAAACAAAAATCGCACCCCAACCCCAATGCCTTGCTGCACTCTCCCAACTCCAAATACCTTGTAAAACATTAGGGGCCTGCCCCTCCTGGCACTTTCTGGGGTATCTCCCCAGTCGGTTCTGCCCCAGCAACTCTATTTTCATTACCAGTGAATGATAGGCAGGTAAGAAGGGAGGAGCTTAAGGCATATGATAAAGAAAGGACCTGAATTATCCTTGGTTTGGTTTTGTTATGGCATGTTAATTATGTATATTTATTTGTCATTTGGACTGTAAGTTATTTTATTTGCTGACTGCATCAGCGTCCTTGACTACAGTGCATCAGATAAGTATTTTAAGAATTTTTTGAAGGATGATTGCGGTTATAGTGATATATAGGTGAAAAAGGAAGGTTTTTGCTGACCTATGATGTGTTTGTTGTTTGAAAGTTGCTAGGCGACCAGCCAGGTACACCTAGGTCTTTTTCCTTACATTGTTATTCATTTATAAATCTTTATGAAATTGCCAATTTCTTTTGAGTGCACAGACTATTGAGCTTGGAGATCTATTTTTATTTATTTGTAAAATTTTCATATCACTAGGGTACATAATATCTAAACAGTTTACAATCTGTGTAATAGGAAGCCAGAAGAATCAGGTATGGAAAGATATTGACAAAATGAGAGACGCAAGGGGGGCCGTGATGTAGGACAAGAATATCTGCCAAGTATTGGAAAAAAAAATCCACACACATTAGGGAACATATAGGCAACGATTCTGAGAAGTTGGACATCAGGGCATTACTGGAATGTGCATTGAAAGCATCAGGTTTTTAAACCAGTCTTGAATTTTTTTATATGAAGATTCAAGGCGGAGGGCATTAGAGAAAGCATTCCAAAGGCTCGGTGCAGTGAAACTGAAGGCAATGGCTTTTATAGGTTTTCAGATGCAGAGTAGATTTCATGGGGACAATGAGGAGATTCTGATTAGCAGAGCGTAATGTGTGAGATTGGTTGTGATCTGGGAATGTAGGTAGTAGGGAAGGCCTGAATAAAAGGCCCAGCGAGTCGTGATGGATCAGATGTGATCTACATGCTGGCACTATTAATTTGCAAGAAGATTATACTATTTTGATTTTGGTGGTGACCAATACCATCTAAGCCCCTGCACTATCCCACCCCTTATGGCAGCAGCAGTAGTAAAACAGGTTCTTCCATGCCAGCTGTGGAGCCAGCCCTTCAGAAACAGGAGGGCTGAAGCTCAAAGGATCTGTGGTCAACGAATACAATTTGTTAAAAAGCCAACATCAATACAAAAAAAAAAGTGGATCCAAAGGAATTATTTTATGCAGTCATTAGGAAAGTATCTTTAAATGAACTAATTTCTGTTTACTCGTATGACCACAATGTAAGAAAAGTCAAAATCTTCCCATACCTAGCATCTGATGATTTCGAATTTTCAACAAAGTACATACACACTTTTTTCTTAATGTTCCCAGAAATCCAAGATGTAAGAGATTCCTGTCAAAAAGGAAGTACAAGCAAAATATGTTAATTATATTTAGGCCTACTCTAAAATATAAACTATAAGTACTCGCTCTGACTTCTTATATACTTTTGTCCAGTATTTTTTTTTCTAGCAAAAAACGGTTCACTACTTATAGCAGGGCTCTTTTATTAATACATGAGGAACACGGATCAATTGCAGCAGACAATGAAAAAGATGCTGAACACCCCCTCAAAAAACGCCTTGCTTTCTTCTTCATTGCAGGGCCTGCCCCCGGGCTGATGCAAGGTAGTGGGCACCCTAGACAAACCTTCAGCTTCAGCCTCCACCTCTCCAGGATTTTGAGAATCAAACTCAGAAATCATGATCATCTGAACACTACCCTTCCAACAACAAACTTACTGCATGATTGGACATCATGGGGTCTATTCTGTAGAATGTTGGACGTCCATCCCCGTTATTCATTCCCCTTTCCCATCCCCGATGAAGCCTCCCTGTACAAGCAAGGAGCCTTGGGAGGCCAGATCGGGGGTCGGGTTGTGGGGCATCTCATGCACCCCCTCCTACCTTCATCACTCTCCAGGTCTGCCATTCCCCCTGCCGTCTAGGGGAACTTATTCCACCTCAGAGGTGGAATAAGTTCCCTGTTCAGGAGCCGGACTGAGTTAGCTGGGCAGGAGCCTGTACATGCAGGCCGACCAGAATCGGGTCCGGGCTTGCATGCACATGCTTAGATACGATTCTGATCCCACGGGGACTAGACATGCCCCGTGGGATCAGAATCGCTTCTACCACTGTGTGTCTGGTTCTGACCAGACGCACAGTGGCCCTGAACGTATTCATTGGAATAGGCCTCCATGCTTTTAAATGTTAAACTTTGGCTTGGATGTATGTAGTGCCTGCTTTTCCTGCATGTAAAAGAATGTGCTGATGGCTCTTTGTCTTTGTGGCTATCAGAATCTACTGTTTTGCTTTGAGTGCTTCTCCCCAGAAGCTACCGTCCTAGCCAGCTACCTGGGCTTGCCTAATGATTGAATCGACCCTTCTTCAATGTATACACCACACAGTTAATCAAAGCAACTGCAAACAAAGAATTTAGACTATTCCGATAAAAAGGTACTCAGATCACCCCAATGATACTGGGCTCTGGAAGGTGATAGTTTGTCTGCCTGTCCACTTTATGGAAGAACAATTACAGTATGTACTCATATTTGTCTCATGCCTGGGTTAATATTGAACTTGATCAAATCAGAAGCTTTGTCGATAAACAGCTGATCTATAGCATCTGTATCAACTTATTGTAATTCCATTTCTCAAGGAAACTGAGGTGTGGCTATTAAATTGGGATAATTTACCATTGTTCTTTTCTGGGAGACTTTTTTTTGATCGTATGGTACAGCTTCCTAAGCGGTTGTACAGTACACCTCTCAGATTCTTCCACTCATTCTTAATAAAATGCCAACCATAGTGTTTAAATATTGACCTGATAATTTATATCCATATCCAACTATGTATTTATATAATAAAGTATATATTTACACCCTGTTCAAGCAATGTAGGTATCAAATCCACTATTGCATTCTTTCTTTCTTTTTTTCTTTCTTTCTTTATTTATTAACAAGTTTTTTTATACCGCTTTATCTTAAAAAATCAAAGCAGTTTACAATATAACTCAAAACAATTACAGAGAACTCATGTTGTGAATATGGGTTGGGGAGACATGCAGAAGATGCTCTGGAGCATAACTTATTTACAATTAAAACATCTGTGCACAGGTACAATTTTGTATAGGGATGAGTCATGAGGAGGAGGACTATGTATCATCTCTGAAGTGGTCGGTGAAAAGAAAGGTTTTGAGTTGTTTCCTGAAGTCCTTTATGTCTTTGGTTGTCCTTACTTTCTCTGGCAGTGAATTCCAGATGATGGGTGCTGCTAGTGAGAAAGCCCTCTTCGTTGTAATTTTATTAGCTTTGGTGTATGAGCTGGAAGTTGGTATGATTTCTCTTGTATTCTATCTCTTAGGTCTGTTGTTTAATTTTGTGGATAGCAGATCGTGTAGAGTTCCGGCTGACATGTTGTTTCTGATCTTGAAGATAGTTAGCGCTATTATGTATTTGGCACATGAGGTGATTGGTAGCCAGTGTAGCTGAAATAAGAGGGATGTTATGTGCTCATGCTTGGCTGACCCTGTGATGATGCGGGCCGCAGTATTCTGAGCTAGTTGTAGAGGACAGGTGGTTTGCGATGGAAGTTCTTGGAAGAAGGAATTACAGTAGTCCAGAATGGGGGTGATAACTGCTTGACAGACAGTGCGGAAGTGATCATGGCTGAAGAGGGGTTTTATTCTTCGGATAATGGCCAGTTTGTGGAATGCATTCCTGGAGGTTCTGTTGATGTAAGCTTGTAAATTTAGGAAGCGGTCAAGGATGATACCTAGGTAGTGAACTTCCTGTTTTACTGGGATTGGAGTGTCCGCTAGGGTGATTGATGTTGGGGGGGGGGGGGTAAATGAAGCGTTACATGAGATAAATAGTGCTTCGGATTTTTTGAGGTTGACTGGAAGAGAGACAGTTTCTCATCTCTTGAAGACATTTTGTGACTGCTGACATAAACAAATGTATATGTTATTTTTAGAATGTAATATAATTTTTGTATTCCATTCATTCACCACTCTGTAATATAATTTTGTATGCAATGACTTTCTGACTCCCTTTGTTGTATGCCTTCATCCTGGAAGGAGAGACTACGTGGCTAGTAATACATAGCCTGTCACAGGTGCGGAAGTACAAAGAAGTGGAGTGAGACAGAATTAACCAATGAGTTATGGACATGCTGGAAGTGGGAGAGGACATAGTGTAGTATGTAATGATTTTCTGACTTCCTTTACTGTATGTCTTCATCCTGGGAAGAGAGACTACGTGGCTAATAACACGTAGCCTGACACAGGTGCAGAAGTATTAACCAATAAGTTATGGACATGCTGGAAGTGGACAAGGACATAGTGTAGCATAAAAGAACCGTGAAACAGAGGATAGGTGTGAATGCTCAGTTAAGCATTCACCCATCTTGCAAGAATGTAATGTGATTAAAGTAACTCTTTGCTTCATTGAGGAGTCTGTAAATTGTGTAAAAAGTTATGTTTATTACACTGCTGTATAGTCCGGCATGTCGAGGTGACTCAGGGAATAGACCATAATGTCATCTGCATAGATAGCATAGTGGATCTTGTGCTGTTTGAAGATATTGCAGACTGGCTGTATATAGATGTTGACGAGGAGAGCAGACAGGGAGGACCCTGTGTTGTTGTGAATGGAGTAGAGGTGTTTGATCTGACTTTGACCATTTGTTGTCTGTCACTGAGATAGGATTGAAACCAGTTGAGAGTGGTGTTATGTAGTCCAGTATTAGCAGCCTACCTCAGACTCTATAACTGCAGACCTGAAATGAAACTTTACCAGGATAATATCACTATCAGACTGATAGTCAGCCTTTGTGACTGGTATTTTTTTAAACACCCACTGCCAGGCTGAAAAACATCCAGATATTCAATACCATAATAGTCATCACTGAGAATCCAGATTCAGCACTGAATGCCATCACCATCTGGATAATGATGACATTAAGCCCACTAACTAGCTAACCAGAAAAGTTCAGGATGGCCTTTCAGATGTTCTAAATGTATCTAGATAACTAATCCAGACAGCACTTGAATATCACAACTATCTGGCTAAGTCCCAGTTCTGCTGAAGGACTGCCCTGGCACTATCCAGATAGTGCTAAGGTAGTCAGAGGAGTTACTCAGTGGCGCTAGCCAGAAAGTTCCACTGAATATCTTGCTGGCCTGCACTTATACAATTAACAGGTGCTAGAAACCAACCCGTGCTCTTTTACACATACAAATTTTCTGAATTACTTTACGCACATACACATATAATCAGAAATATGCACATAAGTACAAATCGCATTTGACTGAAATGATAAAGTGGTATAAAAAAAAACAACCTCTTAAATAAATAAATAAATAAAAGCCCTCTCTAGCCCTACCTTAATATGAGTAAAGTAAACTATGTTACAAGCTGAACGTGAGTACACATCAGATACACTGTTTTACAAGCACCTATTTACAGGCATAAAATGCTTATTTATACTCAGAAATGACTTGTAAAATTGTTCTTGTTTTTGTTGTTAAGTGCCACCAAGTCAGTGTCAACTCATAGCGACCCTTTGGATAGTTGACCTAAACTGTGTTCAGTTGACAGTAAGGGGGCTCATTGTTGATAGAGTGGAACCTATAGCTGCTGTTGTTGTATTGATCCATCTCATTGCCAGCCTTCCTCTTTTGGGTTGACCTTCTGCATTGCCAAGCATTATATCTTTCTCTAACGATCTTTCTCTTCGCATGATGTGTCAAAAGTATGAAAGTCGAAGTCTTGTCATCTGAACTTCTAAAGAAAACTTAGGTTTGATCTCCTCTAGTACTGACTGGTTTGTTTTTCGGGCAGTCCATGAAATACACAGTTTCTTCAGTCATTCATTTTGGCTGTTTTTACTTTTTCACCTTTTGTAGAGACTTCTGGCTTTCTTCCAACACAACCTTCTTGATGTCATCACATAACTCTTCTGGAACTCTGTCATTTGTATCTAAAGCAGCAAATCATTTTGCAGGCAGTCTTTAAATCCCAGTAGTATATTCTCAAGGTCATATTTTGCTACATTAATGAGAGGTATGCTCTTTTTCAACTTTAGCTTGAGTTGTTGATCGGTAGAACAGTTAACTCCAGGTTTTGTCTTTGATGATGTTATTGAGCTTTTCCATCATTGTCTTCCACAGATGTAGTCAATTTGATTTTTGTACAATCCATTGGGTGAAGTCCACATGTACAGTCGGGCGCTTGTGTTGCTGGAAAAAGGTGTTTGAGATGAATAGATCATTGGTCTTGCAGAATTCTATCAGTCTTTCTCCAGCTTCATTTCTGTTGCAAAGTCCATATTTCCAATCACTTTACCTTCTTCTTTGTTGCCAACTTTTGCGTTCTAGTCACTCATGACTATCAGGATATCCTGTTTGCATGTTCTGTCGATTTCAGCTTGTACAGTTCCTAGAACTCATCAATTTCATCCTCTTCTGCAGCTGTTGTTGGGGCATATACTTGAATTATAGTTGAGTTGATGGGCCTTCCTCATAGAAGAATAGAAATTAAGCATTCACTGACTGCACTGTATTTCATTACAGTTCTTGCAAATTTCTTCTTAATTATAAATGCAACACTATTTCTTCTTTGTCTTTCATTTGCATGTCCTCCTTATGATTTTTTACTAACTTTGATTCTTAAACATAAAATTGTTATCCTTATTTCAATTAAATTTTATGTCAATTTACTAATCTGCATTAGGTGTTTGTCATTGCTTTAATGTGTACTAATAATGCAGTGCCATATATCGGTACAGAAGATGGCTACTAAAATGGTTAGTGGTCTTCATTATAAAGCATATGAAGACAGACTTAAGGATCTTAATATGTATACCTTAGAGGAAAGGTGGGATAGACGTGATATGATTGAGATGTTTAAATACCTCTGTGGCATAAATGCACAGGGGGAGAGCCTCTTTCGATTGAAAGCAAGTTCTGCTATGAGGGGGCATGGGATGAGGGTGAAAGGGGATAGATTCAGGAGTAATATGCGGAAATGTTTCTTTATGGAAAGAGTGGTGGATCCATGGAATAGTCTCCCAGTGGAGGTGGTAGAGATGAGGACGGTATCTGAGTTCAAAGAAGCATGGGACAAACACAGAGGAACTCTAAAGGAAAAAAGGGGACTGTTGTAGTTGATTATATGGAAAGACAGACTAGATAGGCCATGTGGTCTTTTTCTGTCGTCATGTTTCTGTTTCTATATTAACGTTTAATGCACACTAATTGCTGTGTTAAACATCTAACATGAGAATTCATATTAAGTGGTGTGGCATGGGCAGGGACTGCACCTTGCAATTAATGTGGAGGTTATTGCAGCATGTTAACTGCTAATATAGCAGATAACATTGTTCAGCTAGCTACACTTTGAAGCTATCTGCCACTATCCAGATAAGCTATCCATCTAGTTTAGGCCTGCCTTATAGCAGGCCTAAACTAAAGAGATAGTGGTGGCGGTGACCATATAATACATATATTCAGAATTGCTGCCTATATAATATTTTTTTTTAAGTGCCATCAAGTCAATGCTTACTCCTGGCAATCCAGCAGCTTCTGGATTTTCTTGGCAAGGTGTGACTAAAAGCAGATTGCCAGGCCTTTTTCCCAAGGCAATGGAGGGTAAAGCGACTTGCCCAAGGTCACTAGAAATGCCAGTGGGAATCAAATCCAGAGCTCCTACACATGATTAAATATATAGTAGCACTGAATATAAGACCCACTTTAGGTAGGTCATTGAGAGGGTAATTGAGACATCTAAGATGGAACATGCACCATTCTCACACTATTTTATGAAGGCTCTGTCAAATGTGCAGCCTTCTATAAAATGCCAAGATAGACATTGACAAATACCCTTAAGATTATTTGCTGCAAACCTCCAATTGTGCATGGGAGCAGTTTATTAAAATCACTGCTTCCGATATTCATGCAGCCCCTCATTTCTCAACCTCATTGAAGACCACGTGTCAGTTAACTAGCACCCTCTTATCGCTCTGAAATCTCCGAAGTAGTCATCTTGTAGCACCCAAAGCCTTGAAGCAGTCAACTTGCCCCCATCCCCCAATTCCCTCCCCAAATCCTCAAAGTGGCCAACTTGAATCCTCTTGATCCCTTCTTCCTGGCCAGATTCCTCCTTACTCCCAATCCAACCCCCTGCACCTACCAGGAACTTTCCTTGGTGGTGTAAGGAGAGCAGGAGTGGTACCCAGTCACTTCTGCTCCATAGGATTCTGGGTTAAAAATAGTGACATTCAACCCCTATCAATTGTCTTATGGTACTACCACTACGAGTCAAGTGCCAAATAAAGGCTTTCCCACCATGTTAAACCCAAAATCCTAAAGAGCAGGAGTGATTGGGGATCCCTCCTGCTTCCCCAAACCACCAGGGAGAGTCCCCAGTAGGTGCTAGGGGTTGGATTTAGAGTGGGATCTGGGGTGGAAGTTTAGAGCTTTGGGGATGAAACTTAGGATGAAAATTGACTGCGATAGGAAGAGCAGGGATGCAAGCTGATGACTTAGACTTTGAGAGAGGGATTGGGCACTGAAAGGTGACTACTTTAGGGCTTTTGGACGGGGTTTGGGGGTGTTATTTAACTGATACAGATGCTTCAAAGGGATTGTGAAACTATCTGAGGAGAGTGTCATGGGGTTCCATCAGCCTTTACATCTTCCCCTCCAAGCTGGCATTTCAGGGCAAATGTGAAAGCCGAAATAGAAAATGGTTGATATCCACATGAATTCCCTTTCTAAAATGGGGAATACATGTGGATATTTCAGGCACACCCAAATCATACTCCTTTGCAATATGTATGTAGTGTGGATTTCCATGTGCAAATAGCAGCTTTCTAATATTGCTATTTGCACTTGTGGTTGATCTAAATTAATCTAAATCAGCTAAATTAATCTGCTTGCTGCTGCCACTGAAAATCAATGACTATGATTTTAGTCTACCAGTTTTACTTTATCGCTGTTGCTTTTGTTTTGTTTTTATTAATCAGTTCAGCAGTGCATACCATAGGTATACTGTATGTCCCTATTTACTGTTGTAATTCACCTTATACTCTATAGTGAAAAGCTAAACATTAAGTGGGTCATTCCAAAACACAAATAAGCTGTCCTGACGTGAGGGATATACGTTTCACAGACAAACACATCCAGGACCGTATGCCCAAACCATGCTGCCCTGGACATACATGGAGCAAGCATGGGGATCTCAGAATGTGAGGAGGAGTGGGCAGGACGGGGCATAAGCAGCCGCGGAGACATATAAAACATATCCAGAAATGTGCTGTGTGCGTCTGCAGTGCTACCCGCATACATCCAGGTTATTTCTTTGGAAATGTTGAATAAGAGCAGTAGTCAGATGATAGTCTGCCCTGGCCTGCAATGCAGGCTATATAGGGGAACAGCTGTGACAGCTAAATGTTGCAATGGGGTGTCTGTAATCAGGGAGAACACAAGATACTGTTGTGTAAAACAGAAAGCAGAGGTGATGGAAGGATGTACAGACAGACCCATGAATAAACACCCCCACTGAAATATAATGAAGTGCACAACTGTTGATACTGGTGATGCTCATGCAGGGAGAGGGAAGCTATGCCTCCCGTACCAGTCCAATGCTAACTAAATATGACCTGCGAATGCATTCTGGGACTCCAGGCTAGCATGATATACATGTTGTAGGTGATCGGTGCAGGGCCTCTGTGTAGCAGAAGCAGGCAATTGTGCGATGACACATGAAAGTGTGAGTGTGTGTGGGGCTGCGCAGTGGCCCGGGAGGGTTCAGAGTGCTCATCCTCACATCTGGGAGGGACATGTACAGCTGGCTGCTATCTTGAACGTTGTGTGCACTCTAGCATCACCAGGAGCTGGTGGGAGCATGTAGGGCCAGCATTCAACAGTGCATACAGCACAACTACAAGCCCAGGCGCACCATCAGTGCTGTCCCCATTTGTGCGATGTACAGAGCGCTACTGGGCCTTTGCGTATGACTGAGTGTTATGTCCATTGTTGAATGCCCTCATTCTGGGGGACCTTTAATTGTGACAGGGTTATGTAGTAGCATTCATCCATGGTGAACCTGTGACAACCAGCTCTCATCCTGACTTGGCAGTGTACAGATGTTGTTCTGTGATGCCACATGCACTACTAGGGAGACCTGCTACTACCTTGAATGGGGCGATGCAACGCATCTCATCCCACACATATCACAATCTACCTGCTTTGCAGTACCAGTTTTGACACTGTTTATCACAATCTTCTCCTTGATATCCTGTCCTTACTTGTTTTTAAGGGATCTGTACTATCCTGGTTCTCCTCTTATCTCACCCATCGTTCTTTCAGTATTTGTTCTGGTAGATCCTCCTCTGCTGCCATCCTGCTCTCAGTTGGTGTACCCCAAGGATCTGTCTTGGGTCCAGGGCCGTACCAAGGGAAGATTGCGCCCTGTGCAACTTGTACATCGGGCACACACACCCCCCCCCCGCGGCGGGAGACAAGAGGCGTGCCCGATGTGCAAGTCGCCAGCATGCTAAGCAGATCTCTCTCTCCCTGCTCTTGCAGGGAGGAAAAGATCTGTTTAGCATGCTGGCAAGAAGGTTTAAGGGGCACATCTTAGCTGTCCTGCCATTGCCTGCTGCCACTGAGAGAAGAAAAAGTGACAGCGGCAGGCAGCGGCAGGCAACGGAAGACAACTAACATGCGCCCCTTAAGTCTTTGCGCCCTGTGCGGCAACACCGCTCGCACAGGGCTAGGTACGGTCCTGCTTGGGTCCTCTCCTTTTCTCTCTCTATACCTAGTCCCTTGGTGCACTCATCTCTTCCCATGGCTTTCAGTACTATCTTTATTCTGATGACTCCCAGATCTACCTCTCTACACCTGAAATCTCTCCGGCAATCCAGGCCCGGATCTCTGCTTGCCTTTCTGACATCATTGCTTGGATGTCTCAGTGCCGCTTGAAATCGAATATGGCCAAAACTGAGCTTTTTATTTTTTTCCCTAAAACCTCCTCTCCTCTTCCTTCTTTCTCAGTCTCTGTAAATAACTTTCTACTCCTCCGTGTTTCCTCGGCTCACATCCTTGGGGTCGTCTTTGACTCCTCTATCTCCTTCTCCATGCACATCCATCTGATAGCTAAGACCTGACGTTTCTTTCTCTATAACATCAACAAAATCTGCCCATTCCTTTCTGAACGCACTACTAAGACACTTAATCACCTCCCGTTTTGACTATTGTAGCCTGCTCCTTGCTGGTCTCCCGCTGAATCATCTCTTTCCCCTTCAGTCTGTTCAACAAATTGCTGCATGGCTAATCTTCCGACAGCCTCGTCATGCTCATATTACCCCTCTTTTCAAGTCTCTTCATTGGCTTCCTATCCATTTCTGCATCCAGTTCAAACTTCTCCTGCTGACCTATAAGTGCATTCACTCTGCAACTCCTCCCTACCTTTCCTCTCATCTCTCCCTACACCCCTCCTTGGGAACTCCGCTCTCCTAGCAAATCACTTCCCTCTGTGCCCTTCTCTTCTACTGCTAACTTCAGAATTCACTTCTTTCACCTTGCTGCTCCTTATGCCTGGAACAAACTACCTGAGTCTGTACATCCGGCACCTTCTCTGACTCTTTTCAAATCTAGGCTAAAAACTCACCTCTTCGCTGCTGCTTTCGGATCTTGACTCAGCTGATCTCCTTTGTGTTTCCTTACCATTCCCCCTAGATGTATCCCATGTCTACAGCTACTGTGTTGTCTGTCTTGACTAGATTGTAAACTCTGATAAGAAGGGAATGTCTCTTACATGTCTGTGCAGCACTGTGTACATCTTATAGCACTATATAAATGCTCAGTAGTAGCAGTAGTAGTAGTAGTAGTAGTAGTTACCGCATCTGAGCCTTAAGTAAGCACTACATTGCAGTTCTCTTACCATTGCCACTGTTGTTGGCCTCAGAAGGTTGGCAGCAGTGGTGATGGGTGACCCCCCCAGAAAGCCAGTACTCTAGGCAGCATCCTAGTTTACTTAATTGTAGCATCAGCTCTGCCTGTGCCTTGGATTGGAGGGAGTTTATGATACTATGACTGAAATACCACAAACATTTTAATATTCTTTTCTGTATGGTGAGTAGTAAGGAAAACTGTTCTAGTTCTGCTTTGTACCCGTTGTTCGGGGATTTTCCTTGCATATAGAGTATCTATTTGCATAACTGGAGAGGCAGGGATCTTCTAGGGATTTGTCTCATTAAGTATAATTTTGGAAATTTATGGATCATAGAGTTCACTCCCATTTAAGACATGTGATTAAGTAATGCTATCAAATAACTTTAAATAGTAGTTTTTTGGAAGATTGAAACTAACTAGAGATTTTTGTATTGTATAAAACATCATTAGAACTTTATATTCCAGTACTGCTTTTTTCTTATCCCACCTGTATATTCTTGCCTGCTCTCTACATACCTCTTCCTTCTTGGTAGGTGCAAAGAAATCCCTTCTATTGCACAAGGAGCTGCTGCTTCGTCTTAGGTTAGGATTTATATCAAGTTCCAAGTTCTTTTCAGGCGGCACAGTGTAGCTGTCCATATCATCTGAATGGCCATTTCTCAGATCCAAAGATGACATTCTGCTCAGCAGCTTAATCAGACACAATTTCTTTTATTCCCCAAATATTTTTTGTGTTGGTTAAATTGTTTCAGAACTCATAATAGGCTTGGAACCTGTGTGAGATAATAC
Source organism: Ichthyophis bannanicus (assembly GCA_033557465.1). NCBI lineage: Eukaryota > Metazoa > Chordata > Amphibia > Gymnophiona > Ichthyophiidae > Ichthyophis > Ichthyophis bannanicus. Next base: position 462,227,016 of record CM066036.1, read on the forward strand.
AAAAGTTGTTAAAAGTGAATACTAAACCATAAAGCCTGCACACAGTTTTTGCAAAACACTCCTTCTGGCTCCATAATCTATGAATAATGGCCTTGTAAAAGCAGAGGAGTGTGATGTGTTTGAGCAGGAAGATGTCCAACAAAATTAAATAACAAAAAATATCAAATAAACTATAACCCATGCATGTATAATGCAAATCTCTAATTTTACATGCTACTGAATTATGCCAGTGTTATGCATCCTATCAAGAAAATTAGCCTATTTTGGCCATAGTTGCTCTATGTTGCATGCCAAATAATATAGGATATGCAGAAAAAATTGTCAAATGCACATTAATGTGAACTAATGTAGGCATTAGCCAAAGACCATTCACTAAGCTGCTATTTACTAAGTACATTAACACATGCTATCTGCATACACATCAGCATTCTCACCAGTTCTCCCAGAAGATAACACCAGGGCTTAATTTGTGCCGGAACAGGGTGTCACAGCATTCCAGTAGGTCATAAGCCAAGGAAGTAATCATGCAGCCACGAGAGCATTTTCATTTGCTCCCGCAACTGTGCTATACTAAAGCAGCCCAGCCTGCAGCATTTTTAATAAAGCTTTTAATGAAAATGCCATGGGCTGGGCTTCTTCATTGCAATATAGCCACATGAGTAAACAACAATGCTCCTGTGGCTATGTTAAGCATTAATACAGCCACAGCATGAATCACTTCTCAGCTCAAGAAGTGCCGGAATGCCACGGCCATATTAATGTTTAAAATAGCCCGCGGGAGCAATTTTGTTTGCTTCTATGGCTTTGCTGCACTGAAGCAGTCCATATCCTGCATGCCAAGCTACTTCAGTGCAGCATAGCCATGGGAATAAACAAATGCTCCCACAGTGGCTACAGGAAGAGGAGGTAGCTGACTGGGATGATGTGAAGGGAAGAAGGTTAGGTGGAGAGCAGATTGGGGGAGGCTGAGGCTACGGGGCTGATGTAGGGTGAGAGAAGAGCTATGCCCTGGATTGGGCTGATGATGGTGGAGACTGGAGAAGACTGGGACTGTAAATGCTAATGCTGGGAAGTGGGCTGTGACTGGAAATGGGCTGATACTGGGGCTGGAGGCGGACTGGGGACTAGAAATGGGCTGATACTGAGGCTGTGGAGGGACTGGGGACTACAAATATGGACTGCTACTTCTGGAGAGAAATCTGCAATTGTAAGTATTTACTTCTGGGAATTTTTCTAAATCTTGTGGAAAAAGGAATTCTGTATTTGTTAAATCAGTCAGGGCTTAGTATCAGCAAATAATGTTTAGTTCAATTAAAAACTCAACAGGTCACTTTCAGTTTAGGTTTAAAACCTAGCAGAGAGCTTTCAGTTTAAATTTAAAACCCAGCAGAGAGCTTTCAGTAAAATTTAAAACCCAGCAGAGAGCTTCTAGTTTAAATGTAATACTAGGTCAGGGCCTAATATCAGCAAAGAACTTTCAGGTTAAATTTAAAACTCAATGGTGAGCTTCTCGTTTAAATTGAAAACCCAACAGAGAGCTTCTAATTTAAATGTAATAGTCAGGGCCTAGTATCAGCAGAGAGCTTTAATTTAAATGAAATCAGAGTATAACTTAGCATAAAAGGAAAAACAGGATCAGTATTCTTTGAGCAATAAATTGTTTCTAGAGACCTTAACAAAGAGGCCTTCTAGAAAGGGGACAAGAAACATGTGAAATTGTTTTAAATAGGTGTTAAAGCCAAGTGACATTTTGAAAGACTCCCTCTATCCACGCAAGGGTTGTGTGAATCACCCAGGAAATTGGTCACAGATTACCTTAGAAGCACAGGACAGGGTAATGTGTAGCAGCCAGCTTTTAATAGGTCTTCATTCCCTCCCTCCCTGACTCCCACCCATCCCTGGGATAATCGTAGCTTTATAAGTGCTTACACCTCTTAAAGGAAAGTAGGTGCCATATTCACTCTCAGGTGCAGCTGTTTATTCTCATCAGGCATACATTAATGACCTGAGATTAATTAAGCTTCAGGTGAACAAAATCCATGCAATATATTAGGTATAGTTTTATTAGTATAAGTACCCCTAGCAAACCTTAGTAAGTAAACAACTTAAATACGTAAACAGAACCTTAAAACTAAAATACAGACAACAGGCCAGCAGCGAGATGGGAGCTTTCCAGTCTTTTGCATTGAGTGTCACATGTATGATTTTCTCCCAGTTGGTGAGGGGTCTTACATCTGATCTCTGGAGGCTAGAGTAGCAGACTTGGAGGACATAAGGAAGACAGAGAGGTATATAGACAAGATCTACAGGGACATAGTACTGAGGTCCCACATCCAGTATGTAGCATCCCTGTCACGTGACAGGAGAGCATCACCCTGGTATAGCAGGAAGTGATTCTGTAGCTAGGACCTGTCCTCCAGGTGATGTAGAACCCTTGCACAAAAAGATTTCTCTAGGGCCATGTGCCCACGAGGTGTTAGGACAGCCATTATTTTTGGTGATTCAATCATTAGGCATGTAGATAGCTGGGTGGCTGCTGGACATGAGGATTGCCTGGTAACATGCCTGCCTGGTGCAAAGGTAGCAGATCACATGCATAACCTTATGAAGGTCTTAGATAGTGCTAGGGAGGAGTCTGCTGTCATGGTACACGTCGGTACCAGTGACATAAGAAAGTGTGGTAGGGAGGTTCTGGAGACCAAATTTAGGTAGGAAGCTGAAATACAGAAATTACAGGGTAGCATTTTCCGAAATGCTCCCATTCCATGCACATGACCCTTAAGGCAGGCCGAGCTCTCGAATCTCAATGCGTGGCTGAGACGATGGTGCAAGGAAGAGGGTTTTGGATTTGTTAGGAACTGGGGAACATTCTGGGGAAAAGAGGGACTTTTCTGAAGGGATGGGCTCCACCTTAACTGGGATGGAACCAGGTTGCTGGCATTAACCTTAAAAAGGAGATAGGGCAGCTTGTAAACTAGTTAATAGAGAAAAGCCGCCAGTCGCCCAAGAGCGCATGTTTTGGAATAATGTATCCTTGAAGGATCCTAGCAAAGGTTTGAAGTTAGGGTATATCGACAGAGAGGTTTCAATAAAGACAAAAGTAACCAAAATGCCCTTGAGTACAGAGCAGACAGAGCTTAAAGACTCCAAATTACCCCTGCCTACCAATAGCCAGATTAATATGAATATAATACAGCCTCTAAAATGATTGTATGCAAATGTTAGAAGTCAAAAAATAAGATAGGAGAGTTAGAATATGTAGCACTAAATGAGAGGTTAGATAGGATTGGTATCTCAGAAACATGGTGGACGGAGGACAACCAGTGGGACACTGTGATACCTGGGTACAAACTATATCGGAATGATAGAGCAGATCTAATTGGTGGAGGGATTGAACTCTATGTTAGAAAGAGCATTGAGTCACAAAGGATTAAAGTTTTGCATTAAACAAAATTCACTATAGAATCTCAAAGGATTGAAATTCCATGTAAAAAGGGGAAGGGGAAGGTGATGGCAGTGGGGGTGTACTACTGACCGCCTGGCAAGAATGAACAAATGGATGATGAAAAGCTCAAAGAAATCAGGGAAGCTAACAAAAGTTACAGCACAGTAGTAATAACGGATGATTTTAATTACCCCGGTATCTATTAGGCCAGTGTCACGGCAGGACATGCTAGGGAGGTAAAGTTTCTAGGTAAAATAAATGACTGCTTCTTGGATCAGCTAGTTCATGAACCAACCAGAGGGGAAGCTATTTTGGACCCAGTCCTTAGTGGAACACAAGATCTGGTGCAAGAGATAAAGAGTGTAGTGGCCACTTGGCAATAGTGGGGGGAGGGGGGAGGGGAGGGGAGGGGAGAGGGGGAGAGGAGTGGAGGTGGGAGGGGAGGGGAGGGGTGTGTGGACCCATAGGCAGATTATGTACCACCACCCCACCCCACCCCACCCCCTGTGGCTCAGGGTGGGAGACAGGATCCCCCCACCAACAGATCCACATTCTACCTCCCTGCAATGGTGGCAGAAGAGGGAGGCCATCAACCCCTTGTCCTGCTGGGGAACAGACACCCTACAGGGCAGCCAATGCAGAGCTGTACACAGCCATAAGGCAATGACAGAAAGACAGTAGGCCTGGAAATGCTCAGCTGCCCCCCCCCCCCCCATTCTCCAGCAGCAAGCACAGTGAGTCACCAGCCACTGCACCCTGCACAGTGTTCCAGCCATACACATAAAACTGCAGATAGTCTGCTAGCTAGTTCACAGTACACGTTCCTGGAGAAGATGTGTGCACCCAGAACTGGGATGTGAGCACACCTACCAAGCAGATAAGGCAGCGATTAGGCCCCAGAATACAGACCCCATAAATATCACTAGAGTAAAATGCTATATAGCACTATGGGGGAACCTAGCCATGATGTGGTCACTGCTCAGTCAGGGTGAGAGTGCCCTCCCAGCAGGACATACTGTGGCCACCCTGTCCGTGCAGGTGGTGGCCGAGCACTACAATGTCCCAACCATTGCCCTATGCCCTGTGCAGATGCATCCTGCCCAGGCCGCCCCGTCCGGGCTATACCCACAGTACCTTGCTCCTCCTTATGCACATTGGCAGGCTAACACTGGAAACAGTGCAAGCAGTGTGGGCTGAGTAAGGTGTTGGCAGCCACCACACACTGGGTAGACAGACACACATTCCCACACCTATGCCAGCATTGTGCAACTATAGAGGCTTTTGGTAGCCCTGGCCACCGCACCAGTCCTGGTCACAGTGCAGGCATGGCTATGGTATGGTACGCAATACTGTTGGGGTCACTCCCCAGGGTGGTAAACACTGTCAGACACCAGATCTGAAACACATTCCACAGACATCAGAGAGATTGCTATGATACAGCTCAATGAGCAGATTGTGCTTAACTTAGGAATTGCTATCTGCCAGTAATCATAGCAATCATTTAATATATGTGTATCGTATTCCAAGGTTTAGTGTGGCATTGCTAAGGTATGCAAGTGCTAGTATTGGGAGATGCATGCAGGGCCCAACATCCTGCCTCTCCAGGAGGCTTTGGATAATGGAGCCTGTGGGTGCGGGTGTGTCTGCCCCTGTTGGCCGCTGCTCTAGGGCAGAGGTGCCCAAGGCTGGTGGGCCAAACACGGTTTCGGTTTTCATGCTGTCCCTAATGAATATGCATGAGATACATCTGCATACCATGGGGGTGGTGCATAGAAATGCAGCACAGCCATATTTATTAGAGGCAGCATGGAACCTGAATGGTGTTTGGCCCTCCAGGACTGCATTTGGGAGATTCTGCTCTAGGTAATGCGCATGTTTATGGTGTCTGTGCTCTACAGGGCAAAATGTAGGCATTTTGGGCATGTTTACATTATCTGCAATAAAGGTTCTGTCTGTATTAGCACGTTTTAGTAGTGGGTAAAATATGGGGACTGGGTTGGCAGTAACCACAGCTGGGACTTGAACCTGTGACCTTCTGCTCCTGAGCACACTGGCTGTGTGTACTGCTCCACAAGACAGTGCATTCCCTGGGGATAGCATGACTGTTTGTTAGACAGGGCCTGTCTGTTGCAGTGCATGACACCCACCTACACAGGGCTAGGTCATGGTCTGCTGTGGGCAGCTGCCACTACCCCCTCCACCACCAGTACCCCTCTGCCACCATGCTGACATGCCCTTCTGCTGGTGGTGCTGGTGGTATGCAGTCTCAGGCCATCCAGTGTGCCGGTAGGTGGCTGCCTATGGTGCGGGTTCTGGGGTAGGGTGCCTGCATAGCTGTCCACGCTTCCCCCCAGCACCGCCTGCCATTGTTCTGTGCCCTTGGGGGTACCTGCTGGGTACCATCCCCTTTGACACTGTGGGAAACATACTCGTGCCCATGTTGGGCCCTCATCAGTTGCTGTCTGGCTGCTCTACTGTTTCAGCATTCCTATGGGCCACCTAGGCATCACCCTAGTCCGCACTGTGGCCCAGCTGCACCACAGCATGTGCCGCCTGCAGCCCTCTGTGTCCCCTTTTCCAGCATCTGTCCAGTTGCCCACTCCGACATGCCCGCCCTGCTGTTGTGGAACATGTGCATGCCATAGGAAACCTGTCTAATGGAAAGGGAAAACCCTGATCAGCGCTATTTCACTGTGGGATCATTCACCTTGTATGGGGACAGAGCATAGACCTTTCCAAAATTAATATCTTTTTTTGGAGCTTTTTTGGTAGCGTTTTTTGATGTTTCCCATTAATATCACTATTGCCCAGCTTGGTTATGATTTTGTTACATTTTCTTCTGGTCATTTTCAATGTTTATTTGCCCTTTTGTTCCGTGCACATGTATCACACTTATCACTTTTTGTAGGGTTTCCCTGGTTTTGCTGTACATTGCTGACGGAAATGGTTTATTTTCCCTTTAAATCTGTTCTATCGCCAGGGTTTCACTGGCGTTAGTTTTCAGCCTCGGAATCCACAGCGTTAGTGTGCAGGGAGCCGCTCCCCTCCAAATCTCCACCCATTGACCCTCTTTCTCAGCCCCTGGAGAGCCTTCCTCTGCCCTCCGGGAGCCTTTCTCCACCCTCAGCGCTCATTTGCGCCGCTGCGCCTGTTATCGCGCGCTAAGGTACCTTATCGCCCAGTAACCCACCTTCATCAGGTGATAAGGTACCTTATCGCCCGATAATGTGGCATCAGCGCAAATAGCGCCCTTTAGTAAACATACCCCTTGGTGAAATTAAAATGTCATGGGATAGGAAGCAGTGTACTAGTGTGGATCAGGAACTGGTTAAAAGATAGAAAGCAGAGGGTAGGGCTAAATGGCCAATTTTTCCAATAGAGAATGTTCTATAATGGAGAGCCCCAGGGATCTGTGCTGGGTCCGCTGCTTTTTAACTTATTCGTAAATGACCTGGAAATGAGAATAACAAGTGAAGTAATCAAATTTGCAGTTGACACAAAATTCTTCAAAGTTGTTAAAACCCATGAGGATTGTGAAAAATTGCAAGAGGACCTTGATAAATTAGCTTTCAAATGGAGATGAAATTTAATGTGGACAAGTGCACCTAGGAAAGAACAACCGAAACTATGGTTACACGATGCAAGGTTCCACATTAGGAATCACAACCCAGGAAAAAGAGTTAGGTGTCTTCATGGATGACATGTTGAAACTCTCCACCCAATGTGCAGCGCCAGCCAAGAATGCAAATAGAATTCTAGGAATCATAAGGAAAGGAATGGAGTATAAAACAAAGGATATTATAATGCCTCTGTATCGTTCCATGGTGCGACCACACCTTGAATATTGAGTGCAATTCTGTTGCCGTATCTTAAAAAGAATATAGCGTTATTAGAAAAAGTACAGAGAAGAGCCACTAAAATGGTAAATGGGATGGAAGGATACCCCTATGAAGAGAGGCTAAAAAGGTTGCTGTTGTTCTTGTTAAGTGCCGTCGAGACAGAGTTGACTCATGGCGACCCTCTGTATAGCTATCCTAAATTGTGTTCGGTCTTCAGTCATGCAGCTCATTGTTGACAGACTGGTACCCGTAGCTGCTGTTATTTCATCAATCCATCTCATTGCTGGCCTTCCTCTTTTGCGTTGACCTTCTATCTTGCCAAGCATGATGTCTTTCTCTAATGATCTCTCTCTTCGCATGATGTGTCTAAAGTATGAAAGTCAAAGTCTTGTCATCTGAGCTTCTAAAGAAAGCTTAGGTTTGATCTCCTCTAGTACCGACTGGTTTCTTCTTCAGGCAGTCCATGGTATACATAGTATTCGCCACCAGCACCATAATCCAAAGGCATCAATTTTCTTCCTGTCTATCTTTTCCACTATCCAGCTTTCACATCCATATGGTGTTATTGAAAATACCATGGCTTGAACAAGTTGAATCTTTGTATGGAGAAACACATCTCTGCTCTTGAGAATCTTATCTAGGTCTTTCATAGCCATGCTGCCAAGAGCAATGCATCGTCTGATTTCTTGATTGCTTATTGCTTCTTTATTGATAGTTGATACAAGTAGGTTAAAGTTGTTCACAATTTCAATTTCTTCTCCTTCAACGATGAACCTGTTGATTATGCCAGTTGTCATGATCTTTGTCTTCTTTACATTAAGGTGCAGGCCCATTTTGAGACCATGTTCTTTGACTGTGAGAAGCAAATGTTTCAGATCATCTTCACTTTCATCAGCATAGCGAAGGTTGTTGATGAATCTTCATCCAATCTTCACACCTCTGTTGTCTTCATACAATCTTGCTTCTCTGATGATTTGCTCTGCATATAAATTAAACAGGTAGGGGGAAAGTATGCAGCCTTGTCTTACACCTTTGCTTATTTTAAACCATTCTGTTTCTCCTTGTTCCATTCGAACTGCTGCTTCTTGATCAATGTACAGATTGTGCAAGAGTACGATCAGGTGTTCTGGTATACCCATGCTTCTTAATGTGGCCCAGAGCTTCTCATGGTTTACACAGTCAAAAGCTTTGCTATAGTCGATAAAGCACAAAAAGATATCCTTTTGGTATTCTTTAGTCTTTTCAAGGATCCATCTCACATCCGCAATGATGTCTCTTGTTCCTTGCCCTTTCCTGAACCCTGCTTGTACTTCAGGTAGTTCTTGTTCCAGGTATGGTTGTAGTCACTTTTGAATAATCTTCAGTAGAATCTTGCTGGCATGTGGGATCAGAGCGATTGTGTGATAATTTCCACAGTCAGTTGGATCACCTTTCTTTAGTATTGGTATAAACACAGATCTTTTCCAGTCAGTTGGCCATGATGTTGTATTCCATATTTCTTGGCAGAGCCTTGTAAGTATGGTAACAGCTGCATCAGATTGCTGTAATACTTCTATGGGAATGCTATCAATGCCTGGTGCTTTGTTCTTTGATAAGGCTTTCAATGCTGCTTCAACTTCTTCTTTCATCACCAATAGTTCCCGATCATAGAGTACAGGTTGAAATGGCTGTTGGTCCACTTGATCTTTATCATATAAAAACTCTGTACATTCCTTCCATCTTTTCTTGATCTTCTCAGCATCATTCAACATAGAACCTTGAGCATCTTGTAACATTCCAATTTGAGGCTGAAACTTTTTCTTTAACTCTCGTAGCTTTAGGAAAGCCGATCTTGTTCTTCCTCTAATAGTTTCTGCTTCTATTTCCTTGCATGCGTCATTGTAGTACTTTTCCTTGTCCTGTCTTGCTGCCAGGGCCGGCCCGTCCATTGAGCAAGAATGTTTTTTGCACAGGGCCCCGCGTTTCGGGGGGCCCCGCGCAAAGAACATTCTGCTTTTTCTTAATTGAATTTAAAAAAAAAAAAAAAAAGCTGGCCGCTGGCGCCGTGGCGGCATGGAGTGTACCGCGGGGCTCCCTCTGCCCGGCGGAACTCTCCCGGCGCGGCTGAGCCCCTCTCTGCCGGCTTGCAGATACGCGAAGGGAGAGAGTCTCCCTCGCGTCTCTGTTAAGCCCGCAGGGGCTGATGGGAAGCAGGGGCTGATGGGAAATTTCCCATCTGCCCCTGCGGGCTTAACAGAGACGCGAGGGAGACTCTCTCCCTTTGCATATCTGCAAGCCGGCAGAGAGGGGCTCAGCCGCGCAGGGAGAGTTCCGCCGGGCAGAGGAGCCCCGCGGGACACTCCATGCCGCCACGGCAGCAGCGGCCAGCTTTTCTTTTTTTTTTTAATTGCCATGAGCCGAGGGGGGGCGGGTAGGACTGTCAATGGGCTAGGGAGGGGGGGGGTTAAGACTGGCAATGGGCTAGGGAGGGAGGGGGTTAAAATGGGCTAGGGAGGGAGGGAGGGGGGTTAAGACGGGCTAGGGAGGGAGGGAGGGAGGGAGGGGGTTTAAGACTGGCAATGGGCTAGGGAGGGATGGGGGTTAAGACTGGCAATGGGCTAGGGAGGGGGGGTAAGACTGGTAATGGGCTAGGGAGGGAGGGGGATTAAGACTGGCAATGGGCTAGGGAGGGAGGGGGGTTAAGACTGGCAATGGGCTAGGGGGGTTAAGACTGGCAATGGGCTGGGGGGGTTAAGACTGGCAATGGACTAGGGGGGTTAAGACTGGCAATGGGCTAGGGAGGGAGGGGGGTTAAGACTGGCAATGGGCTAGGGAGGGGGGAGGGGGGTTAAGACTGGCAATGGGCTAGGGAGGGAGGAGGGAGGGAGGGAGGGGGTTAAGACTGGCAATGGGCTAGGGAGGGAGGGGGGTTAAGACTGGCAATGGGCTAGGGAGGGAGGGAGGGGGGTTAAGACTGGCAATGGGCTAGGGAGGGAGGGGGTTAAGACTGGCAATGGGCTAGGGAGGGAGGGGGGTTGAGCCTGGCATTGGGCTTGGGAGGGAGGGGGGTTAAGACTGGCAATTGGCTAGGGAGGGGGGTGTTAAGACTGGCAATGGGCTAGGGAGGGGGGGTTAAGACGGGCAATGGGCTAGGGAGGGGGGTTAAGACTGGCAATGGGCTAGGGAGGGAGGGGGGGTTAAGACTGGCAATGGGCTAGGGAGGGAGGGAGGGGGGTTAAGACTGGCAATGGGCTAGGGAGGGAGGGAGGGGGGTTAAGACTGGCAATGGGCTAGGGAGGGGGGGTGTTAAGACTGGCAATGGGCTAGGCAGGGGGGGTGTTAAGACTGGCAATGGGCTAGGGAGGGGGGGGCGAGGACTGGTAATGGGTTGGGGGGTTGCTAGGACTGGAAATGGGCTGAGTGGAAGGGGAGGCTTGAACTGCAAATAGCTGATGGGGAGGGGGCTTGGAATGGAAATGGGCTGTGAGGGAAGGGAGCTAGGACTGAAAATGGGCTGATGGAGCAGCTAGGATAGGACTGGAAATGGGCTGTTAGGGGGAGCTAAGATTGGAAATGGGCTGTGGTGGGGGCTTGAATTGAAATGGACTCATGGAGGGGCTTGGACTGGAATTGGGCTGAGTGGAGGGGAGCTATGATTTGACATGGGCTGATGGTGGGGCTAGGAAATGACTAGAAATGGGCTGATGGGGGGGCTAGGATTGGAAATGAGCTGATGAAGGGACTTGGACTGGAAATGGATAGGGGAGCTAGGACTGGAAATGGGCTGATGGTGGGACTAGAAGGGAATGGATGCTGGGTGAGACTGGAACTAGAAGGGAGCTGATGTTGGGGGAGGATTAGAATGGGATGGGGCTGGGAGATTAAAATGGAGAGGGGAAAAATATTTTGTGTAGGAGGGATGAAAAATCTACAATTGGCCAGGTATTGGGAGAGTAATTGGGGATTGAGGATGGAGGGGTAAAATTTGTGTGGATGAAATAGGAATGAGGAAAGAGCAAAAGGAGAAAGATTAGTATGTTAAAGCAGATGTAGAGAGAGAGAGAATGGAAAAAAAACTAGAAGAGAGAAGAAAGGACAAATGGACAGCAGACGATGGAGAGTTAGCAGAAAACATGAAGAAACCAGAAGAAAGTGGCTGGACCAATTGCAACTGAAAAAAAAATGCACAAAAGGTAGAAAGATATCTCTTTATTTTGAATTTATTAACTGGAATATGTCAGCTCTGGGAAATGTGCATCATTAACATCTGCGCTTTGTTTGGTACAAGAGGAAATTAATTTATAGTTTTATTTCTACAGTGTTGTTGTACATTCCAAGTTTGGCTTTTGGGGTTCCCAGTTTAATTATTGCCTTCCTGTTTCTAAATTGTGATTCTTGTTTGGTGATGGTCTATGTTCTGCATGTGTAACTGAGCTGAGGTATTCTGTTTATGTAATTCCTATTTGACGTTGCCACTTGTTCTCTTTCCCTAGTATTCTCTGAAATGTATTGGTTTAATATTTGCAGTGTTGCCTTTTGATAGGTAGGGTATGGTGCTTTGTGAGTCCTGGTAATGCTGTCAGGATACGGCGGGTTTGCTATGGGTTCTAAATGCCATTAATTTACTTGATAACCAAAGCACGCCGGAAAGTGCTGTGTGAAACTACCTAAAACTAACCACACCGTAGTTTTTCTGTTTTTGTCGGGTTGCTCACCGATGAATGGAAATTTTACCACTCTCGAAGTGAGCTCCCCATTTTATTCAAGAAATATTTTAAAATGGCCCATCACAGGTCATTATATCAGGTGCACAGCACAACCAGCCGTTGCTCCTGCACTGCGAGAACCAAAGTATATTCAAAGGACGTTTCTAAATTACTTTGAAGTCCTTAATTCATGGCTTGGAATGATGAAGATAGCAAAACGCCCATCTCAAATCTTTCAAGACGGTCACACCGCTATGACAATGGCCCAACATAGGAACCGTAGCATAACACACTGAAAGAACCGAAACTGTCCCAATCAACTGTACCAGATCTTCTGAACCAGTGAAGGAGTCGTATGATTCAAAGCACAACACTAATCAGGCTGAAGCGGCTTGAAACACTGATTAGTGTTGTGCTTTGAATCATACGACTCCTTCACTGGATCAGAAGATCTGGTACAGTTGATTGGGACAGTTTCGGTTCTTTCACTTTTTGTTGTACATTTACACTTGTATCATTTAATTCTATTGAAATTGGCATATTGAATATGAGATCTTTGGTTATGAAGAATATTTTGATTTTCTTGTAATTGATTTGTAAGGAGTCGTTTGATAACCATTGTGATATGTCCGAGAGGCAGTTTTTTATACCATCGTATTCTGGTTTGGTAGTGTCAAATGGTGCGTAAATCATTATATCGTACACATAGATGTGAAAGGAAATATTGTGTGAGTGGATTATAGAGCATAATGGCTGTAGGTAAATATTGAAGAGCAGGGCTGACAGCGAGGAGCCCTGCAGGATGCCGTGGGTTTGTTCAAAGAGGAGGGATGAATTGCATCTAGTTTTGACCTGTTGTTGATGGTTGGAGAGGTATGAGTGGAACCATGTCAGAACGTTGCCTTAGATTTCAATGGACTGGAGTCTCTGCAGGAGAGTTTTGTGATTGATGGTATCAACAGCCGCTGAAATGTCTAGAAATATTAGGATGAATCTTTGATATGGTTTCTGTGTTCCTTTAATCAGTGTGTTTAGGAGTGAAGTGAGAAGCGTTTCGACTCCATGGTGGGGTCTAAATCTGTGCTGCTGTTGATCCAGCAGGGTGTACTTGTCAAGGTAGTCTTGAAATTGCTGTTGAATGAATTTTTCAATTATCTTGGCTGTGAATGGAAGACTTGCTATGCTGCAGGATCACTGGAATCAAGGCTTGTGTTTTTTAGGGTGGGATGGATGGAAGAGAACTTTAGCTGTTTGGGCATGTGGCCTTGTTGGAGAGATAGTTGGATGATTCTCATCAGATATGGGCTCAGTTCTTCTTTGGAGGCTTTAACCCAGCGAACTGGGCAGGGGTCAGATGGTGATGTGGTACAATTTGGGTGAATTCCATTGCAGACATAGCTTTTAGAAATGCCACGGCTTGTTTGGCAGGGGTTGATGGGAGGTTTAAGTCCCTAAGGTGTATGAGGTCTTTATTTGGTCTTGAGTTTCAACTAGGAATCCAAGTATGTCTGATAGATCATTAGATGAGATGGTCGGGGATCTGTATATAAGGCAGAAGGTCAGCTGTTTATTCAATATTGAGATGTGGTCTACTTCCTCTTTGCTGTCAGTGTTGGTTTTGGTGACGTTGAGTTTGGATTTTGTTATTATAAGAACTCTCCCACCTCTTCTGTGAGAACACAGACAGTGAAATATTGAGTAGCTATGGGGTGTAAATTTGTTTAGAAGTATTGTGTCTGAATCTGTGAGCCATGTTTCTGTGACAAAGAGGACATCTAGGTTATTGTTTGTGATGTAGTCTTTAACTATGAGTATTTTATTGCAGACTGAGCGTGCATTGATGAGGGCACAATTCAGGATCTGTGTGCTGTTAGGCTGATATTTTCTCCCTCTCAACATGATTCACAGAGTAGTCTCTTGGAACTGACACCTCAATAATCAATGCCGTTCTGGTGTTTTTCTCCTTTACCCCTATATCCAGCTGTCTTGCATTCAGCTCTTTATCGGTTGGAATGGGAGTATCCCAAGTGATCATAACCTCCTCATTCTCTGTAATAGGTGGGCACTGGGGACATTGGGATGTGGGAGATCAGGGATGGGCTTAGATGGAGAATTTAAGATTCGTTAAAAAAAAACAGAAGAAAGACCCTTAACAAAGGCTGGGTATTAGTTGTGTATGTGGTGACTCAGGATTTGGGTGGGATTGTAAGTGAGGGCTCCGTAACTGAATAGGGTGTAAGAGTGGAGACTTGGGATTATCTGTAAGCATATTTGGGAGTCAGGTGAATAAGAAACTGAACAGAGGTTAGGAGGTCAGTGGGAAAAAGGTGATTGGGTGAGGGGTATCAGTAGCGCTGGGAGATCAAATGCAGAAATATGGGGATAGGAGATGGTTTGAAGGGACTTGCAGGTTTGGGGAGGGACTGGAAAAAGGACAATGGAGTCAGTGGGAACCACAGAAAGAGACAGGTCTTCCTTGAAGGTGGTGACAGAGAGTAAAAAATGAGGGAGGTGAAAGTGGAAACGGAAACCTAGTTTGGGTTAGAGATAAGAAAGGGCCTGGAGGTGGAAAGAGGATATGTGTTAGGGAATGAGCTGGGGCTGATTAGGGGAAGAGAGGCAAAAAGTGTTAGATGAGGCTGGGGAGGAAGTGCATACAGAAGGAGGAATTGTGGACTAGAAAGTGGGTGAACGATGTGGACATAGGAGACAGGCAAAGGAATGAGACAGCTGGGGAATGGAAGGAGTAGGGAAAATAGGTTATAAAATGGAAAGCTGGTAAGAAGGTGAAAGGTGAAAAGAGGAAGACTGAAGATTAAAGGAGGGAGAAGGAGGATCGGAATGAATCGATAAGAAAAAGTCAGATGAGAGAAACAGAAAAAAATAAAACAAAAAGATTAGTGTCGAAAAGATATATAGGAAAGGAAAGGACGAAAACAGGCAGTGTGAAGAAACAGAAAATGGAAAAGAGAGCCTGCAAAAGGACTTAGAAGAAGACCAAGAGGAAGTGGAAAAAAAGAGACCAGGACCAGAAAAATAAAACGATCAGACAACAAAGGCATAAAACAGTGGCAGTTTTTAGAGAATGAAATGTCAGCTTTGAAGATACGCATTTTTTATAGTTCGGTAGAGAAAGAAATGCATTTTGGCTTCTTTCATCAGTGTTTCATAGCTCAGCTTCTGTTTTTGGGTTTTTTCATTTCAATTTTTATTTGCATATTATTTTCTAATGTGTAGTTTTATTCTTTACTAGGTGAGGGTCTGTGTTTTCCGTGTGCAGCTGGCATGAGGGATTCTCTTAACATGTTGGTTCTATGTAGGAATCTATATGTAACCCAGGGGTTATAAATAAATAATGAGAAAAATGTTTTAACTGTTTGAGTCAGTTGTTGGGTTGTCAATGCAGCAAGGATGATTTTTCTTTTCGGGGCTGATCCTGGGCTGCAGATGGCAGTCTGTTTGTTTTTTTTCCTCGTGCCGGGTTTTGTTTTGTTTTTAATTTAAAAATAAAAGTAAGACCCGCAAAAAGACTGCAGGACAGGCCTCCATGCAGCTGTGAATGCCTTGTCTGAAATCGGGGCCTGGTCTCCTGTCTCGTGCCGGGGGAGGAGCAGGCCTTGATTGGGGAGTCGCAAATAACCACGGCTGTCCCTGATGAAGGCCAGAAGAGGTCTGAAAGCATCGAGGAAGGCCGCGGGTATCAAAGCTCTCCTCGATGAGTGATGGGGGGGGGGCGGATTTGGTCGGCAGTGACTCTGGAGCCATTGAGCAAGGCCTGGAGTCAGATAAAGGGTGGTGGGGGCAGTGGATAACTGCCAAAACATTCCAGAACCCTTGGGGATGGAATAAGTGCAGAGCTCCCCTTCTTACTGGCTTGGCAGCCCCCCAGGAGCAACGGCACAGTTGAGGATGAGGTCATGCTGCCCAATCCTGGCCTTGACGGACACCACCAGGGATCGGGCAGCGGGAAACCTGGTCAGGGAAGTGTCCGGCTGCGGGAGCAAAGTAGGCCTGGCCGTCCTGTCGCCTGTTTTTTTTCCGCAGCCGCTGAAGAGGCACACCGGGCCATCCCGGTGCCTGAACCTGCTACCGCAGGGGCGATAGCTCCCATGGTGCAGAATTAGGTACAAAGGAGCCCATCCTGCTCTAGAACGTCTGGAATGGCCCGGACGTACCCCTTCCTGGATTGGGCTCCATGTCTCTTTTAATATCTCCAAACATCTCTTGCAGTCTTTTTCAGTAGATCTTGTACTGAGCGACTGTGTCATTTGTTATTTACAGCTGTCACAGCAGATATTTGATCATCTAGATCTGAAATTTTTATTTCCATTATTTTGGAAAACCTCAAGGTAGTCTTAGCTGCAGACCTTCGCATTTTTTCTAAAAAAGTCATCTTTTCCATGAGTCCCAGGTAACGTCTCCCACTTGACTCTGAAACTGACATAATCACAAACATCAGGATAATGTTGTAGTTAAGATTCTGAGAGAAACAAAAAGTTCTCAAGAATAATCTCTCCTTTCTTTCTCTAGAACATTTTGCCTTCCTAAATACTGCCTGTTTTTTTAATATATTCCCTAGCCATTTTTCTTCTAACACTCATTCTAAACCTATTCTTTTCTAGCTCTTATCCTACTCTTGGGAAATAAGTGCTCTGATGAACTGCTTCCTTTTAAATAGGTGTAGGGTCCCAATAAGGAAAGGAGGGAGGGAAGGGGAGGGGGGAAAGATAGGAGGGGGGAGGACAGGACTGGGGTGGGGATGCAGAAAAGGGAGGGGGGAGGAAGCTACAAAGATGAGAGTACTAGAAAATGCCGAAAAGTGCTAATAGTCTTGGTGTTGGCTAAAGTTTGGGGACAAAGTACCTTAAAATACCCATTTATGAATGGACTAACTGGGGGTACATTATAATGGCTCCAAAAAGTCATAGATTCCTGAATCATGGAATTTCTGTGTTGTGGTATTGAGAATAACAAAAAATCTTACCTATCAACCTCTGGCGAGTATAAGAGTACCCACCTGCCGGAAAGTACTAGTGATGCGATTAATACTGCAGGATAAGTAGACTAATTTATACTGGGAGGGGGGAGTGGGAAGGTGGAGATGGGTAGGGAGAAAAATTACAAAAATGCAAAATGTGCAGGAAGTAATGGATGTATTGCTTGACTATTTTATTTATTTATTTATTTATTTACAGTTTTTATATACCGCGCTCTTTGGTATCAGCGCAATTTACAGATAACAATGATGTATCAAAATGCCAATATATTGGAATTGTTACAGTTTTGGTTAATAATAAAAAAGATTTAAACATAAATACTACTTTCCTTTTCCATCTATTTCTAGTTCGTTAATTTATTTTTCATAGCCGTTCCACCTATTTTCAATTCTACTATCTTAATATGAATATCTACATAAAAACTTCTCTCTCTTTTCGCTCATTTGCTTTTCCTAAGTTTATATTCTTTGCTATATCTCAGATATAGCAGCAAGTTGCACAGCCACTTTATTCTGTGAAGATTTTATTTAGGTTTTCTTATATTTTTCCTTTTTTTGCTCTCCTTTTCATGCAGATCTTAAATGCAGCCCAGTCTGGTGACGAGCTCCTATAGTTATTGGTCTATAGCCAATCCAATTCCTTTCATCAGTTTCCATAGTCGTCATCAACCCCTCTGTCCCATGGAGCACTTAACAGTACAGGTCTTCACTAAAGATGTATTTTGCAGGCCTCAAAAAATATGTCCTGAGCAGTATCTCATACTTTCTGTGTCTGTATCTTGAGCCAGCTGCTGCGGCATCTCCAACCACAAAGACATTCTTAAGTAACAGCTCAATCTCAGCTGAAGCACATTGTTTGGCTGCCAACCTTTTATCCTCTCCACTCCCAGTAAATAGCCCATTAACCACAGGGCATAGATATTTGAAAAATAATTGTGAAAGCTTCTCTGGCAAGAGGAATCCTTTGACCTAACCAGATCAAGAATAGGTTAATAGGGAATGGCTATTAACCTTTTCAAACACCATTAAGACCAAAAAATAGCTAAATAATGAAATTTACAAAAG
Source organism: Ichthyophis bannanicus (assembly GCA_033557465.1). Classification (NCBI taxonomy): domain Eukaryota; kingdom Metazoa; phylum Chordata; class Amphibia; order Gymnophiona; family Ichthyophiidae; genus Ichthyophis; species Ichthyophis bannanicus. The sequence continues at coordinate 462,245,046 of CM066036.1, forward strand.
TAATTTTGCAGTCTACATACCATTAAGCTGCGGAATTTGATGCCAGAGATTATTATCATGGTCAGTAGTATAGCTTCATTTTTCAGGGCCTTCTCTTTAATAAAGCCGGGCATAATTTTGGGCATTGTTGTAGACCTGAGAAGTTCTTCTAAACATGAAGGAGCAACCAGTTCCTTGGGCCAAGAGATCTATGGCACAGTCACTCAGACCAAGAAGTATTATTCCAATACAAGAAAAGTTTACTGAAACAAAAGTGATGATGGATAACAAAAACCAGGATATACAGACACACTAATACAGCATATAAAGGGAGTAATTTTATAAGGGCATCATGAAAAGATACGTGCCTCTTACACGTGAAGTCCCTATTCTACAGGACATGCATACATGAATGGACACTTACGCATGCGCTGTGGCTGGCTTCTATTTCATAAATACACATGGAAGTGCCCAATGCGCATATGTTTGGTAGGGGCATGCACAGGAGAGGGGCATGGGCTGTAGGCATGGCCTCAAAGGGCATGCGTACATTATAGAATACTATGGCACAATATGTCCCTGCGCCAATCTAGGTACAGCCAGCTATGAATATTCTAGAGCAGGCATAACTGCTGCACCTAGGGTATGGCTGGTCAGTACATCACTACTTTATAAAGTGAGGAACACATGTTCTCTGTGGGGGGCTTTCCAAAATGATCCTCCACACTTCTAAGGCCCTTTTTGACCTCCCTTGCTTTCCATGACTTCTTTAAGATTAATTTTGGAATGCTCTATGGTTTTACAGATTCTGCAGTTATTCGAGCTGGATCTCCAATCCTCTGACCTTGGATGGATGCCCTCCTTTGGATGTAAATGCAAATTTTAACAGAAATTATTTATTTTGTGTTGCCATGTCATATTCTCCTGTAATAGCGAAGGGCCCGCAACCCCAATAATACCCGGAGTCAATGGACGAGGATTCAACTCCCTTTTATTGTATATACAGTCTCAGCACTGGCATACAAAATGTCTGAGCCCCGAGCTCAGAAAAATGACAGTTTATATACCTTTCTTCTCCAGTCTAATACAGGCAAAACTTCTCATTGGTCCTGGTCTTGGTAGACATAACACTAAACATAATACTACTGCTAAAGTATACAGTATATTTCGCTACTCTTGCAAGGTCAGTTAGCTTGCAAAGATAGTGGAAGGCATATCAGAAGCATTCTCATCAAAAGCAAAACAAAGCAAGGCCAAACAAAGCAAGGCTAAGATGTATCTCTAGCCCTAGCTCAAAACACTAAACAATCTTCATAATGCTAGACAAAATATTCTTACACTGTTCAGCTTCTCTGCTATATTTTTCATCCTAATTACGAGGTCAGTGCACATCTAGCAAAGATACAGTGGCGCGGCATTCTACTGAAACAGACATCTGGCTTACCTAAACAATAAACAAGAAAGTTTTAATTCTCTTATCTCCAGGAGAGCAGAACATGTTATCAAACCAGAATAGAACAGTATTTTTTTCTAACAGCTAACAGCATTCTGTAAGTTTCCAAAATCAGCAATAACATTTTAAAGCAGGAGAAAAAGGGCTTCAGACCTAGCTCTGCTACATGCTAGGCCATCGCCTATCACACTCCAACTTGGATTGGGAAGACAACTTATCCCTCCTCTTTGTCTCATCAATGAACAGGACAGTAGAACATACTGCCACTTCCACTCCATACCATTAACTTCAAGCATTCTCTCTAATGACTCTGAAGGTCAACATAAAAGAGGAAGTCTGGCAATGAGATGGATTGATAGAATAACAGCAGCTAGGGGTGCCATTCTATCAACAATAAGCTGCCTTACTGAAGACCGAACACAGTTTAGGTCAACTATCCAGAGGGTCGCTATGAGTCGATACTGACTCGATGGCACTCAACAACGACATCATCATAGACAATGGGCTGGATTCTGGGACATGGGTTGCGGGGCTGCATATCCCACCAGTCATGCAGCCCCACAAGCTATCCGGGCCCAATTCCCCCTCTGGCTTTTCACGTACATCCTGGGCATCAGGATGGGGAGAGCCGGTGGGGGGCGGGAGGGGGCAGGATCTAGGTTGAGTGGGGAGACCACCCCAGCAGGATGTACATGGCCAATTCAGGTCATGGCCCTGTACGTCCTGCTGGGTCAAAGGGGATGTGCAGCTTATTCCATCTCAGAGGTGGAATAAGCAGCACTGACCTGGCAATTGGGTCCGGGGGATTCCCCCCCCCCCCAGGCCAGGGCTGGGTGCAGGGGGGTCCCCACCACCCGATCCAGGCCCCGGCAGGCCAGCTATGGGTTGGGCGGCAGGGATGAGGGGGGCTGAAGCCGCGGGAGTCAGGAGCATGATGTCCCCGCAGGCAGCAGGGGAATTCCAGGCAGTCCACGGGCCAGATTCTGTGCACCGTGAGAGCATTTAGTTCCCGTGGTCCAGAATCAGGTCCAAATGGGCCCACTTTCCACAGGGATATCTGGACGGCCCCCTCCCTGAATCGGGCTCCACATGTTGAAATCCTCTTAGAATGTAAGGGTGGCCAAGAAAGTTAATAAAGAGAATGCTAGGAATTATAAAGAATGGAATGATGACTAAAATGGAGAATATGATAACGCCTCTTTATCATTCTACAAGTGCAATTAATCACACTTTGAATATTGTTTGTGGTTTTGGTCATCGCATCTAAAACAAATTTAGCAGAATTAAAAAAGTTACAGAGAAGGGCGACCAAAATGATAGAGGAGATGGAAAAACTTAAAAGGCTCTTCAACTTAAAGAAGAGACGGCTGAGGGGAGACATGATAAGGGTCTATAAAATAATGAGTGGCGTGGAACAGGTAAATTATTTACTCTTTCAAAAAGTACAAAGACTCCTCATTTTGATTTTGCCAATATAATACTCATGGGCATATCAAAACAAAACATCAAACGAATACAATTAGCACAAAATGCAGCTGCTAGAATTATATTGAAAGTTAACTCACTCCAACACATAACACCAATACTAGCTTCCCTCCATTGGCTTCCAATTCAAAGCAGGATAATTTACAAAACAATAATAACTTCATTCAAAGCCTTATACGATTTGGCTCCAACCACACTATGTAACTTAATACACAAAGAACAACCTAAACCTACACACAGAAAAGGACAATTAAACAAACTAAAAACCCCAAAAGATTACACAAGAGCTCATAAATCAACAAACAACAGAGCTTTTTCCCACATAGCCCCTACTATCTGGAATTCTCTCCCCGAGGAGTTACGAACACTAACTGAGATCATGGAACTCCGGAAAAATTTGAAAACTTATCTGTTCACCAAACACTATAACAACATAGATATTCTCCCACCTGCTTTAGATAAAGGCTAAACAGGCTTCTGACTGCTTCAATTAAAATCCTTTCAACTCCACACAGATAGCTCATATAGTTAAACCCCTTGATGATTCCACATCTTATGCCCTTTTACTCCCATATATATATATATATATATATATATATATATATATATACATATATATATATATATCTGTATATAGTTTATTCTGTTCTGTTTTGTCTCACATTGTTAGACTTATATTATGACGTTCCTTATAAATTATATTCTGTTAATCATACTTATAATATGACGTTCCTTGTAAAACAAACTTGCTTTGTTAATTGTTGTTCTCTGTAAACCGCAACTGAACTGTGGAAGATGCGGTATATAAATGTGTATAAAATAAATAAATAAAGACTAGGGGACATTCAAAGAAGCTAATAAGTAGTACAAATAAAGATAAACAGAGAAAATATGTTTTAATTTAATGTGTAATTAAGCTCTTGAATTTGTTACCGGAGGATGTGGGAGAAGCTGTTAGTGCAACTAAGTTTAAAAAAGGATTGGACAGGGCCGGCGCTACCCAGTAAGTGGAGTGCCGATGTCATGGGAGTACCATCACTAGCTGTCCCCCCAAGCACGATGACAAGCCCAGAAGGATTACTCAAGAGAATGAAAGAGCCTGCCTGCAGTAGCAGCAAGTCCTGTGGGCAGAAGAGCTGCTGTCCAGATCATGCCTGCTGCAAGGTCCTGGAGAGAGCAGCGCAAGGGAAGTTTAGAGTTCGGGGCCATAGAGAGAGGCAGAGAAGTTCGGATATATTTAGGGAAAGGAAGGGGAGTGAGAGTGCAAAGGGGGGGTGAGAAGGGACAGAGTCTGGGAAGGGGAACAGAGAGTTAAGGGCAGCAGGAGAGGGGTGGGAAGCTGGCAGAAAGATACTGGATATGGGTCTGGAGGGCTAGGGAGACAGAGAGATGATGAACAAAGAGGAGGCATAGGGAGATGAAGGGGAAATGAAAATGGTGAGAAGATGTTGAATGTAGGGGGTATCACACATGGGAGATGCTGGTCAATGGGAGGGGGCATTGGGAGGTGAAGGGGGATGCTGAACATGGAGGGGTACAGGGAGACAGAGGGGAGGTACTATATGCAGGGGTGAAATAGGAAAGCAGAAGGGAAATGCTAGATGGCTGAAGGGCTAGAGAGATGAAAGGAAGATACTGTACATGGGAAGGAAGCATAGGGAGAACAGGCATAGGGAGAATCAATGAATGGAGATTTTTGAGATGGAGTGGTGACACTGGGCACGGGGGTAATAGGGAGAGGAGAAATGCAGGATATAGGGGTATTAGGAAGAGAGAGGGATGAAGATGGATACGGAGGTAAATAGGATGAGAAAAAGATGGAGAGATGCTGAACATGGGAGTGATAGTGAGGGGATGGTATGGCAACAGGGAGATGCTGAACCCAGGGGGATAGGAATGAGGAAAGGGGACATGGAAAGATAGGGAGAGAGAGCGGAGATGTTGGATGAAGGGAAAGAGAGAATAAAAGAGAAAGGTAGAGAGACACTGAATGGGGGAGGGAGAGAGAGAATGAGCAAAAGACTGGGGAATAATGAACTAGGAAAGTAGAGGTGGGGAATGGGAGAACTAGCATGAGGATTGAAAAGTGGTAGGGGGGATTGAGGCCTAGATAGTAAGAAACAGCAGTGAATTCTGAGTGGACAGAAAAATAGAAAAATAAATGGAAGAAAGCTGAAAGGAAAAGATCATTATCCAAGATGGAAAGAGGTGAAAAAAAAAACAAAAGGTGAGACAAGAAATGGCAGATGGACTAGATACCATAGACGGAGAGCTAAGAGAAGACAGAGGAAAGCAGAAACCTCAGATTGGGACCAGCATGAACAAAGAATAAAACGGTCGCACAATAAAAAGTAGAAAATTTCTTTTTTCAATTTAATGATCGGTCTTTTCACTGTCTTTATATTTTATACCATAAAGGGAAATGCATCTCTTTCTATTTCTGTGGTATTGTAGTGCATGCAGAGCCTGGCTTCTTGGGGTTTCAGTTTAATTTTTGCCTACATCTTTTTATTTTTAATTTGGGGTCACTTACGCTCTGTCATTCTCCCTTTTTCTTTTAGTTCCTTAGGGGTATGTTTACTAAACTGCGTTAGTGCGATTCGCATTAGGAGCCGCGGTAGAGACAGAAACCCCAAATAAGGATATGGGCAGTACATCGTTTCCGAGAACGTGCGTTACAAGGCGCCATAAATGAACGAGTGCTACAGGGCACGTAACCGCGCGTTAATCTTAAGAAGGCGCGCAGGCATACAAGCTCAGTAACAGAGCTGTAGCACAATGCTTACAACACTGATTGAAGGGACAGGGGTCATGGGTTCGATTCCCCAGTGGGCCTAATGTATAAGGCTGGCTGAGGCAGCACCCTTTACATTTAAGTAGTGATTGTTGAGGCATGTGACGTGTATTTTAATTAGTGCTGCCAGCAAACACACCCTCACGGTGGCATAACCTAAGGTGCCGCATAAGGCACTCCATAGGGCACATTATAAAGTGTACTGTCCGCCAAGGCACCCTATAATGTCCCCTATAGGACACCTTATAAGGCTGTGAACAAAGTCCTGGCTGGCTGCAGAAGAACTGCACGTCACCACACAAACTGCTGTGGTTACCAAGATAGAGGTAACCCACCCGTACCCATGATGCACTGCACATGCAAATCAGCAGATGAGAGATGGGCACAAGATTGGGTATGCACCCCCACAGCACCTCGGCCTTGTAGGGGGGAACAGACCGTGTGTGGCACTGCCACAGAGTAGCCACAGACAGTCACATTGTGCGGGTACTGTGCCCACCCTGAGGTTGAGGTGGGGCGCCCAGCACCAGGTCCACAGCACCTTTCATGGCTGAAATACGCCATGCTGGAGGTCCCCATCAGTGTGTGATAGGTAGTTCAGTTAGACACACCTAGGATACATCTGTGTCCTTCTATATGTCTCGGTCACGTCTAGTCCCTATGGGCGATGCTGCACCCAGAATAGTGCATATCCTGTGTTGGTGCCATCGTTACCTGCTGTAGATGAAGGGGGGGGTGTATGGAGCCATAGGCAGATTATGTACCACCTCACAACCCACCCTCTGGGGCTCAGGGTGGGAAACAGGATCACCCACCAATAGATCCACAGTCTACAATGCAATGGCAGCAGTAGAGGAGACCAGCAACCCCAGTCCTGCTGGAGAACAGACAGAGCGGTACACATCCATAAGGCAATAGCAGACAGACGGCAGGCCTGGAAATGCTCAGCTGCCCCCCACCATTATCTGACATTCTCCAGCAGCAAGCCTCCAGCCGCTGCACCCTGCAAGGTGCTCCAGCAAGACACATACTAGCTGCAGACAGTCCGCCAGCTAGTCCATAGTGCATGGTCCTGGAGGCGATGCATGTACCCAGAATGGGGATGTCAGCATACACACCAAGCAGATAGATCAGTGATTGGGTCCCAAAAAAACCCCATAAATATCACATGGGAGAAATACTAAATAGCACTATGGGGGAACCTAGCCATGCCATGGTCACTGCTCAATCAGGGTGAGAGTGACCTCCCAGCAGGACATGCTATGGCCACCCTGTCCGTGCAGGTGGTGGCCAGGCACTACAATGTCCGAGCCATTGCCCTATGCTGTGTGCAGATGCATCCAGGCCAGGCCACCCTATCCAGGCTATTCCCACAGTACCTTGCTCCTCATTATGCACATTGGCAGGCCAATACTGGCAACAGTGCTAGCAGTGTGGGCTGTGGAGGGTGTTGGCAGCCACCACACACTGGATAGACAGACACACACTCCCCACACCCTATGCCAGCATTGTGCAACTATAGAGGTGTTGGGCAGCCCAGGCCACCACAATTGTCCTGGGCACAGTGCAGGTATGGCTATGGTACGCAATACTGTAGGAGTCACTCCCCAGGTTGGTAAACACTGTCAGACACAAGACCTGTAGCACATTCCACAGACATTGGAAAGGTTGCTATGATGCAGCTCACTCAGAAAAGTGTACTTAACCTAGGAATTGCTATCCGTCAGTACTCATAGCAACCTTTTGATAGATGTGTACCATATTCCCCGGTTTAGGGTGGCATTACTAAGGTATGCAAGTGCTAGTATTGGGAGATGCATGCAGAGGCCAAAACCCTGCCTCTCCAGGAGGCTTTGGATAATGGGCCTGTGGGTGCGGGTGTGTCTGCCCCTGTTGGCTGCTGCTTTACGGCAGAGGTTCCCAACTCCAGTCCTGCGGTGCCAAACACTGTTCGGGTTTTCATGCTGTCCCTCATGAATATGCATGAGATACATCTGCATACCATGGGGGTGGCGCATAGAAATGCAGCACAGGCATCTTTATCAGAGGCAGCATGGAACCGGAATGGTGTTTGGCCCTCCAGGACTGCATTTGGGAGACTCTGCTCTAGGTAATGTGCATGTTTATGGTGTCTGTGCTCTGTAGGGTAAAATGTAGGTGTCTTGGGCATGTTTACGTCATCTGCAATAAAGGTGCTGTCTGTATTAGCACGTTGTAGTAGTGGGTAAAATATGGGGACTGGGTTGGCTGGAACCACAGCTGAGACTTGAACATGTAAGGGGTATGTTTACTAAACTGCGGTAATTGTGAATAACGCGCGTTATGCTGCGTTATGCTGCGGTAATTGTGAATAACGCGCATTATGCTGCGCGTTAACGATCGTAAGCGCAGCATAACGCGTGTTATGATGCGCTAACGATCGTAAGCGCAGCATAACGTAATATCGTAATGCCCCGCGGCGCGGTAAAACACCGCAGAAGGTGGAGAGAGGGCGGAGAGAAGGGGTCAATGGGCGGAGAGTGGGCGGGGAGAGGCTCCCTTCACACTAACGCGCTGATCTGAAGAACTCAATTCCAACGAGAATGAAAACTTGCCGTTAAATGCACATTACAGGGGAGAGAAACCATTTCAGTGTCAGCAATGTACAGCCCAGGCAGGGAAACCAAAAAAAAGTGATAGGTGTGATACATGTGCACAGAACAAAAGGGCACATAAACACTGAAAATTACCCCAACAAACTGGAAAAAAAACATAACCAAACTGGCCAAGAGTGGTATCAATGAGATACATCAACCCCTCCCCCCCCTGAGTAAGCTCCATAGAACAGATATAAATCATGGAAGGGTCTATAATCCGTCCCCATACAAGGTGAATGAGCCCACAGTGAAATAGCGCTGCTCAGGGTTTTCCCCACCATCGGACAGGGTTCCTATGGTGAGCACATGTCCCGCAACATCAGGGCGGGCATGTCGGAACGGCAACTGGACAGATGCTGGAGAAGGGGATACAGAGGGCCGCAGGCGGCACATGCTGTGGTGCAGCTGGGCCACAGTGCGGACTAGGGCGATGCCTAGGTGGCCCATACGAATGCTGAAGCAGCAGAGCAGCCAGACAGCAACTGCTGAAGGCCCAACATGGGCACAACTGTGTTTCACACAGTGTCACAGGGGATAGTACCCAGCAGCTACCCCCAAGGGCACGGAACATTGGCAGGCGGTGCTGGAGGGTAGCGTGGACATCTATGCAGGCACCCCTACCCCAGAACCCACACCATAGGCAGCCGCCTACCTGCACACTGGATGGCCTGAGACTGCGCACCACCAGCACCACCAACAGAAGGGCATGTCAGCATGGTGGCTGAGGGATACTGGTGGTGGAGGGGGCGGTGGCAGCTGCCCAGAGCAGACCGTGGCCTAGCCCTGTGTAGGTGGGTGCAGTGTACTGCAACAGACGGGCCCTGTCTGATGAACAGTCATGGTATCACCAAGGAATGCACTGACTCTGTGACAACAAGGTGGTGCAGTGCACAAAACCAGTGTATTCAGAAGCAGAAGGTCACAGGTTCGAGTCCCAGCTGTGGTTCCCGCCAACCCAGTCTCCATATTTTACCCACTACTACAACGTGCTAATACAGACAGCACCTTTATTGCAGATGACGTAAACATGCCCAAGACACCTCCATTTTACCCTACAGAGCACAGACACCATAAACATGCACATTACCTAGAGAAGAGCCTCCCAAATTCAGTCCTGGAGGGCCAAACACCATTCCGGTTCCATGCTGCCTCTGATAAAGATGCCTGTGCTGCATTTCTATGCACCACCCCCATGGTATGCAGATGTATCTCATGCATATTCATAAGCGACAGCATGAAAACCCGAACAGTGTTTGGCACCGCAGGACTGGAGTTGGGAACCTCTGCCGTAAAGCAGCAGCCAACAGGGGCAGACACACCCACACCCACAGGCCCCATTAGCCAAAGCCTCCTGGAGAGGCAGGGCTTTGGCCTCTGCGTGCATCTCCCAATACTATCACTTGCATACCTTAGTAATGCCACCCTAAACCGGGGAATATGGTACACATCTATCAAAAAGTTGCTATGAGTACTGGCAGATAGCAATTCCTAGGTTAAATACACTTTTCTGAGTGAGCTGCATCATAGCAACCTTTCTGATGTCTGTGGAGTGTGCTACAGGTCTTGTGTCTGACAGTGTTTACCAACCTGGGGAGTGACTCCTACAGTACTGCGTACCATAGCCATGCCTGCACTGTGCCCAGGACTGGTGTGGTGGCCTGGGCTGCCCAACACCTCTATAGTTGCACAATGCTGGCATAGGTGTGGGGAGTGTGTGTCTGTCTATCCAGTGTGTGGTGGCTGCCAACACCCTCCACAGCCCACACTGCTAGCACTGTTGCCAGTATTGGCCTGCCAATGTGCATAATGAGGAGCAAGATACCGTGGGAATAGCCTGGATAGGGTGGCCTGGCCTGGATGCATCTGCACACGGCATAGGGCAATGGCTCGGACATTGTAGTGCCTGGCCAGCACCTGCACTGACAGGGTGGCCATAGCATGTCCTGATGGGAGGTCACTCTCACCCTGATTGAGCAGTGACCATGGCATGGCTAGGTTCCTCCATAGTGCTATATAGTATTTCTCTCATGTGATATTTATGGGTTTCCTTTTGGGGCCCAATCACTGAGTTATCTGCTTGGTGTGTATGCTGACATCCCCGTTCTGGGTGCATACGTCTTCTCCAGGGCCATGCACTATGGACTAGCTGGCGGACTGTCTGCAGCTAGTATGTGTCTTGCAGGAACACCTTGCAGCGGCTGGAGGCTTGCTGCTGGGGAGTGTCAGATAATGGTGGGGGGCAGCTGAGCATTTCCAGGCCTTCTGTCTGCTATTGTGTTATGGATGTGTACCGCTCTGTCTGTTCCCCAGCTGGACGGGGGTTGCTGGTCCCCTCTACTGCTGCCATTGCAGGGAGGTAGACTGTGGATCTATTGGTGGGTGATCCTGTTTCCCACCCTGAGCCCCAGAGGGTGGGTTGTGTGGTGGTACATAATCTGCCTATGGGTCCATACACCCCCCCCCCCCCTACAGCAGGTAACGATGGCACCAACACAGGATATGCACTATTCTGGGTGCAGCATCGCCCATAGGGACTAGGCATGACCGAGACATACAGCAGGACATAGATGTATCCTAGGTGTGTCTAACGGAACTACTTATCACACACTGATGGGGACCTCCAGCATGGCGTATTTCAGCCATGAAAGGTGCTGTGGACCTGGTGCTGGGCGCCCCACCTCAACCTCAGAGTGGGCACAGTACCCGCACAATGTGACTGTCTGTGGCTGTTCCACATGGTCTGTTCCCCCTACAAGGCCGAGGTGCTGTGGGGTGCATACCCAATCTTGTGCCCATCTCTCGTCTGCTGATTTGAATGTGCAGTGCATCATGGGTACGGGTGGGTTACCCCTATCCTGGTAACCACAGCAGACAGTTTGTGTGGTGCCCTGCAGTTGTTCTGCAGCCAGCCAGGGCTTTGTTCACAGCCTTATAAGGTGTCCTATAGGGGACATTATAGGGTGCCTTGGCGGACAGTACACTTTATAATGTGCCCTATGGAGTGCGTTATGGGATTCCTTATGCAGCACCTTAGGTTATGCCACCGTGAGGGTGTGTTTGCTGGCAGCACTAATTAAAATACACGTCACATGCCTCAACAATCACTACTTAAATGTAAAGGGTGCTGCCTCAGCCAGCCTTATACATTAGGCCCACTGGGGAATTGAACCCATGACCCCTGTACCATCAGTCAGTGTTGTAACCATTGTGCTACAGCTCTGTTACTGTGCTTCTATGCCTGCGTGCCTTCTTAAGATTAATGCACGGTAACGTGCCCTGTAGCGCTCGTTCATTTATGGCGCCTTGTAATGCACGTTCTCGGAAATGATGTACCGCCCATGTCCTTATTTGGGGTTTCTGTCTCTACCGCAGCTCCTAACGCGAATCGCACTAACGCAGTTTAGTAAACATACCCCTTAGTGTGTGAGCATCTTGCATTTCCTTTGTTTTTTGAAGAATATAAGGTTACCAGATATCCCCCATTTTTGAGGATTGTCCCCTATTTTAGAGCTATGTCCCCAACTCCCACCTATTTGGCAGTCTCCTGTCCTCCAGGACTGCCACTTCCATTAGGTGACTAGGCAGTCGCCTGAAGTATCGGTTCTCCATGAGTGCCTATTGCCACCGCTGCTGCCTTTCTCTGAACCTGCAGCAGCCATGAGGTAACTCAGAAACCATGAGGTAACACTTACTTTAATTCACCGATGCTGCCTCATGGTTTCTGCTTTCGATTATCGGCCTCTCTGATGCACACTTCAAACCAGAAGTTTGTTACCAGTATTTGTCATCTGCCTGCAGCTGTTCTTTTCCATCTGCCTGTGGTGCCACTGAGGTTTTTACCTGCCTGACTGCTTCCCTGACCCAGATGTCATCTCAGGTGATGTCATCAGGAGCTCATACCAGAGGCATGGTGCGCCAGAGGTAGGGGAGCTTCCTCCATCGCACAGATGAAGGAGCATGACTAAGGAACTCCTTTGCGTGCTTCTTCGCGCGGACCTTTGAGGACATTAAAGGTGGTATTGTGGATACGTGATCTAGAGATATTGTTAAATATGTGTTATTCTAATGTCATTCCTGTTATTACCCATCATAGTCGTTATGGTCAGTTACCTTACAGATGAAGGAAAATTAAGTCAATTCGGACAATCTGTACGCTGCATTCCAGTAAATCTCAGTTGGGTGATGTCTCATCTGTAGCTAGTCAATTATCTATTTTTCTTGTTATTGTGAGATCAGTTAGGAACACAGTTTATGATACGTTATAAGAAGAACAACCAGATTTGTTATGTATCACTGAGTCTCGGCTCTTGGAGTCTGATTCTGTTGTAATTAGCTATGTCCTACAAATTACTCTTGAATTTCTAAACCACATGTGGGGGAGGTTTGCTACTATTGTTTAAGAACTGTGTTGAATAACCATGAACTTATGACAGTTTGCCCTTGTGTTTAGTTTATTGTTCTCCAGGGATTCTGGAAGCTGACTTGCTAGATGAATTTTTTGCAACAGGACCCACACTGAAGTTACCTTATATTGTTTTAGGAAATTTTAATTTACATTTTAAGAAAGATTCCTTGAGTACTTCTTGTAGCATCTTTTTAGCAGCTTTGGATATGCTTGGTTATAGACAAGTGGTTACCGATGCTACATATACTCATGGTGAGATTTTAGATTTAATTTTTGTTCAGTCCTCTGTTTTAGATTTAGGATTTATCGTGAATCATAGGGTTCTGGCATCGAGAAATCATCATTTTTTGTTTCTTTCGATGAGTCTGATTATAAACAGAAAGGTTCCTGCCCCTGTTAGACATCATAGGGTGTATTGACTGCAATGCAAATTAGATGAACTAAGTAGAATGTGGCTTCCACATTTGGAAAACATAGCTGATAGGGCTGAAAAGTATGTCATTGATGCTACTATACAATGGATGGATTCATTTCAGGAGATCTTAAATATAGTTGTTGTTAAGTGCCGTCGAGTCGGAGTCGACTCATGGCGACCCTCTGGATAGCTATCCTAAATTGTGTTCGGTCTCCAGTCAGGCGGCTCATTGTTGACAGACTGGTACCCGTAGCTGCTGTTATTGTATCGATCCATCTCATTGCTGGCCTTCCTCTTTTGCGTTGACCTTCTATCTTGCCAAGCATAATGTCTTTCTCTAATGATCTCTCTCTTCGCATGATGTGTCCAAAGTATGAAAGTCGAAGTCTTGTCATCTGAGCTTCTAAAGAAAGCTTAGGTTTGATCTCCTCTAGTACCGACTGGTTTGTTCTTCGAGCAGTCCATGGTATACACAGTATTCGCCGCCAGCACCATAATTCAAAGGCATCAATTTTCTTCCTGTCTGTCTTTTTCACTGTCCAGCTTTCACATCCATATGATGTTATTGAAAAAACCATGGCTTGAACAAGTCGAATCTTTGTATGGAGAGAGACATCTCTGCTCTTGAGAATCTTATCTAGGTCTTTCATAGCCATTCTGCCAAGAGCAATGCGTCGTCTGATTTCTTGACTGCTTGTTGCTTCTTTATTGATAGTTGATCCAAGTAGGTTAAAGTTGTTCACAATTTCAATTTCTTCTCCTTCAACGATGAACCTATTGATTATGCCAGTTGTCATGATCTTTGTCTTCTTTACATTAAGTGCAGGCCCATTTTGAGACTATGTTCTTTGATTGTGAGAAGCAAATGTTTCAGATCATCTTCACTTTCAGCCAGTAATGTGGTATCATCAGCATAGCGAAGGTTGTTGATGACTCTTCCACCAATCTTCACACCTCTGTTGTCTTCATACAATCCTGCTTCTCTGATGATTTGTTCTGCATACAAATTAAACAGGTAGGGGGAAAGTATGCAGCCTTGTCTTACACCTTTGCTTATTTTAAACCATTCTGTTTCTCCTTGTTCCATTCGAACTGTTGCTTCTTGATCAATGTACAGATTGCGCAAGAGAACGATCAGGTGTTCTGGTATACCCATGCTTCTTAATGTGGCCCAGAGTTTCTCATGGTTTACACAGTCAAAAGCCTTGCTATAGTCGATAAAGCACAAATAGATATCCTTTTGGTATTCTTTAGTCTTTTCAAGGATCCATCTCACATCCGCAATGATGTCTCTCGTTCCCCGCCCTTTCCTCAACCCTGCTTGCACTTCAGGTAGTTCTTGTTCCAGGTATGGTTGTAATCTCTTTTGAATAATCTTCAGTAGAATCTTGCTGGCATGTGGGATCAGAGCGATTGTGCGATAATTTCCACAGTCAGTTGGATCACCTTTCTTTAGTATTGGTATAAACACAGATCTTTTCCAGTCAGTTGGCCATGATGTTGTCTTCCATATTTCTTGGCAGAGTCTTGTGAGTACGGTAACAGCTGCATCAGATTGCTGCAATACCTCTATGGGAATGCTATCAATGCCTGGTGCTTTGTTCTTTGATAAGGCTTTCAATGCTGCTTCAACTTCTTCTTTCATCACCAATGGTTCCCGATCATAAGGTACAGGTTGAAACGGTTGTTGGTCTACTTGATCTTTATCATATAAAAACTCTGTATATTCCTTCCACCTTTTTCTTGATCTTCTCAGCATCATTCAACATAGAACCTTGAGCATCTTGTAACATTCCAATTCGAGGCTGGAACTTTTTCTTTAACTCTCGTAGCTTTAGGAAAGCCGATCTTGTTCTTCCTCTAATAGTTTCTGCTTCTATTTCCTTGCAAGTGTCATTGTAGTACTTTTCCTTGTCCTGTCTTGCTGCACGTTGGAAATCTCTGTTGAGTTCTGTGATTGTCTTTCTTTCTCCTCTGGCTTTAGCTTCTCTGTGTTTCTGGGCAATTTTCAGAGTTTCTTCCATCATCCATTTTGGCTGTTTTTGCTTTTTCACCTTTTGTAGAGACTTCTCGCTTTCTTCCAACACAACCTTCTTGATGTCATTCCATAACTCTTCCGGAGCTCTGTCATTTGTATCTAAAGCAGCAAATCTATTTTGCAGGCAGTCTTTAAATTCCAGTGGTATATTCTCAAAGTCATATTTTGCTGCATTCATGAGTGGTTTGCTCTTTTTCAACTTTAGCTTGAGTTTGCATACTAGTAGTTGATGATCTGTACCACAGTCAGCTCCAGGTTTTGTCTTTGTTGATGTTACAGAGCTTTTCCATCGTTGACTTCCACATATGTAGTCAATTTGATTTTTATATAATCCATTCGGTGAAGTCCATGTGTACAGTCGCCGCTTGTGTTGCTGGAAGAAGGTGTTTGAGATGAATAGATCATTGGTCTTGCAGAATTCTATCAGTCTTTCTCCAGCTTCATTTCTGTTGCCAAGTCCATATTTTCCAACTACTTTGCCTTCTTCTTTGTTGCCAACTTTTGCGTTCCAGTCACCCATGACTATCAGGATATCCTGTTTGCATGTTCTGTCAATTTCAGCTTGTATTTGTTCATAGAACTCTTCAATTTCATTCTCTTCTGCAGCTGTTGTTGGGGCATATACTTGAATTATAGTTGTGTTGATAGGCAATCCTCGTAGACGAATAGAGATTAAGCGTTCGCTGACTGCATTGTATTTCATTACAGTTCTTGCAAGTTTCTTCTTTATTATAAATGCAACACCATTTCTTCTTTCTCTTTCATTTCCAGCATAGTAGACCATGTGATCATCTGATGCAAAGTGCACCATGCCAGTCCATTTCAGTTCGCTGACACCCAACAGATCAAGTTGTACACGTTCCATTTCATTCTTGACCACCTCCAACTTCCCTTGGTTCATGCTTCGTACGTTCCATGTTTCAATGTGTAAGACATCTTTACAGCTTCTGACTCTCATTTCAAGCGCAGCTACATCAGCAGTCAGACTTCCCGAGGGCTTTGATCCAACCACATCATAAATGCTGGCTTTACTCTGAAAAGTCTTCAGCTCTTCCCCAGTAGCTAGTTGAGTGCCTTCTGACCTGGGGTCTCATCTTCCAGCACCATAGCACAATTTGTTTTGTTGTAACTATCCATTGGGTTTTCATGGCAAGATACAGAAGTAGATTGCCGGGCCTTTCTTCCGCGCAGTTTAAGTTTGGTGTTGTTGCCGTTGTCACAAAAATGTGATCCTCCGCCGTCAACACTGTCCCATTCTGCTGCTGCCCAGATGGGTGGTTTGTCTTGGTCTGGCACCTCAGCTGAGACCTGACCATCTTGGGAGACCCTGCCAGTAGTTAAACTACCGATAGCTTAGCTCTCAGCATCACTGATGCACGCAAGCCCTCACAGCACGACAAGCTGCAAACCAAGTGAGAGCTTAAATATAGTAGCCCCTTTGAAAGTTTATGCTGGATTAGCTAAGCCTAATAGTTCTAGATCCCATGGAGAAATAGTAAGATCGTTGAGCAAATACAAGGATTACTTAGGAAGGAAAGACAATGGAGATCTAAGTTTGACTTGATTTCTCAAACTTTTGTTAGCTATTGAGTTCAATTATTGTTCAATGTAAAGTTCATTGTTATGTTCTTTGAAAAACTGCCACTGATCTCTGGAAGTGGCGGTATATAAAAATGTTATAAATAAATAAATAAGATTATTTGATTCAATTGTGCAAGTATCAACAGTTAGTGATTGAAAGTAAGAAAGATTTTTATAATACACAGATCCATACTAGAGCTGGTCATCCAACCCAACATTTTTCAGTTACATAGAAACATGATGGCAGAAAAATACCATATGACCTATCTAGTCTGCCCTTCCATATTAACTACTTCCATATTAATTACTATAGTCCCTTTTCCTTTAGAGATCTTCTGTGTTTGTACTATGCTTTCTTAAATTCAGATACTGTCCTCGTCTCCACTACTATTAACACAAGCTGCCTTTAGTAATTCTGATAATGAAACTATTGACCCTTAAGTATTTTTGATGTCATTTTGTAGTAAAATTGAAAATATCAGAGAGAATTTTGCCCATATTGTTTCAACTATGGAACTCCCTGTCAGCATATATTAGAACCACAACAAACATCAAGGACTTCCGTAAAAAGCTAAAAATGCATCTTTACACTGATCATTTCGGACACATTACTTAAGCAAATAGTTTACCCTCTAATCCTGATACAGCAGCTCATATCATACTGTTCACCTCCAATCTAATCTCTCTTAGGGGTATGTTTACTAAAATGCGGTAAACGTGAATAACGCGCGTTGTACGACATTAACGATCATAAGTGCAGTATAACGCGCGCAATCACGCGCCAACGACCATTAACGTCATACTACGCGCGTTAACCGTAGTTAACTATCGTAAATCCCCGCGGCGCGTTAAAACAGCGCAGAAGGTGGAGAGTGGGCGGACAGAAGGGGTCAATGGGCGGAGAGTGGGCGGGGAGAGGCTCCCTCACACTAGCGCGCTGAAGTGCAGAGCTCAATTCCAACGCGAATGAAAACCTGTCGTTAAAGGCATATTAAAGGGAAGAGAAACCATTTCCGTCAGCAATGTACAGCTAAACCGGGGAAACCTACAAAACGTGAGCAGTGTGATACATGTGCACAGAACAAAATTGCAAATAAAACTTTAGAATGACCACAAGAAACAGTGTAAAAATTATAATTCAGCTGGGCAACAGTGATAGCAATGGGCAACAATAAAAACACTCCCAGGAAAGCTCCAAAAAAAGAAATGATTTGTGGAAGGGTCTACACTCCGTAGACCCTTTCAAAAATCATTTCATTTTATTGGAGCTTTCCTGGGAGTGTTTTTTAATGTTGCCCAATGATATCATTGTTGCCCAGCTTGGTTATGGGTGTGTGCCCCTGTTTTCGAGGTCATTTTTGAGGTTTATGTGCACGTTTGTCTTCATACAAGGTAAATGAGTCCACAGTAAAATTGTGCAGAGCAGGGTTTCTGACTCGTCAGGCCAGTTTCCTACCTCCAGGGACAGCACTGTCTCTGTGGCCACAGTGTGGTGCAACAGACACAGCCAGTGCCTGTAAGACCAGAGGGTCACAGGTTCAAATCCCAGCTGGGGCTCCTGCCAACCCAGTCCCCATAGTTTTACCCACCACTAAACAGTGATAGTAAAGACACTCCTTTATTGCAGAGAACATACGCATGGTTAATACGCCTATATTTTACCACACCAAACACAGACACCATAAACAGGCGCATTACCTAGAGCAGAGTCTTGCAAATGCAGTCCTGGAAGGCCCCACACCATTCAGGTTCCATGCTGCCTCTAATAAAGATGCCTGTGCTGCATATCTATGCACCACCCCCATGGTATGCAGATGTAGCTCATGCATATTTATGAGGGACAGCATGAAAACCCGAACAGTGTTTGGAACACCAGGACTGGAGTTGGGAAACTCTGCCGTAAAGCAGCAGCCAACAGGGCCAGACACACCCACACACACACCCACAGGCCCCATTGGCCAATGCCTCCTGGAGAGGCAGGACATTGGGCCCTGCCTGTACCTCCCAATACTAGCAGTTGCATACTTTAGCAATGCCACCCTACACCTGGGTATATGGTACACAGCCATCAAATGTTTCCTATGATAACTGGCAGATATCAATGCCTACGTTAAGCACATTTTGCTCATTGAGCCCCACCATAACAATCATTCTGATGTCTGCGGTGTGTGCTGCAGGTCTGGTCTCTGATAGTGTTTACCACCCTGGGGAGTGACCCCCAACAGTATTGCGTACCATATCCATGCCTGTACTGTGCCCAGGACTGGTGTGGTGGGTATGGCTGCTGAACACCCCTATAGTAGCACAATGCTGGCATAGGTGTGGGGGTGGCTGTCTGTCTATCCAGTGTGTGGTGGCTGCAAACACCTTCCACAGCCCATACTGCCAGCAATGTTGCCAGTATTGGGCTGCCAATGTGCATAATGAGGAGCAAGGTACCATGGGTATAGGCTGGACAGGGTGGCCTGGCCAGGGTGCATCTGCACAGGGCATAGGGCACTGACTGGGACATTTTAGTGCCCGGCCACCACCTACACAGACAGGGTGACCTCAGTATGTCCTGCTGAGAGATCACTCTCACCCTGACTGTGCAGTGACCACAGCATGGCTAGGCACCCCCATAGTGCTATATAGTATTTCTTTCATGTGATAGATATGGTTTTCCTTTTGGGGCCCAGTCACTGATTTATCTGCTTGCTGTGTATGCTGACATCCCAGTTCTGGGTGCATGCATCTCCACTGGGCACATGCACTATTGACTAACTAGCAGGCTGTTTGCAGCTGGTATGTGTCTTGATGGAGTGGTTTGCAGGGTGCAGTGTCTGATGGCTTGCAGCAGGAGAATATCAGATAGTGGTGGGGTGCAGCTTACCATATCTAGGCCTAATGTCTGTCTGCTATTGTGTTATGGATGTGTACAGAGCTGCATTGACTGCCCTGTGGGGGGTCTGTTCCTCAGCAGGACCAGGGTTGATGTTCCCCTCTACTGCCACCTTTGCAGGGAAGTAGAATGTGGATCTATTGTTAGGAGACCCTGTTTGTCACCTTTGGCTGAGGGGGAGGGGGATGGGGGCTACACCTGACTGAAACAGACAGAGACATCCAACGTGTTTGTGCAGAAACTACCTATCTCACACATTAACACTGCTTTGGACCTGCACCATGGTCTCTTTCAGCCATGGACGGTGCTGTGGACCTGGTGATGGGCGCCTCACTGCACCCTCAGGGTGAGCACAGTACCCGCACAATGTGACAGTGTGTAGCTACTCTGTGCCAGTACAACACACGGTCAGTACCCCCGTACCAGGCCGAGGTGCTGTGGGGGTGCACATGGTCAGTTCCCCCTACCAGGCCGAGGTGCTGTGGGGGTGCATTCCCCATGGTGTGTATCTGTGGACAGCTTATTTGCATGTGCAGTGCATCATGGGGGTGACTGGCCCAATCCAACCCTGTGAAAACCCAGCACCTGCTCACAGGCTCTGATAAACCATAGGCCATCACACGTACATCTGTTAGCATAATGCATAGGTGCAAGACACCCTAAAGAGTCTGTAATATAAGGTGCCCACGCTGGTAAAAACACACGTACCCACGCACGATTGTACGCACGCATCAACGCACGTACCAACGCACGCAGCCACGCACGCAGCCTCGCACGCACCAACGTACGTGGCTAGGCACACTCCGAGGGTGTGTTTCTGACACCACTACTGAACGTAAAGAAAAACATGCCTCCTCATTCCCTATGTAATGTACAGGGTGATGCGTTAGGCACACTGGGGACTCGAACCCATGCTGCCTGTAACAGCGGTCAGTACCATAACCATTGTGCTACAGCTCTGTTTCAGTGCTTTGTGTCTGTACGCCTTCTTACGATTAACGCGCAGTAACGCGCCACGGCGCCCTGTAACGCTCGTTAGTTTTTGGAACGCGCGTTAGTGGTAACGATGTACCGCCCATGTCCTTATTTGGGGTTTCTGTCACTACCACGGCTCCTAACGCGAATTGCACTAACGCAGTTTAGTAAACATACCCTTTAGTCTAATGCCCACCCTTCTCCATTGTATATAAGTTCCTCTGTATATAGGTTCCACATTGCTTCATCATTTGTTAATAAGTATGTTTCTGTTTAAGGTAATAGTTAATTTACTACTTTATTTACACTCGCTATACTGTAAAAGTTTCATTTTTAATGTAAATCGCTTTGACTAAAGGATAAGGTGGTATAAAAAACAAATGGTTAAATGAATAAATAAATACAAATAATACTTTTGATTCTGAGGTACTTGATGATAGGGTTTGGGGAGCCTTTGATTCAGTAACAGAAGCTCAAGTTTCTGAAGCTGACTTTCTTTTGAATATAGCCCTTGGGATAGTTGTCCCATTAAGTTATTTAAGTCACTAAAAGAATCTTTGTGTAAATCTGTTACTTTCATTATTAATAGCTCCTTTATGATTGGTATCATCCCTGAGGTACTGAAAAGAATTTCTGTGTTTCTTATTAAAAAAAAATCCTCCTTGAGTAAGACAGATCCTCTGAATTATCATTCCATTTCACCTTTCTCTTTCCTAGCCAAAGTAGGAAAAAGTAGTGTTGCAACAGTTTCAAGAGTATGTAGACAAGCAGGATATCCTCAGTCCTTTTCAGTTTGGTTTTCGTCCACACTATGGGACAGAAACTCTGTTACTGTCAATCATGGACACTCTTCTTTTAGGTTTTGACAAAAATAATTCTTATCTCTTAGGGGTATGTTTACTAAACTGCGTTAACGTAGCAGATGCTACGTCAACGCGCGTTAGGTAATGTTAATGCGCGTAAACATCATGATAACGTGCGTAAACATCACGATAACACGCGTTGACGTGACATATGGTTATGGTTAGGCATTTGATATACCGCCCTTTACTTACGCATCAGAGCGGTTTACATGTATATACTAACAGGTACTTTTATTCCCTTGTCCCCGAAGGGCTCACAATCTAAGTGTACCTGAGGCAATGGAGGGTTAAGTGGCTTGCCCAACGCATGTTAGTGTTCCCGGCCACGGTAAGTCCTGCAGAGGGTGGAGAGAGGGCAGAGAGAAGGGGTCATTGGGCGGGGAGTGGGCGGGGAGAGGCCCCTTCCACACTAAAGCGGGGAACCAAAGGGCTGAATCTTACCGCAACTGAAAACCTGGCATTAGCACACATTTGCAAGAGAGAGAAACCATTTCATTGTCAGCAAATGTACAGCATAGGCAGGGAGCCCAAGAAAAGTGATAGTAGTGCTCCATTTGCAGCAACAGCATAGTGCCCAAGTATGAAAGGCCACTCTGGTGACGGTGAGAATGAGGCATAGGGGGCTGCAGGCGGCACATGTAGTGGGGGCAGCTGGGGCACAGGGCAGACCAGGCGGATGCCTAGGTGACACATAGGAACATAGACATGGGAAATCAGAAAGACAGCCGCTGACCAAAGCAAAACACAAACCACTAATACCCTGACCACCCTAGCAAATAGTTGCCAGGGCACAGACCGGACATCCCCCCAGCCACCCGTCCCCCATGTGGAAGGGGCAAAATGTTGGTAGGCTGTGATGGGGGGGTGTGGAAGGCCATATATGCCTCTCACCCCTGACACTGCAACCTAGGCACCCGCCTACCCGTTCAGTGGATGGCCTGGGATGGCGCACCAACAACATATGCCCATTTCAGCATGGCAGAGGGGGGTATGTGTGTCCGTGCTGGAGGGGACAGTGGCACCTGCCTGCAGTGGACCAAGTCCATGCCCTGTACCAGTACGTGGTGTGCAGTGCAACAGAAAAGGTCTGGCTGAGGAGACGTACAGGTAGCCCCAGGGACCAATGTGACCCTGTGGCAACACTGTGGTACAGTACACATAGCCAGTGTGTCCCTGAACAGAGGATCACAGGTTCAGATCCCAGCTGCGGGCCCTGCACAGCACATCCAAATATTTTACCACACTATGTAGATCAAACAGAAACCAGAGAAGGTCTTGCTGAGGAGAAGGAAAGGTACATCCCAATAATTACCCTACTACATAGATAAAATTGAAAACCAGAAAAGGTCTGGCTGAGAAGACATACAGGTAGCCCCAGGTCCCACTGTGGCAACACTGTGGTGCAGCACACACAACCAGTGTGTCCAGGAGTTGAGAGTCACAGGTTCAGGTCCCAACTGCGGGCCCAGGACAGCACAACCCAATATTTTACCCTACGATGTAGATACACCATCAAAACGTGCAATCCCCACAGCAGCGGCCAACAGGGGTACAAACACCCACTCATCCAGGCTCCACTATCCAAATCCTCATGTAGAGTCAGGCTGTTGGCCCCAGCATGGAGCTGCAGGTACCATCACAGCACCACCACTACCTCCTGCGCAGGTCAGAAATGTCAGCACTGTGAGCAGGGCAGGGTGGCGGGCAGGTTTGCCAAACACCCCTATCAGTGCACAGTGACGCAGTAGGAGTGTGTGTGTATGTCTATCCATTGTATTGTGGCTGCCCACCCTGCCCTGGGCCCCCAATGTGCAGATGTTAACAGCGGTATTATGCAAATATGCATAATGAGGAGCAAGGTTTTGTGGGTATGGGCAGGACAGGATATATTGGGCAGGCTTCATCTTCACAGGGAGTAGGGCAATGGCTCGGTCATTGTAGTGTCCAAACACCACCTGCATGGACAGGGCAGCCACAGCATATCATGCTGTGAGGTCAGTCCACCCTGATTGAGCAGTGACCATAGTATGTCCAGGTTCCCCCACAGTGCTCTGTACCATCTGGCACCAGTGATACTTGTGTGGTCCCAGTTTTGGGGGCCCAATCAGTGATATACTTGCCTTGTGTGTGTGCTGCACATACCATGTCTGGGTGCATATGTGTTCTCTGTGAGTATGCATCAGGGATTGGTGAGTAGACTGTTTGTAGTTAGTCTGTGCATGGTTAGAACCCCTGTACACTGCTGCAGGTGCAGTCAGAAAGGGCTGTCTAATGGTGAATGGCAGATGGT
This sequence comes from Ichthyophis bannanicus, assembly GCA_033557465.1. Lineage (NCBI taxonomy): Eukaryota > Metazoa > Chordata > Amphibia > Gymnophiona > Ichthyophiidae > Ichthyophis > Ichthyophis bannanicus. The sequence continues at coordinate 462,268,841 of CM066036.1, forward strand.
GGTGTCTGGCAAGGGAGGATCCACAGGCCTACCACCACATCATGGCTGGTCTGCCACTGCTGCAGTCACACGTATGGATCCTGCACATTAGCCCTGGAGGGCTGACTATTGCCATCAGGACCATGGTCACTGGTCTCCCAGCCAATCCCCAGACTGCAGGCACCTGTTCCTCCATGGCCTCTCTGACAATATGGGTGAGCGTGGGCCCTCGGGGGCACATAGTGTAGACCACTCTGACTGGTAGGGTCAGTGCTACATATCCCCCATGCAAGTCTAGACACTCCTAATCCCTACTGACAGGTGTCCATGGCAGCCAGACCTTAACACTGGGTATGCAGTGACATTTATTTATTTATTTATTTAACAGTATTTCTAAACCGCCTTATCTTATTAATCAAGGTGGTATCACAGCAAACAATCGGGTAAAGTGAGAGAGTTAAGCATGCAGTGAGGGAGAAATTTAGTTGAGTGTGTGTTGTATTGTGTGCTAGATTGGTTTGAGCTATGTACAATGTGTGTTGTGTTGTGCGCTAGAGTGGTTTGAGCTATGTACAAGATGGACTATATACAGTGATGCAAAAACATTTTTTATACATACAGTGTTTAGGCGGTATCATGTGCTGTTATACATTCTCTGAGGTTATGTGATGTGTCCATAGTGTTCTATGAACAGCATGGTTTTTAGCTGTTTTCTAAAGTCCTTGAGGTCTGTAGTTGCCCTCTTATCGTCCGGTAGCTTGTTCCATATTGTTGGAGCAGCCATGGAGAGTGCTCTGTCGGTTGTGTCCTTGCGTGTGTGTTTGAATTCACTTGGGGTGCTGACTCGGTTGTGTGTTTGTTTTCTTCTAGGACGTGTGCTAGTGTCCGGTTGTATGAGGGTGTGCAGGCTGTTGGCTGATGTGTGCTGATTTATCTTGAATAGGTTTATGATAGTTTTGTATCTGATGCGTGCACCGATTGGGAGCCAGTGTAAGTCCTTTAAGGTAGGTTTGATGTGCTCCTGTCTTGCAGTACCAGATATTATTCGTGCTGCAGTGTTTTGTGCTAGCTGGAGAGGTTTGAGGGCTTGTTTCGGTAGTCCAAGGTATATCGGATTGCAGAAGTCCAGTAGTGGGGTTATCAGTGCTTGACAGACGGTACGAAAGTGTTGTAGGGCGAGGAGTGGTTTCAGTCTCCTGATGATTCGCATCTTGTAGTAGACTTTTTGAATTGTCTTGTTTATGTGTGGCTTGAGGTTTAGTTTGTTGTCCAGAGTAACACCGAGGTATCTCACTTCTGATCTTATTGGTATAGTAGTGTTTTGTATCTTGATATTTGGCGGGTGTATGAAGCTTTGGTTCTGAGTGATGATTAATGCTTCGGTCTTGTTGTAGTTTATTGCGAGGTTGTTGTTTTGACACCAACATGGGTGATGTTTGGTCCCAGAGGACCACATCTGATTGCAGAACACAGACAGGCACAGAGGTACTATCGGTTGCACTGTTATGAACACCTGTCACACACTGGTAGGGATGGGGATGTGCAGCAGGACCTATCTCCAGCACCCCATGTACTGCAGACCTAGTGCTGTGCTCCCACCCTTACACTCAAGGTGAACACAGAGCCTGCCGAATGGCAGGGTCTGTAACCACTCTGTGGCAGTATCATGCCCTGGCAGGCTGTTTTACCAAGCTGTGGTAACAGAGAGGTGCAGACCCATGTGGTGATCATCTGTATAGCGCTGTTCCGCATGTGCAATGCATCATGGATGTTGGTGCAGCTACCCTATCCTGGCACACATAGCAGATGGCTTATGCAGTGACCTGCCGTCCCCCCTATACCCAGCCATTGCTGTACAACAGGGCAGAGAGGTAAAGCACACTGGTTAGTACAATGAAGTTACAAACAGTGGTCATGGGTCAGATTCCCCATTGTTACCTCCTCCCACGCCTTCCCAACCAAGATAATTTGCATGCCGCTAACAGTTGTACCCTCGCAGATCAGTACTGCCAGCCCCTAATACCCTCACCACAGTTGAAAACAGTCCCTCAGTCCATCCATCTGTGTGTGTCAGCTGTGCATAGTCCTGTCTGCCTGTGCAGGCTGCCACCCCATGTCATGCGCTGGTACCGTCCTGCATTGTGCTTCTGTGTGCGTCCCTGCCTATGCCTGATCTGCATGGCACTACCACTCTGCTGTCGACCCACCATTTGTAACTATCCTGCCAGCACCACCCCCACCGGGGGACACGTACACCCATCAACTGCCACCTACTGTCTCACAATCATGTTTCATTGCCAGAGCCCTGTGCCATGGTACAGTCACCCACAACATGTTCGTCAACAGTACTGACAGCCATATGGCCTGCCCACATATATGGCACATCCAGGATCCCCCAACCCTCCCTCTGTCAATCACCTGTGCAGTGCCATTCCCCCGTGCCCACCCAGTGTCAGGATGACATCTGTCCCAATGCCCATAGGTCATGCATGTCAAGCTGAGGCACTTTGCAGCCCATAGGGCACACTACTCTAGGGCACCCTAATATTGTTAGGGCACCTTAACCAATGGTGTCATATCCTAGGGAGCCCCCGAAGGTGACCTGTCCAGGGGTGCCCAGTACCGCACCTTGCCTATAGAGCCTGATAAGGTACCCTATACGGCACCTCACAAGGCACCATGCAAAGCAACTGAGGAGCATCCCATATGGCACCTTACAATATGGTGCCCACTAAGGAGCCTACTAAGGCGCCATGTAAGGTGCAGAAACCACAAGAGCCCTAGAATGTGTCATGTTCTGGAGCGTGGTTTAGGGCACCGTATGATGTGCCTTTGGGCTAAGGAGACCCATGACGTGCTCCGTAGCGTACCAATGCCAAGGTGTGGTCTAAGGCGCTGTAATCAAAGTAACCTAAAATGCGCATGAGGCCCAGATGGCACTAAGCCTGACACACCGTAACGTAAAGCAGCAACACCCACAAGATCATGGTCAGTCATAGCATCATAACATGGTGTGTGCAGCGCAGTGGGAGGCAATATGTCTGACAACAATGTAGTGGGAGGTAAAATCCCGGAAGAGAGGACCACAATTCCAAACAGATGGGAATATGGCATAGCACACCCACAAAGAACAGTTGTGTTTAGATATATAACAGGATACCATAAACATAAACATATAGACCAACTTGCGTCACAAACCGAGCAAGGAACGCGCATAGCAATGCTCGCACTGCTAATGCGCGCTTTTACTGTGTCATGGGAAAATGGACCACATACAGCATACAAGATGGCTGCCAGGTCAAAGAAGCCTGCCTTCTCACATGCTGACTTGTACCTCCTGGCGGAGCAGATATGCAGCCACCAGGGGTGCCTGTTCCCAGGCTCCTCCCACCGGCAGGATCTCAGCAGGGTGAGGAGGGCCTGGGCGCGCCTCACAAGGTGCTACAATATGGTGGCAGACTACTCACATGAGGTAAGTGCATGGGGACAGGCTCACTAACCCAGGAGTGCAACACAATAGCCAGCGACCAACACACATATCAAACACGCACAGCAAGGGAAAAGGACGTGTTTTGGGGTAAAACTGGGAGCAATGTAGGCCTCCCTGCTGATGTGTGCATGTCTGCCCTACACCCAGGATGCCCCAGGCCGCAATACAGAGGTCTGTGATTCATCCTGGTGTTATGGTGGTTGCTCTTGTTGTGGTTTCATAGCTCTGCCCTACCCCCAGGATGCCCCAGGCCTCATTACAGAGGTGTGTTATGCATCCTGGTGTTATGGTGGTTGCTCCTGTTGCAGTTTCAGAGCTGTGCCCTACCCCCAGGATGCCCCAAGCCTCATTACAGAGGTATGTTATCCATCCTGGTGTTATGATGGTTGTTCGTGTTGCAATTTCAGAGCTGTGCCCTACCCCCAGGATGCTCCAGGCCTCATTAAAGATGTGTGTTATCCATCCTGGTGTTATGGTGGTTGCTCCCGTTGCAGTTTCAGAGCTGTGCCCTACCCCCAGGATGCCCCAGGCCTCATTACAGAGGTGTGTTATGCATCCTGGTGTTATGGTGGTTGCTCCTGTTGCAGTTTCAGAGCTGTGCCCTACCCCCAGGATGCCCCAAGCCTCATTACAGAGGTATGTTATCCATCCTGGTGTTATGATGGTTGTTCGTGTTGCAATTTCAGAGCTGTGCCCTACCCCCAGGATGCCCCAGGCCTCATTAAAGATGTGTGTTATCCATCCTGGTGTTATGGTGGTTGCCCCTGTTGCCATTTCAGAGCTGTGCCCTACCCCCAGGATGCCCCAGGCCTCATTACAGAGATGTGTTATCCATCCTGGTATTATGGTGGTTGCCCCTCTTGCAGTTTCATAGCTCTGCCCTACCCCAAGGATGCCCCAGGCCTCATTACAGAGGTGTGTTATCCATCCTGGTGTTATGGTGGTTGCTCCTGTTGCCGTCTCATAGCTGTGCCCTACTCCCAGGATGCTCCAGGCCTCATTACAGATGTGTGTTATCCATCCTGGTGTTATGGTGGTTCCTCCTGTTGCAGTTTCAGAGCTGTGCCCTACCCCCAGGATGCCCCAGGCCTCATTACAGAGGTGTGTTATCCATCCTGGTGTTATGGTGGTTGCTCCTGTTGCAGTTTCAGAGCTGTGCCCTACCCCCAGGATGCCCCAGGCCTCATTACAGAGGTGTGTTACCCATCCTGGTGTTATGGTGGTTGCTTCTGTTGCAGTTTCACACTGTGCCCTACCCCCAGGATGCCCCAGGCCTCATTACAGAGGTGTGTTATCCATCCTGGTGTTATGGTGGTTGCTTCTGTTGCAGTTTCACAGCTCTGCCCTATCCCCAGAATGCCCCAGGCCTCATTACAGGGGTCTATTATGCATCCTGGTGTTATGGTGGTTGCCCCTGTTGCCATTTCAGAGCTGTGCCCTACCCCCAGGATGCCCCAGGCCTCATTACAGAGATGTGTTATCCATCCTGGTATTTTTTCTTTTTTTAAATTGAAATTTAACAAACTTACAGAAGCAAGCATAAAGAAACATTAGATGATCCATGTTGGAAATGAATGCACACAATAAACAGTAATACATCAATCCTAGCCCACAATATGGGGAGATATTAAAGAAACAAAATAAGAAAAACTCAAGAGCAAAGCTCTAATTTCAGACAGCATTTAAACAAAACCACCCACCCCAGTCACTTAGTGCCAAGCCCCTCTTTATCAGAAAGAAATGCCTCAAGCTGAGTATCAAGAAATATAAACCTTGATCCCTGAAATGTTATCAAACACTTACAGGGATATCGAAGAAAAAAAGTAGCTGGTAAGGCAACCACCCTAGGCTTAAGGGCCAAAAAACCCTTTCTCCTAGTTTGAGTTGCCCTACAAACATCTGGAAATAATTGAACTCTGAGACCACAGAACGGAACTGACATATTTTTAAAGTAACTCCGAAAAACAAGAGCTCTATCTTGATCAGACAAAAAAGATACCAACAATGTGGCTCTGGAGGAAATATTGTCTTGGGAGTCCTCCAGGAATTTGGTGAGCCCTAGGCTACTTTGGCCCTGAACTTCATCAAACCCCCCGGGAGAACCCCAAGCAAGCCCTTTACCAGTCAAATAATAAACATTAGAGAGACCAATGGAGTCAGCCGTAGCCAAGCCCAAGACCTCTCTAAAATACTTCCTCAATAAAATTTCAGCAGACAGTAAACGACAAATAGGAAAATTTAACATACAAATATTTTTTGCACATAACATATTATCATACTGTTCCATCCTGTGATGTAAAACTAAACTATCTTTAATGTGAGAGGAATTTACAGCCTTAAGAGCCTGACACTGATTTTCACAACCAATAACCAAATTTGAAATATTCCCCACCCTAGTTTCCACTGCTAACAACCGGGTAGTAATCTGAGATGAGAAACTACAAAGTTGAACAACAGTAGGCACTAAGGAACTTTCAATACGGGTTACCACCCGCCAAATATCAGCCAGAGTTACCTGATCATCAGGTACTACTCTGACTTCACCTGGCACGGGTGCCCACACTACCGGTTCCAGTTTTTCCCCCGCTTCCGTCGGGGTACTCTGCAGAAACCGCTCTCCATCAGCAGCAGAGACTGGAGGGGATGCATAAACTGGAGGAGAAGGTGGTGTCCGGTCCGAGGAACTCAAGGACACCGGAGAGGGCTGGAGTGTCAGAAATTCAGGGTCAAGTATAGCATCAGCACCAGTCAGTACCTTAACGTGTCTGTCCATAGGACCCACCGCAGGCTCAGCTGGTACTGCCACCTCCGTCTTTTTCTTCCTTTTACCCATTAAATCACCTCAGCAAAGAACGGCTCTGGACACTATGCTCCTTCGATGCTCCAAGGGGCGTACCTAGCCCCTTCTATCGTTGCCCCGGCTAGCGCCTCCGGCTGTGCCAGGCCAACAGCCTTTTAAGGGAGACTCCCAAGGTGATTCTCTCCCTGTTCCGGTTTTTGAAGAGGCCCCCGATGACGTCGGGGCCGCCGGAACAGAAGCCTGCCACTCCGGACCTCTGCGCTGCCTCTCTGCTCTCCCAAGGCGATTCTCTCCCTATTCCGGTTTTTGAAGAGGCCCCCGATGACGTCGGGGCCGCCGGAACAGAAGCCTGCCACTCCGGACCTCTGCGCTGCCTCTCTCCTCTCCCAAGGCGATTCTCTCCCTGTTCCAGTTTTTGAAGAGGCCCCCGATGACGTCGGGGCTGCTGGAACAGAAGTCTGCCACTCCGGACCTCTGAGCTGCCTCTCTGTTCTCCCAAGGCGATTCTCTCCCTGTTCCGGTTTTTGAAGAGGCCCCCGATGACGTCAGGGCCGCCGGAACAGAAGCCTGCCACTCCGGACCTCTGCGCTGCCTCTCTGCTCTCCCCATCCATCCTGGTATTATGGTGGTTGCCCCTCTTGCAGTTTCAGAGCTGTGCCTTACCCCCAGGATGCCACAGGCTTCATTACAGAGGTGTGTTATCCATCCTGGTGTTATGGTGGTTGCTCCTGTTGCAGTCTAATAGCTGTGCCCTACCCCCAGGATGCCCCAGGCCTCATTACAGAGGTGTGTTACCCATCCTGGTGTTATGGTGGTTGCTCCTGTTGCCATCTCATAGCTGTGCCCTACTCCCAGGATGCTCCAGGCCTCATTACAGAGGTGTGTTATCCATCCTGGTGTTATGGTGGTTGCTCCTGTTGCAGTTTCATAGCTCTGCCCTACACCCAAGATGCCCCAGGCCTCAGTACAGAGGTGTGTTATCCATCCTGGTGTTATGGCGGTTGCAACTGCAGATGGGTGCAGGTCTGCCCTGTCCACATGTGGTCCCTGAACCCCAGACAGCATATGGCGGCACATGCCCTGGCCACACCCTGATGTGGCTGCCGCTGTGGCCAGGGGGCCATGGTGGGTCACATGAAACATGCCCCCACCACTGCGTACTGTGGCACATGCCTATGCAGCCTCTGCATATGTAGGACATGTATCGCAGCCAGGCCCCTGGGTGTAGCTGACATGCCGACACAGTACATATGTGCGGGCTGGGGCACGTGCTCTGCCCCCCCCCTCCCCAGTGCCCTGTGCACAAGGCACACCACCATGCATCCCCCCTGGCATGCTGCCCGTGGCCCGTAGCATGACAATGCCATGTATGGCATGGTGGTGCAGGCCCATTCACGGATAGGCTGATGCCCAGGAAAGGGGGCAAGGAGGGGTACACCCAGGGCACATAGGGGGAAGGCCAGGTATGCACCGCTGCACTCACACACATGTGGGTGGCAGAGGCAACAGCAAGCGGGGGACAGACAGCACACAGCAGAGGCAGCCACCTGCTGCTCCCAGATATGTGTGTCGAGCAGCAGCCGATGGCCAGGGATGTGTGTCCCCTAATGGTCCCACCCATTGCTGTACCCACAGGTGGAGGACCTTCGTAAAAAGGGGCAGGAGCTGAGACTACGCTACCCCCACTTCCTGGCGTGGGTGCTATGCAATCAACAGGCACAACATGACGGTGAGTGATACAGGCCGTGCCATGTGCCATGGCATGCACCTGTGGGCCAGCAGCCTATGTAGCCACAGGACATGTTTGCATGATGTGCCAGAAGTGTGACTGCAGTACTAATGTATGTATTACCCCCACAGTGGACACAGCTGCAGACCAGGGACCAGCAGGGCTGGACACCAGACACGGCCCTCCAGCGCCGGCGGAGGGACGCCAGAGGAGCCCGAAGGCGGCCGATGGTGGCAAGGCTGAAGAGGAGGGGAGGCGGCAGTGGGGAGGGGGAGGAGGGGAGCGTGGAGGGGGAGGAGGGTGCGTGGGTCCATGGGGAGGGGGAGGTGGGGGGTGAGGTGGGAGTGTGGGGGCGGGAGGGTGGGGAGGGGGATGGAGAAGCAGGGGAGGGGGTGGGGGTGGGGTAGGCATGAGGGCGTGGCCATTCCTGAGTGGCACAGGCCACCACAGGGCACTGGGAGTCTCTGCCACCTTCCCCACAGTGCTGGGGATGTCCCCCATCCAGGCACAGGGCCTGCGCACAGCAACACAGGATGTCAGGCTGCACATGCAGCCCCACAGACAAGGGGAGAGGTGTGTCTGTGTGGGTGCATGTGCGGCCTCTGCATCGCTGTGGCGATGCATGCCCAGGAATACACCCTGCGGGAGCAGAGCCACATTGTGGGGCAGATGATAGTGGCCATGGGCGTGGTGGGTGACTAGTTGCGCATGCTGTGAGAAATACTCACAGCAGGTGCAGCGGACCAGCCACCCAGCCAGGGCGGCCCCCAGGGGGTGTGAGTCACAGCCAGACCCATGTCACCCCTGCCCTTTACTGTTCTGTGCCCCGGGACTGCCAACATCACTGGGGATGGGGGCAGCAGGGCCGAGACCCACACAGGCCCACTGAGAGAATTTGTAACCCCCCCAATAAACATGTAACCATTTGTTTCCACATTCACCATGGTCATGTGTCTCATTTTGCAACATGGCAGTGGAGTGCGACTGCCAGGTGTGAGCATGTCCCCGTGTGTCTCCCAGGGGGGGGGAATGATACCAGAGGGTGTCCCAGTGGTGAGGATAGAACGGCTGATGGGGAAAGGACAAGGGAACAGCCCAATAAGCAGTGGGCGGAGGTAGGACCAGCGGGGCAGGTGGACCTGCGGCTCAGAGCACAGACCCCAGAGGGCGTAGAGAGACTGGATCCGATGTGGACCAATGATGGAAGAGGGATGGGTGGGAGTAATGGGTGTGGGAGGAATGGCCAGTCCAGGGGAGGGATATGGGTGTAGGGGTGGCAGGGGGAAGGAAGGGGGTGGCATGGAAGACCCAGGTTGTGCCCAGCAGGGTGGATAGGTAAGGGGATACCCTGAGCGAGGTAAAGGCAAGGGGCATGTGCCCAGGGTGACCACATGTGGGACCAGGGGAACATGGGGCAGTCAGCTGAAACAATGGACATGTGGCAACAGGTTGCACCAGTCCAAACACCATTTATTGTGGAAATCTCACCCCCCCCAACAACTATACCCTTCCCCCGCATCCTCTACCATGCCGGCCATGTCCCCGTACACCCCGTGGGGCGGGTGCTACTGCTGCCACTGGTGCTGCTGCCACCGGCTGACCCATGCGTGCCACCATGGCCTCATGCATGGACATCATCCTGGGCATGCTGGCTGCCATCGACTCAGCTGACACGTGCAGGCCCCACACCTCATGGAGGAGGCCGTCCAGCACCAGCTGTTGGCATCATGCCTCATGTCGCTGGCGATGCTGTTCCTCTGCCACCTCATGCAATGCCATCTGTATGCCTGTGGGTGAGACACGGTGTGAGCCATGAGACATGGGTTGCACATGCCACCTGTGCACATGCAACAGCTGACCAGACAGGTCGGACACTCACCCTCTGCATCCACATGCACTGCTTCCGAGTGGGAACGCATCTCCCCAATCACCTGGCGAATGGCTGCATGTGCAGGCTGTGGTGCGGGACCCAGGGATGGTGGTCCAGCTACATCCCCAGCTGCAGCCTCTGCCGTAATGCTGCCATCGCCTGCCTCGACACCCGCCCTGCCATCATCTGACAGGTGGGGTGCTGCTCCCTCCTCTGCCTCCAGCGCTGCCTTGTACTCCTCAGGCACCTCCACATCTGGTGCTGCCTCAGGCGGGGGCCACAGGCCAGACCCTGTGGGCTCCACCCCCTCTGCCGCCTCCATGGCATGTATGTCACCAGGGTACTTAGCTCAGGTGTGCCGTGCCTGCCCAGCCACGTACATGTACCTGTCCCATCGTGACCTGACAGACTGTGTGAGCCATGGGATATGTAGGACAATAAGGGAACAACTTGGCTGTGTACATGTGGGCAGGAACTGTACCAGTGCAGGGACGTGTGGTGCACCTTTGGATGTCCATGTCCCCAGTGTCAGCGGTGCCTCACTGTTGACCGTGTGTGCGTGCAACTTGGTATGAGCCACATCAACTGGTGGGACTGTTGGGGTGCTGTTGGGGTTGGCGTACCACTGTTGCCTGAGACAGGTGTGCCCTGTGGTGGCAGGGATCTGTGTGCTGGGGTGCATGCCCCTGGGCAGCATGGGGCACTGGCGCTGCAAACACTGTTCAACATTGGGTGTCTGTGCAGAGCGGGTGCATGGAAGTGTGTGTGCCACACGGGTATGCATTGGCTGCAATGTGCTCCCCACCCGCACCACCCCCTGCATGATGTCATGCCCCATGTCCGGCATCCTGAGCTGCCCTCCACATCCCCCTCACCCTCCCACCCTCCCCACCTCAGGCCACCCACCCCGTTGATTACCATCACCCATTGCTGCCATCCCCCCACCACCCACCACACATGCAGGTGCGGGGGAACACCATCACCCCCACATTCTACATTCCCGGGCCCTTTGCTGTCCTCCCCGCCCCTCCACTGTGGCTCCGCATCACATTGGTGACCTCCGATCTCAGCCCCTGCTTGTCCCCCTCTGCACCTGCAGTCTCATGCCTACCCACCCTCACCCATGTACACAGTCATCACGTCACCCTCCCATGCCCCCCTGGTTCCAGTAGGGCCTGGCATCTGTCAGCCACCCTCAGCTGATGCATCGCTGTCACAGGTCCCCGGTGAGCTGTCTCTGATGTGCCACACGGGCCTTCCCTGTCCCCATCACCCATGGCCTCTCTGCTCCTCCTGACACTGTTGGCCACATTCCGCCCCTTGGTACCCTGTCCGTGCTTGGTTCTATGGTTCTGACCTGTCCTCAGCCTCCCCAACCCCCGTGCCGATACATCAGTGTGTGTTGCTGTGGCTGCAGGTCCACCACTAGCCCGCTCACAGTAGGTGTATCCCATGGTCCTGTCTGGGGCCTGCCCCGTGCCCTCTGTGTACGCAGTCCCTTGGTGTGCTACCCTTGCCCATGTATGTAGTGACGATCCATCAATCGTGCACACCAGCTGATTGCACAGGGCCACTCATGGCAGATGGCCACGCACTGCGAGCATCCACATCTGTGGTCCGGCAGGCTGGCAGTCCTCAGGGGGGCAGGGGGGCTACCAGGGTCATGCTGTGGCACATTCCAGGGCCCTGGTCAGTGTGGTCCCTGGCTCAGGACAGAGCTGCACGCTGAACGTTGTTGTACCGGGGCCACATGGTGTGGGGCTGGGGACATGGCCATGTGGGGGGGGGGTAGTGGGGGGATGTGGTTTCCTCATGAGCCAGGTGTGGGGCATATGTTTCTGAGGACTGTGGGTGGCAGGTCCCACCATGCATGGCTGACTGGGGGCTGCGGGCCGGGGATGGGGTGGACATGGTACACCTGGCCTCTCAGTCCCGCCATATGTTGGGTGGGACTGGCTAAGGATGTGTGGTCTATGTGACCCCTGACATGGCCCCCATCCCCCTGCATCCAGCCCTATGTGTGCTGTGGTGTTAGCTCTACCAGAACAAATTTCTCCATCCCACCTGCACATGGGTCCGCTGTATCCAGCTCGGGCGGCAGGCCATGGAGATAGATGGTCCCCAGTCTATCCCCATGGAGATAGATGGTCTCCAGTGGCAACAGTGCAGCTCACTGTGGTGCACCCCCACCTGTCGCAAGGGCGTGGCACCTCTCCTCGATGACGCATGCCTGGATTGAGCGCTTGATGTCTTGGTATTGCTTCCTGATGCTCTCTGAGTCGCAGCTTGGGCCCCCTGCTGCAGCTACTGCTGTCATGACCTCCACCTATGCGCTGTTGCGCTCTGCAATGGTGGTGGTGCTGCAGAGCCACCCAAATAGCACCTCATAGCGCTCCAGGATGGCTGCCAGGAGGAGGTCATTCTCCTCCTGAGTATAGCGGGCTGCCCTCTTCCTGGCATCGGGGGGCACTGGCCTGTGGTGGCGCTTGCCACCTGGCGCACCTCCACACTGTTTGTGGGTCTGTTGGCTGTGGCTGGATGGGCCTGCCTCCTCCCCCTCAGGCTCCTCTGCGGAGACTGTCACTGGTGACTGCTGGCTGGTCATAGCGCCCAAACCCATCTCACCAGCTGCACGCTGTGACATCTTGTACCACCTCTGCACAGTACACCCTTGCCATTGCAGGCATGGTGTGCCCATTTAAGTGCCCAAGGTGTGGTCCACTACGCGTTCAGACTGCGCAACACACATTCCTACATATGCGCAATGCGCATTACCTGCTACTCAGAGAGCATATCCCATTTGTTGCGCAGGCATGCATTGCCTCTGTGCGCCACCTACAGGTGGTGGCATATGTCACATACTCCATATGTGCGTGGAGACCCAGCTCGCACACGTGTCATGATGTGCTGTATGGGCCCTACCCCTCCTTCACGCGCTGCTCCGAGCCTTACACACGCATGACTTGCGTGTATTGTGCATAATACGTGTTCCTACACGCGCTTCACCATTACGCACCCGTGTGCTTACTGTTCTCTACGTTCGGACCTCTTGATGTCACTACTATTGGTGTCTGCCCCTACATCCACAGGTGCTGTATCCTGTTCCATATTTGGTGCCACACACCCGCCATTGTTGGTATGTAATTTTGCTCTGTGTGATAGGCCATATCTATGGCGCTCTCTGCCACGCTTAGGTACCCCACGTGGTGCACCTATGCATACGTTGTGCCCGCGCACATTATGCAACCTGTACGCATGTGGGAACACGCCGCATGCTCCTCCTTCGCGTGCTCCGCAGACACATTCGTGAGGGGCACCTGTGTGTTGTGGTACGCACACTATGGCGTTATGCTTCCGTATGCCCTGTGCGGTTTGCAACACTGTTGCTGGTGTGCATTGCTGCATCTGCAGCTGTGTTATGTTTGTTCTGATTAGTTGCCACACCCCATGCCATATTTAGCATCTTATATTGCTCAGGCTGATGTCCATGATGGCTCAAACTGACCATGCGGGTTGTGCAGTGGTAGCATTGCTTGACTTGGAGGAGCTGCGGTTGCCTGATGAGGGAGATGGTGTCCTTGGGGCTGTGGCACTGGGCATGGGTGCAGTCCTGCTGCAACACAGACCTGCAGCTGTGGAGGCTCCACAGTCCGAGGTATGTCCAGCATGGCACTGTAGCCATGCCGAGGTGTGCCCTCGCCTGCCTCACCTCTACAAGCCCAGGCCCATGCTCCAGGACATACTTGAGGACCAGGTCATCTCCCTCTACTGTCCGAGCATGGGGGCTATTAGGGAGCTCTATGAGGATCTAAGACCTGACCTTGGGCCCCGGACTGCGTGGTCACATGCAATACTAGGATTGGCCAAGCTCCTGGGTGCCCTACATTTCCTTGCCTCTGGCTGTTTCCAATCCTCTGTGGCTGCAGTGGGTGGAATGAGCAGGCCCACCTTCTCACGCTGTCTCCATCAGGTACTGCGGGCCATGGTCAGCCAGGTTAGGAATTACATTCTGATTCCTAACAGTGGGCAACAATGGGGGGCCATGGGACAGGCATTCCAGCGGATTGCAGGGATAGCACATCTGATGGGAGCTATTGATTGCACACATGTTGCTCTGGTCTCGCCAAGAGACAGGGAGGTGGCATTCTGCAACCGCAAACATTACCATTCCCTAAATGTTCAGGTTGTTTGTGATGCAACTATGCGTATTCTGAATGTGGTTCCCCAGTTTCCAGGGTCCGCCCATGACTCCCATATCCTGCGTCACACGGCACTATTCGGCCAGTTTGAGGCTGGACAATATGGGGACTGTGTTCTGCTGGGTGGGTAGTAACCATCTCTAACATGCACATGTCCCTGTGTCCTGGGGGCCCTGCACCTCTCACAGGTGGGACAAGGTCACCTTTGGTATTCCATTCAGGCCTTCTGACTGCATATCCCCTGCAACACACATCACATGGCGTGCTGCAAGTCAGACATCTTTTCAGACAACATTACGGACACAGTCCGTCAGGCTGTGGCATATCACTGCCCATCCGATGTATGTTATACGTGGTCCCATTGCTGATTATGACCCCTGTATGTCTCTACCTGCATTGTGGTTGTGCAGTGCTGACATTGTGTGGGGCGGTCTCCTCCAGTACGCCATGTCACCATCACCGGGGACATGGACACATACATTTGTGTGTTTCTACACTTAACTATGTCTGCCATATGTGTGTCATTGCTCTTCTGTGTGTCTCGGCACACATGCGGGTAACACTGGTTCCAGGTACCGCTGGTGTATTGCACAGGTCTTTTGGACAGACACGCTCACAGCACATATGGTGTGTTCCTCCATGGTGGTGTGCGACATATATTGATTGACAACACCTATGGCACACGGCCTCAGCTCACCCACATAAGCAAATGTACATGTGTCTGTCTTGGTTGTGTATCCCTAGTTAACTCTGTCTGCAACGTGTGTGCGTGTGCTACCATGGGTTGGCTCACATATTCATTTTCCTGCTGTACTGTGTGTTGGGGGGCCATTCTCCTTTGACCTCATCTGTGACATCACATGGATGGCATTGTGGTGACGCGTTGGACAGCATTGGTGTGTATTGGACAGCATTGGTGTGTAGTTTATGCCACCTTGGCTATACCCCTACTGTATATGTTACTGTGACAGCATGTGTGTATGCACTGTACCATGGCCGTCACATTATTGCACACATGCGCATCTCTGCCCCATTCCTTGTGCAATGCCATGTGTCCACCTGCTGCGTTCAGGGATGCCACTCGTGGCTTTTGGCTACAGGTGGTTGGTGATGTGATTGATCTGGTCACAGTTGATGTGTGTTGCCCTCATTGCCCTTCCCAGGTGTCCTGTATCTCACACCTCCAGATGCTGGCACACAGCTACATTCATCGCTCCCATATGCCTGTACAGTTGGATGTCGTCAATCTTGGAGCATTGTGGCTTCTTGTGGGTGGGCATCTCTACTACTTGGGCACATGCATGGCCAGGCTGGTGCCTATACATCCCCACCTGGGATGTGTGTGTTGGACATAGCTGGCATTGGTGTTCGTTGGCACTGGTGCTGACAGTGGCAGTGGGACGGATTGGATATGTGCCTACCTCCTTGTCTACACATCATCCACTGCAGAGATGTTTATGTCTTGCTGTGGCATTATGGTTTGCACACTGGTCTGGGTACCTGGGGACCAGCGTTTGATTCCCAATGTAGCATATGTCAGGCCACATTCCCTGCATTGTTCTGACGGGATCCAGTTAATCATTATCATGCTTTGACATTCATTACCAGGTTTATGTTGCCATGTACACTGCTTTGCTTGATATCATGGGCAGTGTGTAGACTAGCAAACATCTAGCTGTGTATGCTTTTCCAGGCTGGTGTGTCCTGTATTGCCAGGCAAATATGCCTTTGTAGACATTTCATGACTCCTGTGTGTTTGGTCCTCCACATGCAGCACCTACTGTCTACATGTGCACACCATGCATCTCCTGGACATGATCTGTTCTGCTCATCATCTGTTGATGGACCAGTGACTTTGATGTGACATGTTGGACAGACATTTGTCTCTGCTGCTGCATCACCACACTGACCATCCTGGACCAGTGGCAGTTGTTGGTGTGCCAGCCGTCTGCTGCCTCACAGGGTGCTGAGGGTTTCCATACACACATTCCCTTTGTGGGGAAATATTTGTATTGCACTTGTTGTGGTTGTTTGTGATAGTGGTTCAGAACATGTGTTGGAAAGCCATGGGTTGCAGGTTTGAGTCCCACATGCTCCTTTCCTTTTCTTTTCTTGTGTTCTGCTAACCCTAACAAAGAGTGGCTCTGGCTTCCTCACCTCTCTGCACACCCTTCCTCTCTTCACTGTGCACTTCATTGTCCCCTCCATGCAGCTTATCCATCACATGTTGGCACCTACATATGGTCCCTTTCTTTGGGATCTCTGGGTGGGCAGTTGGCTCAGTGGTTTGTTATTGGTGTCCCTGACCTGGGTTTGGGCTCCTCAGTGTATCACACAGGGTCAGTTTCAGCTAAAAAGCTGAGGTGCTGGGGAGGTGCACTCCCCATCTGGGGACCAGCTGTAGACTGCTGATCTTCATGCGCAGGTCATCATGGTTACCGATGGGTTTACCCTATCCTGGCAAACACAGCAGACAGTTACGGCGGTGACTTGCGATCCTTCTGTAGGCATCCATTGGTTTGACAAATTCCAGGGAGGTGTGGGCCACTGGTTAATACACTGACCTGGTAGCCAGGGGTCGTGGGTTCAATCCCCCATCAATCTCATTTTGGTAGGCCTGGCTGACGCATGTCCTTCTCATGCCTGTAACAGTCAGACACATATTTGCAATCTGTGCACGCAGCCAGGTACATCCTCAGCCCAGAGACCTAACCGATGGTGCCTATAAGGTGCATTAGCCCATGCCATGTTGTAAGGCACCACAAAGTAAGGCGCCATTGTCCAATGTGCCATACAACATGCCATAACACGTGTCACAAGAGTAACATGTGCATCGAGCGTGTATGACTGTGCGTAGGAACATGCTTTACCGCGCAGATGCATTTATATTGTGTCTTGTAGTCATGCATGCACTGCACATAATGGACAGGATGGCGGTCAATGCACCGATGGCATTCTCACTTAACAACCTGCACCTCCTTGCCCACCTCATCTGCAACTGGCAGAGGCATCTGTTCCAGGGCTACACCAGGTGGCACATCCTCAGGAGGGGGAGGGGGCATGGCGGCACCTCACCAGGTGTTTAAATGGAGCTGATGCCTACCCATGTGAGATACGTGCATAGGGACTGTCACACAAAGCAAGGGGTGCAACACAGTAGCCAGAAATCAACACACATATCATACAGGGGCAACATGGGCAATGGACAGGTCTGTGGATCAACCTTGACCCAAAGCAGATGAACAGGTTGATGTGCACATGTCTGCTCAAGGCCCAGGTGACTCCTGGACCATACGGAGGGGTCCGTGATAATCCCCTGGACCTTCATGGGTGTGTCTGCTGCTGTATGCCTCCCACACTGGCTGACCACATATGCCACAGTGCCGCCATCACATGTCTTGAGCACATCATATGGTGGAGCAGTCATGGAGATCAGGCGCATATGTGTCGGCTGTGACAGATGCCCCAACCACCCCTTTGCAACACAGCACACGGATAATTGCACCATACAGCACTGCTGGCACATTGAACATGATCTGAACCATGATATAGCCACAATTGCCATGGGGAACACATGTCACACAGGGGCAGAACATCAGGTAGGCATGGGGTGCCTGGGTTGTAGCACACATGACACATGGGGGCCATCAGCACATGGTGTGCCTCACTCACACACATGCAGGTGGCATTGGCCACAGCTAGCTTTAGACCAACAGTGTACATCAGGGGCGGCACACTGGTGCCCACATCCATGTGTGATGTGCATCTGCCATTGGACAGAGATGTCTGTCCCCTAACAGTCCATTTCCATTGCTGTACCCCCAGGTAGTGGATCTTTGCAGGAGGGCTCTGGAGCTGCGGTTGCATCACCCTCATCTCCTAAGGAGGCTACAGCGGGGGGCAATAGTCCACGGGGACGGTGAGTGATGCAGTCTGTGTGGCCACCTACTATATTCCAATGTTGTAGCTGACACATGGGCACTGAGGTAATGTCTGCTTTCCCCCTACAGCAGATGCTGATGCTGCCAGGACCCCATTTGGATCAGGGCCACAGCTTCACAGTCCACCGGTGCCAGTGGCTGCTGACAATTGCGGCGCAGCAGGGGAGATGGAGGTTGTGGAGGTGTGGGATGGGGAGGAGGGGGCAGGGTGGACAGGGAGGGGGATGGGATGGGGTTGGGGTCACAGGACAGCACTGGCCACTGGGGGCCCCTGCCACCTGCCCCATGTGTCCAGCAATGTAGGCCGCCTGGGCACAGATACACCATACATTGTCATAGATGAGACATCTGCAGATGCCACCACACAGACACCAGGCACATGGTGTCTGTGTGGTGGCATATGTGTACGCCACCTCTCTGTGGCACTGTGTGCTGTGGGCACAGAGATGCACCCTGGGGCAGGTGGTAGATGCCGTGTCATGGATGGCTGGTGAGATGCGCATGCTGCATGAGGCCATGATGGGCAGCACAGCTCACCAGCCATCCAGTCATGTGGCCCCCATGGGGTGTACGCACCATGGTGCTACATGACATGCCTTCCCTGTGCTTTCCTGTGACACGGGAACACCACAAGGCTGGGGCAGACCCTGACACCCCCTGACACCATGTGGGGGGAGATGTTTTGTACAGAGCCCACCTGTGCTCACCTCCCAGAACAGTGACAGCTGTCTGTGTGCCAGCCATCTGCCACCTCACAGGGTGCTATGGCTTTCCATACACACATTCCATTTGGTGGTACATATTAGCAGTGTAGTTGCTGTGGTTGTTTGGGATAGTGGTTAGAAACATGCATGGGCCACCATAGGTTGTGGGTTTGATTCCAGCATGTTCCATTCCTTTTCTTTTCTGGTGTTCTGCTAACCTTACCATGCGATGGCTGCAGATTCATCACCTCTCCGCACACCCTTCCTTCTCTTCACTGTGCACCACAGTATACCCTCTATGCAGCTTGTCTGTCACATATTAGCTGTTACATATGGTCCTTATCATTATGCTGTCCAAGTGAGCAGTTGGCTTGGGGGATTGGTAGTGCTGGTGTTGGACACATTGGTGTGCAGGTTCGATTCTCATGTGCTCCTTTTTGGTTCTGTTCCCCATTTTGCCCTTGTCCACAGACCATCCACATGGCTGTCCCCTCTGTAGGCCCCTGACACCCTTTCTATTTGGGATCTTTGCTCTTTGGCATGCTGTGTTCACAGCATTCCATTTCATGGTGTGTGTGCATATGTTTATCTGTGTCTCTTGTCCCAATTACAGACTGTGATATCAGCTGTGGATGTCTGTTCTGCATTTGTGTTGCATTATGGGTACTGGTGGGGTTGCCCTATCCTGGCACACAACAGGCATTTTGTGTAGTGTCCTGCAGTATTCTTGTATGCAGACATTGCTATGGAACTCAACATGATGGTGTAGCCTACTGGTTTGTGCACTGACATTTTGCCCACTGGTCATGGGTTCGATTTCTCTTTGTTCTCGTTTTTTATGCCTGTCCTATACAACTACTTGTCATTCCTTTGGACATATCTCTGCAGATCTGTGCTGCCAGCCCATAATACCCTCATCACAGTTGCAAACCATCCTTCTGTCCGTCTATCTGTGTGTGTCAGCTGTGTGGCGTCTTGTCTTCTTGTGCAGGCTGCTACCCCATGTCCTGCTCTGGTACCCTTTTCTGCATTGCGGCTCTTCATGCTTGCCTCTCCTGTGTCTGCTCTGCATGGCACTACTACTCCTCTGTCCTCCTATCATTGCACTTGTCTTGCCACCTCTAGCTCCACTGGTGGACACGTATCCCCATCCTCTGCCACCCACTGTCATTGTAGCAGTTTACATTGCCAACACCTGTACATCTGTACAGCTGCCTCCAATATGTTTGTCCACTTTACCGGCTGCCACATAGGCTGCACGCAGACTTGGTGGGTCCATCAGCTCCCAACTCTCCTTCCTTCCATCACTTGTCCATTGCCTTTGCTTGGTGCTCGGTGCAGTGTTAGGGTTACATCTGGGTTTAAGCCTTACATTTCATGCTTGTCAACTTGGGCCACCTTACTGCCCTTATGACACCATATCTTGGATCACCTTAACATCATTGTGGCACCTGGACCTGGGGCACTTTAGGTTACGGCACTTTGTGGGGTGCCTTGTAGGGCACCTTGCGCTAGGTGCCTTGTATGGCGCTTTGTAACGTGCGTTAGCCTAGGGCACCCTGTGCCACGCGTTACCTGACACAGCTTGCCGTGATGATGCACCGCCCATTCATTTATATGGGCATCCGGGAGACCTAATGCGGGAACGTTACCACAAGTTTAGTAAACATACCCCTTCGTTTTTCAGAATATTTCAGTAGCTTTTGATGTGATTGATAACTCCTTGCTGCTGATGAGATTACACGATATTGGTGTTGATGGCAAAGTTTATTCCTAATTTTCTTCTTTCTTATCTCAATTCCAGTTTCAGGTAAGATCTGGTGAGAAATGTTCTTCCTGGCATACCATTACTGCTGGTGTTCCACAAGGATCAGCCCTTTCTGCAAAATTGTTTAATATCTATATTGCTCCCATTTGTAGGATCTTTAATGGGATGGACATCCTGTATAGGATTTATGCAGATGACATTCAGTTTGTTGTTCCTGTTTCTCCTTCCTTGGAGGTTGCATTAGAGAAGGTACAGTTATGCATTACCACTGTAAAAGCTTGGATAATACATTAGCGTTGAATGTGAGTAAAACTGAAGTCTTATTTCTGTTTTGGACTTTGCTTGACCCTATGTCTACAGTTATGAAGCTTGGGGATTATGAATTGTAGGATCCCAGGCTCATGATTTAGGAGTCGTATTAGATGTTCAATTGACTAGGAAGCCCACATTCAAAGAATCACCAAAGCCGCCTTCTATAATCTTAACATGATTCATAGGCTCAAGCCTTTTCTGTCATCTGAGAATCTTTGTACTGTGATTCAAGCGTTGTTTTTTGTCATACCTAGACTACTGTAATAGCTTTTTTTCTCGGGTAACCATCCTGTTATTCAGCCTCTACAATCAATACAAAATGTGGCGGCACAATTGATTACAAATCACGGGAGATTCAAGCATATTTCAGCTTCTCACATTTATTCTGTGGCATTGATGAACAATGTCAACAGTATTAGAGTGTACAGGTATGCATCCTCCTTGTTTGTTTGTTTATTTATTTAATTATTTTTTATACTACTTTATATTAGAGTTGAAATGGTGTACAACTAACCTAACGTTTGGAGATTTTACAATAAACAAACAATCTGGGTTACATTTAACTTATTCCTTACAGTACATAAATAGAAAACAAGCATATCTACATTGAACTTTTATTTAAATTGCGTAAGGTATAACTAGGATGGGATGTTAGGTACATTTCACCAAAGCGATAGCCTGCTATTGTGGAGGCCCCATCCGTCTTTGTGTTTCTGTTTGTCTGTCTATCTGAATGCATAGGTATGTTTGTGATTGTACAAACAAACGTATGCTTCCAATATAGGAAAGTACCACAGGCTGCAACAAAGAACAGCAGTGCCTGCTGATGGGGACTCCATCCCCACTGGCAGCAGAAGAGGAGTGGCAGAGGCTGTGGTTCTGGCCAAAACTCCCATTTTCCGCCAACAGTGACCCCATCCCCCACCAGCAAAGGATTTCCAGAGAGGTTGCAAGCTCCAGCCAAAACTGCCTTTTCCTGCTGGCAGAAACCCCATGAAAATGGTCCAATTAGGGCCACACAATGGCCAAGGCTGACCTTGAAAAAGATCACTTGCTAATGAGCTTTTTGCAGAAAGAATACTTATTGCCTAGTCTCTCTGCCCCTGGCCTCTTGTTTTAAGTTAGCTATTAATTCCTGCTCCAGCCTCTGACATGCTTATTGACTCCAGTTCCAGACCTGCTGTTCCAGGATTGCTCTAGTCTTGCACCCTACCTGCTAATGAGTCCAAAACTAACAGTCCTAGCCCAACTCCAGTTCAGCTCTAGTTCTTACTAATGGTACATTTCAGGTCTGTGCCTCTATCTACCTAACCACAAACGCTAACTCCAGTTCCATCCCAGTTCTACTGTCTGCAAGATCCAGATCCAGCTTCTGTCCACCAAAGGCAACTTATGGCTCCTAGATATTTCCAAGCCTGTTCATGGCACAATTTGAGTATCCACACCTAAGGTGAGACCCCTTCCTAAAACTCATAAATACTTTAAGATCAGTAACCTAGCATAAAAGGTAGAGAACCACTGCTTAAAATACAGACACTCCTCCTCCTGTACATTTTTCCTAGGATGATCACCTACTCTCCAGACAAAGGCAACAATGAATGGGACAGCAGCTGAAAGTCATGGAATATCTTTCTAAACAACCTCAAGGAAGAAAACAAAACTAAAAACTAAACCATAAAACATTGCAAAACACATCATAAAGATAATCACAAACACCATATTTACTAAGCTGGACTAAGAGCATGCACTATTTGTAACTACTGTCGATTCCATGTTACTCAATGGAACCTAGTTACAAATAGCACGTGCTAACCATTAGCCCAGCTTAGTAAACATGCCCATAGAGTATGAGCACATATTTGTGCCTGTCTCAGAGCATGTGTAAATTTGTGCATTTGCTTTTGCATGCATTCTAGATGTTTATTTTGTGAAGGCAATACAGTAAGTACTTATGTTGTTTTTCATGCTGCAGGCACCAAAGTGGTGGCACAAAGCTGCTGTGCCGCCCGGCCGGGTCTGCCGCCCTAGGCAGCCACCTAGCCCACCTAGGCCATCCCTAGCCCACCTAGGCCATCCCTGAGTATAACACCAGTCTTTAAAAAGAGCTCCAGGGGTGGTCTAGGGAATGACAAGCTAGTGTGCTTAATGTTAGCTTGAGACAAAATGGTAGAAGCTATTCTGAGTTCATAAACCTTATTAAATTTCTGCAATTTTATATCAACTTCAAGTATTCAAACAGCAAGCTAAAACAACAGCCATCCCCTCTCTACCCATACAGCTCAGGGAGGAGAGCTCAGGATCCTAACATGAAGCAGACACTGACTGGCACTTAGTTGTCTAATAGATGCACTGAGGCACCATATCAGACTACGCCATTACTCATCTTTGTCCAGGATCCTCCAAATAGCATGGACTCCCTTTGGCTTGTTCAGCCATTCTTCTGCAGCCATCTTATAACTAGACAAAATACATACCATATTCTGTCACATATTGACTTTCAGGCTGCATCTCATTTTTCCATATATTAGGGATCACTCTAAGTGCTATTGACATTTCAAAATCAAACAACCAAACTACTGTTTATGTGAGCTCAGTTAGTACTATAAACTTTCAGAAAATATGTTTTAATTGTTCTGGCTCCGCAACCTCTACTAATGTGGTTAGCTCGATCTTTACCAAACACCAAAAGAGAGGCACATTGGAACAGGTATACAATATATGGGATAAAGCCCATATTTCTGTATTACAAGACCCGTAAATGCCCTTAGAAGAGGGGTTCTGAACCCAGTCCTTGGGACACACTTAGCCATTCAGGTTTTCAGGATAATCATAATGTATATGCATGAGAGAGATTGCATACAAGGGATGCAGTCCATGCAAATTTCTCTCATGCATATTCATTGTGGTTATTCTGACAACTTGACTAGCCAAGTGTGTCCCAAGGACTGGGTTGAGAACCCCTGCCTTAGAAAAACTAACTTTGGCCAACCTGTATGGTGTCCACCCAACTCGATGCACAACAAAATATAGGGACTGAATAACAACCACAAAAGTGAGATCCTCAGAGACTTGTCCCAAAATCAAGATTAATCTTTATTTGTCATTATTATCTGTAACTCCTTCTCCCACACTTTTTGAATCTCAATGCACCTCCTGGAGCATCAGAAACAATGCAGTCCAAACAAAGAACATGCGCCTGCAAACATCAAACAGAAAGAATGTAAGGAGCGAGGTGTCAGAACCACACAGTGGAAGTACAAATAAAAACTTTATTGGAGTGTCAACAGGTCCAACCCTACATGTCCATGTTTCGGCAAAAATCCTTCATCAGTGGTGTAGGACCTCAATTAAAAACATAAACATATTTGCGATTATATCTCAAATGACTGGTGAACCCAAATCACCTCACATAACAGAAAAGTCTATTCAAGTGGATCCTCAAGTCATGGCTGACTTCCTTTATAACTAACAGAGCACAAATACTGTGAAACGCCATGACCAAACACAGCAAAAGAACGACACTCCAAAATATCCCTCTTGGAACTAATTCAACCTAATACCCAAGAGAGATTTACTTGATATCATCAACAAAATAAATACCACAACATCACCATTGGGCCCATGCCCTGTAGCATGGTTGAAAATCCTGCACAATCAGTTTGCTCAGACCTCCCTTGCTCAAGGATACCTACCTCCAACATTCAAGCAAGCTTCAATACGCCCCATACTAAAAAAGACCTCACAAGATTTAACAAACCCCCATCTCATACCGACCGATTGCCAGCATCCTGTTTCTGGCCAAAATAATAGAAAAATTATTACCTCGTACTGTCTAAATGTTACCCTTATGATAAATGTAACCCTCCAATTGTACTGTCTAGATGTTGTTAAGTTCCCCTATGTTAAATGTAACCCTCCAATTGTGATGTGACCACTTTGATTGTAGGATAAGGTGGTATACAAATCTATTTAAATAAATAAATAAAAAGTCATACAGCATCAGCTTCAAGACTATGGGGCATGTTTACTAAAAGCCGTACAATTGCGTGCCGCACAATAGCGCACGGAAACGCGGCACTCAAACGCTCAGAAGCGCTCTTAAACACCCCGCACAAGTGCGCTTGGGCCCCGCACAATTGCGCGCCGCACTAACGTGCCCCGCACAAGTACCCGGCCCGCAAATGTCCAATAGAGGCGTGGAAAGGCATTCTGAGGGCGGAGGAAGGCTCCTGAGGGGCGGAGAGACGGGGTCAATGGGCGGGGAAGGGGAGGGGAGAGGCTCCCCGCACAGTATCGGGGACGAATTTGCAGGTTAAAAATAGCGCGAGTGAAACACTCACGGTAGAGGGCATTTAAAGGGAAGAGAAACCATTTCCGTCAGCAATGTACAGGGAAACCGGGGAAACCTGCAAAACGTGAGCAGTGTGATACATGTGCACAGAACAAAAGTGCAAATAAAGATAGAAAAAGACCCAAACAAACATATTAAAAATAGGAAGTCAGCTGGGGAACCCTGATATTAATGGGCAAACATAAGAAACACACCCAGGAAAGCTCCAAAGAAATGAAATGAAGTATGGAAGGGGCTACGGAGCGGAGACCCTTCCAAAACCCATTTCCTTTTTTCTGAGCCTTCCTGGGAGTGTTTGCTATGGTTGCCCATTAATATCACTGTTGCCCAGCTTGGTTATATTTATCCCCAGTTCGTCATGGTTGGTTGAGGGGTTTATTTGCACTTTTGTCACCAGACAAGGTGACTGAGCCCACAGTACAAATGTGCAGAGCAGGGTTTTTGACTCCTTTGGTCAGGTTTCCCACCCCCAGGGACTGCACTATCACTGTGGCCACAGTGTGGTGCAGTAGACAGAGGCAGTACCCCTCAGACCAGAGGGTCACAGGTTCAAATCCAAGCTGGGGCTCCTGCCAACCCAGTCCCCATATTTTACCCACCACTAAACAGAGATAGTAAAGACACTCCTTTATTGCAGAGAACATAAGCATGGTTCACACACCCATTTTGTACCCAACACCGCACACACACCATAACAATGGGCATTGCCAACAGCCGAGTCCCCAAAATGCAGTCCTGGAGTGCCACAACTCAATCAGGTCATATGCTTTTCCAAGATACGGACATGCCAGCATGTTGGCGGTAGGGTACAGGTGGTGGAGGGGGCAGTGGCTGCTAGCCACAGAAGACAGTGGCCGAGCCATGTGCAGGCTGGCACGTCCACTGCAACATAGGCCCTGTCGGATGTACAGTCATGGACTTCCCAGGGAATTCAGCACATCTGTGGCAACACAGTGGTGCAGTGCACACAGACAGTGTGTGCAGGAGCAAAAGGTCACAGGTTCAAAGCCCAGCTGGGGCTACTGCCATTCCTGTCCACATATCTTTCCCACAACTAAACCATGTTAGTAAGGGCAATCCTTTATTGCTGGGGATATACGCATTGGTCATACGCCTATCTTTTACACCACCAAGCACAGACACCATGACCAGGGGCATTACCTAGAGCAGAGTCTCACAAATGCAGTCCTGGAGGACCACACACCATTCAGGTTCCATGCTGCCACTCATACAAATAACCGTGCTGTATATCTATGCACCACCCACATGGCATGTAGATGTAGCTCATGCATATTCATGAGGGACAGCAGGAAACCCCAACCAGTGTATTGCAAACCTGGACTGGATTTGGGAACCTCTGCCGTACAGCAGCAGCCAACAGGGACAGACACACCCACACCCACACCCACAGGCCCCATTGGCCAATGCCTCCTGGTGAGGCAGGACATTGGGCCCTGCGTGCATCTCCTAATACTAGCACTTGCATACCTTAGCAATGTCACCCTACACCAGGGTATATGGTACACAGCTCTCAAACGTTTGCTATGAGTACTGGCAGATAGATATCCCTACGTTACGCACAGTCTGCTCTATGAGCTCCATCATAATAATCTATCTGATGTTTGCGGTGTGTGCGTCAGGTCTGGCCCCTGACAGTGTTTACCACCCTAGGGAGGGACCCCCAACGGTATTGCATACCATACCCATGCCTGTACTGTGCCCAGGACTGGTGTGGTGGGCAAGGATTCTGAACCCCTCTATAGTAGCACAATG
Organism: Ichthyophis bannanicus; assembly: GCA_033557465.1. Lineage (NCBI taxonomy): Eukaryota > Metazoa > Chordata > Amphibia > Gymnophiona > Ichthyophiidae > Ichthyophis > Ichthyophis bannanicus. Next base: position 462,295,757 of record CM066036.1, read on the forward strand.
CTGGCATACGTGTGGGAGTGTGTGTCTGTCTATACAGTGTGTGTTGGCTGCAAACACTGTCCACAGTTTTGGCCTGATGATGTGCATAATGAGCAGCAAGGTACCATGGGTATAGCTCAGACAGGGTGGGCTGGCCAGGATGCATCTGCACAGGGCATAGGGCACTGGCAGGGACATTGTAGTGGCCGTCCACCACCTCCACAGACAGGGTGACCTCTGTATGTGCTGCTGGGCTTTCACTCCACCCTGACTGTGCAGTGATGGCAGCATGGCTAGGCACCCCCATAGTGCTTCATAGCACTTCCCTCATGTGATATATATGGGTCACCTGTTGGGGCCTAGTCACTGATGTATCTGCTTGTGTGTGCTGCCATCCCAGTTGTGGGTGCATGCATTTCCAGTGGGACTAACCAGCAGACTGTTCACAGCTGGTATGTGCCCTGCTGGAGTGCCTTGCAGTGGCTGATGGCTTGATGCAGGGGAATATCAGATAGTGGTGGGGTGCATCTTAGCATATCCAGGCCTTCTGTCTGATATTGTGGTCTGGGTGTGTGGGGCTGCTTGGACTGCCCTGTAGGGTGTCTGTTCCCCAACAGGACTGGGGTTGATGGTCCACTCTACTACCATCATTGGGGGGGGGGGGGGGGGGGGGGGGGGGGGGTGTGTATAATGGGGATCTGTTGATAGGAGAGCCTGCCTGTTTGCCACCCTCAGCTGGGGGGGGGGGGGGGGGGTTGGTGGTACATAGCCCACCTAGGGGTCCCCCCAGACAGAGATATCCAAGGTGTTCCTGCAGAAACTACCTATCTCACAGATTACGACTGTTTTGGAGCTCTGCCATGGAGGGTGCTGTGGACCTGGTCCAGGGCGCCTCATCGCACACTCAGGGTGAGCACAGTTCCCGCACAGTGTGACTGTGTGTAGCTACTCTGTGCAAATTAAACAACCGGTCAGTACCTCCTACCAGGCCAAGGTGCTGTGTGGGTGCACACGGACACGTCCCCCTACCAGGCCGGGGAGCTGTTGGGGTGCATTCCCCATCTTGTGTTCATCTGTGGACAGCTGATTTGCATGTGCAGTGCATCATGGGTATGGGTGGCCTAACCCTATCCTGGTTCCCACAGCAGACTGTCTGTGTGGTGACATGCAGGCTCTCTGCAGCCAGCCAGGGGCTTGCTGGCAGCTATATAGCTGTAGCCCAATGGTTACTTCACTGCCTGTGGAGCCAGTGGTAATGGGTTTGAGCCCACAGTGGGGTTATTTGATAGGGTTGTCCAAAGCTTTTTTTAGATTTAATGTACATATGTTGCTGCCATCAAACACACCCTCAGTGTACTGTACCCATAAGGTGCCTCTGAGGGTGCTTTATAGGGCACCCTATAGGGCACCTTATGGTTGCCGTCCATATAAGGTGCACTATACATTATCCTGTGACGCAACATATATGGTGCCCTATAGGGGACATTCAAGGGTGCCTTGGCGGACAGTGAACTTTAACATGTGCCTTATGGGCCGCCTTATGTTAACACGCTTTGTGAGTGCGTTTGCTAGTAGTGATAACTGAAATAAAAATAGATTGCCCCCTACAGCACTCATCCCCATAATACACACTGCCTCAGTGAGCCTTCTTCATTGGGCACTGTGGGGGATTGAACCCCTGATCTCTGCACCATTGGTCAGTGTCTTAACCATTGTGCTGTGGCTCTGTTCCTATGCTTGGGCATCTGCGCACCGCCTTATGCCGCCCAAAATTAACAGTGCACCGCCTTATGCCGCCCAAAATTAATATGCCTCCCAAAGCACTTTTACCCATTACAGTTAATGCCTCAGCCAGCCCTTTTTGTTGTGCACAATGGGGAATTGAACCCATGGCAGCTGCACCCACAGTCAGTGTCTTAACCATTGTACTATGGCTCTGCTCCTTTGTGTGTGCATATCAGGGCGCCACTTAGCCTTCCCACGCACTATTATGCAGGGCGCACAATAGCGCCCCGCGCAAATGTGCGATCGCTTACTCCCGTTTTTTTTCTTTTCTCTGCCTGAACCACCCACTCCTTATATGGCACAGGCACACTACCGCGGCCCCGCACATTAGGAATGTTTAGTAAACAGACCCCTATATCGATCTGCATGGCCCATTAGATTCACAACAACAAGGCTTCCACCCTCACCATGGCACTGAAACATTGTTAATAAACCTTTTCAACAGACTCATCCCTGGCTTAGACAAACCTTGACAAGGTTTTGTGTTCATCTTCCTTTATATCAGTGCTGCATTTGACTGAGTAGCACATCACATCATGTTAAACAGACTTACCAACATTGGATTAGCAGATGAAACATTAAAATGGTTCTCATCTTATCTTCTAGACAGAACCATGCAAGTAAAGGTCAGTTCCACCAACTCAAAACCCTTTAATCTAACACAAGGCACCCTCAAGAATCAACCCTCTCTGGATTATTATTCAGCCTATACATTCAACCCATCTGTAATCTCCTAAGAAGTTGGAATATGCACTACCATCTCTATGCAGATGATATCATGTTTTACATGTCTTTCAATACCACCAACCCAGATTTTACGATCATATCGGACATCTTCACCACAGTTACAAACTTCCTTGCAGAAATTAACCTCACAGTAAACAAAAGCAAAACTGAAGACCTACTCATATTCAGAGATCATGAATTTAATCCACCAAAAAAGATTATAACACACACTTCGGATATAACAATAAAGAAAAAAAATCAAGTGCCTAGGCTTAACCATTGACAGCAACCTCAACATGTGTGCACAAATAAAAAACACAGCAAGAACAGCGTACTGAAAGTTAAAGCTTCTCAAGTCCTTATGACACCTGCTATAGTACAACGATTTCACGTCTGTAACGCAAGCCATCATCAGACCTCACCTGGACTATGGAAACATCATCTATCAAGGTCTCCCCAAACATGCTCTATATCCACTGCAGCTGGTTAAGAGTACTGCTACTAGAATTATAACAGCCAGTGCTAACCGACAACATATAACACCAATCCTAAAAAGTCTACATTGACTTCCAGTTTCTCAATGAGCAAAACACAAACCCATCACTACAACCTTCAAAATCCTTCACAACCTCTCAGCTCCTTGTCTCACTGCCCTGCTCAAAAAAGCATCATCGAGACCAAGAAGAGCAATCAGTCAGAACCTCCTGACCATCTCTCCACTCAAGAACTAGACCACACAACAGACAAGCAACAGGACATTTTCTCTGTATGCCCCCACAATCTGGAACTCCATGCCCGAAGCCATCAGAACTGCATAAACAACCAAATACTTTAAAAAACTCCTAAAAACATACCTCTTCATGGAACACTATGACATGATGACATTACTTAACTATTGATCAACTTTAACAGTTAACCTTATCTTCCCCCATTTAGCTCCCCCTGTAATATAAATATCCCTCTCCCTCTCAATTGACCCACTGTCCAACTGTGCTCTATTCTTCATTATTGTTAACCACTGTTATCTCCAAGTTATCTTTCCCTGTTCATTGTAAAACAAATCCATTGAGATTATGTTATGTTGTTCAATGTAAACCGCTTTGGACAAAGGCGGTATAGAAAAACTGTTAAATAAATAAAACATATATCAAAATTAAAGAGTACAAAACATATAGAGTTTTGTAAAAGTATAATTGACAGTGAGAGAACATCAGTAAAGGAGAAAGATAAGCATATGCCCATAAAATACATTAATCAAACTATAGAAATAATATGGAACAATTATAAGGTCCTAAAAAGCAATTACTGGAACAAGATAATAAGGTGCCTTCTAAAAGACAACTATGGGGTATGTTTACTAAACTGCGGTAATCGTACAAAACGCGCGTTATGTAACGTTAATGATCGTAAGCGCATCATAACGCGCGTTATGATGCGCTTACGATCGTTAATGTTACATAACGTGTGTTATGATGCGCTAACGATCGGAAACTCCCACGGCACGGTAAAACACCGCAGAAGGTGGAGAGAGGGCGGAGAGAAGGGGTCAATGGACGGAGAGTGGGCGGGGAGAGGATCCCTTCACACTAACGCGCTGATCTGAAGAGCTCAATTCCAACGCGAATGAAAACCTGCCGTTAAATGCACATTACAGGGGAGAGAAACCATTTCAGTGTCAGCAATGTACAGCCCAGGCAGGGAAACCTAAAAAAAGTGATACGTGTGATACATGTGCACAGAACAAAAGGGCACATAAACACTGAAAATGACCCCAACAAACTGGAAAAAAACCATAACCAAACTGGCCAATAGTGGTATCAATGAGAAACATCAACCCCTCCCCCCTGCCGAGTAAGCTCCATAGAACAGATATAAATCGTGGAAGGGTCTATACTCCGTCCCCATACAAGGTGAATGAGCCCACAGTGAAATAGCGCTGCTCAGGGTTTTCCCCACCATCAGACAGGGTTTCTATGGCGTGCACATGTCCCGCAACATCAGGGCGGGCATGTCGGAACGGCAACTGGACAGATGCCGGAGAAGGGGTTACAGAGGGCCGCAGGCGGCACATGCTGTGGTGCAGCTGGGCCACAGTGCGGACTAGGGTGATGCCTAGGTGGCCCATACGAATGCTGAAACAGCAGAGTGGCCAGACAGCAACTGCTGAAGTCCCAACATGGGCACGAGTGTGTTTCCCACAGTGTCACAGGGGATAGTACCCAACAGCTACCCCCAAGGGCACGGAACATTGGCAGGCGGGGCTGGGGGGAGCGTGGATGTCTATGCAGGCACCCCTACCCCAGAACCCGCACCATAGGCAGCCACCTACCTGCACACTGGATGGCCTGAGACTGCGCACCACCAGCACCACCAGCAGAAGGGCATGTCAGCATGGTGACTGAGGGATACTGGTGGTGCAGGGGGCAGTGGCAGCTGCCCAGAGCAGACCGTGGCCTAGCCCTGTGTAGGAGGGTGCCGTGTACTGCAACAGACAGGCCCTGTCTGACGAACAGTCATGGTATCACCAAGGAATGTGCTGACTCTGTGACAACAAGGTGGTGCAGTTCACAAAACCAGTGTATTCAGAAGCAGAGGGTCACAGGTTCAAGTCCCAGCTGTGGTTCCTGCCAACCCAGTCCCCATATTTTACCCACTACTACAACGTGCTAATACAGACAGCACCTTTATTGCAGATGACGTAAACATGCCCAAGACACCTCCATTTTACCCTACAGAGCACAGACACCATAAACATGCACATTACCTAGAGCAGAGCCTCCCAAATGCAGTCCTGGAGAGCCAAACACCATTCCGGTTCCATGCTGCCTCTGATAAAGATGCCTGTGCTGCATTTCTATGCACCACCCCCATGGTATGCAGATGTATCTCATGCATATTCATGAGGGACAGCATGAAAACCCGAACAGTGTTTGGCACCGCAGGACTGGAGTTGGGAACCTCTGCCGTAAAGCAGCAGCCAACAGGGGCAGACACACCCGCACCCACAGGCCCCATTATCCAAAGCCTCCTGGAGAGGCAGGACTTTGGCCTCTGCATGCATCTCCCAATACTAGCACTTGCATACCTTAGTAATGCCACCCTAAACCGGGGAATATGGTACACATCTATCAAAAGGTTGCTATGATTACTGTCAGATAGAAATTCCTAGGTTAAGTACACTTTTCTGAGTGAGCTGCATCATAGCAACCTTTCTGATGTCTGTGGAGTGTGCTACAGGTCTTGTGTCTAACAGTGTTTACCAACCTGGGGAGTGACTCCTACAGTATTGTGGACCATAGCCATGCCTGCACTGTGCCCAGGACTGGTGTGGTGGCCTGGGCAGCCCAACACCTCTATAGTTGCACAATGCTGGCATAGGTGTGGAGAGTGTGTGTCTGTCTATCCAGTGTGTGGTGGCTGCCAACACCCTCCACAGCCCACACTGCTAGCACTGTTGCCAGTATTGGCCTGCCAATGTGCATAATGAGGAGCAAGGTACCGTGGGAATAGCCTGGATAGGGTGGCCTGGCCTGGATGCATCTGCACACAGCACAGGGCAATGGCTCGGAAATTGTAGTTCCTGGCCACCACCTGCACGGACAGGGTGGCCATAGCATGTCCTGCTGGGAGGTCACCCTCACCCTGACTGAGCAGTGACCATGGCATGGCTAGGTTCCCCCATAGTGCTATATAGCATTTTTATCATGTGATATTTATGGGGGTTTTTTGGGCGGCCTAATCACTGACTTATCTGTTTGGTGTGTATGCTGACATCCTCGTTCTGAGTACATGCATCTTCTCCAGGACCATGCACTATGGACTAGCTGGCAGACTGTCTGCAGCTAGTATGTGTCTTGCTGGAACACCTTGCAGGGTGCAGCGGCTGGAGGCTTGCTGATGGAGAATGTCAGATAATGCTGGGGGGCAGCTGAGCATTTCCAGGCCTGCCGTCTGTCTTCTATTGTGTTATGGATGTGTACCGCTCTGTCTGTTCCCCAGCAGGACTGGGGTTGCTGGTCCCCTCTACTTCTACCATTGCAGTCAGGTAGATCTGTGGATCTATTGGTGGGTGATCCTGTTTCCCACCCTGAACCCCAGAGGGTGGGTTGTGTGGTGGTACATAATCTGCCTATGGGTCCCTACACACACACATCCTCCCCTCCTTCCTCCCCCCTCAGCTACAGCAGGTAACGATGGCACCAACACAGCATATGCACTATTCTGGGTGCAGCATCGCCCATAGGGACTAGACATGACCGAGACATACAGCAGGACACAGATGTATCCTAGGTGTGTCTAACGGAACTACCTATCACACACTGATGGGGACTTGCAGCATGGCGTATTTTCAGCCATGAAAGGTGCTGTGGACCTGGTGCTGGGCGCCCCACCTCAACCTCAGGATGGGCACAGTACCCGCACAATGTGACTGTGGCTACTCTGTGGCAGTGCCACACATGGTCTGTTCCCCCCTACCAGGCCGAGGTGCTGTGGGGGTGCATACCCAATCTTGTGCCCATCTGTCGACTGCTGATTTGCATGTGCAGTGCATCATGGGTACGGGTGGGTTAACCCTATCCTGGTAACAACAGCAGACAGTTTGTGTGGTGTCCTTTAGGGGACATTTTAGGGTGCCTTGGCGGACAGTACACTTTATAATGTGCCCTATGGAGTGCCTTATGCGGCACCTTAGGTTATGCCACCATGAGGGTGTGTTTGCTGGCAGCACTAATTAAAATACACGTCAAATGCCTCAACAATCGCTACTTAAATGTAAAGGGTGTTGCCTCAGCCAGCCTTATACATTAGGCCCACTGGGGAATCAAACCCATGACCCCTGTACCATCAGTCAGTGTTGTAACCACTGTGCTACAGCTCTGTTGCTGTACTTGTCTGCCTGTGCGCCTTCTTAAGAGTAACGCGCGGTAACGTGCCCTGTAGCGCTCATTCATTTATGGCGCCTTGTAACGCGTGTTATCGGCACGTTCTCGGTAACAATGTACCGCCCATGTCCTTCTTTGGGATTTCTGTCTCTACTGCGGCTCCTAACGCAAATCGAACTAATGCAGTTTAGTAAACATACCCCTTTGTATATCAGGAGTAATATAGTTAAGGGGAGAGGATAAAAGGATTCAAATAAAATACAAGGGTAAAACAAAAAATAATAATATTGCAATAAAGAGGTAAAAAACCAATTATGAAATCAATGTGATGAATTATAGTGCTCAAAAAGAAGAAAGACCATTATAAATATCAGAAATTGCATAAAGAGAACAAAACAACATGAGGTAGAAGGAAGGTAAGGAAAGGGGGAGGGCAGGGAGGGAGGAGAGGGAAGAGGAAGGGAGAAGGGGAGGAGGAAGGAAGAGGGAAGGGAAATGGGAGGGAGAGGGGGGAGGGGGAGGGGGAGGGGGAGGGAGGGAGGGAGGAAGGGAAAGAAGGCCAGGAACCACAGAGCCGTGAACATTGTAATAAGAAAAAATGATGTTTGAACTGTGGAACTCGATTCTGAAAGGGGCACGTCCAGGCCATTTGTATGTTCCCAAGCAGGTCGGGCCTGTTAGGACTCGATTCTGGACCGCAGGAACAAAACTTTCCCACTGTACATGGAATCGGGCCTGAGGATGGCCCGGCGTGCCCCTGCCTACCTGTGGGGATGTTTGTCCCGCAGGATCCCTTGGCTTCCGCTGCTCGGCCCCCTTCTTCTCCACTGCCTTACACACGGCTGCCAACCGGGCCTGGCAGGACATACAGGGCCGTGACCTGAATCAAATCTGTACGCCCTGCTGGGCTGACCAGCCCCCGCTCTGCCCAGATCCCACTCCACACCGGCTCTCCCCATCCTACAGCTCAGGACATGAGGGGAAAACTGGAGAGAGAATAGGGTCCTGATGACTTGAGGGGCTGTACGTCCCGCCGGACATGCAGCCTCATATCCTGCATCTCAGTATTGGGGCCATAGTGTAACAAGAAGCCTACTTGCTTGAGGGTAAAAGACACTCAAAGATAGATACAATGTGTCCATGGCAAAAGACTCACAGGCAGCCACTTCAAATGACATAATAAAAACAAAATTGAACACCTAGGAGAACAGAGATAAACTAGCTAAATAGTGGCTAGTATATGTTAAGTATACTCTGCACTCTCCTCTATTTTTCCTTCATATAACCAGAGATTAAAAAAATAAAAAAATTATCTTGGGGGTGGGGGGGTGAACCATGTCCCCCTGGGGCCAGCTGAGTGCTGCCATCTTTAAGACTGCTTCTCAGCTGAGTACAGGCAGTCAGGGTTTTCTTAAATAAAAAAAAGGAGGCAGAGGGGCAGTGTTTAAGATAAAATAAAATTAGAAGTAAATAAGTGTTCCCCAGTTAGGGGAAAGGCTGAGAAAGCCCCAAATATGTTGTTTGGGCTAAGAAGTATTATTCAAAGAAACCAGAGTTAAAAGATATCTGAGATTTTCAGATCTGCCCTGGGCTGGAGCAAGCTGTAGGCTAATGAGGCAGGATTACCTTAAAGGAACAGTACCTTCAATGTAAAATTTTAGAGACTTTAAAAGTTGAAATTAAAGAAATATAAAGTTAGAGTTCAGGTGCAGGAGATGTGCTCTCCTGGAAAACATACCCAGTTTTGTGAAAAAGTGTTCATTAATACAGGAATATCACTTGTTTTCCCCCAGAGACAGGGGTTTCTCCTCAAAGTTTAAAAACCTTCCTAAAGGCTTGCAATTATTCTAAAAAGGATTAATTCATGGTTTTCAATCTTTAAAAAGATCATCTTAGGGTTAAAAAGGATTTGTTTTACAAAAAAAACAAATTCCAACTCCATTAAAGTCTATGGCAGGTTAGAGGAATCATGTAGGGATCTCTTTAAAAGTGACTAAGGCAGGAAAAAACCACTTGTGATGCATTAAGGTGTTTTTGTCTTAGCTGTGCTAGTGAAGTAAGATAAGGTCTTGTAAAATTTAATTCTGAACCATCCTTTTAGGAAAAAAATAATTTGAAGTGCAGGTTTTGAAGTCTTAGGGATATGTTTACTAAACAGCGCTAACGTCGCAGTGGCGACGTTATCATGCGATAACGTCTCTGGCGGCATTAAGGCGCACAGAGGGTGGAGTAAGTCATTCCAGAGGGAGGATAGAAGGGGTCAATGGGCGGAGAGTGGGCAGGGAGAGGCTCCAGTCACGCTAACACTGTGAAATCAGGGTCTGAAAATTAACGCCAATGAAAACCTCGCGTTAGAGGCACATTTGCAGGAGAGAGAAACCATTTCAGTCAGCAATGTACAGCAAAGGCAGAGAGACCAAGAAAAGTGATAGTAGTGATACATGTGCAGCAACAGCATAGTGCCCACGTACAAAAGGGCACTATGGTGAGGCTGAAAATGGGGTACAGGGGGCTGCAGTCGGGACATGCAGTGGTGCAGCTGGGGCACAGGGTGGACTAGCCAAATGCCTAGGTGACACATAGGAATGTAGAAACGGAAAACCAGCAAGACAGCACCTGACCAAGGGCAAACATGTCCACGAGTGTGTGTCTCACAGTGCCACAATGGACATTACCCAGCAAGTACCCCAAAGGGCACATAACATTGGCAGGTGGTGCTGGGGGGAAGCGTGGATGTCTATGCGGGCATCCCTACCCTATATCATGTACCATAGGCAGCAGCCTACCGGCACACTGGATGGCCTGGGACTGCGCACCACCAGCACCACTGGCATAAGGGAATGTCAGCATGGTGGCAGAGGGGTGCTGGTGGTGGAAGGGGCAGTGGCATCTGCTCACAGCAGACCAAGGCCAAGCCCTGTTCAAGTGGGTGGCGTGCAGTGCAACAGACAAGGGTTGTCTGATGAACAGTAATGGTATCCACAGGGAATGACCTGCTTCTGTAGCAACAGTTTGGTGCAGTACACACAGCCAGTGTGTTCAGGGGCAGAAGGTCACATGTTCAAGTCCCAGCTGTGGCTCCTGCAGACCATGCCCCTATATTTTACCTTACAGAGCACATACACCATAAACATGTGCACTCCCTAGAGCAGAGGTTCCCAACTGCAGTCCTGGAGGGCCAAACACCCTTCAGGATTTCATGCTGTCCCTAATAAATATGCATGAGATACATTGGTATGCAGTGCCCCATTGTATGCAAATATACCTCATGCATATTCATTAGGGACAGCCTGAAAACCTGAATCGTGCTTGGCCCATCAGGACCAGAGTTGGGAACCTCTGCCCTAGAGCATTGGCCAAGAGGGGCACAAACACCCACACCCACAGTCTCCACTATCCAAAGCCTCATGGAGATTCAGGCTGTTGGGCCATGCTCGGAGCAGCAGCTACCAATACTAGCACCTGCTTTCCTTAGCAATGCCTGCACTGTGCCCAGGACTGGTGTGGAGGCCAAGGCTGCCAAACACCTCTATCTTTGCACAATGCTGAAATAGGTGTGCTAGTGTGTGTATGTCTACCCAGTGTTTTGTGGCTGCCTACACTGTACTGAGTCCCCAAAGCTTGCACTGTCTCCAGTGTTAGCCTGCCAATGTGCATAATGAGGAGCATAGTATTGTGGGTATGGCCCGGACACAGTGGTTTGGGCAGGATGCATCTGCACAGGGCATAGGGCAATGGCTGGGACATTGTAGTGCCCGACCACCACCTGCACGGACAGGGTGGCCACAGCATGTCATGCTGGGAAGTCACTCTCACCCTGACTGAGCAGTGATCATGGCATGGCTAGGTTCCCCCATAGTGCTGTATGGTATTTCTCTCAAGTGGTGTCTATGAGTTCTTTTTTCTGAGGCCCAATCACTGACCTACTTGCTTGGTGTGTGTGCTCACATCCCATTTTTGGGTGCACACAGTTCCTCCAGGAACATGCACTATGTACTAGCTAGCAGACTGTCTGCAGTTAGCATGTGTATGGCTGAACACCTTGCAGGGTACAGTGGGTGGAGATTGACTGTGCCCTCTGCTGTTGAATGTCAGATAGTGGTGGGGGGCAGCTGAGCTTTTCCAGGCTTTCTGCCAGTGCTCTATGTGATGCATACAGATCTGCATTGACTGCCCTGGAGGGTGCCTAATTCCCCAGCAGAATGGGGGTTGATGGTCCTCTCTACTGCCACCATTGCAGAGATGTAGAATGTGGATCTGTTGGTGGGAGATCCTGTCCCCCACCCTGTCCCACAGAGAGCGAGTTGGGTGGTGCTACATAATGTGCTTTTGGGTCCAAACACCACCCTTATCTTATAACATGTGACCATGGCAACCACACAGGATGTGCACTATTCTGGGTGCATCATAGTCCACAAGGGCTAGACATGACTGGGAAATACAGATGGACACAGGTGCATTCTAGGTGCGTCTGCAAGGACTACCTATCACACACTGGCACTGATGTGGACCTCCCGCATAGTTATCTCAGCCAAGCCAGGTGCTGCAGATCTGGTGCTGGGTGCCCCACCTCACCTTCAGGGTGAGCACAGGAACCACACAATGTCACGGTCTGTAGCTACTCTGTGCAGTAACACACACGGTCAGTTCCTCCTATCAGGCCGGGGTGCTATAGAGGTGCATACCCCATCTTGTGATCAGATGTAGGCTGCTGATCTGCATGTGCAGTGCATCATGGGTGCAGGTGGGTTTACCCTATCCTGGTAACCACAACAGACAGTTTGTATGGTGACCTGCAGTCTTTCTGTAGCCAGCCAGTGGTGTGTTAGACACTATAGAGATGTAGCCCACTGGTTACTTCAATGACTACAGAGACAGAAGTCATGGGGTTGATCCCACAGTGGTGTCATTTAATAAGGCTGTCTGAGGCTTTTCCTTTTAATTTAAATCAGTGCTGCCAGCAAAAATACCCTCAGAGTGCCGTAGCCTAAGGTGCCTCATAAGGTGCCCTATAAAGTGCCCTATAGGGCACATTATAAGGTGCCTTGGTGGACAGGGCACTTTATAATGTGCCCTATGGAGTGCCTTTTAGGGCACCTTATGCAGCACTGTGAGGGTGTTTTTGCTGGCAGCACTGATTTAAATTAAAAGGAAATGTCTCAGACAGCCTTCTTACATAACACCACTGCAGGATCAAACCCATGACCTCTGCCTCCACAGTCATGGCAGTAACCAGTGGGCTACATTTTGATAGCTGCTAGCACTGCGCTGGCATGAACTTAGGGTTAACGCGCGTTAACGTGCCACAGCGCCCACTATCACATGATACTGATTCCTTGCAACCTTCCCTCTGGAACGCCCACTACCTTACATGGCATTCTTCATATTAACGCTGCAACTAGCACCGGTAACAGTAAGACGGTTTAGTAAACATACCCCTTAGGTATGTTTACTAAACATTCACTGAATGTTCTATGTAATGCAATATTGCACTGTTTGCTATATTGTTGTTTAAGTTCTGTGTAAACCGCCCCTGATCTCTGGAAGGGGCGGTATAGAAAAGCACACAAATAAATTAAATAAATAAATAAAATCTTGTTCACCTTTATCAAAAAGGATAACGAAACAGGGTTACATGGTAACATAGTAACATAATAAATGACGGCAGACAAAGACCAGTATGGTCCATCTACAGTAGTCTGCCCATTAAGATGGCAAGAGTAGGTGCACCTGCCACTCCGTGTAGGACACCCCTGTTTGTTGAGAATTCTGAGGATTTAAGGGTCCTAAGAAAAGGGATAAAAACCCTTTGCACTTCCTTTGTGGTAAAGGATTTGCCTTACTATGGTGAATCACAGGAACTAATTAAACTCAAAAGAGAAAATCCAGAAGAACATTCCTTTGAGGAGAGAAAAGGTTCAAACTAAATCAGTAATTGAGCTGTGCTCTAACTGGCTTAAGCTCTGGGTTATTAGGATGCTGAAGCAGTGCTGACATTAACTTTTATTAGAGCAAGAAGCAGTTTTTGAATTCCTAGTGAACTGGTCTGCGTGTTTCTGCTGAACTGAAAGGGGGAAAACTTAGATAGGGACTCATTAATTATCCTTTGTTTTCTTAGGACAGGGACAGTACATAGAACTGATTCAGTCTTTTCCTTAATTCAAACCAGACTGAATAGCCTCAACTGATTAGACTAAAGTTTTCTCTTTTTGATTAGGTTAGTAGGAAACAGCAACTGGACATCGCTGGACTGGCTGCCTGGAGGAAAAAGGAACCTGGAACCTGAGGAACTTCTACCACAGACTGCACTCGGCTCCATCTCAAGAGGGGAACTTGGAAGATTAAAGATTGAGGTACCTCCACAATCTAACACACCCAAAAAGAACGGTAAGGGGAAATTGATGAGCTCATTCTTTTACACAGAGTACTCTGAGGTCTGAAACTTTACCTGTTAAAGGGTACAGTTTATGTAAACCCTGAACACTAAACATGAGTGAAAACCTAATACTGATGTTGGACAGAAATGTAAACCCACAATAAGAATAATAGTAAAAATTATTTGTCTTATTGATGTGTTAAACTGAAGTACTGAAATGTTGTTGGGAGTTGGTAACCTGAATTTTCTTGGTCCACAGTAGTTATTGGAAAGAAACATTTTATTTGTTGCATTCTCTGGAACTAAGCTTCTCAACTGATTAGCTCTAATTTATTTAGTTACCAAAAAATTCCATTTGCAATTTCAACCTCTATAGTAAATGTGAGTATTTGTTTTTGTGCTGACATCACCTCCAGAATAAATCAATTGTAACATCGCTTTGGTATACAAACTGAATCCATTTCATTTATTTTCCTCTCTTCTCTGATTCCTGTATGGGAAAAGTGAGAAGAGACATGGATAGTGAAGATTCCCGTAGGCCTCCACTAGGAGGACTCAGAGGTAGCCCCTTTGCCTAGACTACTTGAACATCGTTCCAAGGTAGGAGTAAGAGTCTGGTAGCTCCCTCCAGGGCGGGGACTACATTGAGAATGTAGTTATTGTATAATAGCCACTGTTTTGCTAGTTTATCTCTGTTCTCCCAGGTGCTCAACTTTATTTTTATGATGTCATTGGTAGTAGCTACCTGTGAGTCTTTTCCCACGGACACATTGTATCCATCATTTAGTGTCTTTTATCCTCAAGCAAGTAAGCTTCTTGATACATTATGGCTTAAACATCATTTCTTCTTATCATAATGTTCACGGCTCTACGGTTCTTGCCCTTCTTTCCCCTCCTCCTTCCTTTCTCCCCCTCCCCTTCCCTTCTCCCTTCCCCTTCCCCTTCCTCTCCCTTCCTCCCCCTCCCATCCTCCTCTCCCCTCCCTTCTCCTTCCCCTCCTCCCCTCCTCCTCATGCCTCTCATGTTCCCTTTAAGCAATTTCTGATATTTATAATGGTTTCCATTTTTTGAGCACTGTAATTCATCACATTGACTTCATAATTGTTTTTTATGTCTTTATTGCAATAACATTATCTTTTGGGGGTTTATTTGTATGCTTTTATCCTCTCCTCTTATCTATGTTACTCCTGATATACATAGTTGCCTTAGCAAGGCACCATATTATAGTGTTCCAGTAATAGGTTTTTATGACCTTATAACTGTTTTTATACCATTTCTATTGTTTGATTAATGTATTTCATGGGCATGTGTTTATCCTTCTCCTTGATGTTCTCTCACCATCAATTATACTTTTACAGAAGTCTGTACATTTTTTACTCCTTAATATTGATATACTTTTTAAGCCCAATTCTGTGAGGTGACTAGAGGGGCTGAATCCTACCCTAATTCCCTATTCCTCTCTCCCCGCACACACAGAGCCACTGTGCAGGGAGAGGTGGATGGGGGCGGAGCATAGGTGGGCTGTGAGCAGGCCAGGCACCCGGATGTACAGGACCAATTCAGGTCATGGCCCTGTACATCCAGGGCGCACCTTAGAGATGGAATAAACATGGGGCACCCATGTGCCCGGCCTGGCAGCCCCCAGAGGCATCAGGGTGAGGGAAGTGAGTCCCTACTACCTGACCCTGGCCCTGGAGGAACCTGCTTGGCATCGGGCGGCGAGACAGCTGGGCGGGGGGATGTCTGGCACCAGCGCAACAGTAGTGTGGGGGAAGCCTGGCTATGCTGCTGGCTGTACATCCCCCACAGCCATTGAAGGGGCACACCCGGCTGTCCTGTTGCCCAATCCTGCTATCGTGGGAGCATCTTGCTCCCGTGGTGCATAATCAGGTATAACAGAGCCCGTCCTGGTCTGCGGACTACAAAAGGGGACTGCTACTTCTGGAGAGAGATCTGCAGTAGTGAGTATACTTTTGGGAATTTTTCTGAAGGGAATTCTTTGGATTAAAGCTGATTAATCTGTGAACCCAGTGTATTTGTTAAATCAGTCAGGGCCTAGTAGCAGCAGTTTAAGTTTAAATTTAAAACACAGAAGAGAGCTTTCTGGTTAAAATTTAGAACCCAGCAGAGAGCTTCTAGTTTCAATTTCATAATAAGTCAGAGCCTAGCAGCAGCAAAGAGCTTTAATTTAAATCAAATCAGAATATAACATAGCATAAAAGGCAAAATGGGGTCAGTATTCTTTGAGCAATAAATAAAGTCTTCTAGAGACCTTTACAAAGAAGCCTTCTACCTAGGGGGAAAGAGACCTGTGAAACCTTTAAATAGGTATTAAAGCCAGATGGCAGGTCAAAAGGCCATTTTGAAAAACTCCTATCCAAGCAAGGACTGTTAATCACCCAGGAAGTTGGTCACAGCTTACCTTAGAAGCACAGGACAGGGTACTGTGTAGCAGCCCTCTTTTAATAAGTATTATTTCCCTCCCTCCCTCCCTCCCCTGGGATAATCTTAGCTTTATAGGTACTTACACATCTTAAAGGAAAGGAGCTGCTCTCAGGTGCAGCTCTTTATCCAAATCAGTCATACATTAAGGGCTTGTGATTTATTAAGCTTCAAGTGAACAAGGTATATTAAACGTATTAGGTACACTTTTATGAGTATAAGTATCCACAGCAACCCTAAGTAAGTAAAGAACTTAAAGATCGAAACACAAGTTAAAACTAATATGAAGACAGCAGTCCAGCAGCGAGATGGGGGCTTTCCTGTCTTTTGCATTGAGTATCACATGTATAATTTTCTCCTAGTTGGTGAGGGGTCTTACATGGGCACTAGGTGCAAGGTGCTCTTTGCTCTCAGGGAACGAGCATTCTCTAGAGGCTAGAGAAGCAGACTTGGAAGACATAAGAAAGACAGAGAGGTACATAGATGAGACCTACAGGGATAAAGTCCTGAAGTCCCACCTCCAGTCTGGCAGCATCCCTGTTGCCATGGAGGAGAGAGGTCACGTGACAGGACAGCTTCACCCTGGTGTGGCAGGAAGTGATCCTGTAACTAGGACCTGTCCTCCAGGTGATGTAAAACCCTCTCGCACCGAGGAAGTTTCTACAGGGCTATGCGCCCATGAGGGAAGGGTTAGGACAGCTGTTAAAGTTGGTTATTCGATCATTAGGCATGTAGATAGCTGGGTGGCTGGTGGACGTGAGGATTGCCTGGTAACATGCCTGCCTGGTGCGAAGGTAGCAGACCTCACGCGCCACCTAGATAAGGTCTGAGATAGTGCTGGGGAGGAATCTGCTGTCCTGGTATATGTCAGTACCAATTGCATAGGAAAATGTGGTAGGGAGGTTCTGGAGGCTAAATTTAGGCTTTTAGGTAGGAAGTTGAAATCCAGAACTTCCAGGGTAGCGTTCTCCGAAATGCTTCCCATTCCACGTGCAGGACCCAAAAGGCAGGCAAAGCTCTGGAGTCTCAATGCGTGGATGAGACGATGATGTAAGGATGATGGTTTTGGATTTGTTAGGAACTGGGGAACATTCTGGGGAAAGGAGGGGCTCTTCCGAGGGGATGGGCTTCACCTTAACTGAGATGGAACCAGGCTGCTGGAATTAATCTTTAAAAAGGAGATAGAGCGGGGCGCTAGTGAGCCCGTGTTGGAATGGCTAGCTTCCCCTGAGGCTCCGTGCTCGGATCCTTTCATCCCCGATTAAAACCGATGTGATCTAATTTATTTTGCCCAAAATGATACCGGGACGAGTGCAGGAGCAGATGGCCACATGATCCCAGCAGGATCGGCAGGTTTTCTTATTGCCAATTGCTGCTGCTGTCTCCCTGCTCTGTAGCACAGTGTATCCCGATTTCATGCGGCTCCCAATCAGTCGGCTGACAGGCAGAAAAACAGCTGAGAGGCACCCGATCATTTGAGCGATAAGGAGAAATTAGCCGACTCCAAAAAGAAGCCCCAGCACATCTGAAGTGGTTGAATTTGGCTGTGATGAGCTGTCTGGCAGGCAAGTCGTAAGTGTCCTGCATGTACCTCTCTCCCTGTCACTAATGAATAGCGATTGAGGAGAAAAGAGCATACTTACATATGAAAGGGCTCCTGTATTGTCTGAATGTGAAGAGAAGTGGTAATTAGAGATTCTCAGCTGAAAAAGGTGAATGGGATCCCTCAGAACCTTTACGATCTCTTTGTTGAAACTTTCTGGGTAGCCATTACCACATGGGGATGGAACGCAGTGTTGGAACGCAGCCGGAGGCGGGAAAGTCATCCATTTGCAATCTCTCAACTACCGGTATTTATCTTTCCTGCCTACTTCAGACCATTGAAATTTTGTCTGCAAATATACTACCCAGAGCTTGTCTGCACTCAGTCATGTGTTACTTCATCTGTGCCGTCCTGTGAATCTTTGAAACAGAGTGCTTAAATTCACCGATCCTACATTTTCTGGTCTGTGTGCGTTGCTTGTGCATGTGTGAGTGGAGAGCTCTATCTAGTGGTCATCAGGTGTAAGCATGTTTGTCTTTTGGATTTTTTAAGAGCTCAAAGCTGTGGTGCCTTTGTCCCGCAAGTCAAGACTCAGCTGCAAGAATCAGATATACGTTCCTCTGCTTCTGTGGAAGAATATCTGAAATCTAACTTCCTAAGTCATTAGATACAACATTCTTCTAACCGTGTTGGTGCTGCTCAGTGCTGATCAATATGTCTTCTAAAAGTCATTACGCTAATGCGCTTTCTAAGTTCTTGAGTAAAAATGAACCAGCGGGATCCAGTCATATGTAAGGTACCTCTGGAGTGTCATCTAGTCCATCTGACTCTGGTACAGACTCAGTTACGGGATCACAACCTGCATCGAAAGCAGACTTGATGGAAGTACTACAAGAACTTCGCTCATTCTGACTGGATTTTTCTAAAGCGATATTTGATCTTCGGTCAGAATTTAAATCTATGGATGATAGAGTGACTCAAACTGAAGTGAATATAGGAGAGCAAATTGATGCCACGGTGGAGCTTCAAGCTAAGATTCATAAGCTGGAACAATTAACTACGGATTTGAAAAAACGTCATGATCAAAAGGAGAACAGGCAGAGAAGAAATAACATAGGAATTTGGGGAATGCCGGAATTGCCTAATTCATCTGGTAATATTATGAGCCTTCTACAAGAGATTATGCTTTCTGTGTCCCTGAGAGATTATCCCTAGTCAAACTAGAAAGAGCACATCAGAACCGGAGGGGACATCAGAACTCGCCCCATCATTGCATGCTTTCAATGCTTCAAGGACAAAGCAGTTTTAATGAAGGCACTTCAAGGGAAGAGAACTCTGTCTTATCAAGATTGGGAGCTTCAAATATATCATGACTTGTCTGTTTTCATATTGGAAAGACGACGTAGCTTCAAACCACTTACTCAGATTCTACAAAAAAAAGTCAATTAAGTACCGCTGGAACTTTCCGTTCGCATTAATTTTTGAGTGGAACAATAAGGTACAGAAAATTTCTGACATTTCAGCCTGTATGGACTTTGTTGAATATATTCAGTATGGGGGCAGTCGTATTCCATGGCAATGGAGCTTACATCCTGAGTGGAAAGTCTCGACACCAAAATGACGAAAAATCCCACGCTCACGCCGTCAATCAGAAGCAGATCCGGATGATCATACCAGTAAGGCTAAGGACACTGCTACACTACCTTAGAGACTCTTTGAGACTTGATATTCTCATTTTGTCTGTTGATATTGTTTAAGAATCTTGATATAATATGCTCTTATATATCTTTCTACAATGGTAATGATGACTTTAGCTGGGAATGTTTCTTCACTTAATCACTAGTTTCAGCGCTTTTTATAGTATGGGTCAAATTAATTTGCACTTCACTTGTATTTTGGACAAAGCAGGGAGAGGAGGGAGTTTTCGTTGCTCTCGCAATTTGTCTGCTTTGGGGAGAGGTTTATGGAGTAGGGGGAGGGATGGATATGGCAGGGGCTTAATAGTCTCTTTCTTCACCCTTTCTGAGGCTTGATGCCTCCTAGTTTTTCTGTCTAATGCAATGGGGTAGATTGGTCCTCTAAATCCAGGGCCATGGGTAAAGGGAGGGGGGTAAGGAGGGATGGGAGGGAGGGGCAGGGTGGAGGGGAAGGGGGGCGGAGGGGAGGTTTGGGAGAAATGTTTGAAGAAGGAGACACTTTTTTCTCTCTCTCTTTGGGTATGGGAGAACCAAAAACTTCAGTACATTTATTTACTATGTGATAAAGAGGGCAAAGATATGAGAAAGACAAGAGTGACGTTCTGGATCAGGTTTGATACTCAATGTAAGCGAAGACCTTAAAGAACCGATGATTAAACTTATTACATGGAACATTAGAGGGCTCCACCACCCCATTAAAAGACGAAGGGTTATTGACCAAGTACAAAGAGAAAAAGCTGATATTGTGTTTCTTCAGGAAATGCATTTTTCACCAGGAACACATTCAAACCTAACCTCACGAACGTTCCCACAGGATCTTTTTATCTAGTTTTAATCCCCACAAACGAGGAGTAGCTATTTTCATCTCCAAAGCATGTCCTTTTCCAGTTTCAGATCAATTTTCAGACCCATTTGGCCGTTTTATCATTGTTTCAGGCTCCATTAATGATATACCAATTTCATTAATCAATGTGTATATTCCACCCACAGATATAGCCAATACTCTGAATGATATTTTGGGAGCACTCCGAGTTCATTCTACAGGAGAAATTCTGTTAGGCAGGGATTTAAATAATGTACTTTCAGAGTTGGATAGATCGGGATCAAAAGAGCGAGTAGCAGGGTGCTCCAAAGCGCTGAGGGATTTTGTTTCAAACTCAGATTTAATAGATGCTTGGAGGGAGCTCCATCCTGGCGAACGAGACTATACGTTATTTTCCCCGATACATCAGTCGCACTCTAGAATCGACACTTGGATGATCTTGAAATCGCTACTTCCACAAATCTGTAAAGTGCAAATTGGAGCCTTAGTTCCATCTGATCATCATCTAGTCTCTTTGGATTGGATGATTAGGGCTCAGGAAACTCCTCCCAAAATATGGACTCTGAATCAACAGTTGTTGAAAAACAAGGAATTTGTTGATCAGTTACAGAATAGCTGGAAAGACTATGTGCATTTCAATGATTTACCGGAGACTTCAAGTTTTCTTTTATAGGAAGTGGGGAAAGCGGTACTGAGGGGTCAACTGATCTTGTTGTCAAAAGCGTTTCAGAGAAAAAAATCAATACGTCAGGATGAATTTGCGCAGACAGATAGCTAATCTCGAAAAGACACATAAGAAAACTCTGAATCTTAAAGTGTGGCGCAGGCTCCTAGTCTTGCGAGGAGAACTAACAACTTTAGAAACCGAAGGGATAGCCTCCCAACTGCAAGGGACTAGACAAAACTTTTATGAATATGGAAATAAAGCAAGTAAGATGCTTTTATGGCAACTGAAATGCCAGCGGATGAAAAAGAAGGTGTCAATTATTTTGGATGAGAGGGGACATAGACATAGGAAATCAATAGATATTGCAGGATGTTTTGCAAGATTTTATGAGTCTTTATACACTTCCCAACTATCTGTAGATGATCAGAGCATTAATCAGTGGCTTGTGCAGACAAAATTACCCCAAGTGTCAAATGAAACACGAGAAATGTTAGAGCGACCCATCACGGTAGCAGAGGTTAGTGAGGCCATTCATCAAATGAAAAACGCTAAAGCTTTGGGCCCTGATATGTTCCCTGCAGAATTGTATAAAGCTCTTTTAGATCAAGTAGCTCCTATCCTAGTTAGTTTTTAATGATATCTTATCTCAAGGGAGTCTTCCAAACTCTATGTATCAAGCCTCAATCATTGTGGACCCGTCGTTATGTAGCAATTACAGACCAATATCATTATTGAATTTAGATTACAAAATCCTGACAAAAATATTTGCAATGCATCTGGACTCCAGAATCCAGGAGATAGTGCATCCTGACCAGACAGGTTTTATAAAGGGAAGGTATGGTTTTGAAAATGTATGTCAGCTAATAAATGTATTATCTAGTTTGAAGCAGAGAGTTGGAAAATTTGCCATACTCTCATTAGATGCCGAAAAAGCATTTGATAGAGAAGAATGGCAATACTTATTAGCAGCGTTAGAACAATTTGGCTTTGGCCCTAACTTCCGGGGGTGGATTGAGGCTCCGCTACTCTTCGCACTTGCTCTGGAGCCTCTAGCGGTACGATTGCGTGACCAGGCTAAAGACATTGGGATTCATCTGGGGGATCAATACCATGTGGTCTCCTTATATCCCGACGATACTTTGATCTTTCTTAGAGATCCAGATATAACCTTACCCAAAATAGTTGACCTTTTAGATAACTTTTCATTCATGTCGGGATTTAAGGTGAACTTTAATAAATCAGCTTTACTACCTTGTCATACAGCTTCAGTGGGGGAGGGATGTTTATCCTCTAATGTTTTCTCCATTGTGTCCAGGTTTCTATATTTGGGAGCTGTGATCCCTAAAAGACTCGAAGATTTTTATATGTTTTGAATTACCAGCCTCTATTGACAACCTTGAGGGAGAATATACAGCAATGGTCACCCTTATCGGTTTCCTGGTTAGGCTGAATAAATGTGATAAAGACACAGTCCAAAACGTGATTGTTGTGGAAAAACAAACTTTAATTTTATTATGTGGACCTATTTCCAACCCAAAACGTGATTGTTGTGGAAAAACAAACTTTAATTTTATTATGTGGTGATTGTTGTGGAAAAACAAACTTTAATTTTATTATGTTGGTTGGTAATAGATCCACATAATAAAATTAAAGTTTGTTTTTCCACAATAATCACGTTTTGGACTGTGTCTTTGTGATCTATGTGATTTTTTGCCTCACCTGTGGTGCACTTCTGTAAATGTGATAAATATGCTGCTTTTACCGAAGTTATTATTCCCTTTTCAGCAACTGACGATTACTATTCGCAGGTCTTTCTTTGTAAAGGTGTGCCAGCTTCTTACAAAATTTTTATGGCAAGATAGAAGTCCAAGGATTAATTGGCAAACGATGATTCATCCTAAAGCTCTGGGAGGCATTGGGCTTCCTGACCTTGAATTACATTATAACTGTTCTTGTCTACGTATTATTAATTTCTGGTTAAATAATCAAACATCCTCTTGGGTACGGGCTGAAGCTGACTGGCTTGCACCAATTCCTCTGCTGGCAGTACCTTTCGTCGACAAGCATGCAGGAATCCAGAAAATTTTGCAACATGCTCTTTTAGGTCCTGTATGGAGAACATGGGGAAAGATTTGCAAACGATCAATGATGTCCTCAAAACTATCTCCCTACATGGTGCTGGGGTCTCTACCCTTCATTAGAAACTTTGGGGGGCCGGTGAGAAAGATTGGTTCTATGACATGGTTTTCGACCATGTATGTTCAATCCAGATTTTTGTCTAAACAAAGGATGGAACAATTATTTGGCATACCCATTTCTGAATTTCAGTATCTCCAGTTCACACACAGTTTTCATAAACGAGGGAACATCATGGCAGGCATGCGAGTACCAAAACAGTGGGAGAATATACTTTTTACTAGTTCCTGATCTCGAGCTATTATGGCTCGCCTTTATAGGGCTCTTTCTATAAAATTATTGAGAAGGTAGTCCAGCAACAGCTTCAAGAACACTTAGATGCCAACAACATACTGGACCCACAACAACATGGCTTCCGTCCACTCCACGGAGTGGAAACCCTCATGACATCACTGATGAACACCCTCACCATAGGAACACAGGCCAAACACTCTGGATATGCCATGATCTTCCTAGACATATCAGCAGCCTTCGACACCATCTCCAACAACATCCTACTACACAGACTACAAGCAATTGGCATCAAGGGAACTGTACTTCAATGGTTCCACTCCTACCTAACCAATAGACGTCAACCAACAGGCGTCCCCTACAATGTAAACACCAAACATTATCCTTTCTCAGTACACCTCATATGTATATAGTGTACCCTTTTTCCAAGTTGCATTTCCTGTTTAATGTAATGACCAGACATATTTAAGTTGTCGGATGTTTCTGTTCCATGCGAACCGCGCTGATTGCAAATAGTGCGGTATATAAGAAATATAAATAAATAAATAAAATAAATAAATAAACTAATCTGCACAAACATATCAACCTCACCTCCCTTCCAGCAACACCAGGGAGTACCCCAAGGATCCACACTGTCTGCCATGCTCTTCAACATCTATCTGCAACCACTCTGCTCAATCTTATGCACCCACAACATCAATTACCACATCTATGCAGATGACATAATGCTCTATGCCCCAATCATAACCTCTAACCCAACAAATAAACACTTATCAGCATGCTTTAAAGAAGTATCCGGCTGGCTACAACAGAACAACCTGTCCATCAACATAAAGAAAACAGAAGCCCTCATTGTAACAAAGGACCCAGACTTCACACCACCCACACACCTCATCATTGGAGCCACACAAATACAAATACAACCGCACATAAGATATCTGGGAATTATCATAGACCAAGCCCTCATACTCAATCAACAAATCAAAAAAACCACCGGAACAATATTTCACAAGGCTAAAATAGTACAACGCCTTAGACCTCTACTTGAACCGCAGGACTTCAGAACAGTGATGCAAGCCATGACACTCCCCCACCTGGACTACTGCAATATAATCTACCACGGACTGCCAGCCACTCATACCAACCCACTTCGAACTGCCTTAAATACCACAGCAAGGATTATCCAGAAAGCAAAAAGACACGACCACATCACCCCAATCCTAAGGGAGCTCCACATACTCCCCCTCGAAGCAAGAATCAAATACAAAGCTGTCCTACTCACTCACAAAGCCCTCTACCAAACTCAAACCTCCCAGCTCCGCACACTACTGCCTCAACCAGTCCACAACAGAACAACTCGACAAACCACCAGCAACTCCCTCACCATCCCCCATAAAAGAACCAAATACAATCAACAGACCTGCAACAGAGCCTACGAACTTTATGCACTATCCCTCTGGAACTCTCTACCAAGCCACATCAGATGCAACATAGATCCCCTAGCATTCAAGAAACAACTGAAAACCATTCTATTCCAGGAATACCTCGGAACTGATGAGAACACACGCCACTGACTACCCAAACCCCCCCCCCCCTCCACCCCCAAGAAGATTTTGCTCTAAACGACTGCGTCTCAATGTCCATGTCTATATCCCAATTGTTTGTCGAAATCATTACTGTTGGTCACCTGGTGATGGCCCCGACCCCAAAAAAACTGATTCCTGTCCACCCCCCCCCCTTTTTTATGTTACAACGCTTTAACCCGGTGAAAAGCGGGATATAAATACAGTTAAATAAATAAATAAATTTAGCTTCTCCCTCCTTTACACCGAATTTCCGTAAGCAATGGGAGAAAGATCTTCGAGGCTGCTCGGAGGAGTTTTGGTTAGAAATTTTTTCATATTCTCATAAATGTTCTATTTCACTGTCGCTTGTCAATACCCAATTACAAATATTATTTCAGATGTCTATTACTCCTGAAAACTTATACTGCTGGGGTAGGGCAGATGATCCCTTATGTTGGCGATTGTGCGGCCAACGAGGCACCTTTAAACATATGTGGTGGGACTGCCGGAAAATACAGGAATTCTGGATAGCAGTACATTCTCAGATCACAAGTAAGCTAGGAATTGATTTTCCATGTGAACTGGAGTCCTGTGTTTTGGGGCATCTTCCGGTAGAGATCACCTCTCCTAGTGCTGGGTTGGTTAATTGCTTACTGCTAGCGGTTCAATCTGTGATCGGTCATTATTGGGAATGTTCACATACTCCTACCTTAAAAGAA
Source organism: Ichthyophis bannanicus (assembly GCA_033557465.1). Taxonomy (NCBI): domain Eukaryota; kingdom Metazoa; phylum Chordata; class Amphibia; order Gymnophiona; family Ichthyophiidae; genus Ichthyophis; species Ichthyophis bannanicus. The sequence continues at coordinate 462,321,389 of CM066036.1, forward strand.
TGGTGAGTAAAGGTATGGGATGTTTACAAGATGGAAAAACGAACGGCTGAGCTAAGGGGATATCCAGATAAAGTCATGCGCCTTTGGACACTTTTTTTGTCTATTAGTGGATAAACTAACTAATATATTTTAAGTATCTCCTATATACATGAGTACCGATGCGATAGATAATGTCACTCTCTACAGGTGGGGGGAGGAACAAATGTATCTTCTTTCTCTCAAGAAGTAAATGTCTCTGATTCTGCATGTGGGGGGGGGTTGAGGGGGGGAGGAGGGAAAGGGAGTGGGGAGTTAAATCAGACACAGGATCAGCTTTCTAATTCAATATGAACTACCCCGTCTTGGGCAGTTCTCTGGGAATCAAACTATACCTTTGCCTTATCACTTGGGTATGGGTCGGAATAACAGGGCTTTCGAGAGTATGGTTGATTAGTCTATGTTCACAAATGTAATTCCATTAGGTTTTTCACCCTCGGTGGTGACACAAGTTTAGTGCGATTACATTTATATGATGTTTGTTTGCCTACGTAAGGGAGCCACATTAGATGATGATGATTTTACAGTCATGGCATTACACTTATAAGATGTTTGTTTTATATAGGTACTATGATACTTTTGAAGTCATGGCCATTTGTAATACATAGCAGAGGGTACTTAATATATTAGATTTGATCTGTAAGTCCAGTTTTTGTAACTGGGTGTCAAGCTGATGCAGATGTACAATGTTTCAAATGGCGGAGGGGGCAGGGTTTGTGATGTGAAATGTCTGATACCATATTGTATTGTTGTGCTCATTTTATTAAAACTTAATAAAATTGTTGAACACAAAAAAGGAGATAGAGCAGCTTTTAAACTAGATAATAGGGGAAAGCTGACAGTCGCGCAAGAGCGCATGGTTCAGAACAATGTATCCTTGAAGGATACTACCAAAAGCAGAGAGGTTCCAAAAAAGAGTAAAGTAGCCCAAATGCCCTTGAGTATGGAGCAGACAGAGCTTAAAGATTCCAAATTACCCATGCCTACCAATAACCAGATTAATATGAATAAAATACATTCTCTAAAATGCTTGTATACAAATGCTAGAAGTCTAAAAAATAAGATGGGAGAGTTAGAATATATAGCACTAAATGAGAGGTTAGATATGATTGGAATCTCTGAGACATGGTGAAAGGAGGACAACCAGTGGGACACTGTGATATCTGGGTACAAACTATATCATAATGATAGAGCTGATCAAATTGGTGGAGGGGTTGCACTTTATGTTAGAGAGGGCATTGAGTCAGAAAGGATTAAAGTTTTGCAGGAAACAAAATTTGCTGGAGAATCTCTATGGATTGAAATTCCATGTAAAAAGGGGAAGGTGACAGCAATGGGGGTGTACTATTGATCGCCTGGCCAGAATGAACAAATGGATAATGAAATGCTCAAAGAAATCAAGGAAGCTAACAAAAGTTACAGCACAGTAATAATAATGGGTGATTTCAATTACCCCGGTATCGACTGGGTCTGTGTCATAGCAAGACATGCTAGGGAGGTAAAGTTCCTAGATGAAATAAATGACTGCTTCTTGGAGCAGCTGGTTCATGAACCGACCAGAGGGGAAGCCATATTGGACCTAGTCCTTAGTGGAACACCAGATCTGGTGCAAGAGATAAGGGTGTTGGGGCCACATGGCAATAGTGATCATAGCATGATCGTGCTTGATTTAATTAGTGGAGGAGGGATGGTATGGAAATCCACAGTACTACCTTTTAACTTTCAAAAGGGAGACTATGATAAAATGAGGAAAATAGTTAAGGAAAAACGAAAAGGAGCAGTTGCAAAGATTAAAGACTTACATCAAGCTTGGGAGTTGTTGAAAAATACTATTTTGGAAGCCCAGACCAGCTGTATTCCACGCTTTAAGAAAAGTGGAAGGAAGTCCAAAAAACCGCCAGCATGGTTTAAAGGTAAGGTCAGAGAGGCTGTTGTTGCCAAAAAAGCATCTTTCAGGAAATGGAAAAAAGAGCCAAATAACAAAAACTGAAAACAGCACAAGCACTGGCAAGTTAAATACAAGGCATTGATAAGGCAGGCAAAGGAAGAATGTGAGAAGAAGCTTGCTGCGGAAGCAAAAACATGTAATAAAGACTTTTTCAAGTACATTCATAGCAAAAAACCTGTGAGAGAGTCAGTTGGTCCATTAGATGATAGAGGTGTTAAAGGGGCACTAAGAGGCAACAAGGCGATAGCGGAGAGACTGAATGAATTCTTTGCTTTGGTCTTTACTGAGGAAGATGTAGGGGTGTTACCCATGACTGAAGTGGTATTTAAAGGTGCGGAAGAATTGAAGGAAATATTGATACATCAGGAAGATGTATTACAACTATTTGATAAACTGAAGAGTAGCAAATCACCTGGACCGGATGATATACATCCAAGGATGTTGAAAGAACTGAAATATGAGATTGCAGACCTGCTATTAGTAATCTGTGAATTATCATTAAAATCATCTGTAATACCTGAAGATTGAAGGATGGCCAATGTAACGCCAATTTTTAAAAAGGGTTCCAGGGGTGATCCGGGAAACCACAGACCGGTGAGCCTGACGTCAGTACCAGGAAAAATGGTAGAAACCATTATAAAGAACAAAATTACTGAACATGTAGATAGTCATGGCTTAATGGGAGACAGCCAACATGGCTTTAGACAAGGAAGATCTTGTCTTACTAATCTGTTATGTTTTTTTGAAGGTGTGAATAAACAGGTAGACAAAGGTTGATATAGTGTATTTGGACTTTCAGAAAGCCTTTGACAAGGTCCCTCATCAGAGACTTCTGGCAAAACTAAAGAGGCATGGAATAGGAGGCAGTGTACTACTGTGGATCAGGAACTGGTTAAAAGATAGAAAGCAGAGGGTAGGGCTAAATGGCCAATTTTCCCAATAGAGAAAGGTTAATAGTGGTGTACCCCAGGGACCTGTGCTGGGTCCGCTGCTTTTTGACATATTCATAAATGACCTGGAAAAGGGAATAACGAGTGAGGTTATCAAATTTGCAGATGACACAAAACTATTTAAAGTTGTTAAAACCCATGAGGATTGTGGAAAATTGCAAGAGGATCTTTATAAATTGGAAGTCTGGGCATCAAAATGGCAGATGAACTTTAATGTGGACAAGTGCAAAGTTATGCACCTAGGGAAGAACAACCCAAACTATGGTTACATGATGCAAGGTCCACATTAGGAACCACCACCCGGGAAAAAGATTTAGGCGTCATTGTGGATAACATGTTAAAACCCTCTGTCCAGTATGCAGCGGCGGCCAAGAGAGCAAATAGAATGCTAGGTATCATAAGGAAAGGAATGGAAAATAAAACAAAGGATATTATAATGCCTTTGTATTGTTTCATGGTGCGACCGCACCTTGAATATTGTGTGCAGTTCTGGTCACCGTATCTTAAAAAGGATATAGCGTTATTAGAAAAGATTCAGAGAAGAGCCACCAAAATGGTAAAGGGGATGGAAGGATACTCCTTTGAAGAAAGGCTAAAAAGGTTAGGGCTCTTTAACCTGGAAAAGAGACAGCTGAGGGGAAATATGATAGAAGCCTATAAATTATTGAATGGAGTGGAACAGGTAAACATAGATCGATTGTTTACATTATCAGAATATATAAAGACTAGGGGACATGCAATGAAGCTACAGAGTAAACTATTTAAGACAAATAAGAGAAAATATTTTTTCACTCAACGTGTAATCAAACTCTGGAATTTGTTACCGGAGGATGTAGTAAAGGTTGTTAGTGTAGCTATGTTTAAAAAAGGTTTGGACAAGTTCCTGGAGGAAAGGTCCATAAACCATTATTAAAAAGGGACCCAGGATATCACTATTTGACCCAACACAAGCATTGTGGAACCTGTGTCTTTTGGGAAAACTGCTAGGTACGTATGACCTAGATTGGCCACTGTTGGAAACAGGTTACTGGGCTTGATGGACCTTGGTCTGACCCAGTATGGCATATCTCATGTTCTTATGACAGCCTGGATGTGCCCCATCCAGGATCAGAATCCACATGTTTTTAATTGAGGTCCTCTGCCCTGACAAAGGCTTTTTGCCAAAACACGGATGTGTAGGGTGGGACTTGTTGACACTCCAATAAAGTCTTTATTTTGCACTTCCATGATGTGGTTTTGTCACCTCACTCCTTACTCTCTTTCTGCATCGGAACAATAGGACATCATAAAAATTGGACACTGCTTCAGGAGCTTCCACTACCTTCCTATAGAAGCCACAAAGTCAAGCTCCTTCTCCAGAGCTTCTAACTCAAGATTTTCCCCTGTGAAAACCTGTCCTATATGTTCTTCTCTTGCATTTGCCTCCAATTCACCATCTTACCCTGAATATTAAACAAAGAGATCTTCTACTAAAGGGTGTCAGCTGACAACGGATGTTCTGGTGTGAGCTGAATGAGAGTTGAGACACGCATTGTTAGCTAGCGCAGGGCCATGACAGTTAGAGTGAGAAGATTCCCATGCTAACTCTCTAACTCATGTTAGGGTCTCAAGTGGGCAGGGTAGGGACGGAAAGTGAGCATGGTGTGCTCTGTGCAGTTAGTGTGGGGTTCATTCTGCATGCTAACTGCATTAGTGTGGGATCACCTAACACCACCTCAATAGGTGGCGTTAGGTGCACCCACACTAACACTGCCATGCACTATGGAATACGGTTCTGCATTAACTGCCAGGGAAATGCTTTCCACACCTCTGACAGTTAATGCAGAGGTGTTGCCCTAACATGCCATTGTTTCAGAACTTTTGCCATGTTAGGTGCAACATCATAGTGCCCTTTAGTAAAGGGACCCCAAAGAATTGTATCATAAAGACAGGCTGCTCCCACCTGCCCTCAACTGCTTTTTACAGGACCTGGATAGCCTGCACAACGGTGCAAAACATGGGGGTGCACCCAAATCCTGGGAGGTCCACTCATACTAGATAGTAAATATAGCAGGACTCTCCCACTAATCCTATGTTCTAGGCTCAACCAGCTGAGCAGGTCACAACCTACCTCCAATGAAAACCACACTAAATCTTAGAGCCACCAAAAAGGTAAAGGAGATGGAAAGATACCCCATGAGGAAAGGCTTAAAAGGTTAGGCCTCTTCAACTTGAAAAAGAGACAGTTGAGGGGAAATATGATAGAGGTCTATAAATTAATGAATGGAGTGGAACGGGTAAACGTAGATCAGTTGTTTACACCATCAAAAAGTAGAAAAACTAGACGATACACAATGAAGCTACAATGTAAGCTATTTAAGACTAATAAGAGAAAATATTTTTTTCACTCAATTTGTAAGCAAACTCTGGAATTCATTACCTGAGGATGTAATAAAAGCTGTTAGTGTAGCTGGGTTTAAAATAGGTTTGGACAAGTTCCTGGAGGAACTTTATTAAAGAGGACCCGGAAATCCACTGCTTATCCCGTGACAAACATTGTGGGACCTGTGTACATTTTTTGGGAACCTGTAAGGTGTTTGTGACCTGGACTGGCCACTGTTGGAGACAGGATACTGGGCTTGATTGACCTTGATCTGACCCTGTATGGCATTTCTTATGTTCTTATGTTAAATATTTAAAACTGGGAACTTTAGTTTTAATTTTCTAATAGCAATCTGTGCACTTTCTCCGTTCCATAAAAAACAGCCAATATTTGCTCTAAAATTTTCTAGAAGGAATCTGGAAAGAGCAAATAAAGCATACTTAAAATATAATTAATTTTCGGGGCCATCACTATTTTAATTGATTCCAACCTCTCCACCAACATAGGTTCATTAGAGATCAACCATAGAGCAAGCTAGTAAGAACCTCCTCATCAAACTCCATACTATGTTCTATAGTTCGCTACGTGTGTCCCACAAACCATATTTCCAGGTATCGGATACCATGAGGGTTGCACTGCAGACTATACAGGTGATATCTATCACCAGATACCCATGATTCAAAGACAGCACCCCTGTTTTAGACCAAGTCGGCTTATAACCTGAAAAACTAAAGAATTACTCTACCATCTCCAACAGGAATGAAATATAATCAGGCTACATGAAAAGTAAAATATCATCCACATATAATATCACCTTACTTGCAAACTCTCTATAAGAAAATCCCTGGATGAGTAGATTTTATCAGATTGCTAAGGCCAGAGGCTCCAAGACCAAATTGAACAAGAATGGACATATGAGACAGCCTTGCCTCATTTCACAACCAAAGGAAATCATCTATGGCAACAGCCCTTTCACAAACAACCTGACTGTTGGATTCATGTAAAGTGCCCAAACTATTCAAATAAACACTTCTCCAAAGCCAAACCACTCAAAACATCAGAGGTACGGTTACTCCCACTTGACCCTGTCAAATCTTATTTCAGAATCCAAGGACAATATTACAAGAGGCTCCCATTGTTGCTTTGCCAAACAAATTATATTACTCAACAGCCTGGTGTTCTGAGAGGATAATCTACATCACATAAAACCTGCTTGATCAGGATAGATTACACAACCTAACACTTTGCCAGGCAGGTTGTCAAACTTTTGCATATATTTTCACATCTAATTTTACAATATCAGTCTGTAACTTTGTGCCAGTTCAGAATCTTCACCTGGCTTAAAACTCAGCCATATACCTATCAGCCCTGGAGTCTTACATAGCACCACAGAACTAATGACTTGTATCTCTTCCTCCAACATTAACTCTGCCTCTAGTACTGTAGTTCCATCTCAGAAGGGGACATCGGGTACTGAAGTGCAAGAACTGTGCCCTTACCTCAGAAGCATATAACTGCTGATAATATTGTTGAAACCACACCACAATATCAAAATCCATGAAAACCCTATTATCACCTGTAGACTGCAACCCCTGCATCCTTTGCTGGCCTTCCAAGCTTTCAAGCTTTGGGAAAGCACATGACCAGCCTTTGTGTCTCCTGCATAACATCAGACCTGCTGAAAAATCTAGCCTCATGCATTCTGGCTCAAAATAATGTTATTCCAATACTTTAGCTTCTTCTACCCATGCAAATTCACTCTAACTCTCGTATTTGACCCTCAATCTCATGCAGCCTCCTATCCCTCCTCTTCTTTCGAATGGCCGCATAGCCTATAATTTTACCATGCAGCACTATTTTATAAATATTCTATTTAAGAATTTCGGACATATAAGTCTCATCATGCAAATTATGATATTCTTCAGTAGCTTTAGCAACCATTGCCTTAAACGTCTCCTTCAAAAATAGCTTCACATTAATTTGTCACAATGAATCAGTCGTGGCGGGAGCTCCCATCCCACAACAATATATGGGAAATTGTCACATGATCTGATATCCTGATATTTTCTATCCCTATGTCCTCTATTTGCAGTACCAAAGCCTTGGAAACTTAAAATTCTGTCTACAAATAAGTTTGGTGGGGAGGAGAATAAAAAGTGAAATCCTTTCCCATTGGATTCAACACTCACCAGGGATTTACTAAACCACTTTCTTTAATCAAGGACTATAAAACTCACAAAACTCTTGTCAGCCTCGCTGTACACTAGATTCCCAGTCCAACATAGATCTAAGGACTGAATGAAGTCCCCATCAATGATCAGGGGAGTGTCCCCTATCTCAGCAGTATGGAAAGCATTCTCCTGAAAAACTCTGCAAAATCAACTGTGCGAGCACAGAGGTTAGGGATCTGCAGCATTCACCTCTGGTTTATAAGTTCTCCACTGACCCAACCTACCAACCATAGCACAATGCTAGAGGGACCTGGATCCAATATACATGTTTTCCTGTTCATTTCTGATAAAAAAATTATTCAGCTCTTCAAAATCTATTTTTCAAACATATAGAAACTTTGTTCCATAACCATATTCAAACTTCCAACCTTCTTTTATTGCAGAGAAGTTATGTGCTTGGCTAAAACCCACATTTAAGGCAACAGATTTCTGATCACTAAGTCTGGTTGACCCTACAGCAACATCTTGACAAGTTTTTCTTCTCCTTTAATTTATCCAATTTACCATTGTCCACCTCTAAATCAAAGGAGGTCCAAATATTCAAAATCCTTTTTTCAAAAAACGACAAAAACCTGTCTGGCTTAATTTGTGGCCCTCATCATTCTAGAGTCCTGTTCAGCTAACTCACTATATGAAACAGTCTCCCTGAATGAATGTTAGAATGCTTTACCTGATCAGAAATATACTTTGTTCCTTCCAGTATGGATGCCTTGTAATATCTCCTAAATATACAGCAAATTTCATTTTCTGGTGACCTATTTTTGTGCCACTTCCTCTCCACTTGTCACAGTTGTTTTCTTAAAAGACATAAAACCCTGCATGATGCCATTGACATTTTTTTAAAAGATTTCTATGGAGCTACCGCATCACTAATTCCTCCCACACACTCTTTCCAGCTCATAATTGTTTTATCCAATGGTAAATCCAAGTTATTCAGAGTACTTTAACTCAAAGCTGCAAGAACATTTCTTCCTTGTACATTTCTAATCACCCTCATCCTTTGGTAGCCAAGCTCCTTAATCTTTGACTTAATCATGTCGGTGTTCATTTTATAACACTTTTTCCAAATATAAAACCTATTCCACATGCATAAATGGCCTTCATAAAATTTGTGACTGCATATGGTCGTAAAAGGTTTGCGCACATAGAGTGTGTGCCTACCTTTACATGCATGAAGTGTTCTTGGTAGCGTAATTTGGGTGGAACAGAGGCAGACTCGTGATCGGGTGGTGGAGAACCTCCCGCTGCTGCTCACTGGCTTGGGGGATCCATGGGTTCCCCATGCATCCTTGCTACCTCGGACATACAGGACCTTGACCGGAATCAGCCCTGTACATCCAGAGTCATGGGCCCCACATCTGCCCCGCCCATGTTCTTCCTCCGGCCCTCCCCTTCCTGCCCCCACAATGCTACTGTACATGCAGGGAGCCTGGAGTTCTGAATTCACTGCCAGTGAATTGCAGAGGATGTACGTCCAAACCGGACATACATCCCCGCTATTTGCACATCAGAATGACCCAGTTGTGTATAGTGATCATAACATAATCTAATTTAAATTATATTTATGTTTATTTAAAATTTTCTATACTGCCCTTCACAAGTATCAAGGTGGTTTATAATAATTACTATGTAAAGCACATTTAAAAAAAAAAGAAATTGATAACAGAAAATTAAAGGCCCAATATTCAGCGGCAGTGGCATTGAAAATCCAGGTTGTCTGGATTGCCATGAAGCTAACCGGGCAGAATATTCAGCTGCTGCCCAGTTAGCTTCAAGTTATTGTTGATGCTGCTTCCAGAATGTCCCACTGTTAACCAGTTAGCCTCAGGACATGCAGTGATAATGTTGTAGCAAAGTGCAATCAATGAATAAATCCAGGAGTCAATTGACAGGGTCCAAGCCAGTTTATTGTGCACAGGCCCAGTCAGTCAGAGCTTCAAAAGGAACTGAGAAAACGTTTCTACAGAGACATAACCATTTATACCTCTTTTTCAGTTTGATACATGAGAACTTTCTATTGGTTCTAACTCGATACATGCAAACTTCTCATTGGTTTTACATTCCCTGCACCTGTCCAATTAGAAATCCCTCCGGGGCCTAGCAACCAGCCCCCTCCCTTAGGATTGCTCTAACAATGGTGCACTTCTTGATTTTGTTACTTCTCTACTGCAAGGTTATCCCTAGCTTCAGGAATGCATGTATTGAAACATTTCTTTCACACACAAGAGAATAATGAAAGACTTATGAATTCATAAAAACGTCTTATTAAGCACTTTAAAACAGTTTTCTCATTTCTCACAGATTTTTGGTTCTTTTCTAGCTATAATGGGAGTTAGGATCCAGGCCTAACTTACAGGCCTTTCATAGTAGCAGGCCATGCTAGGCCATAGCCTATCACAATAACACCCGCCAAGGCCTTCAAAGAATAAAATGATATAAATAAAAAACAAGAAAAAGGAAAATAACTAATACATTCTAATTCACGTAAGGAGAAAGGGACAGCACAAAGAGAGCAACAGAAGAATAGCAATCCTACAGCAGTCATGCGCTGAGATCACACCACAGCCCGAGCAAAAAAACGAAACACTGAAAAGCTGCAGGGAGGTATTAGGTTTAAAGAGCAGTTTTAAATTTAGTACAGTGCTTTTTGCTATCTTTGGGTAAATGCTGCATCCTCTTGATTTCCACAGCAGCGCTAGAGTCCCAATTCCTCCCGTGCTGTCTAGTAGCAGCACTGCCCGTATTCCTCTGCTACCGCAGGGCTGGGAGACCAGGCAGAAGAATAAGGAGACCAAAAGGGTAATAGACAGCTCAAAAATCTTCTAAAAGAGTTGGGCTATCTGCATTTCACTGCAAATATGGGGCATATGTAATAAGCGTTTCGTTGATTTTGTGTGCACAAAAATAGGCTCTGTTTCCTAAATTGGTCCATGGACGTGTAGGTTAGTCATGCTTCAATGAAATCAGAACTCCAAATCCTAGTATGCATCCAGTATAAATAAACACTATAGGGCATGTTTACTAAACGGCGGTAAAGGAGCAGTCTTTTCCGTGCGGCAATGGCAGCGATAAGGTTCATATGTTTAGACATCTCATAATTTCGGATTTAAGTAAGATGGAATCTAAAGTCAATAATCATCCTAAGAATTTATCTATGGCTGAATTTAAAGCATTACAAGATCTTCTAGGTATAAAAGATATTACAATTAAACGCGCTGACAAAGGAGGTGCAGTTGTAGTTTTGGATACATCTAGTTATGATGCCGAAATTTCAAGACAGTTGGGCAATGTTGCCAACTATGTACGCAGGGGCGGCCCAAGGGGGGTGCGGGGCCATGTGCGGAGACTCGGTGCGGGGCCTCATTTGCATAAGTGGCCTTCTTTGCATAAATATTTGCATAATGCTAACATACACTAACTTTTAGTAAACATGTCTCTTAATGAGTGTATGGATAAAGACAGACTAAAAGATTTCTACATTACTATAATCCAGTGCCAACCGCCAGGCACATTAGGAACTACTACAAACACTGCCCATTTAGAACCCATAGCAAACCCGCCGTATCCTAACAGCACTACCAGGACTCACAAAGCACCATACCCTACCTATCAAAAGGCAACACTGCAAATATTAAACCAATACATTTCAGAGAACAACAATACATGACCTACTGGGGAAAGAGAACAAGTGGCAATGTCAAATAGGAATTACATAAACAGAATACCTCAGCTCAGTTACACATGCAGAACATAGACCATCACCAAACAAGGAATCACAATTTAGAAACAGGAAGGCAATAATTAAACTGGGAACCTCAAAAGCCAAACTTGGAATGTACAACAACACTGTAGAAATAAAACTATAAATTAATTTCCTCTTGTACCAAACAAAGCGCAGACGTTAATGATGCACATTTCCCAGAGCTTTCATATTCCAGTTAATAAATTCAAAATAAAACAATATCTTTCTACCTTTTGTGCATTTTTTTTCAGTTGCAATTGCTCCAGCCACTTTCTTCTGGTTTCTTCATGTTTTCTGCTAACTCTCCATCATCTGCTGTCCATTTGTCCTTTCTTCTCTCTTCTAGTTTTTTTTTTCCATTCTCTCTCTCTACATCTGCTTTAACATACTAATCTTTCTCCTTTTGCTCTTTCCTCATTCCTATTTCATCCACTCAAATTTTACCCCTCCATCCTCAATCCCCACTTACTCTCCCAATACCCGGCCAATTGTAGATTTTTTATCCCTCCCACACAAAATATTTTTCCCCTCTCCATTTTACTCTCCCAGCCCCATTCCATTCTAATCCTCCCCCAACATCAGCTCCCTTCTAGTTCCAGCCTCACCCAGCATCCATTCCCTTCCAGTCCCTGCATCAGCCCATTTCCAGTCCTAGCCCCACATCAGCCCAATACCAGTCCTAGCCCCCCCATCAACCCACTTCCAGTCCTAACCCCATCAACCCATTTCCAGTCAGCCTCCCATAGCCCACTGCCAGTCCTAACCCCCCCATCAGCCCACAGCCCATTATCAGTCCTAACCCCATCAGCCCACCTCAAGTCCTAACCCCTCCCCATCAGCCCATTTCCTGTCCTAGCCCCCCCATAGCCCATTATCAGTCCTAACCCCCCCATAGCCCATTACCAGTCCTAACCCCCCATCAGCCCACAGCCCATTACCAGTACTAACCCCATCAGCCCACCTCCAGTGTTAACCCCCCCATCAGCCTATTTCCAGTCCTAGCCCCCCCATAGCCCATTACCAGTCCTAACCCCCCCCCAACAGCCCACAGTCCATTACCAGTCCTAACCCCATCAGCCCACCTCCAGTCTTAATCCCCCCAGCCCATTTCCAGTCCTAGCAACCCCCCCCAGCCGGAGAAGACAGCTTTTTTTTTTTCTTTTAATTTTACTTTAAGGTTAAGAATGTTTTTTGCGCGGGGCCCCCTGAAACGCGGGGCCCTGTGCAAAAAACATTCTCGCTCAATGGACGGGCCGGCCCTGTATGTACGCCTCAAGATAGACCCTACTGATGAAATGCAGAAAATTGTCTTAGAAGTTACTACTACTGCCATAAAAAATGGATATCTGACAGAGAAAGAAAAAATATTTTTGAATCCTTTATATCCTAAAATTCCAGCATTTTATATTCTACCTAAAGTTCATAAGAGCTTAGTAAGTCCACCAGGGCGTCCAATTTTGTCAAGTAATGACTCTTTACTAGAAAGAGTCGGTATATATCTAGATATGTTCTTGAAAGACGAAGTTCCTCTAATTCCCTTGTACATTAATGATACGACACATTTTCTGACTATTTTAGAAGAGTATGGCTCTATTGAACAAGTTACTTGGATGGCAACCCTTGATGTAACAGCATTGTATGCATCTATTCCCCAAGACGAGGCTCTGCAAGTGCTATCTCATATATGGAATGCTAGACCAAGACCACATACAGTTCCAACAAAAGTTTTATTAACTTTGGCTGAATTGGCTTTGAAAAAGAATTACTTCGTATATAAACAATAATTTTTTCAACAAATCTCAGGTAAAGCTATGGGGGCGACTTTTGCGCCATCGTTAGCAAATCTTTATATGCATGCCTTGAAGATAAGTGGATTTACCGCTCTAATTACCCTTCTTATATCTTGCGCTGGCATCGCTATATAGATGATATCTTCCTGTTGTGGAGTGGGCAGTTAGATATCTTAAATGAGTTTTTTGATTATTTAAATACTTGCAATAGTAACATCAAGTTTGAGATCAATATTCAAAAATCAATGGTGCCCCTTTTGGATGTACAAGTTACGAAATGTGAAGATAGGTTTAATACAACTGTATACACTAAACCTTACTGTTAAAAATGCCTTGTTACATTATTCCAGCATTCATCCGAACCATTTCAAACAAAGTCTACCATACTCAAAATTACTTTGATGCCGCCGTATATGTTCGTCCAATAATGAATTTGAGACACAAGCTAATAACATGATATCAAAATTTTAGAAACGTGGTTACCCCAATACTGTTTTAAGAAAAGCTTATAAACAAGCAAAATTCAATCATCGCGAATGGCTATTAATGCCGAAAAGTACAGACTCTGCTTTGTCTTCAGTTATACCACCTATCACGTGTGTATTACCTTACTCTAGTCTTTTAAGTCGAACAGCTGCATCTATTTGCAAACGATGGAAAACTTTTTCATCCCATCCCATTTTGTCAGGCAATACTTTACGTATGGCATATAGCAGAGGCGGAAATTTGAGAGATCAGCTTTGCTCAGCAGTTCCGAAACAGATCAATTCTTCCTTTACATAATAAATGTGGATGTTGTATGTATTGCAATGTGATGGAAAGTCAGTTATGTGTTCATTATGTGAATAAATATTATAAGTTAAAATAACACACAAACTGTAACACTTCATTTGTGGGGTACACCTTGTGGTGTCCTTGCTCTAAGGTATATATTGGAAAGACTACGCACCCTTTACGCACGAGACTGGCAGAGCATAAATATAGCATCATTAAAGCTAGGCTTGAAACTCCATTAGTCCAGCATTATATATCTGCTAATCATCCCTTTGAGGAATTGCGATGCACAGTGTTAAAGCAAGTTCTTCCTAATATACGAAGAAGAGATAGAGGTTGTCTGTTGCTTCAAAAAGAACAGAAGTGGAGCTACGATTTGAAGACTTTGGATCCTAATGGATTAAATGATAAAATTGAATGGACGTTATTTATTTGATCACTAGTTTATTGGCTGTGAAGTTCCTATCGGGTTTCCTCTTTTTAACACTTTTTAATATATTTTGATATATTGAGTGAAGTCTTCTGTTGAGTGTTTAGGTTATATGTAGAGGTTGAATAAAGTTGTTGTTCAAGAATTACATCAGTCTTTGTGAGTGAATCAGCTTACTCGACTTCTCTTCAAAAGAGTGTGATGTCAGACACTGTTGATCTATGAGCTATGAGTGATGCCCGATATTGAAGATATTTGAAGAAAATTGTGGCAAATTGTACTTGGAAATCTTTATGAGAACTATATTATTGGAATCCCTGATGAAGCTGAATAGGGTGAAACAGAAGCTTTTGTTGGGCATTCGAAGCAGATATTATTTATTTATTTATTTATTTAGCACACATTTATATACCGCTCTTTCCCAAGTATCAAGTGCGGTTTACAGAGAACAGAAAAAATTTAAGGTACATGGATAATCATGTCCTAGTTGTTATTAGAAGATCTTTTGTGATAACGGAGATATTCGCTACTTCTTTGGCGGCATACAGCCGAGTGAAGATCTGATGTTGAAGTGTCGATGTAGACTGGAGTTTCTACAATATTCAGATAAGTGGATTTATGCTATTAGACTGGTGTATACTATTATTGTGTTGAAGAGTATTTTGTTTCTCTTTTTCAGGAGGTAATTGAGCTTGGGCTTTAAGTTAAAAATAGATAATAACATATAAAAAAACTTTTTAAATTTTGAGAATCCCTAAAAGTACTTTTTCGGGTGTAGGTAATTTGATTGGGTTTGGATTCATTTTTTGAAAATTTGAATTAAAATGTGGAAAGGTTTTGACCTGTGATGTGAAGTCTGCCATTCGATCCTATGGTGATTCATTTCGCCACATGTAGGGGAAAGGCTATCCTGAGGTCATATATAACTTATATAGTTGTATGATAGTTATTTGATAGATCAGTTAGAGATATTTGTAATCTTGAAAATTGGGGGTCTGTTTACTAAAGGCCGGTGTTGTGCGGTCCGCGGTACCGAGCGGGTGCCGTATAAGGAGTGGGCGTTCCGTCGTGAAGAACAGAAGCTGTGATTGACAGATGCGCTAAGGTGCGCGGCGCCCGTGTGGTTAGTGCCCTGTGACATTACGGCGTTTGATCTGTGCACATAGATCACACTGCTCACGGTTTTTGGGCTTCCACTATTGTGCTGCACATTGCTGACGGAAACGGTTTCTTTTCCCTGCACAGCACCTCTAACGCGAGTGTTTCACTGGCGGTAAATTTCTTTGCAGATTCGGGCACGCTCCTGTGCGGCGAGTCTCTCCCCTCCCACATTCCGCCCACTGACCCCGTCTCTCCGCCCCTAGGGGGCCTTCCTCCGCCCTCATTTCGCCTTGGCACGCCTCTTTCGCACATTACCGCCCCGCAAATGTGCGCGTTGTCGGCGCACGCTTGCGGGACCCGTTAATGTGCCGCGCACTCGTACGGGGCGCTTAAGAGCACTTAAATACATCTTTTAGAGCGCTCATGTGCGCCCCGTACAAGTGCGCCGTTTAGTAAACAGACCCCTTGGTGTTTCTAAGGGTATCTATATATATTTGATATTTGAGTTTACCCTTAGGCAGTAGGTTATAATAAGCGATAAGGGGTTACCATGTGCTAAGTGTGCTGGGGTGTTGGAGGCATTCCAGCATTAAGGGGTGCTAGTGGACACTTAGCAGGCAGTAACAGGACATTAAGGGATGGTAGAGGACACTTAGTGGGCGGTAAAAGTGTCTTGCATGCACCTAATGCAGGAAAGCCTCTAAAGCATTGAAAGGGGGGCAGGAAGCCACTGGAGAAGGTATGGATGCAAGCACAATTGGTAGCTGATGGAGGTGATTCACCAGATGCCTGGCTATGTGGAAGTATGTGTGATGAGCATGTTTGACCACACAGCAGGCCTGTGCTGTTGACTAGGTGAGATAGGCGGCTGCCTAGTGATGCTGGTAGTGAGTGTTGGCAGTGTCATGGGTGGGTGGTTGTGGCAGCAGTCAGCAGAGGTGATGCAGCAGCGGGGGGCGCTGTGACAGGCGTGCAATCCTAGATACTCCTGAAAGCATATACCATGCCTTAAGTTATATTATAGTGTCTGTGAGGTGTGGACATTTATCCAGATGTACTGTCAGTCTGTGGCATGCCATAGGCCAGGACAGTGTCTGGGTGGAGACAGCATGTTCCTGATGTGGGCAGCAAAGTGAGGATTGTCCATAAGTGCTCATGTGGAGCAGTCACAGGAGAGGTGTGCATCGTATGGCTAACTGCTGCAGATGACCCCTGATGACCATGGTGGGGCTGCTTACTGCCAGTAAGCTGCTCCACAATGAATCTCCCTGATGGTCAGATGGTAGGTGCAGGACTGTGCCATGGATCTTCCAAATAGAGAGTTTGCAATTTGTGTGGTGAGTGGATGAATGAGATCATACAGGCCAAAAGCATTTGGTGTGTATGAACCAAAAGTAACAGTGCCATGGTGTACAGGAAACACCATTTGTGCAGGTGGGACTGGTGCCTCAGTCTATGCAACTGCAAGACAATACACCCGACAGAGTGACATGCTCACAGATGTCCATGATGGGGAATGCTATGTTGGGCTACCCATAATGTTGCCATAATGTATAGAAATGTAGAAGAATGATTGTCTGCAGATCACAGCAGAGCCAGGACTATGCGAGGTGGGCAAGTGCACCCAGGCACAAAATAAACAAGTGGGAATCAGACCTGGACCTTTGACCATGGAGACATTGCATCAACCAGGAGGCTACACCTCCATACAGTTATATACAGCCTGCAGATCTCTGATCAAACTGTTTACTGTCTATGCAGGTATAGGTTGGGCCCTCCACTACCCATGAGGCACTGCACATGCAAAACAGCAGTCTTCTGCTGAAAAACGAATGGAGAAGGCACTGATCCAGCACATCAGCTCACTAAGACGCACTGGCTGTGTGTGCTACATGCACATAACAATAGCAAGCCATGCTGCAGAGTGGTTTCAGCTGTCACCCTGAGGGTTGTAGCTTCTGGTTCCCACAACGGTTGCCCAAATATCACCAATCAAAGAATTACTTAGACGGCAGTTGCTATAAGAACTTTTATTTCAGCATAACAAAATAGCAGTGTCATACAGAACAGCAAAAGCCCGTCTATAGAAATGGCAGACAGTACTTCCTTCTCTGTGAAAGGGAAGAAAATACTGCCCACCCTTCCTCCAAAATAACCACCTTATATACATCTCAAATGTTTGCTCTACATTAGCCTCAGTGAATCCATTATAACTACTTAGGTGTCACTTTTCCCAGGGGAGAATCTATTTACATTTGTACATTTGTACCTGCACTTAGACCTGCTTATTTATACATGGCCTATGACCTCTATACATCTGGAAATGCTTTTAGGTCTAATTATCTATGCATGGTCTGTGACCTTTGATCCTTCCTGTATTTTTCCTTCTTCTTGGCACTATTTGAAATCAGGCAGAGATTATGCTGTGCTCATCAGTTTGAATTCTTTGCTTGACCTGTACTTTCTTGTTAGGCCCAATATTCTGCACACTCCTATCCAGAATATGGTTACCCAGAATTCTCCATAACAGGCCGCATCCATATTCTTATGGCAAGCATATACTCTCATATAGCTATTGTCTTCTTGTCTGTCTTCTTGTCTTCTGTGCCATCCATCCTCCTGTGTAGTTTCACCAGGCAAGAGTTCAGTCATATAAAGCCAATATATACATATATAAGCAGACCCAAGGCAGACTTTAAGTCAGATTTCCCAACATTTGCCACTTTTTTTTTTTTTTTGTTGGGGGGCTAGTAAAAGTAATCCCACTAAGGGGCGTGAATAACAACCATTTGAGACAAAGATGGATCATTCAAAGGCAATCGTTGGTACTGTTCCCTTGACACAATATACATGGTTTTAGTGCTTTGCGATATCATTCGTTTACAACAGGCAAGTAAAATGGATAAGGTACAACAAGCAATGATTGCAAAACAAGCTATACTTAAAAGCGTAATAAAGAAGGCTTTAAGTCCTACACCTAAACTAGCAAACCATGAAGCAATACTACCCCAGATATTATCAAGTTGAAGCCCCCCCTTAAAATCATCAATATGCAAATCAGAGAGATGCTTTATCTTATTCATGGCATCTAACACAAACACCGTGTGGTTAGCGATTACAGTACAACAGTTCGTAGCATTAATGAAAGTGCATGTTCCGCCTTCAGCGGCCAAAAGCAAATCCAAAGCTTGCCTATTCTGCAGAGTCATTTGTGTATTTTGTTCAAGGGACTCGGCTAGGCGTGATATGGATTCAGTAACAGCTTTCATTTGAATATGCAACAAACATTGCAAACGGCGTACAGCCATACCAAGCTCAGCAGTAAGGGCGGGGGTGGCAAAGGGAATCCAGGCCGTTGCGCTAAGGGCATCCAAACGAGTTTTAGTCATGGGATAAGTGGAATTGATATACTCAAATGAGGCCTGAATGGCATCATCCTCGGCTATAGAGGAATCCCAGGGGCTAGCATAAGCTGCGGAGCTACGTTTTAATCTATGCAGGGTGGAGCGAGAAGCAGAATGATGGGTAACATTAAGAGGTATCAAGACAGAAAAAGAAGAAACTTTAACCAAAGCACAGGGTAATAGGGAGAGGTTAATTACCTGATACAGAGTTTCCCCACACAACCAATAATGACCCATTACAGCAAAGAGGTTTGTAGCAGGTGTCCATATGCGACTCATATGATGCCCATCAAACCACTTAACAAAAGATTTTCCCGTGGTAGCTGAGGTAAGATCCCTCCTGAAACTGGACATTGGGAGATAGCAAGAAGTATATGGAGATTCATTCTGAGAACCCGTTGTCAGCACAGCTGAACCATCGTGATAAATGGGACCAACTCCCACATACCAGCGGAAGTCAGCTCCATTAAACACTACCGGGTTTCTTGTAATATTTCTCCAATCATATTTCATATTGGAGGGGTCCATATTACCGGATTGATTATACCACTTTATCATGACAGAATTACTAGCAAAATGAAAGGATCCATTAATAACATTATACGACAGGTTACACCTGTCTGAAAAAGCAATGGATACATTTGTTATTAAACATAGATCAAATATCATATTCGGGTCAACATATACACGCAAAGGGTCATGTATCATATTCATTGCATGCCACGTCTGGGGACAATTAAAAGTCTCATAACAACTGGCAGAAAAATTATTATTATCTACACAAGCAAGCTGTCCTGCATACTCATTTAAGGGAACCTTTGAAACATGTACTGGAGCATATGATACACCCTTTGGTAAAGGGGTACAAATAATGCAGTCTGCAATGTTCATCAGGGAAACAATGTGTAATACTGATTGCTTCCACAAGTTCAGAGAGCCTTCAGGTAAAGCTCGGGGTGCTCGAGATATCGTCTGGTTAGTCTGGTTCCATCCATGAAGAAACAAAGCTAGCTGTCCATCTGGATGTAAACACTCAATAAGGAGGACGATTATGACAGAGATTCCCAGAAAAAAGCACAAGGACGCCCATGGAGTAGGCTTGACAGCGATCATCTTTGGTACTAATAACATAGCACTGTTGTGAGAACACTGAGTTGTGTAGGAAAATAAAACTGATTAATCAGATGGGACAGCTGGAGACGCTTTTAGATGGCTGACATGCACCCAAGTATCAGTATCATTCAGTCTGGCAGCAAAAGGGGAAGCAGCAGTGACAACGTGGGGTCCTGAAAAGGTTGGGCAGTCCCAGGATGCACGAACACAATTTCGTTTATAGACAGTGGACCCTACAGGGAAACAAGGTAATAAGGATGGACTGGACACAGACTGTGTGGCTGCTACACGGTCAGCAATTTCTTGAAGCGCAATCCGGAGTCCTGCAAGGTAAGCAGAAAGACTATCATGAATCGGAACCTGGGACTGCGATAAATTAGTTGTGCGCATACGCCGGCCAGTGGCCATTTCATGAGGTGTCAGATGTAATCGCTTGATCGGGCTATTACGCAGCTGAAATAAGCACATTGGTAATGCTTGTAGCCAGGTCATATGACCAGAAGCACAAATCTTTCTGAGTTGAGTTTTCAAAATGCCATTACATCGTTCAACAAGACCATTGGAAGTAGGTTTATACACAGAAACATACTTCCACTGAACAGGAAGATGCTGGGTAAGTGCAGTCACAAGAGCATTACGAAAGTGAGAGCCATTATCAGAATATATGACTTTAGGAATGCCAAATCGGGGAATTATTTGTGTTAACAAAACCTCTACTACTTCTTCAGCAGTCTCTCTATTGCAGGGGAAGGCCTCAATCCATTTAGACCAAGGGCAAACCCACACTAAAAGATACCGCTTCTGAGCACATCTGTGAATCATGTCAGTGAAATCTACATACCAGGATTCAAAAGGACCACTTAGAACCGGGAGGTGACCTTTGGCTATGGCCTTTCCCCCAGGCTGAGAGTTCAGAATACACACGGGACATTTAGCTACTAGTTCCTGAATGCGATTTTTCATGTGCGGACACCAAAAAATGTCCTCAAGCATGCTGTAAACATTTGCAGCACTAGAATGATAGATATCATGAATGAGTTCTGTGAGGCGTTTCAGTGCTACATAACAGATACAAAGTTTTCCTGATGGATGTACCCACATTTTCTTAATTTGGGAACAACCTAGTCTCTCCCAATTTCCTATCTCATGAGAAACAGCATCTTTCTGATAATCAGCAAGGTCAGGTACTAAATAGATCTGTGATCTGGTGACAGGCAAGGTCAGAGAAGCATTACTAGTTACTTCTTTGGCTAACAGATCTGCCAGGGCATTGCCCTTCTGGCGGAAAGAGTCTCCCTGTGTATGTCCAGGAACCCATTCACAGCACAGAAACAGATTGTTGATTCTGCGTTTCTCTAAACACTCATAAATTTGATGTATCTCGTCAAGATGTGAAATTGAGCTGGCTGAGGAAGTGATAAAACCTCTTTGTGACCATTTCTGGTGAAGTGCTGTCAGTACTTGTGCTGCATATTGGGAGTCAGTGAATATAATAATGTTCTGTCTCTCCTGATGCAGTAAGACTGCCAAAATTGCACAGAGTTCTGCACCTTGAGCACTATAAACACTCGGCAACTGATATTGCAATACATCTAGAATGTCTCCAGAAGGAGATATTTGTACTGCACTGAAACCAGAACATAGTGACGTCTCAGAACCGTCAGTGAACCAGACTTTAGAATTGACAGGCATTTCGTGAAGAGACAGAATATTATCTGCAAAAGAAAAAATGGGGATCTTATCTTCTTCCTCTCCACTAATAACATAAACTAAATTTTGTAGGTAACCAAAAGGGTGACTTGCAGGGAATGGCTTAATGAGAATGTGACTCCGTAGCAGAGTAGCACAAAGCTGATGCACCCGATGTGGGGTAAAGTGGAGAGTATTACTGCATAACAATGCCTCTACATCACCGGAGCAATACACAGTGAGTCGCAAGGGATGAAAGGTGTTATAGGTCTTCCTGACCGCCTCACTGGTGGCTACTAACCCTCTCTCAACATCAGGCAGAACTATTTCTGTAACAGAAAAAGATCCTGACAAGTAGGACACAATTTTACCATCATCCTGATAAATCACAGCTGCCCACGTGTGAGGTCCGTGAAAGCTAATGAGAAACATATCCTTTGAATAGTCAGGGAGACAGAGACTTAGTGTGTGTGATACATCAGTCAGAAGAGATTGAAGCAAAATCTGGTCAGGAGCTGACAGGCTGAGAACAGTCGACCCCTTAGCCCCCCCTTTTAAATATTTGTGAAAGGGATGTGTGCGTTGACTGTGACCTGGGATCCAATTCCGGCAGAAATTTATCATGCCGAGCAGAGATCGCAATTGCTTTACAGTGGTAGGCATCTGTAATTGCAAGCAGTGTTGTTTAGTTTTCTCTGTCAGAGACAGCATTCCATCTCCTACTAGGAAACCCAGAAAAGTGACTTCAGTTTGGCAGATCTGTGCCTTGGCCATGTTAATCTGGTATCCACTTTCCAAAAGATAACAAACAAGTTTATCTGTGAGGGCCAGATTTGTTGCAGCCTCAGCTGTGGAAAGCAGTAAGTCATCTACATACTGTAACAAAGACACATTGCTGGGCAGCTCTGCCCTGAATGATTGCAAATCAGCAACTAGTGCTTGAGAGAATATAGAAGGACTTTCCACATATCCTTGGGGTAACCTGGTCCACTGATAATGCTGACCCTCAAAAATAAATGCCAGAAACTGCCGGGATGTGGATTCAACTTCTATCCCAAAAAAGGCATGGGAAAGGTCCAGAACAGTATGATATTTGTACAGAGTAGTCGTTGTCAGCAATGTGGCAGGGTTTGAGACTACTGGAAACTGTGGTTCAATAACACTGTTAAGTGCACGTAAGTCATGAACTATTCTCCACTTCCCATTAGGCTTTTTCACAGGGAATAGTGGGGTGTTATATGGGGAGTTACTGAGTTCAATAATTCCATGCTGTAACAGCTCCTGAATCTCCTGGCGAGATCCCTGCAGGGCCTCCGGTTGGAGGGGATACTGCGGAATCTTTGGTGGTTTACAGCCAGGCTTAATACGAATGGTTACAGGCAGATGTGATTTAACTCGGCCATAAGGGCTGAGTAGCAGTGACCGCTCAGGGCCTTTTTCTCCCTGCGGACCATAGGTGAATTCAACCTGTAATTTCACCAGTAAGTCCCTACCCATCAAATTTACTGGGCAATATGGGGCAAACAGAAAAGAATGAGAAATCTGCTGATCTCCTATTCTTAAACAAATGGGTGTAGTTAGGTAAGATGTAAGGGGTCTACCATCAAAACCAGTGGTAGTCATTTTCTTTCTACTAAGCTGGCATCTCTGTGGTAAAGCAGTTAATACAGAGGACGTGGCTCCTGTATCAAGTAACATTTCTGTGGGCTCATCATTAAGATATACTGTGATCAGAGGTTCCTGATATGTGAGCCTCGCCTGTAAGATATAGATTCCCAGTCATTGTTGGGGTGGGGGTCCAGAATTCCGGGGAGGTGTCCACAAGGGAAAACGCCTCCTATCAAAGTTCTCATTTCTGCGCTGAGCACGGCATGAGCGCTGAAAATGACCGTAACCACCACAGTTCCAACACTGTGGGGCAGGAGTGCGGTTATTTTGTTGGTAAGAGGGACCTCGACGCTGTGGCTGAGGATAACGGGGTCGTTGGGCTCCGTTATAGTAAATGCGCTCCTTATCTCTATCCCATACCTCATCACAGGGGTCTGGAACATCATCCTCATAAGGATCCAAATATTCCATGTCATCAATTTTCTCCTGCTGTTCCCTAATTTTTTTGGTTTAGTTGTCTAATAAGTTCATTATTAGATTTATCAAGATGTAATTTGGTGGTGGATTGGGGATCTTTAATTTCTTGTAACCCTTTAAGTTGAAGGTGTAACAAGCGTGCTTGGGCCTGTTTCAAATCCTTCTCAGGTTTCAAAGTGTCCTCCTCTAAAGATCGAATATAATGCAAAATATGGGCCTGTTGTTTAGGCCATGGCTCAGACTCCAAGGCTACTATAGACTTTAATTTTGCAGTTACGGATGGGGGTAATGTATTACACAAAGTCTGGAAAAATACAGGTCTCATACAAACATCATCGTATGGTACCCCCATTTGTGCTTCCCATAAATCTTGAAATCGTACAAGGTATGCACTGATATCCTCACCTATTTGGAATCTCATAGTAGTGAGAGGAGCCAAACTGCGCTGAGTAGGGTACATCTCCCTGAGGGAGTCCCAAATACGAGGACGAAACTCGTTGAAGGAAGAACCATCATAAGTGTTAACTGTGACCTTCACCTGGCCTAAATCGGCATTGGCGAACACTTGATTTGTCGCACTATTTCCCAGAATTTTGGCCAATAAAGCTTTGATATCTCCCAAAGCCAAATG
This sequence comes from Ichthyophis bannanicus, assembly GCA_033557465.1. Lineage (NCBI taxonomy): Eukaryota > Metazoa > Chordata > Amphibia > Gymnophiona > Ichthyophiidae > Ichthyophis > Ichthyophis bannanicus. Next base: position 462,345,675 of record CM066036.1, read on the forward strand.
ATATCCAGCCGTAATTCTTTCAAATTTTTGAATCCATGTCTCTCCCCCTCTACTAAGTGGAGGGAGACTACTGGCTATATTAGTCATATCAGTAAAACTCCATGGGATATATTTAGATTTGCCTTCATTTGTATAGATTACTGGAAACAGAAGCTGTTTATTAGCGTCCTGATTCTCATACTTCTCCCAAACCCTCAGACCTGCCTCCATATAGGCAGAATCCCAGTTAGGGTCTCCCGCTCCTCCGCGAATGCAGAGTCGGGCGGTGTTAAGGTGTACAGTTTCTAGTGATCCATTAGGGGGCCACTGTAACATCTGAGGCTGGTTGGCTCTTGTCCAACCGTACATGTTGGAGGACCATCGGTAAACATAATAACCATTGCCATCCTCCTGCTCTGTAATAAAAGTAAGGATACAGGGTTGTGGAGCTCGAAGAGCTTTACCACCTTTTACAACTCCACAAATCACTGTAAGTGCACTTTTTGTCTTTTCGTCATCTACTTCCTCCTCTACCTTCTCCTCTTCTTCCTCTTCTATAAGCGTCTTAAGACGTTTTTCCCTATCTGTCAGGTCTAACTCCCATCTTCTAAGATTCTCAGTAATTTTTCCCTCAGATTGCTTTAAAGCTTGAGCCTGACTTTCTAAATCTTCATGTTCTGCTGTTAATTGCTGTTTCAACTCTTCTAATCTTGCCTGTGCCTCAGCATATGCACTGGGATCTGGGGCAGGGGTGGCTTTTAAGTTAACATGACCCTCAATCTTTGCCCAAGCTCCCTCAGTGTCCAAGAGTTTATGCAGGACCTGTTCTGGGGGTATAGAGGCTGCTGGGTGAGAAGTCGGTTCTGACTTGGGCTGGAAAACAGGGTCGGAATAGCCTATGGCTGCCATAGCTTTACTTTCGGCTGCCCAATAAGAAGGTGGGGGCACAGGGGCAGATGGCGAAAGCTCTGGACCAGCTTGCATCCACAGGGAAATATGTCGCAAATGTTCCAATTGGGCTTTGCCACATTTGTTAAATAAAATATGATCCCTAATTTTGGTCAAAATGAGCGGATCAAACGACCCCCCTGCTGGCCAGGCAAGAGAGGGTGTTTTTTTCGTCCATTTTTCCCATTGTTTAGAACAATTTTTTATTGAAGCCTCCAATAGGGGGTTCTGTTTAACAAGGCTATCTATGGGATTAGGACCGGGCTCAGTTCCTTTCTCAGTATTTTCTTCCTGTTTAGATTTTCTTTTAAACATTTCCCTAGCTGTCCCTTCTCTATAGGCTATGTAGACCTGGTGTTTTCACTGTTCAGGGACAGGGGCAATTAACGTCGCCTTTTACCAATAGCAAATTGAACCTCCTTATATACAGAGGCGTGCGCAATTTCGCTTTTAGGTAGCAATCCAAACCTCGTAATTAACAGAGGAGCGAAATTAAAAAATCCAGGATTTATACACACTTACAATGCTTATGCTTCATCTAAATCCAGCCAATCTCCTCGCGGAGGTATGAAAACGTGGATAAAGACACACATTCGCTTCATATCAATGATATGTACAGTCTCAAGCGTACATCAATCAATCCTGGAAAGACAGAGACCTAATGTCTGGGCAAAACTTTCAAACTTTCTTTCCCTACCATTACAATTAAATGCAAAGACAATCTAACAATTTGCTACATAACAAAACATGAAACACATAAAATACATATGCATATGTGTAAATTTGGTACTCACCCACCAATTGAACCTGGGTAAATCTTCCGTCTTTGTTTGTAGACAGGAAAAACAAAACTCACCCACTGGAGTCGTCCTAGGGTATCAAAATCTCTCTCGACGTCACTCAGAGCGGTATTCTCATCTTCTGTACCAGCAGAAGGAATCCTCTTAAGGTATTCTCATCCCCTGTTTTTTTATTTTACTGTGAAAAACAGGAGGTAGTCCCTCTGACAAGTAAAACTGCAGTCAGAGGAGTCCTTGGGCAATTTGGAAGGGAAAAAAATTTAGAGGGTGTTCGGCACCAATTATTGTAGCTTCTGGTTCCCACAACGGTTGCCCAAATATCACCAATCAAAGAATTACTTAGACGGCAGTTGCTATAAGAACTTTTATTTCAGCATAACAAAATAGCAGTGTCATACAGAACAGCAAAAGCCCGTCTATAGAAATGGCAGACAGTACTTCCTTCTCTGTGAAAGGGAAGAAAATACTGCCCACCCTTCCTCCAAAATAACCACCTTATATACATCTCAAATGTTTGCTCTACATTAGCCTCAGTGAATCCATTATAACTACTTAGGTGTCACTTTTCCCAGGGGAGAATCTATTTACATTTGTACATTTGTACCTGCACTTAGACCTGCTTATTTATACATGGCCTATGACCTCTATACATCTGGAAATGCTTTTAGGTCTAATTATCTATGCATGGTCTGTGACCTTTGATCCTTCCTGTATTTTTCCTTCTTCTTGGCACTATTTGAAATCAGGCAGAGATTATGCTGTGCTCATCAGTTTGAATTCTTTGCTTGACCTGTACTTTCTTGTTAGGCCCAATATTCTGCACACTCCTATCCAGAATATGGTTACCCAGAATTCTCCATAACAGGCCGCATCCATATTCTTATGGCAAGCATATACTCTCATATAGCTATTGTCTTCTTGTCTGTCTTCTTGTCTTCTGTGCCATCCATCCTCCTGTGTAGTTTCACCAGGCAAGAGTTCAGTCATATAAAGCCAATATATACATATATAAGCAGACCCAAGGCAGACTTTAAGTCAGATTTCCCAACAGGGTGAGGAAGGGTAACCAGCACCTGGTCCACATCACTGCTAGTGTGTAGCAAATATTGTTTGCAGTGTGTTATGCTTTTTCTCCTTGGTTTCCTGCATGTTGTAGGCGATGGTGACAGCAGCAGTTTGGCCCTGTATTCTGCCCATCATCCTCTGTTAATATACTGCTGCTATGGACAGCTACTGCAGTGGGAGTGCATATGGGCTACTGTCCTGCCAGGACCCGGTGAGCAGGCCATGAACCACTGCTACCCCAACCATTGAGGACTAACAACAAACTACAGCATGGGCAGAAAGACTGCCCTGCTGCTCTTCAATGGGCTGTGTCAGCCAAGCACAAACCAACTACAGTAGATCTGCTGGCCAGCATGCATGGCATGTGCATAATGTGACCACAAACACTCTGCCTTAAGATACAATCAACCAGGCAGGTACACAAAGACTGGCGACAACTTGATTCAGGTGACAAATCTTTTTATTGGGCCCCAACGCGTTTCGGCTAGAAAGCCTTCTTCAGGGGGTCTTGAAAAGAGAACACACCTCAAAAGATAACAATGTAAACATTTAAAAATATAAATTGATAAAAAAAATTATTAGAAATCATAAATGTAATAAAAACATTAATCATAAATATTAAAAAACAAATATAAAAAATATATATAAGATGTAGAGCCTTTAAACAAAATACAAAAGATAAACAACGTCAAGGAATCATAAAAAATGATAAAAATATGGAATAACAAATTACATATTAATACGAATATAAATATTAATATGACTAAAAAAGTAAAATCATACTCTAATAAAATGAAAATAAAAGAGAGATGAGGAGGACATAAGAAGGTACCTTATTTCTGTCACATGGTAAACTAAAAAACTAAAAATAAAGAATTGATCATTAATAAATAAATAAATATAATAATATAATAAATATAATATTAAGACCAAAACAAAAAAAAGCATAAAAATACTAAAAGTTATCATAGAACATAATACATAACATTTATTGTATGGCAATGCCATTAAGGATGTTTTAAAAAAGAAACCACATAATCCAATTAAAATATATACCAAGATATAAAAACATCTGCACTTAAACCAACAAACTAATAATATAATATATGTCTAAAAATGCTTCTGAAATATCATCAATATGCAAATCAAAATGAAATTAGTGGTCGAGCTCTGAAAAAGTAGATAGGGATGGAGAAACAAAACCTATTAAAAATGAAACTAAATTCCGACTGTGTAAGGCTCGATCTCATTAGTCTTTAAAATGCACTGTAGCAGGCTAAAACGTTGCACAAACCAACAGAGATAATGAAAAATATTTCTTTTTTAAGGAGAATTTTTCATTCCATATCCCCCACTTACGGTCATAGGGGCATGTTTACTAAACCGCGCTCATGTGCGTGGCACACATTAGCGTGCGCTAAGGTACCTTAGCGCACGCTAATGATGCGTTTTTGTGCCCCGCACATGTGCGCGCCGCACTAAAGGGCGCGCTGATGTGCGATAGAGGCGTGGAAAGGCTCCCGGAGGGCGGAGGAAGGCTCCCCAGGGGCGGAGAGAAGGGGTCAATGGGTGGAGAGTGGGAGGGGTGAGGCTCCCCGCACACGAGCGGGGCTGAAATTCAAGCCAAAAAATACCACGAGTGAAAACCTCTCGATAGAGCCGATTTAAAGGGAAGAGAAACCATTTCTGTCAGCAATGTACAGCAAAACCAGGGAAACCTACGAAACAGTGATAAGTGTGATACATGTGCACGGTACAAAAGTGCAAATAAACATTGAAAATGACCCCAACAAAATCTAAAAAAATTATAATCAAGCTGGGCAATAGTGATAGTAATGGGAAACATCAAAAAACACTCCCAAGAAAGCCGCAAAAAATAAATATGAATTTTAGAAGGGTCTACGCTCCGTCCCCATACAAGGTGAATGATCCCACAGTGAAATAGCACTGATCAGGGTTTCCCTCTCCATTGGACAGGTTACCTATGGCATGCACATTTCCACAACAGCAGGGCGGCCAGGCCGGAATGGGCAATTGGATAGATGCTGGGAAAGGGGATACAGAGGGCTGCAGGCGGCACATGCTGTGGTGCAGCTGGGGCACAGTGCAGACTAGGCAGATGCCTAGATGGCACCTAGGAATGCTGAAACTGAAGAGCAGCCAGACAGCAACTGATGAGGCCCAACATGGGCACGAGAGTGTTTATCACAGTGTCACAGGGGATAGTACCCAGCAGGTACCCCCAAGGGCACAGAACATTGGCAGGCAGTGATTGGGGGACGTGCAGACAGATATGCAGGCACCCCTACCCCAGAACACGCACCATAGGCAGCCGCCTACCTGCACAAAGGATGGCCTGAGACTGCATACCACCAGCACCACCAGCAGAAGGGCATGTCAGCAGGGTGGCACAGGGGTACTGGAGGTGGAGGAGGGCAGTGGCAGCTGCCCAGAGCAGACCATGGCCTGGCCCTGTGTAGGTGGGTGCAATGCACTGCAACAGACAGGCCCTGCCGGACAAACAGTCATGGTATCATCAGGGAATGCACTGTCTCTGTGGCAACACGGTGGTGCAGTACACACAACCAGCGTGTTTGGAAACAGAAGGTCACAAGTTCAAGCCCCAGCTGGGGCTCCTGCCAATCCAGTCCCCATATTTTACCCACAACTATATTGTGATAGTAAAGATGAACCTTTATGGCAGAGAACATAAGCATGGCTCAAATACTTCTATTTTACCCTACAGAGCACAGACACCAGAAACATGCACATTACCTAGAGCAGATTCCCCCAAATGCAGTCCTGGAGGCCCACAAAACCTTCAGGGTTTATGCTGTCTCCAATCTAAGGATGGAGCGGTACTGGTGGTGGAGGTGGCAGCAGCTGGTGGCCACAGCAGACCATGGCCTAGCCCTGTCCAGGTGGGTGCTGTGCACTGCAACAAACAGGCCCTGTCGGATGTACAGTCATGGACTCCCCAGGGAATGCAGCATATCTGTGGCAACACGGTGGTGCAGTGCACACAGACAGTGTGTGCAAGAACAGAAGGTTACAGATTCAAAGCCCAGCTGGGGCTACTGCCAATCCAGTCCACATATTTTTCCAACAACTAAACCGTGATAGTAAGGACAAACCTCTATTGCAGAGAACATACGCATGGTTAATACGCCTATATTTTACCCTACAGAGCACAGACACCATAAACAGGCGCATTACCTAGAGCAGAGTCTCCCAAATGCAGTCCTGGAGGGCCAAACACCATTCAGGTTCCATGCTGCCTCTAATAAAGATGCCTGTGCTACATATCTATGCACCACCCCCATGGTATGCAGATGTATCTCATGCATATTCATGAGGGACAGCATGAAAACCCGAACAGTGTTTGGCACACCAGGACTGGAGTTGGGAACCTCTGCCGTAAAGCAGCAGCCAACAGGGGCAGACACACCCACACCCACACCCACAGGCCCCATTAGCCAATGCCTCCTGGAGAGGCAGGACATTGGGCCCTGCGTGCATCTCCCAACACTAGCACTTGCATACCTTAGCAATGCCACCCTACACCTGGATATACGGTACACAGCTATCAAACGTTTCCTATGATTACTGGCAGATAGCAATTCCTACGTTAAGCACAGTTTGCTCATTGAGCTCCATCATAACAATCTTTATGATGTCTGTGGTGTGGGCTGCAGGTCTGGTCTCTGACAGTGTTTACCACCCTGGGGAGTGACCCCCAACAGTATTGCGTACCATATCCATGCCTGTACTGTGCCCAGGACTGGTGTGGTGGCCAGGGCTGCTAAACTCCTCTATAGTAGCACAATGCTGGCATAGGTGTGGGGGTGTCTGTCTGTCTATCAAGTGTGTGGTGGCTGCAAACACCCTCCACAGCCCACACTGCCAGCACTGTTGCCAGTATTGGCCTGCCAATGTGCATAATGAGGAGCAAGGTACCATGGGTATAGCCTGGACAGGATGCACCTGCACAGGGCATAGGGCACTGGCTGGGACATTTTAGTGCCCGGCCACCACCTACACAGACAGGGTGGCCTCAGCATGTCCTGCTGGGAGATCACTCTCACCCTGACTGTGCAGTGACCACAGCATGGCTAGGCACCCCCATAGTGCTATATAATATTTCTCTCATATGATATTTATGGTTTTCCTTTTGGAGCCCAGTCACTGACTTATTTGCTTGGTTGTATATGCTGATGTCACAGTTCTGGGTGCACGCATTTCCACCAGGAACAAGCACTATGGACTAGCTAGCAGACTGTTTGCAGCTGGTATGTGTCTTGATGGAGCACCTTGCAGGGTGCAGCAGCTGAAGGCTTGCTGCAGGAGAATATCAGATAGTGGTGGGGTGTAGCTTAGCATATCCAGGCCTAATATCTGTCTACTATTGCGTTATGGATGTGTACAGAGCTGCATTGACTGCCCTGTAGGTGTCTGTTCCCCAGCAGGACCGGGGTTGATGGTTCCTTCTACTGCCACCATTGCAGGGAGGTAGAATGTGGATATGTTGATGGGAGATTCTGTTTATCACCTTCAGCCCTGGAGGAGAAGGATAGTGGTACATAATCCTCCTAGGGGTCCATAGGAGTTACACCTGACTGAGACATACAGATATATCCAAGGTGTATCTGCAAAAACTACCTCTCTCACACATTAGCACTGCTGGGAACCTGCAGCATGGCCTATTTCTGTCATGGAAGGTGCTGTGGACCTGGTGCTGGGCGCCCCACCGCACACTCAGGGTGAGCACAGTACCTGCACAATGAGAAGGTGTGTAGCTACTCTGTGCCAGTAACACACACGGTCAGTACCCCCTACCAGGCCGAGGTGCTGTGGGGTTGCACATGGTCAGTTCCCCCTACCAGGCCGAGGTGCTGTGGGGATGCATACCCCATCTTGTGATCATCTGTAGACAGCTGATTTGCATGCCCAGTGCATCATGGTTACGGGTAGGCTAACCGTATTCTGGTGACCACAGCAGACTGTCTGTGTGGTGATGTGCAGTCCCTCTGCAGCCAGCCAGGGGCTTGCTAGCAGCTGTAGAGCTGTAGCCCACTGGTTACTTCACTGTCTGTAGAGCCAGAGGTCATGGGTTCAAACCCACAGTGGGGTTATTTGATAGGTCTGCCCAAAGCATTATCTCTTTTTAATGTACATTGTTGCTGCCAGCAAAAACACTCTCTGCGTACTGTACCCATAAGGTGCCTCAGAGGGCGCTTTATAGAGCACCCTATAGGGCACCTTATGGTTACCGTCCATATAAGGTGCACTATACGTTATCCTGTGGAGCGACTTATAGGGTGCCCTATAGAGGACATTTTAGGGTGCCATGGCGGACAGTGCACTTTATAATGTGCCCTATGGAGTGCCTTATAGGGTGCCTTATGCGGCACCTTCAGTTACGGCACGTGAGGGCGTGTTTGCTGGCAGCAATTAATAAAATACAAATGAAGTGCTGCAGGAAACAATACATACATTGCAAAGCTGATGCTTCAGCCAGCCTTACGTATTAGGCACACTGGGGAGCAAACTCATGACCCCTGTATCAGCAGTCAGTGCCTTAACCATTGTGCTACACTGCTGTTCCTCTTTGCATGTCAGCGCACCTACTTCAGATTTCCATGCGTTTAAATGCACAGTGCTGCCATCAAACACAGTGCTATGACCTTGCTGTGCCTCATAGGGCACCCTATATGGCGCCCTATAGGCCACCCTTTCAGAAACATTGTAGGGTGCCGTGGCGGACAGTGCACTTTAGAATGTGCCCTCTGGGGTACCCTATGAGGCGCCTTATGCAGCACCTTATGTTACAATACTTTGAGGGTGTGTTTGCTGGCAGCACTAATTAAAATAAAAATAAAATGCCCCCTACAGCACTATTACCTATAACAGGTAATGCCTCAGCCAGCCTTCTTCATTAGGCACAGTGGGGGAGTGAACCCATGACTCCTGTATCATTGGTCAGTGTCTTAACCATTGTGCTACACTGCTGATCCTCTTTAATGTCAGCGCACCTACTTATGATTTTCATTCCTTAAACTGCACAGTGCTGCCATCAAAAACAGTGCTGTGACCTTGCGGTACCTCATACAGCACCCTATAAAGCGCCCTATAAGCAACATTCTAGGGTGCCTTGGTAGACAGTGCACTTTAAAATGTGCCTTATGGGGCGCCTTATGTTAACACGCTTTGAGAGTGTGTTTGCTAGTAGAAGTAATTAAAATATAAATAAAATGCCTCCTAAAGCAATGTTCCCCATAATAGGTAATACCTCAGCCAGCCTTCTTCATTTGGCAGAGTGGGGGATTGAACCCATGCTCCCTACACCATCGGTCAGTGTCTTTATCATTGTACTGTGGCTCTGTTCCTGTGCTTGCACATCAGCGCACCACTTATGCTTCCTGCGCAAGTTTCTCATGCGCTAATGTGCGCAGCGCACATGGGCGCAGCGCACATTAGCGCATGATTAATCCCGGTTTTGCTTTTTTCTGACTGAAACGCCCACTCCTTATATGGCATCTGGACACTAGCGCGGCGCACACCTAACGGGGTTTTAGTAAACATACCCCATAGACTATTAAAACCAACTCATATGGAAGGCTTAAATAAATTTCTAAAATGTATTGTTATAAAGTGAAACAATTCATAAACAGACGTTTATGAAAAAAGCTTGACCGTCCATTGCACATTGCAATTTTTTACTTGTGCGGAATGAAAAGCCTTACATTTCAAAACGCCTACCAATTACACAATCGTGTAAAATGAAAAATGCACATACATAAGAACTTCAGAGTGAAGAAAATCGAAGAAGAGACGCCAAGGATAGAAAAAATAATCTAATTCAAAGAATAATGATTAAAAACATATCAATACTTTGGCATACCATAAATTGTTAAGGGACTCTTGCAAGGGAAATTTTGTAGTGCAGTGCACCTCGCACTGTCTGCTTATCCAAATCAAAATAGCTTGCAAACATAAAGGCTACCAGTTAGCAGATCAAAAATACTTTCCAAAGGCTATTACATTAAAATCCAAAAATATCATAAATCAAACAAGGCAAAACTGAAAAAGGACAGGAAAACTTACCACACAATGCGTGCTACACTGTTTGCTTGTTCAAAGTGAAACGCCCCGCCCTCCAACTTCCCAGATATACTTGCGTTTTCCCGCTCTCATGGGGTGAAAGGTCAAATATTGCAGACATACAAAGAGGAATATAAAAATAAACCAAACATAACAAGCAAGGGATCCAATTAACATTGCTATTGAAATACTTAGACTAATGGAGAAATTAAACACAGGAATAAAACAAGCATTAAAAACTGAGATTGATCAAGCTTGGAAGGGGGGGAGGGGAGGGGGAGGGAAGAGGGAGGGAGGGAGAGGGGGAAAGGGAAAGGGGAAGGGAGAAAGGGGAGGGGGAGGGGAAGGGGGAGGGGAAGGGGGGAGGAAGAGGAAGGGGAGGGGAAGAGGAGAAGAAAGGAAAGAAAGGAGAAGGGGAGGGGGAGGGAAAGAGGAGGGGGGAGGGGGAGGAGGAAAGAAGGGGGAAGAAGGGAGGGGGAGGGGGTAGGGGAGAGGGGGAAGGAGGGGAGAAGGGAAAGGTGGGAAAAAAGGAATGGAGGGGGTGGTGGAAGGGAGGGGGATGGGGAGAGGGGGAAAAGGGGAAGGGGAAAAAGGGGGAAGAAGGGGGAGGAGGGGGAAGGAGAGGGGGAGGGGGAGGGAGGAGGGAGGGGGAAGAAGGGGGAGGGGAGAGGGAGGAGGAGGGAGGGGGAAAGGGGAAAGGAAAGGGAAAAAGGAAGGAAGGATTTTGTTTAAAGGCTCTACATCTTATATATGTTTTATATTTGGTTTTTAATATTTATGATTAATGTTTTTATTAAATTTATGATTTCTAATCATTTTTTATCAATTCATATTTTTAAATGTTTACATTGTTATCTTTTGAGGTGTGTTCTCCTTTCAAGACCCCCTGAAGAAGGCTTTCTAGCCGAAACGCGTTGAGGCCCAATAAAAAGATTCTTCACCTGAATGAAATTGTCGCCAGTCTTTGGGGTATGTTTACTAAAACCCCGTTAGGTGCGCGTCGCGCTATTGTGCAGGATGCCATAAAAAGAATGGGCGTGTCAGTTTATAAAAAGTAAACCGGGATTATTCATGCGCTAATGTGCGCCGCGGACATTAGCACATGAGAAACGCACGTCGGAAGCATAAGCGGCGCGCTAATGTGCAAGCACAGGAACAGAGCTGCAGTACAATGGTTAAGGCATTGACCGATGGTGCAGGAGTCATGGGTTCAATCCCCCACTGTGCCCAATGAATAAGGCTGGCTGAGGCACTACCTGTGATGTGTAATATTGCAGTCTGAGGCATATTAATTTTATTTTAATTACTGCTACTAGCAAACGCACTCTGAAAGCACTGTAACATAAGGCACCCCATAAGGTACCCCAGAGGGCACATTTTAAAGTGCACTGTCCGCCACGGCACCCTACAATGTTGCATAAAGGGTGGCATATAGGGCGCCATATAGGGTGCCCTATGAGGCACAGCAAGGTCATAGCACTGTTTTTGATGTCAGCACTGTGCATTAAACGCATGAAAAGCATAAGTGGGTGCGCAGAAATGCAAGGAGAAACAGCAGTGTAGCACGATGGTTAAGGCACTGACTGATGATACAGGGGTCATGAGTTCCATCCCCAGTGTGCCCAATATGTAAGGCTGGCTGAGGCATCAGCTTTGACATGTAAGTATTGTTTCCTGAGGCATTTTATTTGTATTTTAATTATTGCTGCCAGCAAACACACCCTCACGTGCTGTAACCTAAGGTGCCGCATAAGGCACCCTATAAGGCACTCCATAGGGCACATTATAAGGTGCACTGTCCGCCACAGCACCCTATAATGTCCCCTATAGGGCACCCTATAAGGCGCTCCATAGGACACCTTATAAGGCACCTTATACGGACTGGCACCCTATCAGTCGCTCCATAGCATACTTTATAGTGCACCTTATATGGACGGTAACCATAAGGTGCCCTATAGGGCGCCCTCTGAGGCACCTTATGGTTACAGTACGCTGAGGGTGTAATTGCTGGCAGCACTAATGTACTTTAAAAATAGATAATGTTTTGGACAGCCCTATCAAATAACCCCACTCTGGGTTTGAACCCATGACCTCTTGCTCTATTGGTAGTAAAGTAACCAGTGGGCTACATCTCAATAGCTGCTAGCAAGCCCCTGGCTGTCTGCAGAAGGACTGTAAATCACCACCCAAACAGTCTGCTGTGGTCACCATGATAGGGTTAACCCACCCATACCCATGATGCACTGCACATGCAAATCAGCAGTCTAGAGATGATCACAAGATAGGGTATGCACCCCCACAGCACCTCGGCTTGGCAGGGGGAACTGACCATGTGTGGTACTAGCACAGAGTAGCTACACACCGTCACATTGTGCAGGTACGGCATTCACCCTGAGGGTGAGGTGGGGTGCCCAGCACCAGGCCCACAGCAGAGATAGACCATGCTGCAGGTCCCCAGCAGTGCTAATGTGTGAGATAGATAGTTTCTGCTGACGACACACCTTGGATATATCTGTATGTCTCAGTCAGCTGTAGCCCCTATGGACCCCTAGGAGGATTATGTACCACCACTCTTCTCCTCCTCCTCCAGGGCTAAGGGTGGTAAACAGAGTCTCCCACCAACAGATCCACATTCTACCTCCCTGCAATGGTGGCAGTAGAGGGGACCATCAACCCCAGTCCTGCCTGGAAACAGATCCCCTACAGGGCAGTTAATGCAGCTCTGTACACATCCATAACGCAATAGCAGACAGACATTAGGCCTGGGTATGCTAAACTGCCCCCCACCACTATCTGATATTCTCCTGCAGCAAGCCTTCAGCCGCTGCACCCTGCAAGGCGCTCCATCAGGACACATACCAGCTGCAGACAGTCTGCTAGCTAGTCCATAGTGCATGTTCCTGGTGGAAATGCATGCACCCCGAACTGGGATGTCAGCATACACACCAAGCAGATAAGTCAGTGACTGGACCCCAAAGAGAAACCCATAAATATCACATGAGAGAAACACTATATAGCACTATGGGGGTGCCTAGCCATGCTGTGGTCACTGAACAGTCAGGGTGAGAGTGATCTCCCAGCAGGACATGCTGTGGCCAACCTGTCTGTGCAGGTGGTGGCCGGGCACTACAATGTCCCAGCCAGTGCCCTATGCCCTGTGCAGATGCATCCTGGCCAGGCCACCCTGTCCGGGCTATACCCATGGTACCTTGCTCCTCATTATGCACATTGGCAGGCCAATACTGGCAACAGTGCTGGCAGTGTGGGCTGTGGAGGGTGTTTGCAGCCACCACACACTGGATAGACACACACACTCCCACACCTATGCCAGCATTGTGCCACTCTAGAGGAGTTTAGCAGCCCTGGCCACCACACCAGTCCTGGGCACAGTGCAGGCATGGATATGGTACGCAATACTGTTGGGGGTCACTCCCCAGGGTGGCAAACACTGTCAGAGACCAGACCTGATGCACACTCCACAGACAGCAGAAAGGGTGCTATGATGGAGCTCAATCAGCAAACTGTGCTTAACGTAGGAATTGGTATCTGCCAGTAATCATAGCAAACGTTTGATAGCTGTGTACCATATTCCCAGGTGTAGGGTGGCATTGCTGAGGTATGCAAGGGCTAGTTTTGGGAGATGCACGCAGGGCCCAATGTCCTGCCTCTCCAGGAGGCATTGGCTAATGGAGCCTGTGGGTATGGGTGTGTGTGTGTCTGCCCCTGTTGGCTGCTGCTTTACGGCAGAGGTTCACAACTCCAGTCCTGGTGTGCCAAACACTGTTCGGGTTTTCATGCTGTCCCTCATGAATATGAATGAGATACATCTGCATACCATGGGGGTGGTGCATAGATATGCAGCACAGGCATCTTTATTAGAGGCAGCATGGAACCTGAATGGTGTTTGGCCCTCCAGGACTGCATTTGCGAGACTCTGCTCTAGGTAATGCGCCCGTTTATGGTGTCTTTGCTCTGTAGGGTAAAATGTAGGTGTTTTGGGCATGTTTACGTCATCTGCAATAAAGGTTCTGTCTGTATTAGCACGTTGTAGTAGTGGGTAAAATATGGGGACTGGGTTGGCAGGCACCATAGCTGGGACTTGAACCTGTGACCTTCTGCCTCCATACATACTGGTTGTGTGCACTGCACCACCGTGTTGCCACAGAGACAGTGCATTCCCTGGTGATACCATGACTGTTTGTCCGGCAGGGCCTGTCTGTTGCAGTGCATGGCACCCACCTACACAGGGCTAGGCCATGGTCTGCTCTGGGCAGCTGCCACTGCCCCCCTCCACCACCAGTACCCCTCTGCCAACATGCTGAGATGCCCTTTGCTGGTGGTGCTGGTGGTGTGCAGTCTCAAGCCATCCTGTGTGTGGATAGGCGGCTGCCTATGGTGCGTGTTCTGGGGTAGGGGTGCCTGCATAGGCGTCCACGCTTTCCCCCAACACTGCCTGCCAATGTTCTGTGCCCTTGGGGGTACCTGCTGGGTACTATCCCCTGTGACACTGTGATAAACACTCTCATGCCCATGTTGGGCCCTCATCAGTTGCTGTCTGGCTGCTGTTCAGTTTCAGCATTCCTAAGTGCCACCTAGGCATCTCCTAGTCCGCACTGTGCCCCAGCGGCACCACAGCATGTGCCACCTGCAGCCCTCTGTATCCCCTTTCTCAGCATCTGTCCAGTTGCCCATTCTGACATGCCCGCCCTGCTGTTGTGGAACATGTGCATGCCATAGGAAACCTGTCCAATGGAGAGGAAAACCCTGATTAGTGCTATTTCACTGTGGGATCATTCACCTTGTATGGGGACGGAGCGTAGACCCTTCCAAAAAGTCATATATAGTTTCTGGGGCTTTCTTGGGAGTGTTTTTTGATGTTTCCCATTACTATCACTATTGCCCAGCTTGATTATAATTTTTTTAAATTTTGTTGGGGTCCTTTTCAATGTTTATTTGTACTTTTGTACCGTGCACATGTATCACACTTATCACTTTTTGTAGGTTTCCCTGGTTTTGCTGTACATTGCTGACATAAATGGTTTCTCTTCCCTTTAAATCGGCTCTAACGCGAGGTTTTCACTCGCGGTATTTTTTGCCTCGGATTTCAACCTCGCAAATGTGTGGGGAGCCTCTCCCCTCCCACTCTCCACCCATTGACCCCTTCTCTCCGCCCCTGGGGAGCCTTCCTCCGCCCTACGGGAGCCTTTCCCCGCCTTCATCGCACATTAGCGCGCCGCGCACCTGAGCGTGCACAAAAGTGCCCCGTAACGCGACATTAGCGTGCGCTAAGGTACCTTAGCACACACTCCAGTGCGCCGCGCACATTAGCGCAGTTTAGTAAACATACCCCTTTGTGTACCTGCCTAGTTGGTTCTCTATCTAAGAACATAAGAACATAAGAACATAAGATATGCCATACTGGGTCAGACCAAGGTCCATCAAGCCCAGTATTCTGTTTCCAACAGTGGCCAATCTAGGTCATACGTACCTAGCAGTTTCCCCAAGGGACACAGGTTCCACAATGCTTGTATTGGTTCAAGCATTGATATCCTGGGTCCCTTCTTAATAATGGTTTATGGACCTTTCCTCCAGGAACTTGTCCAAACCTTTTTTAAACCCAGCTACACTAACAGCCTTTACTACATCCTCCGGTAACAAATTCCAGAGTTTGATTACACGTTGAGTGAAAAAATATTTTCTTTTATTAGTCTTAAATAGTTTACCCTGTAGCTTCATTGCATGTCCCCTAGTCTTTCTATATTCTGATAAGGTAAACAATCGATCTACGTTTACCCGTTCCACTCCGTTCATTAATTTATAGACTTCTATCATATCTCCCCTCAGCCGTCTCTTTTCCAGGTTAAAGAGCCCCAACCTTTTTAGCCTTTCTTCATAGGAGTAGCCTTCCATCCCCTTTACCATTTTGGTGGCTCTTCTCTGAACCTTTTCTAAAATTGCTATATCCTATTTAAGATATGGCGACCAGAATTGCACACAATATTCAAGGTGCGGTCTCACCATGGAACGATATAGAGGCATTATAATATCTTTTGTTTTATTTTCCATTCCTTTCCTTATCATACCTAGCATTCTATTTGCTCTCTTGGCCGCCGCTGCACACTGGGCCGAGGGTTTTAACATGGTATCCACAAGGACGCCTAAATCTTTTTCTTGGGTGGTGGTTCCTAATGTGGAACCTTGCATCGTGTAACCATAGTTTGGGTTGTTCTTCCCTAGGTGCATAACCTTGCACTTCTCCACATTAAATTTCATCTGCCATTTTGATGCCCAGTCTTCCAATTTATCAAGATCCTCTTGCAATTTTCCACAATCCTCCTGGGTTTTAACAACTTTAAATAGTTTTGTGTCATCAGCAAATTTGATAACCTCACTCGTTATTCCACTTTCCAGGTCATTTATGAATATGTCAAAAAGCAGCGGACCCAGCACAGATCCCTGGGGTACACCACTATTCACCTTTCTCCATTGGGAAAATTGGCCATTTAGCCCTACCCTCTGCTTTCTATCTTTTAACCAGTTCCTGATCCACAGTAGTACACTGCCTCCTATCCCATGACTCTTTAGTTTTGCCAAAAGTCTCTCATGAGGGACCTTGTCAAAGGCTTTCTGAAAGTCCAGATACACAATATCAACCGACTCACCTTTGTCCACCTGTTTATTCACTCCTTCAAAAAAACATAACAGATTAGTAAGACAAGATCTTCCTTGTCTAAAGCCATGTTGGCTGTCTCCCATTAGGTCATGACTATCTACATGCTGAGTAATTTTATTCTTTATGATGGTTTCTACCATTTTTCCCGGTACTGATGTCAGGCTCACCGGTCTGTAGTTTCCCGGATCACCCCTCGAACCCTTTTTAAAAATTGGTGTTACATTGGCGATCCTCCAATCCTCAGGTATTAGAGATGATTTTAATGATAGTTCACAGATTACTGATAGCAGGTCTGCAATCTCAAATTTCAGTTCTTTCAACACCCTTGGATGTATACCATCCGGCCCAGGTGATTTGCTACTCTTCAGTTTATCTAATAGTTGTAGGACATCTTCCCGATGTATCGATATTTCCTTCAATTCTTCCACACCTTTAAATACCACTTCAGTCGTGGGTAACATCCCTACATCTTCCTCAGTAAAGACCGAAGCAAAGAATTCATTCAGTCTCTCCGCTATCGCCCTGTCGCCTCTTAGTGCTCCTTTAACCCCTTTATCATCTAATGGACCAACTGACTCTCTCACGGGTTTTTTGCTACGAATGTACTTGAAAAGGTCTTTATTTCGCGTTTTTGCTTCCGCAGCAAGCTTCTTCTCAAATTCTCTCTTTGCCTGCCTTATCAATGCCTTGCATTTGACTTGCCAGTGCTTGTGCTGTTTCCAGGTTTCATCATTTGGCTCTTTTTTCCATTTCTTGAAAGATGCTTTTTTGGCAACAACAGCCTCTCTGACCTCAGCTTTAAACCATGCTGGCAATTTTTTGGACTTCCTTCCACTTTTCTTAAAGCGTGGAATACAGCTGGTCTGGGCTTCCAAGATAGTATTTTTCAACAACACCCAAGCTTGATGTACGTCTTTAACCTTTGCAACTGCTCCTTTTAGTTTTTTCTTAACTGTTTTCCTCATTCTATCATAGTCTCCCTTTCGAAAGTTAAAGGGTAGTACTGTGGATTTCCTTACTATCCCTCCTCCACTAATTAAATCAAAGGCGATCATGCTATGATCACTATTGCCAAGTGGCCCCAACACCCTTATCTCTTGCACTACATCTGGTGTTCCACTAAGGACTAGGTCTAATATTGCTTCCCCTCTGGTCGGTTCATGAACCAGCTGCTCCAAGAAGCAGTCATTTATTTCATCTAGGAACTTTATCTCCCTAGCATGTCCTGTTGTGACACTGACCCAGTCGATGCCGGGGTAATTGAAATCACCCATTATTATTACTGCACTGTAACTTTTGCTAGCTTCCTTGATTTCTTTGAGCATTTCATCATCCATTTGTTCATTCTGGCCAGGCGGACGATAGTACACCCCCACTGCCATCGCCTTCCCCTTTTTACATGGAATTTCAATCCATAGAGATTCTACAGCAAATTTTGTTTCTTGCAAAACTTTAATCCTTTCTGACTCAATGCCCTCTCTAACATAGAGCGCAACCCCTCCACCAATTTGATCAGCTCTATCATTTCGATATAGTTTGTACCCAGGTATCACAGTGTCCCACTGGTTGTCCTCCTTCCACCATGTCTCTGATATTCCAATCATATCTAACCTCTCGTTTAGTGCTATATATTCTAACTCTCCCATCTTGTTTTGTAGACTTCTAGCATTTGCATACAAGCATTTTAGAGACTGTATTTTATTCATATTAATTTGGCTATTGGTAGACATGGGTAATTTGGGATCTTTAAGTTCTGTCTGCTCCATACTCGAGGGCATTTGGGCTACTTTACTCTTTTTTGGAACCTCTCTGCTTTTTGTAGTATCCTTCAAGGATACATTCTTCCGAACCATGCGCTCTTGGGCGACTGTCGTCTTTCCCCTATTATCTAGTTTAAAAGCTGCTCTATCTCCTTTTTAAAGGTTAATGCCAGCAGCCTGGTTCCATCCCGGTTAAGGTGAAGCCCATCCCTTCGGAAGAGCCCCTCCTTTCCCCAGAATGTTCCCCAGTTCCTAACAAATCCGAACCCCTCATCTCTGCACCATTGTCTCATCCACGCATTGAGACTCCGGAGCTCTGCCTGCCTATTGGGTCCTGCGCGTGGAACGGGAAGCATTTCGGAGAACGCTACCCTGGAAGTTCTGGATTTCAACTTCCTACCTAAAAGCCTAAATTTAGCTTCCAGAACCTCCCTACCACATTTTCCTATGTCATTGGTACCAACATGTACCAAGACAGCAGACTCCTCCCCAGCACTATCTAAGACCTTATCTAGGTGGCGTGTGAGGTCCGCTACCTTCGCACCAGGCAGGCATGTTACCAGGCGATCCTCACGTCCACCAGCCACCCAGCTATCTACATGCCTAATGATCGAATCACCAACAAAAACTGCTGTCCTAACCCTTCCCGCATGGGCACTTGGCCCTGGAGAAACCTCCTCGGTGCGAGAGGGGTTTACATCACCTGGAGGACAGGTCCTATTTACAGGATCACTTCCTGCCACACCAGGGTGATGCTCTCCTGTCACGTGACCTCTCTCCTCCATGGCAACAGGGATGCTGCCAGACTGGAGGTGGGACTTCAGGACTATATCCCTGTAGGTCTCGTCTATGTACCTCTCTGTCTGTCTTATGTTTTCCAAGTCTGCTACTCTAGCCTCTAGAGAACGGACTTGTTCCCTGAGAGCAGAGAGCTCCTTGCACCTAGTGCACACGTAAGACCTCTCACCAGCTGGGAGAAAATCATACATGTGACACTCAATGCAAAAGACTGGAAAGCCCACATCCCGCTGCTGGACTGCTGTCTGCATCTTAGTTTTAAGTTTGTGTTTAGATCTTTAAGTTCTATATGTACTAAAGGGTGCAATGGATATTTATACCACTAAAACTGTACCTAAGAAGTTTAATATACCTTGTTCACCTGAAGCTTAATTAATCTCAGGTCCTTGGTGTATGACTGATTTGGGTAATGAGCTTCACCTGAGAGCACCTCCTGTCTTTTAAGTTGTGCAAGTACCTATAAAGCTGTGAAATTCCCAGGGGAGGGTGGGTGTGGGGAGGGAGGGAGGGATATAACACTTATTAAAAAAGGGCTGCTACACAGTACCTTGTCCTGTGCTGCTGAGGAAAACTATATTCTGATTTGATTTAAATTATAGCTCTTTGCTGCTACTAGGCTCTAACCTATTATGAAATTTAAACTACAAGCTCTCTGCTGGATTCTAAATTTAACCAGAAAGCTCTCTTCTGTGTTTTAATTTGAAACTAAAAGTACTTTGCTGATGCTAGGCCCTGAGTGACTATGAAATTTAAACTACAGCTGTCTACTGGGTATGAAAGGTAACCAGAAAGTTCTCTTCTGTGTTTTTAAATTGAATCTTAAACTGTTGCTACTAGGCCCTGACTGATTTAACAAAAAAAATAGTGGGTTCACAGATTAATTAGCTTTAAAAGAAAAACAATTCCTTTCAGAAAAATTCCCAGAAGTATATACTCACAATTTCAGATTTCTCTCCAGAAGTAACAGCCCCCCTTTCCAGTCCGTGTGCAGGTACCTGTTGCTCTTTTTTGGTACCAGTTAAGATACAATCAGCCATTTACTCAGTGACTACCATCCCCACATCACCAGCATCAAACATTACAATAGAGCTATGTGGATACATAGCTGTGCCATGGTCACTTTTTTGTCATAATGAGAGTGCCGTCTCAGCATAATATACAGTGGCCACCCAGGCAATGCACGTGGCAGATGGGCACAATGGCATCTCAGCCAGTGACCCTACCATTGTGGCAGACACATCCAGGCCAATCTGTGCTGTTTCAGGTGATACCCACAATCCTCTGCTTTGCCTTATTCACATTTTCCAAACAGGCTGGAAAAAACTCAGACAATGTGAGCCAAAATGCAGTGCAGAAAGCCAAGGACAAAGGGGAGCCATATACACACACATACACTTTCATTGGTGTACTGAGCAAAAGAGTCGGCATTCCTGCTTGACACTCCTGGCTCAATGTCAGCTCAAGGATTGATAACGTTGGCTCTGTTTGCACGTACTATATTACTGCATGCTATTAGCCTTCATCCAGCTATGGATAGTGGAGCCTGTCAGTGCTTCTGGTGAGTGTTTCCACCCTTGCTGGCCATCTCCTTGAGGGTTGCACATGCTGGAGCTGTACTTTTATTATCAGCTAAACTTTGTCCACAGGAATATGCAATACAGAAACCCCAGCAGGGACCTGCACCTGTGATCCTCCACACTTATACACACCAACCATGTGTGTTGCACCACAGTACTGCTTTATAGGGATAGTAGTTCCTGTTGCTGACATGCTTCTCTTCAGCTGACCTTTGGCACATGCTGCAATGCACATGTTGCACACGATCAGGACAAGGCTTCTGTCTGCTGAAGGCCGGTGGCACTTCCCATGCCACCACCAACACCCCACCATACAGACATGTCCATGCACTCTCAGTGGTGGTGGTTGCAGGCCCAGCGGCAAAAGCTCCTGATGGGAGGGGGGGGCCGGGGCACACATGGATGGACATGCAGCATCCCCACCAGCTGCCCATGCAGGGGCACCATCACCACCTGCCACCGATACATCTCAGGGAGGGGATGGCAGCAACTACTGTAGTATTTCCCCAGGCACCAGCACTTTCCAGCTACCTGGAGGGCTACAGCAACTGGCACTATCGGCCTCTTCCCCCATAGCTGGGTTCTGCGTCAGTGGGGGGGGGGGGCAGCCTAGATCTCTGCCTGGGGTGCCAAGACCCTTGGACCACCCTATGTGGCACATTGCCTTTCCCAGCAGTAGCAGGACTGTGTGCTGCCACTGTCACTGTGGGATCATGATGAACATCACAGATCATTCTGCGGATGGCAGAATACCCCTTTGTGGAGAAGCTAGAAAGGTTGGGGCTCATCAACCTGGGGAAGAGATGGCTGAGGGGAGATATGATAGAGGTCTATAGATTATTGACTGGAGTGGAACAGGTAGACGTAGGTCACTTTTTTATGCCATTAGACTGTGGACTGACTAGGGGACCTGCAATGCGGCTACAGTGCAACCCATTTGGGTCTTCTAGGTGAAAATATTTTTTCAGTTAATGCGTAATCAAATCCTGCAATCCATTACCGGAGGATGTGGTAAAAGCTGTCAGAGTAGCTGGGTTTAAAAATGTTTCGATGGGTTCCTGGGTAACGGTCCATAAATCATTGCTAAACAGGATCCAAGCTATGCCTGCTTGCCCCATTACAGTTATTGGGGATCCTGTGGGTCTTTGGGGGAAACTGCTAGGTACTTGTGACTTAGATTGGCCACTGTTGGACACAGGATATTGGGCTTGATGGACCTTTGGTCTGACACAGTTTGGCATATTTTGTAGTCTTATGTTCCTATGTGCCATCTAGGCAGCTGCCTGGTCCCTCCTGTGCACCATCAGCCCCCACTG
This sequence comes from Ichthyophis bannanicus, assembly GCA_033557465.1. Taxonomy (NCBI): domain Eukaryota; kingdom Metazoa; phylum Chordata; class Amphibia; order Gymnophiona; family Ichthyophiidae; genus Ichthyophis; species Ichthyophis bannanicus. The sequence continues at coordinate 462,367,692 of CM066036.1, forward strand.
CATGACCCATTTACCACCTCCTTTGCCCCCATTTGCACCATCAACATAGTGCCCTTTCATACTTGTCACTATGCTGTTGCTGCTAATGGAGTACTACTATCACTCTTTTGGGCTCCCCTCCCTGTGCATCACATTGCCGATGTAAAATAGGCTCTTTCTCCTCAAAAAACACCCTTTCTGCCAGGTATTGAATTGTGTTAGGGTTCCTGCCATTGAGGTGCCTGTGTTAAGGGAGCAAGCCTTGTTACCACCCACTCCCCTCCCACTCCCCTCCCATTGACCCCCACTCTCCGCCTCGTTCATGCCTTCTCTCCACCCACAGGGCACTTTATGCTGCTGGTGCCGTTAGCACCCGCTAAAGTGCCTTTTTGCACTTGCTAAGCGTGCACCTGCACAGTTAGCACATGCTAACAGCACACTTGCTCCTTTACCGCCATTTAGTAAACATGCCCCTATACATGAAAAACTCAAGCAATATTAAAAATACATCTCCCATAAAAAACATCAAATTTAATTCATCTCCACCGTGTGCAAGAAAATACCAAATAAAAATCAAGAGAGAGTAAGAAATAACAAGGTCTGTATTTAGTAATTCAGCCACCGTTTTACCTTAAACATATAGGACCCAATAATCAAAGGTATTTAAATGGTTCACAGACCTATAAACCATGTAAGAACATAAGAAAAGCCATACTGGGTCAGACCAAAGCCAATCAAGCCCAGTATCTTGTTTCCAACAGTGGCCAAGCCAAGTCACAAGTACCTGGCAGGTACCCAAAATCCACAGCTTCCACAATGCTCATCCTGGGGTAAGCAGTGGATTTCCTGGGTCCTCTATAATAATGGTTTATGGACCTTTCCTCCAGGAACTTCTCCAAACCTTTTTTAAACCCATCTACACTAACAGCTTCTACGACATCCTCCAGTAACGATGTGATAGGCGATGGCCTAATTCATCTTGTAAAAGTAAAATTGTGGCAGAGGCCTGTCTCTGCCTGTCAGCTCTGCTTGAGTCTTCCCCGCCTCCCCCCCCCCCCCTTTAGAGTATTATAACTGACTTTGGAATATTACAGAAATGCCAGTAGCTGAAGCAGAGAAACAGCTTTGCTCTGCCTTGATAAGAATGTCTTCTGATAAGAACGTAAAACTTTTCCACTGTTTTTGTTATGGTTGAAGCACAGATGTCTTTTCAGTATTATTGCTTGCACGCTGTATTCTTGCTAATACACTGACCTTGTAGAGAGAAGCAGACTGAAAATTCAGCAGAATATATTATGTCTAAAGCTTTGAGCCCTGGCTAGAGAGATTTGCACGGGGGGAACACGGGGGTAAGCCCAGTCACAGATGGCTATTGGATGAAAGTAGCTGGGCCACCAAGACCAATGAGGAGGTTGACCTGTATTAGATTGGGGAAGAAAGGTATATATGCTGTTGTCTAACTTAGTTCAGGGCTCAGCCATTTTGTATGTAATCATTGTCTGAGTCTGTGCACATTAAACTGGTTTGAATTCTAGTCAATAGACTCCTGGGGTTGCGGACACTTCGCTATTACATTTTCTTGGTGCATTGGCCGGGAAGGCATAATACGCAAATGGTACGCAAGTAATACTACCACGTATTACCGCCTCCAGGTTTGGTCCGGCTGGAACCGCAGCCGACCGACGTGGAGAGGATCCCAGGCGCCGACCGGTCCCTTGCATCGGAGGGTTCCACCCTGCCACGGCGGCCTGCTGGGTCCGGCTGGCCAACACCTCGAACCCAGGGGAGTCCAGGATTCAACCCAAGGTGGAACTGGTTGCACAGCGCATTAGCTACCGGATCCGGTGAGTATTGAGTTTTCTGGTTCTTAGTTAGTTAGCTTTGGAAAAGTCTTGAGACTGATTTGGTACAGTAACAGGTAAAGGAAGTCTGATCAACTTCCAGGGCGATCCCAGTACCCTGCCATCGACCCTTTTGGTTTGGTAATTTAGGTTCAGTCAGTTAGCCTGGGAATTTGGAATTGGGAAATGCTAATATGTTTGGTTGTGTGATGTGTGATTGAGAGGTCTTGCAATACAGGCCAAGCGAGAGCGGACTCCTAAGTAGCGCAGTTCCTGACCGGGCGACCGCGTTCAGGTCACGAACAGGAGGAAGCATTTGGTGTTTGTCCCCCTCATTGTTTTGTGGGCTACGCGGACCCCTTACCCATAGCCATCGTACCTACCCTTTCTGTTTGCTGTCTTGTACGTTATACGTTATAATGGGAGGGGCGGAGTCCGTACAAACTCCGCTAAACTGTATGATCACAAATTTTAAGAGAGGTTTTAGTGGTGATTATGGGATGAAAATGTCAGCGACCCGCTTAGAAATACTGTGTAGTAGGGTGTGGCCGGCGCTGGATGCCGGGTGACCACCAGAAGGTACTTTTGATATCCAAACTGTGTCCCATGTGCACAAGGTAGTTGCTTAGCTATAGTCCTGAACAGTTTTCCTATATAGATTCCTGGTTAAGTATCTGTGAGAAACAGCCCTCTTGGATGAAGCATTGCTATAAGGGACAGAGTAAAATTATGTTAGCAACTGCCACGAGAGTCCCTGCCAAGAAAGAGAAGCCCCCTATTTATGTGGCCCAAGAGTCTCCAGAGATCCCAAAGTATCCACCCGCCTTTCTGTATACTCCAGTCCCGTCAGCTCCACCCCGAGTACCCCGAGTAGAGCCGGAGGTAGTGAGCGTACCTCCAGCCGAGGTGCCTCCACCCAAGCAACCACCTCCAAAACTTGAAGAGCAGACCCCTCCCCGCAGAAGTCGGAGCCCTAGTCCTGAGCAGTGCTCTGACGTGGAACAATCATCCCCCGAAGAATCCGCTAGTGGAGGGTCAGATGCTAGTCCAGGGCCATCCACTAGTCCAGATACCGGTAGTAGAGCCACCCCCAGATCCACTAATCTGCGTTACGCCTTTAGAAGCAGAAAAACGGGCCCGAAAGAAGTCCACCAAATGCCACTGCAGCAGGTCCCAGGATTACCCGTTCAAAATGACGAGGGTCAGGTCGTGCCCGGACCGACCAGTCTAGTTTATGTGCCTTTCTCTACAACAGATTTATTAAACTGGAAAACGCATTATGCCTCCTATACTGAAAAGCCCCAAGATTTGACAGAGTTAATGAATAGTATTATGCAAACCCATCAGCCCACCTGGTCTGACTGTCGCCAGCTCTTGGCTACCCTCTTTACTACTGAAGAGCGGGCACGGATAGTGCGAGCAGCCACTAAATGGTTGGAAGAGAACCCTGAAGTGGAAGGGAAAAACCTAGATCCCCAACAGGCGGCAGCCGCAGATTTTCCCAATGAAGATCCAGGATGGGACCCAAATAGTGATGTAGGAGAAAAGGCCCTCACCCGGTTTCGCCAGGCTTTACTGCAGGGCCTAAAGAAGGGAGGCCAGAGAGCTATGAATATTGGAAAAGTAGCGGATGTTCTTCAGCGCCCAGATGAGAGTCCAGCTGCTTTCTATGAACGATTAACTGAAGCTTATAGACTTTACACCCCCTATGACCCAGCAGCCCAGGAGAATTTACGCATGGTGAATGCCGCTTTTGTGAGTCAGTCCCAGGGAGACATAAAACGAAAACTGCAAAAATTAGAAGAATTTGCGGGCATGAACGCAACACAGTTAATGGAAGTCGCACAAAAGGTATACGTGAATCGTGATCAAGAAAGCAAACGGGAAAGTAAAGAAGGATGAGGAAGAAAGTGGATCTGCTCACTGCAGCACTAGTTGAAGGACGCGGAGGAGGATATCCTAACCGAAGATCCAGAGGACGGGGAAGGGGCCGAGAGAGCTCTCAGCCTCCCTTAGGTGCAAATCAGTGCGCTTATTGTAAAGAGGAAGGACATTGGAAGGATACATGCCCGAACATGCGCTCCACCCCCTGGAGGGGACGCAGGAGCGCCAGGAGAGCAGGGGGGCAATTCCAGCAGCGAGGGGGGATGCAACACGCACAGTTTCAACAATTGCAGCAAAATGAGACTGCCGTGCAAGGAGTGGCAGTCACCGAAGCAGATTTCATGGATGATGAGGACTAGGCCAGACCGGGCTCCAAGTTCTTCTTGGGTCTCCAGGAGCCTATGGTCAAGTTAAAAATTGGAGACCAGCATATGGACTTTATGGTAGACACAGGGGCCGAGAATTCAGTAGTAGCCAAGCCTGTGGCCCCTGTGTCCTCTCGATCTGTAACAATTGTGGGAGCTACTGGAACTAGAACCACAAGACCTTTCCTGCAGCACCGCGCCTGTGAACTAGGGGGGCAGCAGATAACACACCAGTTCCTGTACATGCCTGAATGCCCATTTCCACTTTTGGGCCGAGACATGCTTGCAAAGCTTCAAGCTCAGATATCCTTTGTTGAAGGGGGAAAAATGGAAATGACTATAAACTCAAAACCTGCCGGCCTGATGGTGTTAGCTGTCCCCCGAGAAGAAGAGTGGCGGTTCTATTCTTCTGCATCCAAAGCAGTAAGCCTCTGTACACCTCTCAGCATTGCAGCACCGCCTGGAGTATGGGCAGAGAATAATCCACCTGGCCTAGCAAAAAATATAGCTCCTGTACTTGTTACCCTTAAGCCAGGAGCAGAACCAGTGCATGTGCGTCAGTATCCCCTCCCACGACCAGCAATTGAAGGTATTCATCGTCACCATACATTCCCCAACAACATATAGCAAATCATCAGAAGCAGATTACTTCTGTCCGAAATGGGATTGTGTGTACTATGCTACCTGGTCTGGTAGCCCTACAGGACAGACTGGAGATGATCGCAAGGCGCTGCTGGAAAGATTACTCTTACTGAAACCTGAACAGTGCAAGAAAAGCACCTGCATTCCCCTACGACTTCAGATCTTCGACCCCAGCCAGTGGAAGCAAGGATTTTGATTCGGCCTGCGCATAGCAGGAGAAGGAACTGATCCTGGAACCATTATATTCATCCAGCTGAATGTAAAGACTCATGTTTCTTCACCATATCGCATACATCATACCTTCTACGAGGCCATGAAGGCAGAATTTGTTGTTCCCCACGCATCGCAGAATTTGTTCATCGAACTAGCTGGAGCTGTGGCATCCAGCCTCCATGTCTCAGACTGTCTCTTTTGTGGAGGAACTCAAATGGGGAGGAGCGTGTGTTCTCGGAACTATACGGCCATCTTTCTTTCTTTTGCCCCTTTCCCATGGAGAACAATTGGGGTTTCCTGTATATAAAAGTCGACAGAAACGAGAAGCTCTGAGAATCGGCCAATGGGACAAGTGGGATGCAACCTCTGAAGAATGGCCACCAGAGAGAATTGTTTCTTACTATGGACCTGCTACCTGGGCGCAAGATGGTTCTTGGGGCTACCGCACCCCTATATATATGTTAGACTATATTATACGTTTGCAAGCTGTTGTTGAAATTATAACCAATGAAACTAGTAGAGCGCTAACCTTGTTAGCTAAACAAGCCACACAGATGCGTACAGCCATTAACAGAACCGCTTAGCTTTAGATTATCTGCTTGCAGCTGAAGGAGGAGTATGTGGCAAGCTGAATTTAACTAACTGCTGCTTGCAAATAGATAATGAAGGACAGGTTGTAGAGGATATAGCCAATCACATGAGAAAGCAAACGTATGTCCCAGTCCAAACGTGGCATGGCTTGCAACTAGATGGCTGGTTTGGTTCTTGGTTTTCAGGCCTAGGCAGCCTGAAGACACTTGTCATACTTGTATTCTTGATTGTAGCTGTTTGCTTATGTATCCCATGTTTCCTTCCCTTATGCTTGCGTATGCTGAACTCCATTATTGATAATATTATTGACCGCAAGGCAGCAGCACAAATATTAGCAACATGGGACTACTACCCTATACCACGGATTGATCCCTCTACTATAGTTTAAAGTGCTTTCCTATATGTGTGATTTGATTCTTACCCTTTCTCATGTGCGGGTATGAATAATCAAAAGGAAGGAATGTGATAGGCGATGGCCTAATTCATCTTGTAAAAGTAAAATTGTGGCAGAGGCCTGTCTCTGCCTGTCAGCTCTGCTTGAGTCTCCCCCCCCCCCCCTTTAGAGTATTATAACTGACTTTGGAATATTACAGAAATGCCAATAGCTGAAGTAGAGAAACAGCTTTGCTCTGCCTTGATAAGAATGTCTTCTGATAAGAACGTAAACCTTTTCCACTGTTTTTGTTATGGTTGAAGCACAGATGTCTTTTCAGTATTATTGCTTGCACGCTTTATCCTTGCTAATACACTGACCTTGTAGAGAGAAGCAGACTGAAAATTCAGCAGAATATATTATGTCTAAAGCTTTGAGCCCTGGCTAGAGAGATTTGCACGGGGGGAACACGGGGGTAAGCCCAGTCACAGATGGCTATTGGATGAAAGTAGCTGGGCCACCAAGACCAATGAGGAGGTTGACCTGTATTAGATTGGGGAAGAAAGGTATATATGCTGTTGTCTAACTTAGTTCAGGGCTCAGCCATTTTGTATGTAATCATTGTCTGAGTCTGTGCACATTAAACTGGTTTGAATTCTAGTCAATAGACTCCTGGGGTTGCGGACACTTCGCTATTACAACGAATTCCAGAGTTTGATTATGCATTGAGTAAAAAAAATATTTTCTCTTATTAGTCTTAAATGGGTTATACTGTAGCTTCATTGCGTGTCCTCTAGTCTTTCTAAATGCCCCTAAACGGGATATTCCATGGCACTAGCACGGTTAGCACTGTTGAATATCCACAGGTACCGTTGCGATATGCCCCGATGCTGAGCAGTAAGCATCAGGTGTTCTGGGGGTGGTACGCATAGATAACCAGTCAACGGTGATATTCAGCCACTGTCCGGTTCTCCCTTGGTGGCAAAAGTTAGACTCAGCAAATGTTAGCTGAATATCTCCATTGCCAGTTAGCTTCCTGCTTCCACAGCTGAACTGGATATTCATTGGCGATGGGCAGATATGGCCCTGGCATTGAATATCTGGGTTTAGTGTTTAGTGGTGACAGCTAGGTGCTCTTATCATTCTAGCTGCTGCCACTGAATATCAGACCTGAAACGTATACTTTTAAGTTATACATATTTCAAAGGCGCTATCTAAATAAGAGTTGGCAATGAAAATCCATGCATAACTCTAAATGGATAGTTACAGGTTTAAAATTAGACCTGCAGTTTACTCATTGCTACTTGGGCATATCAATTATTCATTCAGCAGCTAAAATTCACCACTGAATGTACGTTTTTCTCCAATCCCTTTAGACGCCTTCATTTAAAAGCTGGAAATCTGTTAGTGTAGCTGGGTTTAATGTCAATCATTTATATTGTTTTCAAAATTATTGGGATTTTAGTAACAACAATAGTAGCAGCAATAGTAGGGTATCAAATACAACAATGACAGTTCACACACCACCAGCTATTGTAAAACCCACTTAATATTTCAAAAAACAGTGGAGCGAGTGCAACAATTGTGACAAATACAGCAATGTAAACAAATATAACAACTGAGAGGCCACAGCCACCACAGCACTCACCAAGAGATCCCCATCCGCAAACCTCAGCCTCTGCCCCCCCCCCCACCCACTCCCTGCAGCCTATCTCATATTCCCCTTGCTCCATCAATAGGCATCTGACCTCACAGCCTCCCACTCCATCACTCCCAGGCAGATGCTCAAACACTCTCAAACATTTACCACCACCACCCTAGCCTCCAGGGACAGCAGATCTAAAAAGGGGGTTCAGACCGCCAGAAACAGGTCCATAGTCCGAGTCCCTTGCAGAACTGCAGGACTTCTCCATTTGCAACAAATCATACATGGCTCGTTCCCAATGCCCAAACCCTAGGATTCCATCCTGCATCCAGAATGCCAAAACCTGCTTCTTTACCATGAGGAACCCCTTATTACATAGTTTACGATGCACCCCATGAGTGCACCCATCAACAGGAAATTTCCCAAACAGATATGCCTCTACCTCAGGGAGGATCGGACATGCCAAAAGGGAGCTCAACTGGTCACAGATCCCCTCTCCCCCAACACCTGAACTTGGGAGCAAGTCCAAAAGCGGTGTACAAAAGTACCTAATTCCCGCCCACACCCCCAGCATGCCCCAGACTCCACAACCCCACTTTCATAGCCCATACATCATGAGCATAAGCCCACCATAGAAATCTATATTGTAAGTCCTGAAGAATAATACACTTCAAGAGCTCCGTACACTGTTTAAATGCAAGGCATAGAAGCACAGGAGTGACCTCACTTAACCCATCATGGCTCCACTGTGCAGACAGAAGATTAAAGACATCCTAATCCAGAGCAGGACACAACACCTGCTTGATACCCATTGAGGAATCTCCATGGTCCCTGAGCTCCTTAAAAATATCCCGCATCCCCCTCTTCTTAAACAACCCCGGTTTCTTCACCTGTATCTCTCGAACATAGTGCCTGATCTGGAAATAACAGAAGAAATCCCATTTCTCCAAGCCAAACTGTCTTTGCAGATTAATGAAGGAGTCCATGACCTCCCCCTCCTCCATTCGAAGGTCCCCTTATGCAGTCCAGCCCCTTCCCCAACCAAGTGTGGGGCACCATGGACTGTAAACCGGGAAGAAAATCTGAGTTCCCTGATATGGGAAGCAGTCCAGTGTATTGCCAAGACATACCCTTCCCCCAACACAATCCTCGCTAGGCCTTCCGCAATGCCTCCAGATATAGGGACTGCCTCCACAAGCAAAATGTACTTCTGGTGCTGGGGCGCTGATAGCCAATCCAATAGTCCCACCGGCCTTGTGGAGCCACATTACGCAGATGCTTCATCAAACACCGCAAATTGTAAGTAAATCCACACACATGGAAAATCAAGACTTTAGGAAGACTAACTTTGCCAAGAAGGGCCAATACCTCAGGGAGTCGTTAGCGGGATGGGAACAGCTGGGGGATGTAGAAAAACAGTGGGAAAAACTGAAAGGGGATATTTTAAGAGCAACCAACCTTTTTGTTAAAATGGTAAATAAAGATAAAAGGAAAAGGAGACGGCTATGCCTTTCGAAAGAAGTAGCTGAAAAGGTGAAGAAAAAGAGGGAGGCCTTCATGAAATACAAGAGATCACAGAGAGAGGAAGACAGACATCTCTATTTGGAAAAACTTAGAGAAGCTAGCAAGGTAGTCAGGAAAGCAAAGATTCAAAAAGAGGAGGAAATAGCCAATGCAATAAAATGAGGGGATAAGACATTTTTCAGATATGTTAATGAGAAGAATAAGGGCAAAAGTGGTATTATCAGACTCAAGGGTGAAGGCGAGGAATATGTAGAGGCTGATGAGGATAAAGCGGAATTGCTTAACAAATATTTCTGTTCTGTGTTCACGGATGAAGAACCAGGAGCAGGACCTCAGAAAACACCCACAAACAGAAACAGAAGCGAGGGACATCTTGAATAATTTTCAGAAGACTGTGTTCGTGAGAAATTAGCGCAACTTAAAGTAGACAAAGCGATGGGACCGGATGGGATACACCCTAGAATACTGAGGGAACTTGGGGACGTTCTAGCAGCTCCACTGACTGATCTTTTCAATGCCTCATTGGAGTCAAGAGTGGTGCCAAAGGACTGGAGAGAGGCTCATGTGGTGCCTTTACACAAAAGCGGAAGTAAGGATGTGGTTGAAAGCAACAGGCCGGTTAGTTTAACTTCGGTGGTAAGTAAATTATTGGAAACGCTGCTGAAAGAGAAAATAGTGAGGTTTCTGGAGTCCAGCAGATTACAGGATCCGAGGCAGCATGGATTCACCAGAGGCAGGACTTGTCAGACAAATCTGATTGATTTCTTTGACTGGATGACCAGGGAGTTGGACCGAGGGAGAGCCCTAGATGTGGTGTATTTAGATTTCAGTAAAGCCTTTGACACTGTTCCTCACAGGCGACTTATAAACAAACTGAGCACTCTAGGGATGGACCCTAAAGTTACTGCTTGGGTTAGAAATTGGTTGGGTGGGAGGCGACAAAGAGTACAGGTAAATGGAGCTCACTCTGAGGAGAAGGATATTACCAGTGGTGTGCCCCAGGGATCTGTCCTTGGTCCGATTCTTTTTAACATCTTTGTTAGTGATATAGCGGAAGAGCTGTCAGGTAAGGTTTGCCTCTTTGCGGATGATACCAAAATCTGCAAGAGTAGACACCCAGGAAGGTGTAGATAACATGAGGAGGGATCTAGCTAAGCTTGGAGAATGGTCTAGAATTTGACAGCTGGGATTTAATGTTAAAAAATGTAAGGTCATGCATTTAGGCTGCAGCAATCCAAGGGAGTAATATAGTATAGTACTTTTGTCCACTAAAGAAGAGCAGGACCTAGACGTTGGTTGTGTCTGATGATCTTAAAGTAGCTAAACAGGTAGAAAAGGTGATAGCAAAAGCTAGAAGGATGCTTGGGTGCATACGGAGAGGAATGGCTAGCAGAAAAAAGGAGGTGATAGTGCCTCTGTATAAGTCTTTGGTGCGACCTCAATTGGAGTATAGTGTGGAATTCTGGAGACCGCACCTTCAAAAGGATATAAACAGGATGGAGTCAGTACAGAGGGTGGCTACTAAAATGGTTAGTGGTCTTCATTATAAAGCATATGAGGACAGACTTAAGGATCTTAATATGTACACCTTAGAGGAAAGGTGGGATAGAGGTGATATGATTGAGATGTTTAAATACCTCCGTGGCATAAATGTACAGGGGGAGAGCCTCTTTCAATTGAAAGCAAGTTCTGCTATGAGGGGATATGGGATGAGGGTGAAGGGGGATAGATTCAGTAGTGATATGCAGAAATATTTCTTTACGGAAAGAGTGGTAGATCTGTGGATTAGTCTCCCAGTGGAGGTGGTAGAGATGAAGACAGTATCTGAATTCAAAAAAGTATGGGGCAAACACAGAGGATTTCTAAAGGAAAAAGGGGACTGTTGTAGTTGTTCATATGGAAGGACAGACTAGATAGTAGACCCCCCTCAACTCTTCACCGCTCAAGCCAACAAGGATCCAGAACAGTTTCCAAACCAGAAAAGACGATGCTTACAGTATTGCATATTAGACTCTGCCCTCCTTTGCAGAAGAGTGTTCAGAGCAGCCTAGATCGAGAGATAATCCTGCTGCACCGATTTCCCTGGATGTCACAACAAGAGATGCTGCTACTTCTACAACGTTTTTTGCAACTGTAAAATGCTTTAGTTCAGGTGTTTTCTCCATCTGGCCATGTAGACAATGATCGCCCCTTGTGCCACAGCTTTCCCTGCTTCCCCAAATAAAGTGAGGGAGGCCTTTTGTTCCTCATTAAAGTGCTTATAGTCCGCCCATTGGTCATGTCGATAGCAGCAAAAATCTTCATCTTCCCACATATATGCTGGAAAGTGCCATCCCCTCTGAATGTCCACCCTCCCTTCCCAATCCACCCTGACCATCCCATGATCTGAAACTGCTATTGGTTCAATCTCTGCAAGAAGGATCCGCCCAAACCCGCTCGACGACATGAGCACATAGTCCAGGCGGGACCACGTGCCATGTGCTCAAAAAAGGTGCATATAGTCCCTCACCTGGGTGCAGGGCTCGCCATTCATCTACCAGGCTTCCCAGTCAATATAGGTATGACACCCCTGTGTTTGCCCACACCCACCCCATGACCCACCAGTGCGGTCCTGCTCTGGATCATCCAGGCTATTAAAATTCCTGGCCAAAATCACATCTGCTTTGCACATTCCCTACCACATTCATTAGGGGCATAGAAACATAGAAACATGATGACAGAAAAAGACCACATGGCCTATCTAATCTTCCCTTCCATATCAACCACTACAACAGTCCCCTTTTTTCCTTTAGAGATTGTCTGTATTTGTCCCATGCTTTTTTGAATTGCCAATCAAAAAGTCATCATTGTGAATTTTTACCAATAGGAAAATGAACCACCCCTGTGGATCAGTCTTACATTTCCAAACTTCAAAGAGCACCCCTCTTTTCACCAGTACCACTACCCCCATTTTCCGGGTACCAGACAATGCCCCATGTACAGCAGCCAACCATTCTCACCATAGCTTAGCTGTCTTCGCTTAGATAAGTTTCTTGAAGTAAAGCCACATGAGCCCTGTTCTGCCTAAGGGCCTGAAGGATTTTGGTACACTTAACAGGAAAGTTGATGCCCTCTGTGTTCCAGGTAATTATCCTTAGGTTAAATACTATGGATGTCCCTGCTGTAGGCGAAAGAGTTAGCATATCTCACATAGACTCTCAGGGGTCACCCAGCCTCAACCTCCAGTCTCAACTTCCAGCTGTGATGCACGTCCCCTCATATATAGCGGCACCTAGAAGCCTGTATGCCTCTCTTTTCACAAATGGCTACAGAAAGCCCATTCCCCAAGCTCCCCCTCCCTCCCTAACACACTCAAACTCCCTTCCCCTGTACTCCATCCCCCTCCACTCCCCCTCCCCCATCCACCCCCACCCACAGAGACCATACAGACCCCCTGTATCCCCAACACACGCACAATGCCTACTGGCCCAGCAATCATCCTCCCATCACCAAAGCAAACAACGCCCATCAAAACATACCAAATGACAATATTACTCCATCCTCTATCCCAAAACAGAAACTGCTGAAACCATCCCAAGGCCCAAACAGATAGAGCTAGTCACATTCTCAATGCAACAGGGCTATCTTGTCCCACAACCATAGACAGCAAGGGAGTAAATAAATATAGTCTCCTGTAGCTCCATCTAATACTGCAAAGTTCCACAGAAGGTCCCAGTCAACAGCATGTGGTTAGCTTCCACTACATGTCCATCTGCTGGAGCCAGCAGTGCCCACCGTGCCCTCCTCAGCCAGAAGAAAACTGCAGAAACCACACTGACACCAACGCTCTCAAAAACCAGTCTCCAATATTGTCCTAGTCACCTCTTCCTGAACAACGTCCAGACCACTCAGGCAATCTCACTAGGCTGCCCTATCCAACATCAGGGTGGCTAGGAACCTCTGTGCCGCTCCAGCCTGTTCAAAGCTATGGACCTGACCCTCATGATGTACCTGTAGGACCACAGGGTATGCAAGTGTGAACCTCATTTTGAGATACTTCCACGCACAGCAGGGCAAATTCCTGCCGCTTTGAAGCCACAGAAGCCAAATAATCTTGAAAAAGTAAACGTTTTTGATTATCCAACTGGAGTCCCCCTTTCTTACAGAAAGCCTGCAGAAGTTGCATTTTGTATTGGAAATTAAGGTTATGGATGATAGGGGTGGTCCCCCCATCCCCCCCAGGGCCCAATCCAGTGTGTGTGCTCAACTTTCAAGTGACCCACTAGGTCGAACAGCCCCAATTCCTTGGGTAGCCAGTATTTAATTAAAGAAGTTAAGGCCACATCTGACCAGGCTTCAGGGTTGCCCACTATACGAATGTTGTTTCTCCACAACCTATTTTCAAGATCATCATCCTTTAACAAAATCCCTTCTATTTGAGCCTGATGAGCTTTGATTTCATTTTCATTGCGGGCTTCAGAACCCTCAAGCACAGACACCCTCTATTCTACCTCTTCGGGTTTACGGCCAATTTCAGCCATCGATTCCCCACATCTCCAGCTTGGTGAGCACCTGATTGAATTTCAGCTCCAGCCACCTGGCCACCTCTTGGGCGAGCTCCTCATGCACCGAACCCACACTGTCCAAACCAGGAGACGCCAGAGCAGCAGCCGCTATCTTCCTCTCCTTCCCGGCTTTATCTTTATCTTTTTTAAGCACTGAATGCATGAAGCACCACCAGTCCGAACCATAGCCAGAAGCACTAGACAACAGCAGGTCAAATCATCCGATTGGAGGGATAAAATACATTGATTACTAGCAAGAATACAGAAGGCAACTCCAGAGCAGGCAGAGAAACATCCTCACCCACTTTTGCCATCATGTGACCCCTCATCTAGCTGGGTTTAAAAGAAGTTTGAATGAGTTCCTGGAGGAAAAGTCCATAAACCATTATTAAAGAGGACCAGGGATATCCACTGCTTACCCTTGGGACGCTGTCCTTACTGAGGGAATGTTAAAGCTTCTGAGCGATAATCTGTGCTGTTTTACTTGGGGAGCATTTGGTGACGGCTTGTATTTGCTACATTTGTCAACACAACGCTTGAGACAGGGTCTCTTGACCCGAAACATTGTGCTGTGTCGCATTGCTTTGTGGTGGAAAATCTCCTGCCGGCTCTTCATGCTACAGTTGGACTACTACAATTTCCATGGATTTTCGGCTCCGATTGCCAGCTAAGTACACATTTGAAAACCTTGTTGGTTCATTAAGTTTTGTTCTTGGCATGTTGGCTTTGGGCTGCTATTGTGAAAGTTTTCATTTTGCACACTTAATTTTTAAAAAAGATTTAAAAAGGAGTGGTTTGCTGTTCGGAGGGGGTTTTCCCTTTCACCCTACATAGCGAACCTTCCAACATTTGAATTTATTGCTGTGCTTTCTCCTTTTACTTTGGGATCAGACTTTTTCAACTTTTCTGGTTTTTGTTCTGATCTATATAGTGTGTTTTTTTTCTTTCTGTACCCCTGGGAGGAGCAGAATGGAATCTGTCTACTTTTTGGGAACCTGACAGGTACTTGTGACCTGGATTGCCACTGTTGGAAACATTTTAATGGACCCTTGGTCTGACCCAGTAAGACATATTTTATGTTCTTATGAATACGATGTACAATCAAGAAAAAAAATATTGCAGAAAATGTTCCCAACACAACTAACCCAAACATAAAACATAACCTATCCTTCTAACAAAAGTAAAACCACATACAATAACAAAAACCTATTTACACCACCTAATGAAGGGAAGTGGTTTTGGATCTAGCTCACACCTTTTTCAGGAGTAACTCGACGAGTTACATTCAGATACAGTAGAAGGGGGAGGACATTCCAAGCCATGAATAGCGGTGTTGGCTATGCAGGCTGGAAGTCCAACCCGCGCATACCACCCTCAACCGTATTTCGCTGGCAGCACTTCCTGCATATACACAGCATTTGTGCAGAGAGCGCTGTATGTGGGTGGGAAGGGATGGAACGTGGGCAGAGCAAGGGAGTGGCCTGGTGCCAGGATGTACAGAGGCTATTCAGGACGGACAGGCCTCTGTACATTCCCTGACTCCAACAGGGCTTCTGGCTTACTCCACCCCAAAGGTGGAATATGTGCCAGGCGCAGCACAATCTGCTGTCTGCAGCCCCCCTCCCCCCGCACTTGTGATGGCCTCCAGGGAACCTGCCGCCACGACCCTTCCTATATGGGCCATCTGAGCCAAACAGTGATTGGGCAGCAGGGGCAGTGACAGGGATATTCGACAGCACTAACACAGTTAGTGCTGCTGAATATCCATGGGTGCTGTCACTGCTAGCCAGCTAGCATCAGTGCGTTCCTGGGGCGGTACCCAGCAATAACCCAGCAATGATATTGAGCTGCTTCCTGGTTATTGCTACATGGCAAAGGTCAGGCACAGTAAAGGCCGCTATCTGGTCAACCCAGATATTCAGTGCAGGTGTCTGAATTTGGCCCTGGCATTGAATATCCAGGTCTTAGTTTCGGTGGCAAAGACCAGCCATTTTAGATAAGCTAGCTGCCAAAGCGGAATATCGGGCCCTATGCACCTACGAAATAGGTAGTTATATTCCTTGTGGAGCTCTACCAGTATACTGTTCCAAAAAGACAGGGGCAGTAACTGAAAAGGACTGCATCATACAGCAAATTAACCATATCGCTTATTACAATAGAGCCATTAACTGTTAGCCACGAAAACCAGCTAAAGTTATATGTTATATGCATTAAAGTGATTATGATCTTTTTAGATTTGTCAGCTATCTTTGGTATTGTTGATCACACTCTTTTACTACAATGTTAACAAGCTACTGTAATTGCTAGTTCCACTCCTATCTACATGCAGGTAGGACACCAAGAACCAAAATGGGTCTTACCAACTCAAGGAGTTCCACAGGGCTTTGCCCTATCTTACTGACTCAAGGAGTTTCAAGGGCTCTGCCCTATCTGCCCTTCTATCTAATTTATACATACAACCAATCCATGAGATCATTAAGAAGCACAAGGTGTGCTATCACATATCTGTGGATGACATCCCATTATATATACCTTCTGACATCTCTAAAGGTTATATCTCAACTTTTATATATGAATGCTTTCAATCCATAGCCTATTGGCTAAAAGATCATGGACTTCAAATCTACTATAAGAAAGATGAAACAATCGCTACATAGGATAAATCATTCATATTGCCTGCTTCCGTGGTTCTAAACCAGATGGGATATACCCTAGAATACTGAGGGAACTTGGGGACATTCTAGCAGATCCACTGACTGACCTTTTCAATGCCTCATTGGAGATGGGAGTGGTGCCAAAGGACTGGAGAGAGGCTCATGTGGTGCCTTTGCACAAAAGCGGAAGTAAGGATGTGGTTGAAAACTACAGGCCAGTTACTTTAACTTCGGTGGTGAGTAAATTATTGGAAACGCTGCTGAAAGAGAAAATAGTGAGGTTTCTGGAGGCCAGCGGATTACAGGGTCCAAGGCAGCATGGATTCACCAGGGATCTGTCCTTGGTCCGATTCTTTTTAACATCTTTGTTAGTGATATAGCGGAAGAGCTGTCGGGTAAGGTTTGCCTCTTTGCGGATGATACCAAAATCTGCGATAGAGTAGACACCCAGGAAGGTGTAGATAACATGAGGATGGATCTAGCTAAGCTTGAAGAATGGTCTAGAATTTGGCAGCTGGGATTTAATGTTAAAAAATGCAAGGTCATGCATTTGGGCTGCAGCAATCCAAGGGAGCAATATAGTATAGGGGATGAAGTACCTTTGTCCACTAAAGAAGAGGGGGACATAGGCATGTCTGATGATCTTAAAGTAGCTAAACAGGTAGAAAAGGTGACAGGAAAAGCTAGAAGGATGCTTGGGTGCATACGGAGAGGAATGGCTAGCAGGAAAAAAACGGTGATAGTGCCTCTATTTAAGTCTTTGGTGCGACCTCATTTGGAGTAATGTGTGCAATTCTGGAGACCGCACCTTCAAAAGGATATAAACAGGATGGAGTCAGTACAGGGGGTGGCTACTAAAATGGTTAGTGGTCTTCATTATAAAGCATATGAGAACAGACTTAAGGATCTTAATATGTACACCATAGAGGAAAGGCGGGATAGAGGTGATATGTTTGAGACCTTTAAATACCTCCATGGCATAAATGCACAGGGGGAGAGTCTCTTCCAATTGAAAGCAAGTTCTGCTATGAGGGGACATGGGATGAGGGTGAATGGGGATAGATTCAGGAGTGATATACAGAAATATTCTTTACGGAAAGAGTGGTAGATCCGTGGAATAGTCTCCCAGTGGAGATGGTAGAGATGAGGACAGTATCTGAATTCAAAAAAGCATGGGACAAACACAGGATCTCTACAGGAAAAAAGGGGACTCTTGTAGTGGTTGATATGGAAGGACAGACTAGATAGGCCATGTGGTCTTTTTCTGTCATTTTTCTGTTTAACCAAGAAACTATGGGGTATGTTTACTAAACTGTGTTAATGTCACCCGCGGTAGTTCCCACGGTAATGGTACAGATGCCCATATAAAGGAGTGGGCGTTGCATCGTATGACAAGCAGTGCCAGGTAACACGCGTAACAAAGCGTCGTCGGGTAACACGTGTCACAAGGCGCTATATAGGGTACATCACAAGGCACCTTAACCGGAGGCGCTCACAAAGTACGTTGTCATGTGCCCTACAAGGTGCCCTAACCTAAGGCGCCATGCAGCCACCCCCAGAAGGCCCCGTATAAGGTGCCGGCAAGGTGCCCCATAAGGCACCGTAGGTTAAGGCACCTGAAAAGCAGGACATGGGGTAGCAGCCTGCACATGAATGCCAGATGCCACACAGCTGCCAGACACAGATAGACGGACAGAAGGATGGTTGGCAACTGTGATGAGGGTAATATGTGCTGGCAGCACAGATCAGCAGAGATATGACTGTTACAGAAATGACAAGTACCAGTGTAGGAAAGGCATAAAAGAAGGAAAACAAAGAGGGAGTGAACCCATGACTACTAGCCTGAAAAAGCACTGCACAAACCAGTAGGCCATACTACCACTGTGAGGTCCACAGCAATGGCTGCATACAAGAACACTGCAGGGCACCACACAAAATGCCTGCTGTGTGCCAGGAGAGGGCAACCCAAACAGTCACCATGATGCAACGCACATGCACAACAGGCTTCCACAGCTCATATCACAGTCTGTAATTGGGACGGGAACCACATAGAAACACATGCACACACTCCATGAGATGTAATGCAGTGTAAACAGCATGCAAAAGAGCATGGGAGTGATACACGAAGGGTGTCAGGGGCTGGCTGAAGGGACAGCTATGTGGACAGCCCGTGGACCAGGGCAACGTAACGAAAAAAAAGCATGTGAGAATCCAACCTGCACAGTGACGTGGCACAGACCAGCCAACAACAGCAGTACCAAGCCACCAAGCCGACTGTTCACATGGACACTACAAAGATATAGCCATATGTAACACACAATATGTGACAGATAGGCTGCAGAGAGGGCACACTGTGGTGCACAGCGCAGAGATGGAAGGGTGTGTGGAGAGGTGACGAGGCTGCAGCCATTGCATGGGCAGGTTAGCAGAACACAGGAAAGGAAAAGGAACAGAACATGTGGGAATCAAAATGGCAACCTAGGACTGCCAATGGGCGTCTGTGACCACTATCCCAAACAACCCCAACAAGCACAATGCAAACAAGTTACCACAAAAGATATACACTGGAGCACAGTGCTGAAACGGACGGCCCCTCTGCTCCACTGCGAACAGCAGACATCGCGTCCCTCACCCCGATGCACCTTACGCCTGGGATAAACTCCTGGGGTCTGTGTGCCAGGCATCCTCGCAAATACACATCCAATCCATGTTGAAAGCTCACCTACCCGCTGCTGCCTGTGGACTCTAACTACCCTGATCCTCCTCCTCCGTGGCCTATCCTACACCTGCTCCCACATTCTCTCACTTATCCTAACTAGAATGTAAGCTGTGATGAGCAGGGTGCCTGCCCGACATGTTTGTGCAGCGCTGTGTACAAGGGGCAGTGCCAGACATAAGTACTGAGCTATATATGTAAGTAACCAGTTGTCTATCCCACCTTATCCATCAAATAAAGCGGTGGCCAATGGAGGGCCACATTGCATGCCCAAGGCCACAAGGAATGCCAATAAGACTAGAAACACCAGTCCCACAGGCCCGATGTTGCTGACCCCAGGTGGGATGTGAACCCACGGCCCTCTGGCCTGAGGTACCTTGTCCTAACCAACAGGCCATGTCTCCCACTGTGCAGGTGTAGTAGGTGTGGTAGTAATGAAAGTAGTGAGATAATACTTTGTGATGTAACTATACCCATACACGGTACACTGTAACAATACCTGTACACATACCCCCTCCACCGCAACCCTGCACCCGGATGGTATACCCCAAGGATCTGTCGTGGATCCCTCATAACCCCCTCCATGCACAGTCCCCTGGTGTGCCCATCACCACCCATGGCTGGCTGTACCAGCTAGATACTGATGGCTCACAGAGCTACCTACTCACACCTGAACCCTCCCCAGCTAACCAAACCCTGATTCACGCCTGTCGTGATGACATTGCTGCCTGGATGTCTCACCACAGCCTGAAAGTGAACATGGCCACGACCGTACCTCCCATCCATCATCGTAACACCTCCTTTCCCCTACCCTCTTTTGTCGGTGTCTGTGGATAACTCTGTACTTCCCCCAGTGTCCCCAGGCCACAATCTGGGGCCATCCCTGACCCCTCACCCCCGTTCACGACACACAGCCATCTGATAGCTAACACCTGCCCCCCTTCCTCTACAACAGCAGTGATACCCGCCCCATCCACCCTGAACACACCACCATTATGCCCATGCACCCCCCAAATGCATCCCATCAGTACCTCAGTAGTCTGCCCCCTGCAGGTCTCACCTGGACACACCTCATTCCCCGTCAATGTGTGCAACAATTTGCTGTGCATCCAACCCTGCGCCAGGCCAATCATAGCCACACTAACCCCCTTGTCAGGTCACATCAAAGCCTCCCTATCCTTTACCGTATCCATGTCAAACATCATATGAGTGTTAACTGGAACATATGGGGGATGGAGCCGCAGGCCAAACACGTATACAACAACATAGGTGCAATGGAGAGGGAAACACAGACATGTGTAATGCTGCACTGCCCCCACAGCACATTAATGTTTATGTCCACCCACCTCAGTCACCTGCAGGTCTGAATGACATACACACAGCTCCCACATGTATCACAGCACTGGGCAGGGTCTGCAGCCTATCCTGGGGAGTCAAAAACACAAGTGACATATATATATGTCATGATAGTGCCGTGAAACACATAGGGCAGCACATAGATGGAGACACATATGCATATCTCCACATATGCAGAACTTACAGGAGAACAGCTCCTCAATCAGATGTTGCCTGACTTCCATCCCCTCCCGTGTGTCACCACAGCCATGTACAGGAGGGCACACAGGATCCTCCTCCAGATCCTCATTAATTTCGACTGGGACATTGCCTGAGAGCAATGTTGTGCAGGATGCAACAGACCAGAATGATATGTGCCACAGTCATGGGTCCATATTGTAAGGCACCGCCGGTCCTATCCAGACACCTGAAGCAACTCTTCAGAACACCAAAAGTGTACTCAATGACTGAGCGGCTGGAGGCATGGGCCTCATTGTACCTCATCTCTGCACCTAGCCATGGGAGACGCACAGGGGTCAGCAACCAGGCACGACAGCAATATCCCACATCACCTTCAGAAAGAAATGTGGTACGGTCAGCGGGAGATGATGGACACACAAAAGCACAGAAGTAGCAATGTGTAACTGGACAACAGATAAACAGGGACACAAACATACAACGTCATAGAATGGCACACGATGGCATTGCACCAGTGTCTGGAGCTGGGAGACCCAGAACCCTGGGGAAGGCTAATGAGGGCAACACACATCAACTGTATCCAGGCCAAACACACGGCCAAAAAACTGTACCAAAATGGCAGCAGTGGCAGGTGTGAAGGCATCTGGCCGACAGTGGCAAAGCATACTGGAAGGGGCAGAGATGCACATGATGCAGTGCACACACTGCAGATGGCACCAAAACACATACCTGAGGGATCAGGTCAGAATGGCAGTAGAGACAAGATAACGTGGATAGACATATAGCATACATGTGTGATGTCAAGTGTGACCACAGCTCCACCCATGTGTTGTTGCACGCATGGACAATGGAGAATAGCCCCTACACACACCGTACATCATGAGGATGGTTCTGGGTGCATACCTAACCCCCCCCCTCTGGACTACACACACATACACACGTTCTATATGGAATCCACGAGCGATACACCACCAAGGCACACACATGTACATCTGCGTGTGCGGTATGTCTGAGGCCATGTGCTAGAGTCATTGTCAACCAAGAGGTGTCGCACCCAGCCATAGAAGGGACACACCATATGTGTCCAGAGTGTCCCCGTACATAAGACCTGTGCAACATAACAGCAGTAGCAGATACCAATGTTACCTGCATGTGTGCCGAGACACCCAGATGAGCAATGAGACACACATGGTATATATAGAGATGTTTAGAATCACCCAAAGGTTTGTGAACATGTCCCTGGTGACAGGGTGTGATGGTGTACAAAGCCCCATACAAGGCAGCACCCAACAACCACAACATGAGGAAAGACATGCAGAGGATACAGTTGATAATGGGACCCCAGATATCATACACTGTACGCGCATGTGAGATATGGCAAATACCCACCCAGCAGGACACAGTCCCCATATTGTCCGGCCTCAAATTGGCCAAATAGTGCCAAGTGCTGCAGGATATAGGAGTCATGGGCTGACCCTGGGAACCGTGGAACCACATTCAGAATATGCATATTTGCATCACAAACAACCTGCACATTCAGGGAATGGTAGTGTTTGCGGTTGCGGAACACAACCTCCCTGTCGCGTGGCGGGACCAGGGCAACATGTGTGCAATCAATAGCTCCCATCACGTGTGGTATCCCTGCAATCTGCTGGAATGCCTGGCCCAGGGCCCCCCAATGTTGCCTACTGTTAGGAATCACAATGTAATTCCCAACCCGGCTGACCATGGCTCGCTGTACCTGGTGGAGACAGCGTGAGAAGGTTGGCCTGCTTATCCCACCCACTGCAGCCACCAAGGATTGGAAACAGCCAGAGGCAAAGAAATGTAGGCCAGCCAGGAGCTTGGCCAATCCCGGTATGGCATGTGACCGGGCAGTCCGGGACTCGAGGTCAGGTCGTAGATCCTCATAGAGCTCTCTAATAGCCCCTGTGTCCAGACGGTAGAGGGAGATGACCTGGTCCTCATGTATGTCCTGGAGCATGGGCCTGGGCCTGTAGAGGTGTGGCAGGTGGGGGCCACGCCTCAGCACGCCTACGGTGCCGTGTTGGTATCACCTCCGCCTGTGGAAACCCTACAGCTGCAGGTCTGAGTTGCAGTGGGACTCCACCCATGCCCAGTGCCACAGCCCCAGGGACACCATCTCCCCCATCAGGCAACCACAGCTCCGCCAGCTCCACCAACGCTACCACCGCACAACCCGCATTCACGATCTGAGCCATGATAGACATGAGATGAAGCACAGGTAGATGTTAAATAGGGTGTGGGGTGGGGCAAATAATCAGAGCAAACCTAACACACCTGGTGATGCTGGGACATACACCAGCAACAGCAGGAGAGAACGCCTTGCACATACGGAAGCGTAATGCTGTAGCACGCACAGAAACGCGCGTTCCACAAAATGAATGTTCCATGATTGGCTACGCTGAATGAGGGTAGTAGAAGCATGCGGTGTGTCCCCATGCCCCAGCATCGCACAAACATATGGTGTGTCACACTGAGTGCTCCACCCAGACAAGTAGGTGAGGGAAGAACGTAAGGCACGATGCAACACGCACAGGTGGGGCATCCACACGTACGTCTGATGCAGACTAGCATGTGGGGACACAGTGCTTGACCCACCTATGCGCACCGGAATGTACCGTATGTAACAGACAGCACCCAAAGCAATGATAAATAGCACAGTGGGAGTGCACGCACCATGAACCACGCCGGAGGATAAACCACCTGTGTATGCAGCGGTGCACACCAATAGCAATGCCGAGGATAGATCTGAGGGTGGAGGGAAAGGATGTAGCATGCCTAGGAACGTGCCTTACGCACACACAGCGTGGGACGCGATACGTCATCCGTAAGGCGTGTACCTGCACAGGGGATGGGAGCAGTGCCCGTGTGGGACAGACAAGGTATATCCATGCACTGGCATCTGTAGACATGCACGTGAAGGCACCATGGATCCAATCTCAGCAGAGTGTGCACAAACACAATGTGCACTACTGTGCATGCGCGCAACGCCCATGCGGAATGCGTGTAGGACCACGCCTTAGGTACATAACTGATCACAGCATGCCCATAACACCAAGGTTGTATGGTACACAGTAAGTACCACATCATGGAGAACGAGAGACAACCTGAGGCAGGAGGGGAGTGAAGCCAGCATCCACCAGTGGTCCACACCACTTTGGATCCAGAGGGTGAGAGGGCAGGCCCATCCAGGGCCATCCACAACCCACCTAAACAGCTTGGAGGTATGCTAGGCCCTAAGCACCCCAGATGCCCATAGCCGATGAAGCCAAGAGGAGAGCATCCTTGACAGGTTCGAGGTGCTCTTCGGCTGCCTGAGCTTCACCACCACCATCGGGACATACACAAGGGCATGGGCAGAGGTCCAGGCAGTGGTGGCGGCAGCAGGGGGCCCACACCATAACATTGAGAGCCTCCGCAAGCGGTACTGCGATATCAAGAGGAACATCCATGGCCAACTATCACGGGAGAGGCACGATGCGCGGGGCACAGATGGGGGTCCAGCGCAGGGGGCCACCTTGACCACCTTGGAGCAGTGCCTGGTGGACTGACTAGGGCCCATGTACATACATGGCCTGCTCCCCTGCGCTGGATACAGCGCACCCACATGCAGGTAAGACGGAGAGAGGTGTTCAGGGGACAGACCAGAAACAAGCGAGTGCAGGGACTAATGCAGGGGGGCGGGGGGGCCATGTCAGGAGTCCCACAGAGATGCATGTCCTCAGCGAGTCCCATGCAACATATGACGTACCCACACTTGGTGCACCATCCCCACACTGCCCCTGGACCACAGCCCCCTGTCAGCCATGCACAGTGTAACCCACCACCTGCAGACCCCACACATGCAGACAGCTGAAACCTGCCCCAATGGGGGTCACCATCCCACCCACACACACACCCCCACGCCATGTCCCCAGCCCCACACCATGTGGCCCTGTCACATCACCGGTCACAATGCATTGCTATCCCAGGGCACCTGCCAATCCCAGCAGAGCCCTGCAAAGGCCCACGGCCAGGTCCAGGGACCCCACCCACCCATTCATGGGCTGGCAGCCCTCAGAACCACAGATAGGGGCGCGGACAGCGTACTGCCACCTGCCATGAGTGGCCCTGTGCCAAGAATAGTCCTGCGAGGTGCACAGACTGCCACTCCACACATGGGCAGGGGTAGTGCACCAAGGGCCTGCATACACAGGGTGAAACGAGCAGGCCATGAACAGAGGCATGGGGTACAACCCCTGGGGATGTCATAGCAGTGGGGGTGCAGCAACAGGTACACACTGTCGTACCCCCTTGCCTAGGCCAGAGGCTTAGGGCAAAGAGGGCTGCCTTATTTGTCCTTAAATAAAGAGTCACTGATTTTCTCCACCAGGGAATTCTGGGAGTTGTAGTTCTTACTTAAAGACAAAGTAGTATGACCACTCGGGTTTGTTCAGGCAAAACAAGAAAATTTATTTTGGGTTCCCCTTTCACATCAAATTCAAACACAAGGCAAAATAGGATTATTCTCCAAAGATAACAGGAACAAAAATTGCATCGGGAACCTCAGAACTGAAAACACCTTTTCACATCACAGCTGTTCCCAGCTAATTCTTCAGCTTGTTAATTCACAGCTACCTCTTGTCATTCAAACCAGGTAAATTCATTCCATTTATATCCAATGTAGCTTTAGTTAATAAACTCAGGGTTCAGTGAATGTTCTTTAGTTTAACAGAAGGTCCTAGCTTTCTCTTAGCTAAGTACAATATTGCTCTTCACAGACTTCCTGTCTCAGTCCTTTTTCTTAGCAATGATTAAACTTCCCTTCTACATAGAGAACAATCCATCAGTGCTTCATTACACCCAGAATCTTCCTCACAAGGATCAATCTGCATGTCCTCTTGCACCATACATTGCTTATCTTCCCCTGGGTTTTCAACAACACGTTCAAACTGTTTTGTAGAAACTTCTGGAGTTCCTCTAAAAGCTGCTCTCCTGGATAAGAACTGGTTGTACCTTGAGAGTAGACTTTTCTGTCTTGGAACAGTTTCTTTAATACTTTAATTGTATTCAGGTCTATCTCTCTGCTCGAGGCTGGGTTCTGGTTATCTCTGTTTATAACTGCTTGCACCCACCTTCTCTCAGCTTGGGTTCCTGGAACCAGGTTTTGCACACTCTGCTCTGCAGTCTGGCTCAGCTCATTAGCAACGTCCCCAGCTATCCATCTGCTGGACTCTGAAGCAGACGTACCTTTCACCTTGGAACTGCTTCTTTGGTTGCTAAAACCTTTTCCCCACGTGGAGTAAAGCTTTCCACGTCTGCCTTCTCTTGGCTTCCTTGAACCAGGCTTCACTGCTGCTGAACCCTCTGGCTTCACAGCTGCTGGACTCTCAGCTGCCCTTTCTCCTTCTCCTCCTTCTGTTCTCACTGAGGCCGGCTTAAAAAGCTGCTTTCCTGCCACCACTCCCTGCTCCCTACACATGTGCCTGTGATTAGAGCTCAAACCTGCACCTACGTTAGGGCTTGGGTGTGGCTCAGCCTCAGCTAGTATGTGTTTCTTTAGTTTATCTGAAGCTTGAACCCTGTAGAAACCTTGCCTGTCTCTTGTCTTAAAGGCGTATTCCCTATTTTCCTCTGTTTCCATCAGGGACGCAGGTGCCGATGGGGTGGCATGGGGTGGGTGGCTGCGTGTGGTGGCACTGGGGGGGGAATGGCCATGGTAGCATCGGACACAAGACACAGGAGGCACCAATATACAAGGGGCGGCGTGGGTGGGGAGTATAGGGGCCCCAACACAGACCTGTGCGGCTCACACCCACACATGTGCTTGCTCTGTGCAGCCACCCACAGCTCACAGCCAGTCGCACTGCCACAGGCCCACCCCACCCTGGCCCTTGCACCCATGCATGCATATCCCCACCACCACAGGGCACACCTGTCCCCAGCCACACTGGCGCAGCACCCCAGCCACACCCCAACAGTCATGTCTAGCCATGTGGGGTGTTCCCGGTCACACACACACGCAGGCACCTGGGACATGGACATGGGACAGTACCACACATCCCTGCACTGCTAACATCCCTGGCCACATGTACACAGCCTGGGTACCCGCACACTGACCAGGGTGCCCTGCGTCCCACACGGTCCATAGGTATAGGATGTGATAAGGGCAAGCAGCCAGCCATGCCCCACCTGAGCTGTGTACCCTGTTCCCCCCACAGGTGACATACATGCCATAGAGGAGGTGGAGGAGGGGGCGGAGCACCCAGACCCTGTGCTGTGGCCCCTTGATGATGTGGGGCTGGAGGCAGGGCCAACAGGAGGGGCAGCTGCAGCACAGACAGAGGTGGGGGATCCAGTACCACCTTTGGAGGGTAACGGCGGGCCGAGCCAGGGGCTGGCCGAATACAGTATGCCACATGCCACTGCAGCCACTCACGCGGCAGAGCCTGCTGCCCCACAACATGCCACACTGGACACACGGTCTGCCCTGGAGGAGGTGATGGGGGAGATGCGGGCACACTCTGAAGCGGCGCATGGAGATGCACAGTGTGAGTGTCGTACAATGTGTATATGATATTGCATGTGTACAGGTGGCAGGTGAAAACCATGTCTCATGGTGCACAACTTGTCTCCCCCACAGGCGTACAGTTGGCATTGCGTGCAGTCCGGCATGAGCAGCACCGTAAGCAGCATGAGGCACGTCGCATGCGCCACATGGTGGAGCACCAGGGGCTGGCAGTGGAGGGGATCCTGACTGAGATGAGGGGCCTGGCCACATCAGCATGGGTCATAGCTGCCAGCATGGAGTGTATGGCGGCTGCCCAGGGGACCCCCCTCGGAACATCATGGACAGCCAGAAGCAGCAGCAGCAGTGGCAGCTGTGGCACCCATACCACGGGGTGGGAGGGGCCACTCA
This sequence comes from Ichthyophis bannanicus, assembly GCA_033557465.1. Taxonomy (NCBI): domain Eukaryota; kingdom Metazoa; phylum Chordata; class Amphibia; order Gymnophiona; family Ichthyophiidae; genus Ichthyophis; species Ichthyophis bannanicus. Next base: position 462,395,118 of record CM066036.1, read on the forward strand.
AAGCGCAGCAGGCCATGCGAGAAATAAATGGCCACACATGCGGCATTGCCTGAGATCACATGTCCTGTGTTTATTCGGACAGCCCCATGTACAACCTGCCATTCCCGTGGCCTCCCTGGACACTGACCCCATGCCACCCCCTTGGGCAATCTGTGTCCCTCCCCCAGCTGGGATTACCATGGATTGCAGCAGCAGCCATGCCACCCCCACCCACCTGCCACCCCCCAACATCCCTATCACCCCCCTACCCCACCAGTGTCTGGACCCCCCCTCGCCCCCCCATCCCTCTGCTCCCCTCGCCACCTGTCCCCACTGTTACCTGCTGAGGGCATGTTGGTGTGGTGCCATATACGTCTCCGTGCAGTGCCATCCACATCTCATCAGTTGGACATCATACCCTGTACACCCAGTGACATATCCACGCTGTCTGTCCTGTCCACATGTCCACCTCTGGTAGCACACTGCAAGTGTCCCATTCTCTGCCCTGTCCTGGTCAGTGTGATGTGTGCCATGGAGGTTCCCCCCTGTCGCGGGTCCATCCTCTGAGACGCATACACACTGCCTCTGTACATAGCCAGACGCATGCTGCATGGCCTGGTCACATCTCCCCCTTCCCATGAGGCCTGCAATGGTTCCCAAGTGTTTGCTGGGTACATTGTGGATCTCCCATAGTTGTCCACAGGGCACGTTGGTCCGGTACCCTGACCCACCTCAATGCCCAGGTATATCCCCACCCCCTCCCCATATGCCCGTGTCCAGCCACGGTGGTGTGAGTTAGACCCCACCCTCCAGGCCCCCTACCACCACCCATACCTCAGCATCCTGCGTCCCTGATCCTGGTCTCTAGGCCCCCCTGACCTCTGCCTGGAGGCACTATGACCCCCTACAACTGACCCATGGCACATCCCATCTGCTCTGCATATGCGCACCCCCACCCATCCCCACCCCTGCCCCTTACACACCATGCTTGAAGCACCTCTCCATCCCTCCCAGCCCACCACCCTGCTTGCCCCTATGTCCGCCATCCCCACGCCCATGTGCATTGCACTGTCCACCCTGTGTCATAACCCTTGCCACTAGTGGCCTTACCCTTGCATGTCCCACCACTTTTGCTCCATGCCATCCCTCTCCTGTACGTGATGGTGTTTGTGGTGACCCCTTCTACCATCGTATGCAACCCCATGGCTGTGGCCATTGTTACCACACCGGCCAGTTGCAACTAGGAATGGCTGGTATGTGAAGTTAGGGTGGGACATGGACATACATATAGACATAGCACACAGACCCACTGGCACACCATCCACTGTCTGCAACATGCACCACAGGGGGGGGGGTGTGTGCACTGTCCTGGCTCCATCCCGTGCATGTGGGTACTGTGTGCCACCCATGCCAGGCGCCGTGCCATGTGTGCACTGGTATAGGTCACTGGGCCCATTGGAGGGATACTGGCAGGCTGACACCCTGGAGACACCCCTCATACCCACCCCCTCATATAGGGGTTCCCCACTTTTCAGTGTTGGATATGTCACCATGGGGGGATCTCCCTCCCGCGGTGTGGCATACCCTTCTACATGCTTTAGATGAGCCAGACCTACCAGCTCTACATGCCTACCTATCAGTATTGCACCTACCTCAGGGGACATGCATTAGTGGGGCCTCCTCGTGCGGGTATTGCCAGTACACGGTGAACATAGTTTGGGGCAGACGGTTTGTAGGTGTTTTGTCTCCCACAGGTGGTGCCGTTCCCTGTACCTGCAGGTATCAGGTATGCTGGGGGGGTTGCATACACCTATGCCATGGGGTGCGTGCTGTACCTTTTGTGGCATGTTGAGCTGGAGCCTCTGGCTCATATCACACATGCATATCGGGTACCTTCCATGCGAGGGGGGCCCTCATGGTGGCACATCCAACACAATACAGTTTTGGACATAGATATTGGGGTCAGAGCCTGGGGGTTGTGTCTAACGTGCAGATTTGTGTGCACCAGTGGCATGTGCATGACACCACGCCTCTCTCCATGGTGGTGGTCTTTAGCGACCCACCGGTACATGTGTTCATCTGTGGTGCTACATTGTGTGCCGCCCATGCCCATCCCCCGCCCTTGCCACGGGTACGGTACCATGTATGGTACCATTATCATGCACACAGACACACATGTATATGCTCACACCTGTCATTCGCAACCCACTGACATGTTGTAATAAAGGACAGCTGACCATCGTGAGTACGTCAAACAAATGTACAATATTTATTGGGGGGGGACAAAGCTGTGGGACCCTGTGCAGGCATGGGCCCTGCTGTGTGTCGACTGCTAGCTGTTGCCCCTGCCACACACATGTGTGCATTGCGACTGCGCATGTCTAGGTTGGCCCATACGTGCCCTGCATGCAAACCCCCTGGCACCCATTGCCGCCCCAGCAGCCTATCCGTGCTTGGGCCTACAAGACCGCACCATATGTGCCTTTGCCATGCTGTGGGTCACAGGCGCCATGCATGGGGGGCTGCATGTGTCGGCATACATGCACCGTGTGCCAGGGGGGCAGGGCATGCGCCACATCCCACACATATGCACCACTGTGTCAGCATGTCTGCTACACCCATCAACCTGTCTGCAACCCTTGTCCAACATATGCACAGACTGCATAGCCATGTGCAACTGTACACACTGGCATGAGCGATGATCATGTGCCTCACCAGTGGCCCTTGCACACAACAACAGCCACACCCGAGTGTGCCCTGGGGATGTGCCGCTATATGCCTTGCAGGCTAAAGCCACAACATAGCGATCTGTGTGGCCTGCACACATCAGACAGTGCACCTACCATAACACCAGGATGGACAATGGACCTCTGTACTGAGGCATGGGGCATCCTGGGGATTTGTCAGACCTGGGAAATTTAAACAGGAGCAGGTACCATAACACCTGGATGGATAATAGACATCTATAATGAGGCCTGGAGCATCTTGGGGATTTGGCAGACCTGTGAAACTTAAACAGGAGCTGGTACCATAACACCAGGATGGATAATAGACCTCTGTAATGAGGCCTGGAGCATCCTGGGGATTTGACAGACCTGTGAGATTTAAACAAGAGCAGGTACCATAAAACCAGGATGGATAATAGACCTCTGTGATGAGGCCTGGGGCATCCTGGGGATTTGGCACATCTGTGCAACTTATACAGGAGCAGGTACCATAACACCAGGATGGATAACAGACCTCTGTAGTGAGGCCTGGAGCATCCTGGGGATTTGGCAGACCTGTGAAACTTAAACAAGAGCAGGTACCATAACACCAGGATGGATAATAGACCTCTGTATTGAGGCCTGGAGCATCCTGAGGATTTGGCAGACCTGTGAGATCTAAACAAGAGCAGTTAACATAACACCAGGATGAATAGTGGGTGTCTGTAGTGAGGCCTAGAGCATCCTGGGGATTTGGCATACCTGTGAGACTTAAACAAGAGCAGGTACCATGACACCAGGATGGATAATAGACCTCTGTAATGAGGCCTGGAGCATCCTGGAGATTTGGCAGACCCGTGAGACTTAAACAAGAGCAGGTACCATAACACCAGGATGGATAATAGACCTCGGTGATGAGGCCTGGAGTATCCTGGGGATTTGGCACATCTGTGCAAGTTAAACAGGAGCAGGTACCATAACACCAGGATGGATAATAGACCTCTGTAGTGAGGCCTGGAGCATCCTGGGAATTGGCAGATCTGTGAGACTTAAACAAGAGCAGGTACCATAACACCAGGATGGATACCAGAAAACCATGATTGGGAGGTAACTATACCTGGCTATACTTTATTCAGAAAGGACAGGGTAGGAAGAAGGGGAGGAGGAGTGGCACTATATGTAAAAACTACTATTAAAGCTTTGGAATTACAGAGCTTAAAAGGGAGAGAGAGGAGGCATTGTGGGTTAAACTAGAAAGAGGGAAAGAGAAATCTATTTGCATTGGTGTGATATACAGACCTCCCTCACAAGAGGAAGAGGTGGACAGAGAGTTAATTGAAGACATACGCAGCATTGCTAGGAAAGGGGAAGTGCAACTGATAGGAGATTTCAATATGCCAGATGTTGATTGGCACATTCCTGCTGCAGTATCATCTAGAAGTAAGGAGATCCTGGATTCTCTACAGGGAGAACTATTCAGGCAATTGGTAACAGACCCCACACGTGAGGGGGCCATACTGGACTTGGTGCTTACCAATGGTGAAAGTGTTTCTGATGTTGTAGTGGGAGATCAGTTTGCATCCAGTGATCACCAGATGGTGTGGTTCAGTATTAGGACTAGGGCTGTTAGAATCCATTCCAAGGTGAGGATCTTAGACTTTAGGAAGACTAACTTTGCGAAGATGGGCCAATACCTCAGGGAGTCGTTAGTGGGATGGGAACAGCTGGGGGATGTAGAAAAACAGTGGGCAAAACTGAAAGGGATATTTTAAGGGCAACCAACCTTTTTGTTAAAATGGTAAATAAAGGCAAAAGGAAAAGGAGACCGCTATGGTTTTCGAAGGAAGTAGCTGAAAAAGTGAAGAAAAAGAGGGAGGCCTTCATGAAATACAAGAGATCACTGAGAGAGGAAGACAGGCATCTGTATTTGGAAAAACTTAAAGCTAGCAAAGTAGTCAAGAAGGCAAAGATTCAAAAGGAGGAGGAAATAGCCAATGCAATAAAATGGGGGGATAAGACATTTTTCAGATATATTAGTGAGAAGAGGAAGGGCAAAAGTGGTATTGTCAGATTCAAGGGTGCAGGGGGGGGAATATGTAGAAGCTGATAAGGATAAAGCGGAATTGCTTAACAAATATTTTTGTTCTGTGTTCACAGATGAAGAACCAGGAGCAGGACCTCAGAAAACACCCACAAATAGGAACAGAAGCGAGGGACATATTGAACAATTTTCAGAAGACTGTGTTCGTGACAAACTAGCTCAACTTAAAGTAGACAAAGCGATGGGATCGGATGGGATACACCCTAGAATACTGAGGGAACTTGGGGACGTTCTAGCAACTCCACTGACTGACCTTTTCAATGCCTCGTTGGAGTCGGGAGTGGTGCCAAAGGACTGGAGAGAAGCTCATGTGGTGCCTTTACACAAAAGCGGAAGTAAGGATGTGGTTGAAAACTACAGGCCGGTTAGTTTAACTTCGGTGGTGAGTAAATTATTGGAAACGCTGCTGAAAGAGAAAATAGTGAGTTTTCTGGAGTCCAGCGGATTACAGGATCCGAGGCAGCATGGATTCACCAGAGACAGGTCTTGTCAGACAAATCTGATTGATTTCTTTGACTGGGTGACCAGGGAGTTGGACCGAGGGAGAGCCCTAGATGTGGTGTATTTAGATTTCAGTAAAGCCTTTGACACTGTTCCTCACAAGCAACTTATAAACAAACTGAGCACCCTAGAGATGGACCCTAGAGTTACTGCTTGGGTTAGAAATTGGTTGGGTGGGAGGCGACAAAGAGTACAAGTAAATGGAGCTCACTCTGAGGAGAAGGATGTTACCAGTGGTGTGCCCCAGGGATCTGTCCTTGGTCCGATTCTTTTTAACATCTTTGTTAGTGATATAGCGGAAGGGCTGTCGGGTAAGGTTTGCCTCTTTGCGGATGATACCAAAATCTGCAATAGAGTAGACACCCAGGAAGGTGTAGATAACATGAGGAGGGATCTAGCTAAGCTTGAAGAATGGTCTAGAATTTGGCAGCTGGGATTTAATGTTAAAAAATGTAAGGTCATGCATTTGGGCTGCAGCAATCCAAGGGAGCAATACAGTATAGGAGGTGAAGTACTTTTGTCCACTAAAGAAGAGCGGGACCTAGGCGTGGTTGTGTCTGATGATCTTAAAGTAGCTAAACAGGTAGAAAAGGCGACAGCAAAAGCTAGAAGGATGCTTGGGTGCATACGGAGAGGAATGGCTAGCAGAAAAAATGAGGTGATAATGCCTCTGTATAAGTCTTTGGTGCGACCTCATTTGGAGTATAGTGTGCAATTCTGGAGACCGCACCTTCAAAAGGATGCGAACAGGATGGAGTCGGTGCAGAGGGTGGCTACTAAAATGATTAGTGGGCTTCATTATAAAGCATATGAGGACAGACTTAAGGATCTTAATATGTACACCTTAGAAGAAAGGCGGGATAGAGGTGATATGATTGAGATGTTTAAATACCTCCGTGGCATAAATGTTCAGGGAGAGAGCCTCTTTCAATTGAAAGCAAGTTCTGCTACGAGGGGACATGGGATGAGGGTGAAGGGAGATAGATTCAGGAATGATATACGG